>CM065591.1:163329564-164021808 GCA_033119425.1 Bufotes viridis
AATCCACAGCACTCGTCCATTCAATAAAACTCCTTGTGATTTATTTAGACAACAAACATAGCAACGTTTCGACAGTTTCGAATATAATGGCTGTCAGTGTGGCTGCCTGGAAGAGCTGTAGCACTGTACTCTCCTAGCAATGCTGGCACTTCACTTTAGCGATTGGCAGGGGTCATAGTTATTTGTGATTTTCCACCAATAGCTTTGATGAGCTCTTATTACCATTACCATATACAGGGAGTGCAGAATTATTAGGCAAATGAGTATTTTGACCACATCATCCTCTTTATTCATGTTGTCTTACTCCAAGCTGCATAGGCTAGAAAGCCTACTACCAATTAAGCATATTAGGTGATGTGCATCTCTGTAATGAGAAGGGGTGTGGTCTAATGACATCAACACCCTATATCAGGTGTGCATAATTATTAGGCAACTTCCTTTCCTTTGGCAAAATGGGTCAAAAGAAGGACTTGACAGGCTCAGAAAAGTCAAAAATAGTGAGATATCTTGCAGAGGGATGCAGCACTCTTAAAATTGCAAAGCTTCTGAAGCGTGATCATCGAACAATCAAGCGTTTCATTCAAAATAGTCAACAGGGTCGAAAGAAGCGTGTGGAAAAACCAAGGCGCAAAATAACTGCCCATTAACTGAGAAAAGTCAAGCATGCAGCTGCCAAGATGCCACTTGCCACCAGTTTGGCCATATTTCAGAGCTGCAACATCACTGGAGTGCCCAAAAGCACAAGGTGTGCAATACTCAGAGACATGGCCAAGGTAAGAAAGGCTGAAAGACGACCACCACTGAACAAGACACACAAGCTGAAACGTCAAGACTGGGCCAAGAAATATCTCAAGACTGATTTTTCTAAGGTTTTTATGGACTGATGAAATGAGAGTGAGTCTGGATGGGCCCGTGGCTGGATTGGTAAAGGGCAGAGAGCTCCAGTCCGACTCAGACGCCAGCAAGGTGGAGGTGGAGTACTGGTTTGGGCTGGTATCATCAAAGATGAGCTTGTGGGGCCTTTTCGGGTTGAGGATGGAGTCAAGCTCAACTCCCAGTCCTACTGCCAGTTTCTGGAAGACACCTTCTCCAAGCAGGAAAAAGTCTGCATCCTTCAAGAAAAACATGATTTTCATGCAGGACAATGCTCCATCACACGCGTCCAAGTACTCCACAGCGTGGCTGGCAAGAAAGGGTATAAAAGAAGAAAATCTAATGACATGGCCTCCTTGTTCACCTGATCTGAACCCCATTGAGAACCTGTGGTCCATCATCAAATGTGAGATTTACAAGGAGGGAAAACAGTACACCTCTCTGAACAGTGTCTGGGAGGCTGTGGTTGCTGCTGCACGCAATGTTGATGGTGAACAGATCAAAACACTGACAGAATCCATGGATGGCAGGCTTTTGAGTGTCTTTGCAAAGAAAGGTGGCTATATTGGTTACTGATTTGTTTTTGTTTTGTTTTTGAATGTCAGAAATGTATATTTGTGAATGTTGAGATGTTATATTGGTTTCACTGGTAAAAATAAATATTTGAAATGGGTATATATTTGTTTTTTGTTAAGTTGCCTAATAATTATGCACAGTAATAGTCACCTGCACACACAGATATCTCCCTAAAATAGCTAAAACTAAAAACAAACTAAAAACTACTTCCAAAAATATTCGGCTTTGATATTAATGAGTTTTGTGGGTTCATTGAGAACATGGTTGTTCAATAATAAAATTAATCCTCAAAAATACAACTTGCCTAATAATTCTGCACTCCCTGTAGTGTACACTACCTGTGGTTTCGAAGGGTCTTCTTTTTCTTCAGTATCAGAATAGTCTGAACTTCCAGAACTTTCCGTCTCACTGTCACCTGAAAATAAAACATAAAAACATTTATTCATTATTAGAAATAAGAAAAACGGTATCAAGTCCTTTTACCGCATAACTAAGGAAGAGTATTGCAAATATCCAATTTTACCAAGAGAAAAAGGCTAATAATAAGAATAATTACTTATTACACAGGTCTGAAACATTGTCTGAAACCCAAAAACTTCTGCAAGGCAGCTGGAGAGGGTCTGATAACTAAAAACAAAACACTTAACTTTTCACAGGGTCCCGGTCCTATTGCGGTGGGTCTGTACATCCAGTCCCCACCAATCAGTGGCTTCAACAGTAACGTGTGCATGGTCAACACGTGACCACTGAGGTAAAAGTGTTATTGTAATTTCAGTTTCTTCTTATTATAGTGTGGGGACAGGAATGTTAAACATTTCTGTAATATACTTTATTAGCGAGATATGTTTCTTTGTTCTAGAAACCAGCGAGTAAAGAGTCTTCTTAGTAAAGCTTGAACAACGTTGCTAAGGAGAGTCTGTCTTCAGTCTTCTGTTCTGCTAAGCGCCGAAGATGCCTGTGTGTAACATACAGAGACTTCTTGCCTGCCTCTTGTTACTACCCCAGTCTCTGACTGTGGACATGTACCCTATCACTGCCCATCACCCTGCCTATCTGACTTGGTAGACACAGGATTCTTCAGCGCTTAGGAGAACAGAAGACCGAAGACAGACTGTTCTTAGCAATGCTGTTAGAGCTTTACTAAGAAGAGTCTTTACACCCTGTTTTCTAGAACAAAGAAACATCTTTTCCTAATAACATATATTACAGAAATGTTTAACATCCCTATATCACTGAAGACAGACTCTCCTTAGCAATACTCAGTTAGAGCTTTCCTGTGGATAGGGAATAACTTTACATTCACTCCTAGGGCAATAAATACTAAAAAAGGAAGCAACTTTTTAATACAACTTTACAAAGACACCTATAAAATTTTTCTTAATTTCTCTATATGTGGAGAGTTGAGTTTATCGATTTGCATATATTTTAATAGCCATATATTGTAGGCAATATAACAACAAATATCCCAACTTTACAATATACTCTATCATCAGTTGTAAAATAAAACAATAATCTGGTGACAAAAATGATAAGTGCTTACCTTCTGCCTGAATTGTTCGGGTTATGCCTAAAGATGACTCTCTGATGGGGTTACATATCAGCTGGTTTGGTTCGGGTTCTTTGGTACACTTCTGACAAACATGAGCATCTTCACGTATGATGAAGGAGAAGCTTAGTTAATCCATTATTGAAAGCTCATTAAACAGAAAAACAACAGCCATTTATATTATCACTACAGGACTCCTAATATTGATGACCTATCCTCAGGATCATCAAAATCCGATTGGTGGGGGACCAACATCTAGCACCATCTAGTTAGGATAACTGTTCCTCTTGCTTACCAAAGTAGAGCTAGAGTTGTAGTAGAGCTAGAGTTGTTTCCTACAGTTGCCACTAGACAGAGCTCAGTACAAAGATTTGACAACTTACATTGAGTTCAATGGTAACTATGTACATCTCTAAATACTGAGCTTCCACTAGTGGTGGCTGCAGGCAGACCATTTTATTATCTACAGTGTAAGGGTAAATAATTTATAAGTAAATCTCTTGATAGGGGATATTTCTACTGGGCCATAAGATTTCTGTGTACACCCCTTTCTCAAACAACCCCTTTAATATTTATTTTTGTAATGTATACAGGAACAAAGTGCTCCAGTGCTGCCTCATATAGTGGCCTATCAGGGTGAATAGCAGGGCAAGGAGCCATGGGCTCACATGCCTTGCCTAAGTGTTCAACTGTATCACTGTCCCGAGGACGGCCATACAATTGTATTCAGGAGGGTATCTGTGGATGCTGTCCAGGTATATAAGTACCAGATGCTCAGAGTGTTACTTACCACTGACAGCATTACATCATTATGTACCCGGCCTTGATCAGTGCCCTGGGCATTGGCCCACTGGGAAATTTCCCTGTAGAGTCTATGGCCAGTCTGCCCCTGACTGTACTCCAGTCTATAGATCTCTATAACCAGTAGGTGTCACATGATTGTACTAATTTTATAGAATCCCATTTATTTAATTTATTTGTTTATAAACTGTTGATTGAAAATCCATAAATGTTCTGCTGTTTTACCTATTTTTCTTGATATTTTTACATATATGATGATGAGACAGATTGCATTCAAACTAAAAAGGATGAGGACAATGAGGAGGAGAAAGGTATTGTTGGCATTCCATTTCTCCCTGTAAACAGAAACAAGGAACATGTAAGGAACGGTTCGCTCATATTAATATGATAATATTTTAGCTTGCTTTATTTATTATGTTTTCTTATAGCATGCATACATAGGACAAGGAATATAGCTTAATATAGCATAAGACAAGGAATCTCTGGGTCTGGTCCACAGGAGTAAGATGTCGTCTATGAACCGAACCCAGAGGGGAACACACTGGGTCCACTGGGCCATTTCCGCAGTGAAGACCACTGTGTCCTCCCACCAGCCCAGGAGCAGATTTGCATAAGTTGGCGCACAGGGGCTACCCATAGTTGTGCCCATGAGCTGGTGGAAGAACTTGAGACCAAACACAAAGTAATTATGCGTAAGTATGAAGGACAGACTAATCTGGACAAAGTTGTTATAATTCCTGAGATCGACACTCCTCGAGTCAAGAAAAAACTTGACTGCTTCCAGTCCTTTGTCATGAGGTATAGACGTATATAGAGCTTCAACGTCTATTGTAGCTAAATAAGTACCCGCCTCAACATTTATACCTTCTATCCTCTGTAACAGATCAGTGGTATCACGCAAATATGATGGTAAGGTCAGTAGAAAGGGCCGCAGGATATGATCAACATATGTGCCTAAGTTTTGAGTTAGATTACCAATGCCAGATACAATTGGGCGGCCTTTTAATGGGTCTAAGCCCTTATGTATTTTGGGCAGCACATGAGACAGCATAACCTAATCCTGTTGAAAAATAGTGACTTTCTTCCTTCTCTCTATCTTCTTTGTGGCAGCCAGGCCACATTCCCAAGAAGTACAGTGTCTTTGTCATCATCATCAGCTGCTTCTTCTCCTGCTCAGAATCCTCCTGCTCCTTATTCTTCCCTGCATCATGAGACATCCATAACGGAATGTACGGCTATGAGAAAACTGTTTGTGACCAGCAATTAGCTTGTGTGCAAGCTGAACATCCACCTGGCAAGTTGCTGGCGGTGCAGTTGCTGCTCTACTACTTATTTGTAATAAGTCTGGTGCAGTTCTGCTCCTTGTCCAAAAGTAAAATCAGCAAACACTGCTAACTTTGTCCAACTGTCAGTAAAAGTTGTCTTGCCAGTATGGAAATGTGGAACAGTTCTGCACCTTCGCCAAAATGTAATTCTTCTCTATGTCATCAGCCGTACTTTATTCCAGGTGTCCGTAAAACTTGTCTCGTCATTATGGAAATGTTGCATAGTTCTGTGCCTTGACTAAAATGTAACTGTTGTCTATGCTATCAGTCGTACTTTTTCCCAGGTGTCCATATAACTTGTCTTTATCAAAATGTGGCGCAGTTCCTCAACTTCATCAAAATTTAATTCTACTGTACGGTATTCTTACTTATGGCCTGCTGTCTATTTATGGTCCAAAAAATTGTTTCAAATAGTCTCATTTTCTAAATGACTGTGGCCTTTCTCTGGCACATACCTTGTTCCCTGACCCTATAGACTTATGGGAAGACAGATTGGAACAGTGGCTGGATCTGGCCCATTTTGCTTTCTCTGTACTGTATTATCTAGCGTCCAGTGTCCTTTCCAGTGTATGCCTGTGCAGCGTGCCACCCCCCAGGACTGATCGGGGTCCCAGTGTATAGTAATAGTTTGTGTCACGGTGCCCCTACCTGGATACTGTAGCTTACTGGGGTTAGGCTCTGCAGGAACAAAGGAGTTGTAGTTGGTGGAGTAAGAAGAGTCCAGATTTTGTAAAGTTCAACAGTTTTCACTTGAATTAGTGTCATCCAAACAATATCTGATCTTTCTCTTGGCTCCAGCAGGCTAAGGGTAAGCTGGCAGGTAAACTTGAATACTTTGCTTTATCTCTCTCTGCTATGCTAATCTCTGGCTTCCATCTGGTTACTGGACTTTCTAGAGGTTCTTGTACTGTTGAGTGGGGTGCCGTTGGCTGTTGACCCCCTCGTAAAACTTAGTCTATGAACTGCAAAGAGTTGGGGTGCTTTCCAAGCTGCTCCACCTGGAAGACTCCGGCAGCAAGAGGGGGAATGCTCCCCTCACTGCACCATGTCTGGTACCTTTGGACTTTAAACTTAACTCCCTACAGCTTTCTGCAACTCCTCCCTTGGTAGAAAGCAGGAATAGCCCATTTCTGAATGGTAAGTTCTATTCTATCTAAAGGTACTCTCTGCCAGATACCCTGCCACCTGCTGGACAACCAGGCACATTATATGTAACAACAGTTGCATAACAATATGCAAAAATATATTCTGCTGCAAAAATATAGAGATCTAGATTTTTTAAATTGAAGCACAACAAGCTACTATTTGTTTCTGAAAACATTGTGTGTGTTAAAACATTATCTGCCCCCAATAATGGACAATTCTTAGAACGTTTTTGTAGTTTCCGATGGTGTAGTGTGCTTTTAAACACACTGGGGGAGATTTATCAAACTGGTGTAAAGAAAAACCTGCTTATTTGACGAGCTTTCACCTTTCATTTTCCAAAGGAGCTCTGAAAAATGAAAGATGGAGTCTGATTGGTTGCTATGGGCAACTAATCTAAATCTGTGCCTGCCTACCACCGCCAAGGTGGTCCTAGTCACGCAGGTCCTACTCTAAACCTACCTATGTTCAGGACGGCAGACCTTGCACATATAGTGTTCTGCTCCTAGTCACCTCTATGTGCACCCAACAGCCAATGAGAGGAGGAGCAAGCACAGGTATATGTACCACCTAATCAAGGTCACCTGTGGGATAGGCAGGGCAAAAATGTTGATCAAAATATATTGGCTCAGATCTGAGAGAGTCTTAGATCTATCATATCAGAGTGAGGGCTTAGTCCATATATATATATATATATATGATAGGAATCCCATGGAGCCCATTCGTATGAAACTGACTGTAAAGACTTTGGCTCCATGGCGATTAAACTGTATTCGTGTGGTCTGAGCGCCATTCACTTAATAATGTGCGCTCAGACCTGAGCTATCTGGGGATATGTTAAATGTATAGTTTTAATGTAATGTGTCTTACCTGGTGTATTTTAACAGTAATGCTTGTTCTGTGTCCCCATGTGCATAATGGAGTCTTGTCTCTGAAATGTCTGTGTGTATTGTAAAGGGTGGGACATTGTGTATTGAATAGTGATGTCTGTCCTATTGTCCCCACATGTGTATTGGCGATTTCCCTTTGTCCTGAGAGATAATTGAATGACTCCTCAATTGTCTCCAGGACAGAAGACATTGTGTATTCGTCTGCCTGTGATGATTGCATTACCCATGTAGGGTGATGGTATCACAGGCAGAGGAGAGGATATGCTGGGGGTGTCTGTATTGTCCCAATGTGTGTGATTGGCTGCTGTATCCCGTGTCGCAGTCTTCCTTCTGGTCCTCTAGGGAGTGTCCACCAGGTGGGAGACCTGGATAAATACCAGGCAGGTAGCCGTTAATAAATGTGAGAATTCCTGTTTACCATCAATACGGAGCCTCGTCTCGTTCTTGGGGGATTCACTGTATGCTGTTAGAGACTGATTGCCAGGAGTGTAAGCTGATTGTCTGCTTTTCCTGTTCGTCTGCTAGCAGCTATTTGGGAAGGTTCAGTACGGGAGTTGGAGTGCTATTTTGTATCCAGTTCGGGAGTTTGGTGTTCTGCAGTAGCTGTGCCTATATCTCTGTAAAGGGGGCCGATCGCCTAAACGGTTTTACCCCTTGTCTGCAGCAACGGTCCGTTACAATTGGTGGCGAGCAGCGGGATCGTTCCTACAGCCAGAAGGACAGCTACAGGAGACACCATTTCCTTGGATTTACAAGTGGGGGCAACGCATGTCCCAGTACAGCGACCCTAAAAGCACCAGAATGGAACCAGCAGTGTCATACGAGGAGGAGGACCTGGATGGCGGGATGCATTAAGGAAAGGCATCTGGTACCAGGCCCTGGACAATGTACAATACCAGCGGGGTGAGAGTCTCCCCAGTGAAGAGCAGCGGTGGCAGAAGCAAGTGGCCCTGCGGATGCCCTTTCTGGGAGAGCAGCCCCTGGATGAATGGGTGAAGGAACTAGAGCACCGGGTATGGCAGGAGCTATGGCTGGAGAATGCCTACCAGGCGCTCTGGTGGTATATGGCACAGTATATACCCTGGACAGCCGAGCATGACAAGCCAGAGGGAGAGGAGTTTGATGGTTCTGGCTTGTTATGGGAGTCCTTTGCAGAGCCTGACTTCGGGAGTCCTGCGCAGAACAGACTTCAGGACATTTTCTACGAGAGGGAGGCTAGGCATGGCGGGGATGACCCCCATGAGGTAGAGCAAGACCTGGCTCACCTAGCAACCCTGGAGTGGGAACTGGAGCAGGACTACCGAGATCTCTTCCACTCCATTGGGAAGGCTCAGCAGGACAGCAAGGTGACAGATCCAGTTCCAGACCCATTCCGCTGGGAAGATATTATTGAAATTTACTGGGAGGAACCCCAGGCGGCAGGTGGAGATGGGACCGAGGTCTCTCCACCGGTATTGCAGGGAATTGGGAGCCTGAGCTCCATTCCCCAGCGGGAGATATTGCAGGGAATTGGGAGCCTGAGCTCCATTCCCCAGCGGGAAGATATTGCAGGGATTGGGAGCCTGGGCTCCATTCCCCAGCGGGAGATATTGCAGGGAATTGGGAGCCTGAGCTCCATTCCCCAGCGGCAGGCTGAGCTACAGGGGGCAGAGGTAGTTGTTCCTGCCCCACAGCAGCAGCGTGATTTTTCGGAATTGGGAGCCCGGTCTCCATTCCCCAGCGGCAGTATTATTTGTTGGGAGTTGGGAGCCCGGTCTCCAGTCCCCAGCGGCAGAGTAACCAGCAGGGAATAGAGAGCCCAGTCTCCTTTCTCCAGCAGCAGGACTCTGTATTGGGAGGAGAGACAGTCGGTCTCCCTCCACTGAGGAGGAAGGTATGTATGGGAGAGGAGCTTACTACCACCTCTCCCCAGCGGCGGATCATTAATGGGCAGGGAATAGAGAGCTCAGTCTCCTTTCCCCAGCAGCAGAGCTGTGTAACCGAAGGGGAGACAGTCGGTCTCCAGCAGCAGGACGGTATATCTAAAGGGAGACAGTCGGTCTCCCCCTCCAACAACCAGGCTTCAACCAGGCTACCCTCCCAGTAGCGCTGGCAACAGGAGCAGAGTGACGGGTCTCTGCCCATGCAGCACCCCACCAAGTCAGCGTACCCGTACCCAGCACAGCCGTGGTGAGGCACCTGGACATGGACAAGCTTCTCCTCTACCCAGTTGCAGTAACTATTTATTGTGGGTGGGCTGTGCTGTTGATTGTGTTTTGTGGGTGGGCTGCTGGACTAACAAGGGCACTGACCGGCAGGAGGTCAGATACCCTGTTAGTCTGTTTGGAAAAGGGGAGAGATGTGACGAGACCAATCTCGCCACATTGCATTGGAGAAACCTGGTTGCTCGCCTGCTGCCTTTGGACTATGGCCCCCTGTTAAAAGACATCTTTTTTACCTGCAGAAAAGCTTAATTCGTGCTTTTCTGCCTGGGGTTCGATAGTTTTGGTTGAATGTGTTATACCCCAGATAGGAATCCCATGGAGCCCATTCGTATGAAACTGACTGTAAAGACTTTGGCTCCATGGCGATTAAACTGTATTCGTGTGGTCTGGCGCCATTCACTTAATAATGTGCGCTCAGACCTGAGCTATCTGGGGATATGTTAAATGTATAGTTTTAATGTAATGTGTCTTACCTGGTGTATTTTAACAGTAATGCTTGTTCTGTGTCCCCATGTGCATAATGGAGTCTTGTCTCTGAAATGTCTGTGTGTATTGTAAAGGGTGGGACATTGTGTATTGAATAGTGATGTCTGTCCTATTGTCCCCACATGTGTATTGGCGATTTCCCTTTGTCCTGAGAGATAATTGAATGACTCCTCAATTGTCTCCAGGACAGAAAGACATTGTGTATTCGTCTGCCTGTGATGATTGCATTACCCATGTAGGGTGATGGTATCACAGGCAGAGGGAGGGATATGCTGGGGGTGTCTGTATTGTCCCAATGTGTGTGATTGGCTGCTGTATCCCGTGTCGCAGTCTTCCTTCTGGTCCTCTAGGGGAGTGTCCACCAGGTGGGAGACCTGGATAAATACCAGGCAGGTAGCCGTTAATAAAAGAGAGAATTCCTGTTTACCCTCAATACGGAGCCTCGTCTCGTTCTTGGGGGGATTCACTGTATGCTGTTAGAGACTGATTGCCAGGAGTGTAAGCTGATTGTCTGCTTTTCCTGTTCGTCTGCTAGCAGCTATTTGGGAGGTTCCAGTACGGGAGTTGGAGTGCTATTTTGTATCCAGTTCGGGAGTTTGGTGTTCTGCAGTAGCTGTGCCTATATCTCTGTAAAGGGGGCCGATCGCCTAAACGGTTTTTACCCCTTGTCTGCAGCAACGGTCCGTTACATATATATATATTTTAAATGGATTCAGAACCTATTTGAAGTTTTAGAAAGATTTGACAAATTGGGCAAGAAAGAAATATAAATACAATACAAGAAATTCGCTTATCTGTATTGTAGGAATGAAATGTGACAGTTTATGGTACTTAGGAAATCTTCCTATAGTCTCCCAAAAAAAAACTTTTATTTAGACATGTTTATGGCACTGTTGATGACTTTATGTATGGATCTATGATATGGTCTCTGCACAGTATATTGGAATTATATGTGTGGTGGTATTTACATGTAGAACTTTACGGTAAAGTATATGGCTTCTATTCTGGACATTATATGGCATGGTTAGTTGTACACTGTGATTGTGTTGGTGTTAGTGTAAACAGAATAAATGTTTGCCTTCTTCAGTATTGTAAGGAGGAAATAAAACAACTCCTACCATGATTTGGAAGACATCCCTGTTGACTTCAAATGTCAGCAGACTCTGCCAATAAAATAAGAATAATAATCAAAAATAATAACTATGATAATAGTCAAGGACTGATAACAGCATTTCAGATCTCCCATTTTATTCTCAGATAGCTATTTTTAATGAATAAGAATACAAAAATTACGGTATCTCTATCCAAACACATTACTGATGCTATGCATTTACCCTTTCAATTTTAATGATTCATGCTTGGTTGTAAGTACCATGGAGCAGGAAGAGTGATTATTACCTGCATTAGTATTAAAGGGGTTTTCCAAGATTTAAATACTGATGACCCATTCAGAGGATAGGTCATCAGTGTCTGACACCAGGGCCCCCCGCCGATCAACTGTTCAAGAAGGCAGCGGCGCTTCAAGCAGCTTTTCCTAGGCCAGTGATGACACGTTCATCTGTCATGTGGTCTAGGCGCAGCTCAACCCCATAGAAGTGAATGTTGCTGAGCACGATACCAAGCACAGCTGCTATACAATGTATGGCACTGTGCCTGGTGAGCACGGAGAAGGCACTGGGGCTCACAGGAGCGCCGGTGCCTTCTCAAACAGCTAATCTTTGGGGGGTCCCGGGAGTCAGATGCCCACCAATCAGATACTGATGACCTATCTTCAGGAAAACCCTTTTAACTTCCTAATACTATTTGTTATGCAACATATTACCTAATTAGACTCCATTGCAATATTTGTAAAGGGTCCCTTCGTGGCCATTACCAGCAGCAAGTGCGTCTAGGAAATAAAAGGCTATGGATGTTTTGAGTGGATTAATTTTTATAAAGTTCTTGCACGCCCCTTATTTTACAAACAACTTTCCCATTTATAAACGACACTAATCAAAAAACCTTCATAAAAAACAAATTTTATTGATTAATTTACCATAAAATACTTATATCACATAAAAATTAATAAAGGGACAAGAACAGGTATACAATACCCTCCCACAATATTATGAGTCATACATATTAATGGATACAGAAACGATTTGTATAGACATTCCTCCTGAGGAAGCTAAATACGCGAAACGCGCGTCAAGGAGCACCCGTACTCTCCCCTACCATACGATATTGGGTAAGGCTAAATAGCCTCTATTTTATGGATGCATTGATTACTAAATGTTGGAACCTTGCTATTGAACATTGTCATAAGCCATGCATGGATTTGCGGGCATTTATGGGGGATTGCCGCAGTGTTAGTTAGGTATAGCACATTAGATATGTCTGAATGTGCATTAATTAATTACCCTGACGTGTCTTTATCACTGCGGTGTATAGAATTGGCATGAGCCATAGCATAACTGTTTGAAATCGTTTCTGTATCCATTAATATGTATGACTCATAATATTGTGGGAGGGTATTGTATACCTGTTCTTGTCCCTTTATTAATTTTTATGTGATATAAGTATTTTATGGTAAATTAATCAATAAAATTTGTTTTTTATGAAGGTTTTTTGATTAGTGTCATTTATGTAAGATTGGAGAGCACCTATAAATTGGTTTAGGGTGTGTTATACTCCGGTAGAGACCGTTATTGTGAAGTATTAACTTTCCCATTTGTTTCATCTTTCCACCATGCTTATTTAATTTCTGTCCATCCTTTTATCTCCTTTCTCACAAACTGTTGATGTTCTTTAAACTGCACTGCTTCTCTTAAATGTGTGTACATAAAGTTTTAAGTAATGTACCATTTAAGAACTGCAGAGCTGAAATCCCATTATGAGGATAAATGACAGCTCCCTATGCCCAGTAACAGGAGTCTGTCAATCATCAGCAGGAGGCAGGGTTGGGCGGACCTATCCCAATAGCTTATGGATATGAATAATACGTCCTTTTAGTGAAATTCCAACTCTTAAAAAGGTAAATTTCTTAAAAACGACTTTATGGACACACTGAGAAAGACAGTGCCGGAAACAGCATTTCTGTCACTACCTTATATTGCCCTCCCTGATAGGTGGCGGAAGACTCCTTTAAATGGAGGAACATAGCCCTCATCTCCTAGATCCCACAGAAGCTACTGTACATGTTACCTTAGTGGTTAAGCCCTGTGCATATTGAAAGCTGTCATCTGAATGTTCATATACAGATAAAGCAAAGATTAGAAAGAAGGTTTAAGAGGTTTGCTGACTAGATCAGGCGGGCCAGATGGTAGGGGGAGGGAATGGGGGAGGGTATTTAACCTGCAGGGAAGGGGTATGGGAAATTTTTTTTTTTTTTTTTTTTTTTTTTTTTTCCTCCTCGTAGCTAATGTCTGTTAGAATTGTCTCTTGGAATGTCAGAGGACTTGGGGAGAGGGTTAAAAGACAAGCTATTATGGATGCAGTGAAGAGGTATCTTCCTGCAATTATCTGTATAGTTGAAACTCACCTTACTGAAGAGACCGTGTCTCGTTTGATGACGGGCTGGCATTCCCAGTCTTACCACTCTACGTTTAGTAGCGCCTCTAGGGGTGTATCGGTTTTGATTCATAACTCTATAGATTTTTTTTTAATCTAATCTTATATAGATGACCAAGGCAGGTTCATTTTTCTGTATGGGAGGCTACATGGATATAATTACATTCTTGCCTTTTTTTATATACCTCCGCCATTTTCTATGTACCCACTCATCCAACTACTACGTTTCTTGGAAGGCAAGCCGGAATGTCGGCTTGTACTGATGGGAGACTTTAACGCTGTTATGGATCCCAAAAAGGACAGACTGACTCTAGATGCAGATCGGGGAAGAAATATGTGTAAGTCCCCATTGCCTCAGTTCTGCCTGGAGATTGGATTGGTGGATATATGGGAATATGTTGGCGGAGGAAAGAGAGTGTATTCTTGTGTTAGTAGAGGAGGAAGAGCAATGTCTAGGATAGATTTGGCATTTACTAATGAGAATAACCTGAATAATATTAAAAGGATACGATATGGCATAAGAACAGTCTCAGATCACTCACCGGTCCTAATTGAGGTTCGCACTGGGGAAAATAAAGATAATAGGGGATTTGGGTTCAAGTTGAATCCATATTGGCTTACTATAATGGATAATCACCAGTCTATTAAAGCACATGTATCCTCCTTTTGGGAGGTGAATCTCCCCTCTGCTAATATTAACTCAGTTTGGGACGCTTTAAAAGCATACTTGAGGGGGGTACTCATTAGTGACATTACGGCTGTGAAAAGATCATTTAAGAAAAGGGAAAAAGATCTGACAGACACAGTGGCTTCCACAACGGAGCGGTTCATTGATCAACCTACGGAAAGTAACAAGGAAGAGATGCAAAAGGCTAGCTGTTCCTTGAAAGAATATGTAATTGAGAAAGCAAACCATAGGTTACTCTTTAAGGGTCAGAAGTATTTTTCAGAATCGGGACGTCCTGGTAAGCTTTTAGCTAAAATAATATCACAACAGGATAAAAAAAAGAAAGCTATCACTATAGTGCGTAACCTAGATGGAGCAATAAGATCAGACCCAGAAGGTATAAGGGACTCTTTTTTGCAATATTTCTCCCAGATATACAGAGGTTCATCTGGCCTGCCAGCTGAACTGGCGAGACAGTTCCTGGAGAGAATTTCTCTTCCAAGGCTAACAGAAGCCCAAAAAGAATCCCTGGAAGGAGAGGTGTCTCTTGTGGAGATTCAAGAGGCCTTGAAGTCTATCTCTGGGAACTCATCGCCAGGGTCAGATGGTTTTCCATATGAAATTTATCGTAAGTACAGCGATGCCATTCTCCCTCATCTACTGGAAGTGCTTGCCCAAGCATCGCAGGGAGGGGATTTGCCACAGTCTATGATGGAAGCTGTGATAGTTTTAATCCCAAAAAAAGATAAAGACCCGGCGGATTTGAGCTCGTATAGACCAATTTCCCTATTAAATACGGACGTTAAGTTGTTAGCAAAGGTTCTAGCTAGGAGGCTTTCTCAGGTTATGTCTTTTCTCATCCATTCAGACCAAAATGGTTTTATGGCGAAAAGGGGTACCCATCACAATCTGCATAGGTTTTTTGCTAATATTCAGTCTCCCGGAGGGGGCGCCCGCTCGGTCCTGTCTTTGGATGCTACTAAGGCGTTCGACAGGGTCGAGTGGACGTTCCTCTGGGAGGTGATGAGAAGAATGGGTTTTGGCCCCAAATTTATAGGGATGGTTCAGTTGTTATATAAATGTCCAGTGGCCAGAATTAGGATTAATGACATGCTAACAGAGAGTTTTTCACTGGGAAGAGGCACCCGTCAAGGATGTCCTCTTTCCCCTCTTTTATTTAACATCTATATTGAGCCCCTTGCAGCTAGCATAAGGCAAGACTCGAGAGTGGTCGGTTTCGGTGTAATGGGGGAGCAGGATCGTATATCCCTTTATGCAGATGATATCTTGTTTTTTATTCATCAAACAGAAAAAACACTTCCTCGAATAATGGAATTGGTCAGCCTATTTTCCTATTCTTCTGGCTTGGAGGTTAACTGGGGGAAGACTGTTCTTCTCCCTATAGATAAGTTGCGAGGATCTGTGGAAAATCTCTCTAATCGACTATCTATCTCTGACTCAATAAATTACCTGGGGATAACAGCTTCTGCCAAAATTCAAGACTATCTCCAACTTAATTTGATCCCTCTTCTTTCGAGGTTGAGATCTAAAATTAAGATATGGCAAAAAGTCCTGCCCGCAAGAGGGGACAGAATTTCGTTAATAAAAATGGTGGTGCTGCCCCAGGTACTTTATGTTCTTCGCAATTCGCCCGTTTGGATTGAGGATAAGTATTTTAGGCTGATAGAACGGATGATTAATGACCTACTATGGGGGAGGAAGCGGGTGAGACTAAAGTCGCTTTATTTTTCCATGCCCTACAGTAGGGGAGGTCTTAACCTCCCCTACTTTAGGGGATATTTTATGGCCTCTCAACTTTGTTTCTTCAATGATTGGGAAAATAGCCAACTTTGTAGAAAACTGGTGGAAGATTCAGGGTTTTCAGATTTATTTACAGTATTGGAGTCCGACTATTTGCTTAACATACACACTGGTTATAAACCCTTCCGTAGAATGGCCACAAAGGCATGGTTGGTGATAAAGAGCTGGTTTAAAGTTAAGGCAGCACTTATTTGCACCCCATTATGGCATAATTCAAAGCTATTGAAATTAGATGACCCAAATTGTTGGCAATACTGGAGGACGCGAAATATTCAATATCTGAATCAGGTGGTTAAAAATGGGCAGGTCCTGTCTCTTATGGAGTTAAAACAGAACTTCAAATTAGGTGAGGTGGCTTGGTACGCATATTTTCAATTGAGGTCAGCACTTCTTAATATTGTCGATAGGTATTCACTTGAGGTAGACACCCCGGAATTTTTGCACAATCTGATTTGTAAGAAAGGTGATATTAAGGTTAAATTATCACATTGTTATAGGCACTTGATGAAAGGTTTTTTTTTGGATTGTTTATCTCCAGGACAGAAATCCTGGTCTGTATTAATGTCAGAGGTGGGTTCTCCGGATTGGGAGAATATAGGGGAAAATCTTAGTCAGGTTTCACATAATTTTAATCACACTGTTGTACAGTTTAATATCATACACAAAATATATGTGACACCTTTATGGCTCCATAGGAGGGGACTTAGAGCCGCATCTGACTGTCCTCGCTGCGGGGATCCCGGGGCAGATCATATGCATCTGTTCTGGGACTGCCCGATAGTGAGTAACTATTGGAGAGCGGTACAAACAACTTTGACTCATAGACTCAATATAGATATTCCTCTATATCCCAAGGTATGGGTTTTAGGGGACCTATCAGAGGTTAACTGCCAGCCTATGAAGGGCCGTTTGCTGACTAAAGTGATGTTTTTGGCCAGGCTTCTTGTAGCCAGAGAATGGTTTTCCCCTTCTGCTCCAGATTGCAATAACTGGTTGTGCCTGGTGGATAAGGTGAAAATCTATGAGAAAATAATGTATAGACAAAGAGGGTCCTATATGAAATGGGCCAATGTTTGGAAAGAGTGGGATGGTTGAGGAGAGGTTTTTTTTTTTTTTGTTTTTTTTTTCCTTTTCCCTGCAGGAATGGAGGGTGGGTTGGGTGGGGGGGGGTGGGAGGAATGGGGAAGGGAGTAAATTTGTTGTATGAATTTTGTTTTCTCTTTTTGAGATGATTGAAATAAAATAAAAAAACAAAAAAAAAAAAAAAAAAAGAAAGAAGGTTTAACACGTGATAAGCAAAGATATAAATCAGAATATGTGAACAGAGGGAAGAAAACAGGAAATCATAACTCTAAAAATATTGCTGTATTGGAAGAAAAACATAACCAGCCATAGAATTATCTATCTGGCAGTCTTTTTTTTTAAACAAATGTATACACTGTTCTACATCTGGTGCAGGGCCGGAAGTGAGTGACTCTCTTTAGTGTCCATTAAGCTGGGGGTACATGGCGATCTTGGTCATGAGCTCCGTCGCATGACCGAAGATCACGCCTTCACTATGCTACATTAAGTCGTGTTGTAGAGTCATAAGAAATTGAGAAAGGTTGGATTTGCTGTGCGACTCCATTCACTTGCACAGTGCTTCTATGTAGCCTTCTTTTTTATTGTATAACTCTTCAATAGCAATTCAAAAATATCACAATCAATTACAAAATACATATAAGAAACTTTCAGTATATGCTCTATTACATCCCTTACACAACCCCCAAAAAATTAAAAATAAAAATAATGGGAAACTCCCCTCCTACTCCATAGATTTATGCCACTCAATACGTTCCTTGGGTAGCAGACAGTGCCTTGCAAAAGTATTCACCACCTTGACTTTTTTCGTATTTTGTTACGTTACAGCCTTAAGTTCAATGTTTTGTTAATCTGAATTTTATGTGATGGATCAGAACACAATAGTCTAAGTTGGTGAAGTGAAATGAGAAAAATATATAAATAAAACTATTGTTCAGAAATAGGAAACAGAAAAATGTCATGTGCGTGTGTATTCAACCCCTTTTGTTAGGAAGCCCATAAAAAGCTCTGGTGCAACCAATTACCTTCAGAAGTCACATAATTAGTGGAATGATGTCCACCTGTGTGCAATCTAAGTGTCACATGATCTGTCATTACATATACACACCTTTTTTGAAAGGCCCCAGAGGCTGTAACACCGAAGCAAGAGGCATCACTAACCAAACACTGCCATGAAGACCAAGGAACTCTCCAAACAAGTAAGTGACAATGTTGTTGAGAAGTACAAGTCAGGGTTAGGTTATAAAAAAATATCCAAATCTTTGATGATCCCCAAATCTATTATAATCAAATGAAAAGAACATGGCACAACAGCAAACCTGCCAAGAGATGGTCGCCCACCAAAACTCACGGACCGGGCAAGGAGGGCATTAGTCCGAGAGGCGGCACAGAGACCTAAGGTAACCCTGGAGGAGCTGCAGGGTTCCACAGCAGAGACTGGAGTATCTGTACATAGGACGACAATAAGCCGTACACTCCATAGAGTTGGGCTTTATGGCAGAGTGGCCAGAAGAAAGCCATTACTTTCAGCAAAAAAACAAAATGGCAGGTTGTGAGTTTGCGAAAAGGCATGTGGGAGACTCCCAAAATGTATAGAGGAAGGTGCGCTGGTCTGATGAGACTAAAATTGAATTTTTTCAGCCATCAAAGAAAACGCTATGTCTGGCGCAAACCCAACACATCACCCAAAGAACACCATCTCCGCAGTGAAACATCATGCTGTGGGGATGTTTTTCAGCAGTCGGGACTTGGAAACTGGTCAGAGTTGAGGGAAGGATGGTGCTAAATACAGGGATATTCTTGAGCAAAACCTGTCCCACTCTGTGTGTGATTTGAGGCTAGGACGGAGGTTCAACCTTCCAGCAGGACAATGACCCCAAACACACTGCTAAAGCAACACTTGAGTGGTTTAAGGGGAAACATCTAAATGTGTTGGAATGGCTTAGTCAAAGCCCAGATCTCAATTCAATAGAAAATCTGTGGTCCGACTTAAAGATTGCTGTTCACAAACCATCCAACTTGAAGTAGCTGAAGCAGTTTTGCAAGGAGGAATGAGCAAAAATCTCAGAGGTAAGATGTGGCAAGCTTATAGAGACTTATCCAAAGTGACTTGGAGCTGTGATTGAGGCAAAAGGTGGCTCTACAAAGTATTGACTTTAGAGGGGTGAATAGTTCTGCACATTGACTGACCTTTTATGTTACTTTGTCCTATTTGTTGTTTGCTTCACAAAAAAAATAAACATCTTCAAAGTTGTGGGCATGTTCTGTAAATTAAATGATGCAAATCCTCAAACAATCCATGTTAATTCCAGGTTGTGAGGCACCAAAATACAAAAAAAGTCAAGGGGGTGAATACTTTTGCAAGGCACTGTAGGTTTCTTAAACCTCTACCTCCCACACAAAAGTTTTCAAATCACCAAAGGAATGTTATATTTTTTCATTTCTGCACTACGAACCCCACAATACAGATTTCTAAATTAATCTCTAACCAAAGATCTAAGATATATGATCCACCAGCAATACCCAGAACCAGAGTATTAAAGGACAACTCCATAACAAATGCTCAGCCCCCCATCTAGGGTAACATCCATGGTAAATCTCTGCTGGGGTAGAATTTATCCAGCTTCCTGTAAGGGTCCATTCACACGTCCATGTGTCTTTTGCGGATCCGCAAAACACGGACACCGGCCATGTGCGTTCCGCAATTTGCAGACCGCACATCGCCGGCACTATATAGAAAATGCCTTTTCTTGTCCACAATTGCGGACAAGAATAGGACATGTTCTATTTTTTTCGGGAACGCGATTGCGGACCCAGAAGTGCGGATCCGCAATTGCGGACCCAGCCAGGACATCGTCTGTCCCCATTGAAATTAATGGGTCCGCAATTCCGTTCTGCAAAATGCAGAACGGAATTGCGGACGTGTGAATGGACCCTAAGGCTTATTCTTCTTATAAGGGATGTACAATAAATAATTGTGATACCCTCTGTGTACAGTTTAACTATATAGATTGTATATTCTGAAAGATCTAATCCCAATAATTCTGCATAGATGAATCTACGTACTGATCCCAAATTCTGTAGGACAATAGTGGAGTTTTCTCTAGCTTCTTATTAGAGGGGTTATTCCATGAATAATGTAAAAAATTTAAATCATAAATAATCTAGTATGCGACAACCTCTTTCTAACAAAGCTAGAACCAGCCCTGTACCTCACATGGATCTAGAGATCTCCCCATTCAATGCTCCAATTGTTGTAGATTTATTTGAAGCTGGCAGCTTAGGGGTTGTGTCCTTTCTAAGGGTTGTGTCCTCTTTTCTGCAGCTGGTAGCAGTTGAAGGATGGAACCAAGCATGTGCTTCTGTCTCAGGACAGAGAAATTAGAAACAGAGCAAATAGTAGGTGGCACTATACAGAGAAAATTTGTCTTGCCTGTAATTTTGCTATCCTTCAGTCCGAAGGCAGCACAAAGCTGGATATTCTCTCCCCTAGTATCCACCTTAAGAGCAGCTCATCTAGAATACTAAATAAAGAAGTAGCATAATTAATTGTTGTTGCTATATGAATCCTCTTTGACAGCTCACTCATGTGTAAAAAAAAATAGACGAATATCTGCAAAATTATTGGGAGGGTATGTATGTGCTGCCTTTGGACTCGAGGAAAGCAAAAGTAAAGGTGAGACAAATTTTCTCTTTACTCATTCTCCTCAGGCAGCACACAGCGGGCTGTGAATAGCAAAAAAGAAAGTGTAAAGGAGGGTAAAGGACAGAATGACACTAAAGAGAAACTTGCCCCAGGGATGGAAGCTTAAAGGGTTTCTGTCATCAAGTTTTGACATTATAAGCTGTCTGACATTAGCTATGTGCTAATGTCAGAGCAGCTTGATAATGTCTTTTTTATAAAAATCCGATTTATATTTTGGCTGAAAAACATACTTTTATAATATGTAAATTAGCCTCTAGGAGCAGGGGGGCGTTGCCCTGCTCCTAGAGGCTCCGTGCGGCAACCTGCTGGCACGCCCCTTCTTACTTTGAGTGACAGTGCCGGGCAGCGATCCTCCACCACTGTCTCCTTCTGAAATCCCGCGCCTGCGCCGCCGCTCTGTATTCGGCACAGGCGCGGTGAGCAGAGGACGCTGGTGCCTGCTGTCCTCAGCTCACCGCGCCTGCGCTGAATACCTCTGAGTACACCCGGAAGCAAGGACAGAGCGGGATTTCAGAAGGAGACAGTGGTGGAGGATCGCTGCCCGGCACTGTCACTCAAAGTAAGAAGGGGCGTGCCAGCAGGTTGCCGCACGGAACCTCTAGGAGCAGGGCAACGCCCCCCTGCTCCTAGAGGCTAATTTACATATTATAAAAGTACGTTTTTCAGCCAAAATATAAATCGGATTTTTATAAAAAAGACATTATCAAGCTGCTCTGACATTAGCACATAGCTAATGTCAGACAGCTTATAATGTCAAAACTTGATGACAGAAACCCTTTAACAGGCAAATTAGGCCCTAACTGGAAAAAAAGAGGACCCCTTCTACCATATGATATAATTTGATTGGTTACTTGACCTCCCAATAATGTAGAGTCTATCCAAATAAAATTAGCTGGATAAGGAAAAATAAAAGAGACAAGGTGGGATTGTGCAGGAGACATATGAGTGAGCTGTGAGAGAGGGTTCATATAGCACCAGCACTTAATCATGCTAATTCTTAATTTAGTATTCTAGGTTGGCTGCTCTGTGCTGCCTGAGGATGATCAGGAAAGATAGATTTAATTGAATATCTCAGTGGTTATAATATTTTTTTTATTACATGCGATAACAAAAGTATTCAGATCCAGGTGCTGGTTTGAAAACTGTAGATTCCCCTTACGTCCTACCAGCAGCACAGATGGGGTTAACTGCCCCCTGTGGACTGGTAGGACCGGCGGAATATTTAATGAGCCACAAGAAAAAGACCAATAAAAAAACGTCCTGCTCCCTTAAAAGAGGGAGCTTCCCCACTGCCCACTGTATTTTATTTTGTCCTCTCGGACTTGGACTGGCGTGAGGTCTCCCTCTTCATTGTACTGAGGGAGCGATATCTCTTTCAACCCCTTTTTTTATCTTTATGGGGTTTATTCATTATGACTTTAGTTTTATTATTGCCTGTGGGGGCCCTTTTTTTGTTTCAAAGACTTCCACCTTTTGTGTATCCTACCTTGCCCGGTCTGTGCCGGGCTCTGACGGGGCTCTGTGCCGCTCTGCAGCCGCTCGGGCGGCTCCTGCTCCTGCCGAGGCGCGCGCCGGGTGACGTCATCCCCGGGCGCTGCGCTCTCCCCGTCTCCTCTCCTCCTCCTCGGCAGCGCGATCGCGCTGCCGTTCATAGTAGTAATAAGTGAGGGGAGGGTGGGTGGGCTCCCCTTCCCCTCCATTTACTGTGTAAATTTATAAACATAAATTTAGTTAGTTTTATTACTTGAATAAAGTCAGGAGGCTTAGGGGAGTGAGTTGGGTGGAGTTATCTCCACCCAATTTTATCTCTAGTGGCAGATAGGCTTGTCAATCATTGGTAGGTGGGGTAAGGGCTTTATAAGCCTCTCTACCCCCTCACTCTGTCTCTGGCAGCACATGCTTCATTAGCTAGCTCCCAGAGTCCTGCGTTTCTCTTGAGATCGCATTGATTGATTGTTCTTCTCTTGAAGTACTTTCTCCTTGCTGTTTTTTCTTCAGCTGATTCGACTGTGTTCAGGTGGCGTTGCCTCGCTTTTTCCGGTCTTAGGAAAGTATATTGGTTTTACTAATACTTTCTTCTTTTCACAGTCATGACTTCACCGCGAGAATCGGAGCAGCGCAAGTCTTCAGGAAAGAGGAAACACCTTGCCTGCTTTGATTGCAGCACTCCGCTAGACGACAACTGTCCGTATTCTCGTTGTGACAGCTGCCGCTCTCGCACTACCACTGAGCCCACGATGCAGGAGATGTACCAGTGGGCACAGTGCTATGTGGATGACTCCATTAAAGGAGTCGTGAAGCTCCTTAATGAGAGGTTGCCTGGACCCTCTCAGACTCCTATGGAGACCACCACAGCTACGGAGAGGCCTGCAGTCTTTTCTGTAGGCTCTTCCTCCTCCGAAGAAGAGGAGTCGGTCTTGGGGTTCTTTCCTCCAGAGAAGACCCAGAAGCTTCTAAAGTCCATCAGGTCGGGGGACCATGATGTTGACGCAGGGGAGTCTTCCGATCCCGCCGGTCGGGCACACCGTGTCTTTAAGGAGGATGAGACCCTTACCTCGGTTATGACGACCGAATGGAAGAAGCCGGAGAAAGGGGCCGTCTTAACTAGAAGATTTAAGACGATGTTCCCGATGGCGAAACCTTTGGTGGAATCGTGGGGTTCCGTCCCTAAGGTTGATATGGCTATCGCCAAACTCTCCAAGCGCACGTTGGTGCCCGCAGACGATGGGTCGAGTCTGCAAGACCCCCTTCGATAGGAGGGCTGACGGCACCCTTAGAAGAGGTTATTCAGCTGCCGCTGCATCTGCCTCTACCGCCATTGCCGCTTCGGAAGTCTCCGCTTTTCTCCGCACTAAGCTGAATGAAATCCAGACGGACGTGGACCAGAGCGTCTCCCGGGATGATATCCTCGCTGCCTTCAAAACAGCCAACCTGGCTATGGATTTTATCTGTGACACAGCTCAGATTCAGCTAAAGCTGGCGGCCAAAACGATGGCTTTAGTCTCTGCGGCCCGGAGACCCCTCTGGTTAAAACCTTGGCAGGCGGATAACGCCTCAAAATTTAACTTATGTAGTCTCCCTTTTGAGCCCGATCGTCTTTTTGGATCAGAGCTCGACAAAATTATGGAGTCTCTCTCTGATAAAAAGGGCAAAAGCCTTCCCCAACAGCCCTCTCGGGGGCGTTCTAGACAAGATTGTGGGGGCAGATCAGGGCAGTCTAGAGGCCGTAGAGATTGGGGGGGACAGCGAAGATCTTCGCGGCGTTCCCGCAGACCCACTAAGGAGGCGAAGCCCTCCTGACTATGGGCCTCTCCGAGGCTCTTGGTTACTCCCTGCTACCCCTGCCGTTACTCCTCTCGATTTCTGTGTACCTCTTCCTCACATTCCTGTAGGAGGTCGTCTCGGCCATTTCCAGGCAGCCTGGAGCCAGGAGATACAAGATCCCTGGGTATGCAACATCATTTCTACAGGCTACCGCATAGATCTCTTATCACCCCGCCAGGAAGATTCATCATCAGTCGGGGTTGGTGGCCGAAAAGCAGAACATCCTAGAATCCTATATCCTGGAGTACATCTCCAAAGGAGCCTTGGAGGAAGTTCCGGCAGAGGAGCAGGGGTTAGGTATCTACTCACCAGTCTTTCTGGTGCCCAAGAAGACAGGAGATCTCCGCATGATCATCGATTTGAGGTACTTCAATCGATTCATAGTGAAGCCAAGGTTTCGGATGGAAACCATAAGGTCGGTCAGTCACGTCCTCAATCCGGGGGACTTCATGGCAACCCTGAACCTCAAGGATGCGTATCTGCATGTTCCGATCCATCCTTCTTCCCGACAATTTCTCAGGATCGCGGTCAGGGTTGCGGGAGAACTAAGGCACCTTCAGTTTGCCGCTCTCCCCTTCGGAATCTCTACTGCACCCCTAATCTTTACCAAGATAGTGGTTTCTGTGGTGGCTGCCTTGAGACTCCAAAGACTGACCATCATTCCTTACCTGGACGATTGGCTTCTCTTAGCTGCCTCCGTTCCAGTTCTCACCCTTCATCTTCACCGGACAATTTCCTTTCTTCTCCGCTTGGGCTGGATTATCAACTGGCCGAAGTCGAACGTGAGCCCGTCGACCTCGATTCAATATTTGGGGTTCGTGATCAACTCTTTGGATATGTCCCTCCAGTTGACTCCAGAAAAGAAGTCCCGACTACAGGACCTCGCCAGGTTCCTTACAGTCCCTCGCCGGGTCTCCATCCGGATTCTGATGAAGATGTTGGGGCTCATGTCAGCGGCTGCGGACGCAGTCCCTCGGGCATTATGGCACCTCCGTCCCTTGCAGACCGAAGTCTTGAACAGTTGGGACGGCAGCCCTGCAGCGTTAGATTCCCTGCACACTTTATCCTCCCAGGTCCGAGAATCCCTAAAATGGTGGATTCAGGTACCCTCAGGAAAGTCTATGACCCAGCCAGACTGGATCATATTGACTACGGACGCGTCCCTAGTAGGCTGGGGCGCGCATCTGGACGGTTCCCGATTCAGGGAACATGGTCTCCTCAGGAGCGGCATCTTTCCTCCAATCTCCGCGAGATGCGAGCTATCCGGCTAGCCCTCCTTCACTTTGCACCCCTCATCCGGGGCAAGGCAGTGAGAGTCCAGTCAGACAACATGACTGCAGTGTTGTATATCAACAAGCAGGGAGGAACAAGATCTCCACCCCTCCTTGCAGAGATCGGGGTGATTCTTCGGTGGGCAGAGCTGAACCTTTCCCATCTATCTGCTGTTCACATTCGAGGATCCCTCAATATGATTGCGGATCGTCTAAGTCGCGGACTACCAACGATGGAATGGTCCTTACGTCCGGAGATCTTCCAGCAGATTGTCCTCAGATGGGGTTTACCGGAGGTGGATCTCATGGCAACCAGGTTCAACGCCAAGGTGCAGAGGTTCTGTTCCCTATACAGGAAGACAACCCCCTGGCGATAGACGCTCTGTCAATACCGTGGAGGTTCAGGCTGGCATACATCTTCCCTCCTTTTTCCATGATACCGAGGGTATTGATGAAAATCCGTCAGGATCAGGCCTCGGTGATTGCCATCATCCCGTTTTGGCCCAAGAGATCCTGGTTTACCCAGCTCATGCGGATGAGTCAGGGACAATATTGGAGACTCCCCGGAGCAGACCCTGGTGTCGTGGGACACACATCTCTGCCCAGATCTGCACAGGTTCAACCTGACAGCCTGGAGGTTGATCAGTCCCTTCCCAGAGTAGGAGGGCTCTCTGAAGCGGTCCTGAGAACCTTGTCACATTCAAGAGCGGAGTCCACCAAGAAGGCCTACGCTAGGGTAATGAAAGTGTTTTCTTCATGGTGTGCTTCTAACCAGGTGGCGTTTGCAGATCCGCCCCTTCCTGCTGTTCTCCAATTCTTACAAGATGGGCTTGACAAGGGTCTTGCCCCAGCTACACTTAAGGTACAGATCTTCGCGATATCGGCCTCTCTAGACAGGCCGTATTCTCTGGATCCGCTCATCAAGCGCTTCTTGAAAGGAGCTGAAAGACTACGGCCTACAATTCTGAAACCAATCCCCCAATGGGATCTCTCGGTTGTCCTAAGGGGTTAGCATCTCCCCCTTTGAGCCTTTGGAGGAGGTTGATTTTAAGTTCCTAACGTTAAAAACTGTGTTTTTGCTGGCCGTTACTTCCGCGAAGAGAATATCCGAGCTTCAAGCTTTTTCGGCTCTTCCTCCATATACCACGTTCCTGCAAGATCGTGTCCTGTTAAAGTTTCTACCCTTCTTTAGGCCGAAGGTGTTGACTTTTCAAAATATCAATCAGGTTATTTCCTTACCCGTATTGTGTTCCTCCTCCTCTTCTGCTGAGGCTCCGGTCAGACATCCCTTGGACATTTCGAGATGCCTCCAGATCTATGTGGATAGGTCTAAGGAGTTTAGAGTGGATGAAAATCTTTTCATCGTGTTTGCCGGTAAGTTTAAAGGCCGCAAAGCGTCTAAACCATCTATTAGTCGCTGGATTAAGGAGGCCATCAGAGAATCTTTTTTCTCTCAAGCCTTAGATCCTCCGGAGTTTGTATGTGCCCATTCTACCAGGGCTGTTTCAACCTCTGTGGCGGAAAGAAGTTGTCTTCCCTTAGAGCTGATCTGTAAGGCGGCCTCCTGGAGCTCCGAGTCAATCTTTATTTCGCATTACAGGGTTGGTGCAAGAATCTCGGAGTTCTCGGCTTTTGGGCAGACTGTTCTTGATTCTGCCAGGCAGGTGGACCCTCCCTAGGGGTACTATCTTGCTATCTCCCCATCTGTGCTGCTGGTAGGACGTAAGGGGAATCGTTAATTTCTAACGATAATTTGTTTTCCCTTAGTCCTAACAGCAGCACACTAAGATCCCACCCTAGAGTAAGTAATCTTGCTGAAAATACAGTGGGCAGTGGGGAAGCTCCCTCTTTTAAGAAATTAACGAATATTTTTCGTGCGGCAACACTTTTAAGTAAAAGTTTATATATGTGACAAATACTCCCTTTATTAGTTAGGCCACTTTCACATATATCCGACAGTCCGGCTCAGTTCCCCTCCGGTGAGATGCAAAAAACGCTAGAGAGGAACTGAAGCTAGAATTGATCCCATAGTTTTCTCTGCGATTGTTCATATTCATCCCGCCCATCACTAACAACGTCAATTAGCTTTGGACAAAAAAAACACTGCATGCAGCATTTTCCTGTCCGGTGCTAAGAGGCCATGTTTGTGTACTGAAATGCATTACACATATATCAGTTGTGTCTGGCCTCAAGTAGCTAAGTAGACACAACTGATGTATGTGACAGGGACCTTAGGGATGCAATCTTCCATTGCATGTTGTCGCCAAGATGGTAGTGTCACTCTAGCCTTAAGGCCTCTTTCACACGGGCGTTATGTTTGACGCCCGGATAAGAGACGGGTGCGTTGCAGGAAAATGCGCGATTTTCCCGCGCGAGTGCAAAGCGTTTTAATGCACGCGCGTGGGAAAAATCGGCTTCTTTGGTACCCAGACCCGAACCCGGATTTCATCACTGAAGTTCGGGTTTGGGTTGAGTATTCTGTAGATTTTATTATTTTCCCTTATAACATGGTTATAAGGGAAAATAATAACATTCTCAATACAGACTGCTAAGTAAAATGTGCATTAAGGGGTTAAAAATATAAAAATTAACTCACCTTATCCACTTGATCGCGTATTTGCGATCTCTTCTTCAAGCATTAGCTGCCAGCTAAAGGACCTGTGATGACGTCACTGAGCTCATCACATGGTCCATCACCATGGTGATGGACCATGTGATTGGACCATGTGATGTGACGTCACCACAAGTCCTTTAGCCGGCAGCTAATGCTTGAAGAAGAGAGAAGAGATCGGCAACTACGCGATCAAGTGGATAAGGTGAGTTCATTTTTTTTATTTTTAACCCCTTAATCCACATTTTACTGAGCATTCTGTAGTGACAATGCTATTATTTTCCCTTATAACCATGTTATAAGGGAAAATAATAAAGATCGGGTCCTGTCTCTTAGCAACTTTGCGGGAAAATCGCACTGCATCCGCACTTGATTGCGGATGCTTGCGATTTTCACGCAGCCCCATTCACTTTTATGGGGCCTGCGTTGCGTGAAAAACGCACAATATAGAGCATGCTGCGATTTTCACGCAACGCAGAAGTGATGCGTGAAAATCACCGCTCATGTGCACAGCCCCATAGAAATAAATGGGTCAGGATTCACTGCGGGAGCATTGCGTTCACCTCACGCATTGCACCAGCGTGGAAAACTCGCCCGTGTGAAGAGGGCCTAAAGGGAATGCACCAATTATTCTTTTTTTACTAATTAAAACTTGATACTGATACACATTCTTTATTTCTAACTTGTTTTTATGTTTTGATGGTGGATTTTTTTTTTTTGGTGGACAGATGGAAAAGGGAGCTGTGACTATCAACTACTGTGGATGACAGATCCTTTGTTATCTATACATAGGTGTCATCCTGCCTGTGATGATATAATTACTGCTGAAAAGTGATTATGCAGAAGATTATGTCAGCCTATTATGAGCTATTTATTTTAATCTATCTACTAAATCTAATCTATTAATCTACTAAATTAAACTTTTAGCTGATACTGTTTAAAGAGAAAAAAAACGTAAGTATTGTTATTTAAGGAAGACACAGACAAGAGGGAAGTAAAGTACTCAGAAGGAGGAATACCGCTGGTTGGAAGGAGCCAAGGAGAGAGTTATCTTAGCTGGAAGACCCTGTGTAAAGCCTAAAGTGAGTGCGGATAGATGAGAACACATCCTTTAGCACTGATTTGCCACGGCTGATTACACAGGCTAATGAAAACTGAATGTGGGAGGAACGGTTTGTTCTACCTTACCTGTGCACTGTGATTTCCTGGAATCTCTCTCATCTCTATTCACTGCACAGTGTTAACTGTACTTTACATATGGTGAAATAGGGAAGCTGTAATAAACTGCTTCTGTCTTTTTTAGCGTGTCCAACTTACTTGATTTAAAGTTTTACCAGTGTAATTGTACAGAGCAAATTTAATACCTAGGCCAGAAGATGGCCCTTCACAGGTCTAATTGCAACTGCAGCCATTTACTTCGGTGTCCACCATGAAAATCACAGATATGCAAATATGAAGCCTATTTTTTTAAGTGAATTAAAATTCCCTTTTTAATTGTATTAAAAGCTTAAAGGGTTGTCAGGATGTCATACAAAAACAGAGACACTGTTAGAATAATAAAAAATTACTTATATTCACCCTTCTGAACTCTTGCACCCTTCCATGCCAGTGCTGACGTTCCATCCTCTCCTCTGCGCTCTGTCTTCCTTAGACTACATGAACACAAACTTATTTTGTTTCCGCGTCCGTTCCGTTTTTTTTGCGGATAGGATGCGGACCTATTCATTTCAATCGGTCCAAGAAAATGCTGACAGCACACCATGTACTATCCGCATCCGTATGTCCATTCTGTAGCCCGGCAAAAAAATAGAGCATGTCCGGACAAGGATAGGCATTATTACAATGGATCCGCCAAAAAAAAAAACGGATGCCAAACGGACGTCATCCATTTTTTTTGCAGACCGCAAAACACAAACCGTCGTGTGCATGTAGCCTTTCCGTTTTTTTTGCGGATAGGATGCGAACCCATTAATTTCAATGGGTCCGCAAAAAATGCGGACAGCACACCGTGTGCTAGTAGAAAGCAAGGGCTACAGCAGCATCTCCAAGATTTTTCTTTATTCAAAACTCCATAGCAATGTGTACAGAAATGCAAGGTTTCGGCTGCAATCAGCCTTTGTCAAGCACCGTGTGCTGTCCACATCAGTATGTCCGTTCCGTAGCCCCGCAAAGAAAAATAGAACATGTCCTATATGGCATGGATCCGCAAAAAAATGACATGACATAAATCCGCCCAAAAAACGCATGGCATACAAATGTCATCCTCATTTTTTTTGCAGATCCGCAATTTGCGGACTGAAAAACATATATGCTCGTGTGCATGTAGCCTTAGTCTGCCGCCGTGTTGTGACCATATACTGCAAATGACCACTGCAGCCAATCACTGGCCTATGGTATATGGGTACATCATACCTGCAGCCAGAACAGAGCATCATGGCTGCAGCAATAAAGAGGATGTAGCAGCAGTGCTGGGATGGTTTGGGATAGTGATTATATTTCTTTTTATTATTCCCTGCCATTTTCTTTTTTAACTCAGACAACTCCCTTTAACACCATTGCTTAAAAGATCATATTGAAAGCAATAGATCTTGCACATACAACTTCTTGTACTAACTATAGATATTTAACACAGACAAAATATGAATCAGTAATGCTCTCCTCACATTGACACTTTCCTGCAGTCTGAAGCACAACCGTCTGTAAAAAGGAATAAACCCCTTGGTAACCACCCATACGCCTTTTTTACGACGGTCCCTAAGCGGCCTTAGGCTGGGCCGTGCAGCGGGGAGCGAGGACTTGGCTCTCACATGAGAAAAAATAAACCTCCCCCATACGTTTGGCACCGCCGCGTCCGTAACAACCCGGGCTACATAAATATCATGTAAATTATTCCCTACGTTAAACGCCGTAAAAAATAAAATAAAAATAAAGATTAAACGACAGAATTTTCTAAGTTGCCACCGAAAAAAATTAATAACAAGCGATCTGAAAGGATTATTTATTCCAAAATAATACCAATGAAAACTACAAGTTGTCCCGCAAAAATCAAGCCCTCACACAACTCCATAGAAAGAAAAATAAAGTTATTGGGAAGGTCTTGGTAAGCGGCAATGCAAAAAGATTTTTTTCCTTATAAAAAAAGGGGTTTTATTGCACAAAAGTAGAGAAATGTAAAAATAACCATATGTATTTGGTATCGCTGTAATCGTACTGACCCAGAGAATAAAGATATTATGTTATTTATACCGAAAAATGAACTCTGCAAAATTTTGAATGTAAAAACTCAGTGGCAATATTGTGTACCCCACAAGTACAACTTGTCCCGCAAAAAACAAGCCCTCTTACAGCTATATAGATGGAAAAATAAAAAAGTTATAGCTCTTGGAAGGCAACGATGCAAAAAGGAAGAAAAACGCTTTGTCAGTAAGGGCCAAAACAGGCTGATCACTAAGGGGTTAAACAGCATGGCTGTCTTTGACTAAGAGCTCAGGATAGCTCGGAACATGTAAGAAATTTGCTCCGTGACCTGTATGAGGTTTTAAATTTTTGCTAATAGCGACTCTGTTTTATGTAGGCAAGAAGATGTGCTGGATTTCTAGTTTTTTTGTTGTTGTGCTGACCCTCATGTATCCTCGACACACTTCTCCTGGAGTGAGATATGAAGCCGTACATCGTGAGTAATAGTGTTGACCATCAATGTTTTTCCATCGCCTACCAATGTTCCATGAAAACCACAGACCAAATACAGGTGGTATCTGTATTGTGCCCTTGGTTTTCACGGAACTAATGTCCATGAGGGATCTGTAGTAGTGATGAGCGGCAGGGGCAATATTCGAATTTGCGATATTTTGTGAATATTTAGGCGAATATTCGACATATATTCGAAAATTCGCGAATTCGTAATCTCCAGTCATTATTTTCTTGATTGCGAAAATTTGCATATAAAAATGTGCATAAAATTAGCATACACATTTTCATATATTTTTATGCTAATTTTATGTGGATTTTTATATGCGAATTTTTGCAATCAATAAAATGATGACATTACTTTCTTGATTGGAAAATTTGCATAGAAATAATTCGCATAAAAATTCGCATAAACTGGTATTTAAAATGTATCTTTCAAATAGCAGCTTATGCAAATTTTTATGATAATTTTATGCGAATTTTTATATGCAAATTTTTGCAATCAAGATAATGATAACTACTTTCTAGATTGCGAAAATTTGCATATAAAAAAATGTGCATAAAAATTAGCATAAACTGCTATTTAACGAATATTCGCAATTGCGAATATATTTCGCAATATTCTAAATATTCGCGAATTCTCGAAGTGCCGATATTCGCGATTAAAATTTGTAATTCGAAAATTCGTGATCAACACTAATCTGTAGTGCATGGTCAGTGGAAAACACGCACATTACACAGTCAATGAATATGTGAACAGTCCATGGAGACCACAGACAGCACATGTCCATGATTCACTGATGTGTGAAATAGGCCTAAGGGAGCAAAAAATAAAATCAGCTCACCATTCCACCATCTGAAGGATTATTGATATACTTGGGGGGAGGGGCAGTCCAATTGCAAGGGTGTGCCATCCAGCACCAGGTTAAAATAATCCACATAGGTATCTCACAGCAGGTCTATGTGTTTTGAACTGTTAGGTGTCCTTACTCATGACTCATCATGACCTAACTGTCCAAAACATGTAGACCAGCTGGAGGGTTCCTGTGTGGATTAATTTTAACTGGCCTGGCTTTGGTAACCGATTCTGGTGCTGGATTCACTCAAGTAGTACCTAGAATAATTGAAACTCAACAGGCAGAGCCAAGAGTAACAAGAGGTTTAAACAGTTTTGTTGATGGTCTCAAATAAAGACAAGGCATGAATTCCAAATGTGTCTAAATTTGGAGTTTCTTAGTTTATTTGCAGTAATGCACCCAGGCCACAGTAATCTTATCTATACATATACAGTAAATAGATTAAAACTGTGGACAACAGAACAAGAGACGGATTTGAGTATTCTGGTTATATGTTAGCTAAGTAGCGGTACTCAATGTAAGGCAGCAACAGCAAATGCTGCATTAAAAGAAACATGAAAACCCCTGGATCCCACAGATCAACGGACATTCTTTACGTGTGGAGGAAAGGGGATGTAGACATCAATACAAGTAGTCAAACTATAAAATGCCTTACCCCAAGAGGTAGTAACGGCAGATACTATATCAGCATTTAAAAAAGGGCTAGATCAGGGATCAGCAACCTTTGGCACTCCAGCTGCGGTGAAACTACAACTCCCAGCATGAACACTTTCTTGGCTGCTATTGTAACTCCCATAGAAGTGAAAGGAGGATTCTGGGAGTTGTAGGTTCAGAACAGCTGGAGTGCCGGAGGTTTCTGATCCCTGGGCTAGATGCTTATATAATAGCAAATATATTGAGGGTTATACTTAATCTTACAAAGTGTAACTGCCATTTTTTTTGTTACATTTGTAGGGCAATTGAAAATGAAAATTTTTCAATATATTTTATTTTGAATATAAAAACTGACCTTATTTTTGACATTTGGCAGTGAACTGAATAGTGAAGACGTTTCTCCCTCACTGCACTGACCTGCCCTCACTGCCTCCCTCATATATTCGCTAAATCTGGCCATAAATACTATATATCTATATCTATATATATATATATATATATATATAAAGTATATTGAAAAAATGTTTATTATCAATTGCCCTGCAAATTTAACAAAAAAAAAATGGCAGTTGCACTTTAATGTGGTATAACTGATCTGAGAAAAGTTAAACTCGATGGACGTGAGTTTTCTTCAACGTGTGTAACTATGTTACAGACAGTGACATTCCTACATGTAACATATAAAGTCATTCAGAAACATTTATTATTTAATATTAAATCCTTTAAGTGGGCTATTTCCTTAGAAAATTATTTTATCCTTTGAACATAATATAATAAAGTTTCTGTAAGTTAACAGAACTTAAAATCTAATTTACTTACTTAAGATGTAAACTAATGTCTCCACTATCTGCATGCGATATGGAGGTTAGTATCATAGTATTTAGCTGAAGAGCGTATATCAAGGGTTAAGCTTTGTGGATGTGCGATCCAGTCTGTTTTTTCTTGCCATTTGATACATATTTATCTTCCTTCTTGTTTATTCCTGGCATCAGCACTCCTCCCACATGCCACAGGCGGTTTTAATTAATTAGCAGGAGACTGCATGAGAGTGTGAGTGACCTACTAGTGTTAGTCCTGGTTTCTGTTAGTACTGAGCAGGTTGCATTAGGCTCCTGTTCAGACGGTGCTATGCTGCATGGTGGCCTCTGTTGTCGTGGTGCTTTTCTGGCTGGCCTGCGTAGCTGCGGCCTGCTGGGATGGTGCCACGTGTCGCCATGCAGCATGGCGCCTCCGTCAGATTATGAACAGAGTAGTTACCCACTCTAGGAGACAACCGTGACGTTGGTGAGTGGGCTTACTACCTTTTGATCAAAATGTAAACTAATGTCTCCACTATCTGCATGCGATATGGGGGGTTAGTATCATAGTATTTAGCTGAAGAGCGTATATCAAGGGTTAAGCATTGTGGATGTGCGATCCAGTCTGTTTTTTCTTGCCATTTGAATAGTGAAGACGTTTCTCCCTCACTGCGCTGACCTGCCCTCACTGCCTCCCTCATATATTCGCTAAAGCTGGCCATAAATACTATATATCTATATATATATATATATATATATATATATATATATACTGCCCTGTCTGACACCGGTACACTGTCACATTGTCCATGTGATCTGTATGCACAGTGCTCTCGTCATCCAGCCGCTTAGAGATGCAAAAAATCACTGCGGGCTCATTAGTCGGCATACAGATTGCACGGACATTGTCAGCACTCAGGCAGTATATATATATATATATATAAAGTATATTGAAAAAATGTTTATTATCAATTGCCCTGCAAATTTAACAAAAAAAAAATGGCAGTTGCACTTTAATGTGGTATAACTGATCTGAGAAAAGTTAAACTCGATGGATGTAAGTTTTCTTCAACCTGTGTAACTATGTTACAGACCGTGACATTCCTACATGTAACATATAAAGTCATTCAGAAACATTTATTATTTAATATTAAATCCTTTTAATGGGCTATTTCCTTAGAAAATTATTTTATCCTTTGAACATAATATAATAAAGTTTCTATAAGTTACAGAACTTGAAATCTAATTTACTTACTTAAGAGCCGCTTTGGTATTCATAGACACCAGATCAATGTGGGCATTCACTCAATAAAATACTTGTCATGTCCACATGGATCTGAAGATTTGCTATTGGAGATATGTTGGTCATATATAATGTGAATAGGTGCCTATGAATACCAGGGCAGCTCTGAAGTAAGTGCGCATAGAGTTAATGAAATGTTATTGATATACAATTGTCATCTGTGAAATTTTTAGTGTGTTACAAGAGAACTGGCTAAGAGAGTAATGACAAGTCTTACTATATCCGAAACGCGCAGTTTTTTTTTTTTTTTTTTAATCCTTGCATTTACAAAAAAGGATTGCCTTTTTAAGGAGTGCTGGAGAAATTGCTTTTTTCTACAGACAAAATTGTGTACCAAATAAAAGGTTTATAACTGCTTATTTAAACGGTCTGCAATAGTAGAAGAAAGGGAGATCCAAAGGAAAATGTGCTTTAAGTCAATATGAGATGTAATGATTACTGGTTCCAATGTATAACTTCAGCTGACATCTTGTCAACTTTGTAAAAAAAATGTAACTGCAGTAACTTTGCTCAGTATACTATTTACACGGCGTCTAGAAAGTAGATCAGCACATGCTGATTTTTTTCTTCTTCTATTGCGGACTTTATTTAAATAATCTGCAAGGGCTCAGCAGCTATTAGCCTTTTTTTTGGTTTTTGGCGGGTTTATATAGTACCTACTGACACTGTTTTAAAACATTGCTTTTTATTATGTTTTATATATGTAGGATTATCATGAAATACTGATAATCCTTGACATATGCACCTACAGAGCAGACCTTAGGGCTCATGCACCCGACCGTATCTATTTTCAGGTCCATAAAAAACGGATCTTCAAAAAATGCAGATTACGTTTGTGTGCATTCCGTATTTTGCGGAAACGGAACAGCTGGCTTCTAATAGAACAGTATTATCCTTGTCTGTAATGCGGACAATAATAGGACATGTTCTATTTTTTTGCGGAACGGAAATAAGGACATATGGAAACGGAATGCACACGGAGTAACTTCCTTTTTTTTTTTGCGGAACCATTGAAATGAATGGTTCTGCATACGGTCTGCAAAAAACCCAGAATGGACACGGAGAGAAAATACGTTCGTGTGCATAAGCCCTTGTATTGTAATTCAATGTTTAATCGCACCAGGGTACTAGTGTTTTAAGTCAGTGCACCTGGCATATATATTTAATTTTCCACAATTTGAGTGAAGCGAGCCTCCTTTATCTATTTTATATAAAGATATCAGTTTTCATTAGTTTTTAAGACAGTTTTATTTTAACTAGGCTTGCAGTATTTGTAGGATCAATTCTTTATAGATTTGGCTATGAATCTGTTACAATATCTATCTTGCACATGTATTGGTGATAAAGTGCCATGTGTCTTCAGTGAATTTTTGGAAGAGATAGAAAGAAAAAGAGAATACGGTATACACACACAGAAGATTATATATATCGTCTCTCACAGATGTGTGGTGATTTTTATTCTAAATTTTATGAAAAGATTCTTATTTATATATATACATATGTGTTTTCGGATATATTTCTAGGCCAACATAAATAACTCCTATATCTTTGGGCTATCCTTTAATAAAAAATAAATAAAAGTAATAATAACATAAATATTCTGTGAATGCATCTAAACTCAGCATGGTTCGCCAATGATAAGCCTACAACTCACCCAGACGTTTCACTTGCTCCACTGACGACCTCCTCTCTTCTCCTGACACTTCAGCTCACTGCAATATTTTAATCCATCTGGTTTCCTTTCAATTATCTCTGCTTCTATAAGAGATGTTTTCAGATGGAAGGCGAGCTATAAGATGTTATCACAAGTAAAGGAAATTACATTACTACTGAAATACCACAAAACGAGGCCTGCTTCAAGATTAGGCAAAGGTGGAAAATGCCAAGAGTAGAATCAGTGTGAGCTAATAAGTAATACACATTTAATGTGATATTATAGACAAATCATTTGCTTGATTATTTATGTATAGTTTTCTTATTACTTTAATATTCTAGACAGGTTTACTTATCCTATCTAGCATGGCAATGAACCCCTTACTTGCAGGCACGTGCCAACAATATACAGTTCAGGATCTTAATACATAAAGTGCAACTGACAAATCAATTGCTATGCAGTTGTATACATACAAATGTTTAGCATCCATCAAGATCTTGTCTGAACTTACATGAATCACAAAGCAGTTATACCATTTCACAGGCCACCTATAACAGCACCATGCATCATATACATCTTAAACCTTACATAATTACTAAAGTATCTGGTATCTCACAGCATCATAAGGGATATATTAGTCCAATATGGTGAGCGTGATGACGTCAGCGTAGGTCCTTTTGCAGGTCCTGCAAAAAGAAGAGAGAAGACGATAACGGCTGCTCAATCAAGTGGATGAGGTGAGTAATTTTTAAAATTATTTTTTAACCATCAATGGACATTTAACTTAGCATTCTGAATTAAAGAATGCTATTATTTTCCATTATAACCATGTTATAATGAAAAATAATAAAATCTACAGAATATCCAACGCAACAAGAACTTCAGTGAAGAGGTCCGGGTTCGGGTCTGGGTACCAACATTCAGTTTTTTTATCACGCGCGTGCAAAACACATTAAAATGCTCTGCACTCTTGCAGAAAAAACTGAACAACGCAACGCAATCACAGACAAATTGAGTGCTAACTTGCGTGGGTTTCCCTGAACCTGCCCGCAACGCATCCGGACTGAATCCGGCACGCTCATCTGCGAGGGGCCTTAATGCATGCCTTTTCCCTCTAAGCCCTGCCTACTCGGCTGGCGAGACACAATGGATTATTCTCTTCGGCTCATTTGCTTCATTAAATATGTCTAAAAAACACCAAAACTGTACCAGGTTTTGGCCCACAATAAACCAAAATTCAGGCACAGCCACAATAGTAAATGTGGGCTGTAGTTCGCTACATGTCTGTGTCAATGGCTTGTAAATGGTGCTTAATTTAGAGGCGGGCTTGGCATTTCTGAGGCCCCAACCAAAGTTATGTCTGGGGGCATTAATCAGGACATCCAGCCAGGAATCCCTATTTCTGGCAGCAGTTCCCTGTCTGTCCACAACTGTTTTGTGCATCTTTAGGATGCATATACAGATGAAAGTTTTGCCCAGGGCCAAGTAAAACTTTTCTGCTACCTGATGTGAAAATTGAAATGGCAGACCCACCCCTCCTGCCAATTTCTCAAATCAGCCCCTCCCCGCCAGCTATACTGCTAAAGGCATTATTGAATTGGACATTGCATAGAGCATTAAATACCTCTTACATGAAGTGAAGTCTCCTCTGATGTAGACTTTCTCTTTCCTCATCTTCTCTATTCGGACCAGACCGCCATGACAAATTGTTTCAGCTATGTCTCGTCTCTGCAGAGTTTGCCACACAGACATCTTACCGTAGTTTCCCCACTTTTCTATCATTCTCACTCTCCTGATGCCCCAACAGAGCTATCCCACCAGTAGTAATAATTCTCCCCCAGAGTGCCCTCGTTAGTAGTGATAGTGCTGCCAAAGAGTGGTTTATTAGTAGCAATGCTTTCCATATTGTGCCCAATAAGATGCCCCCACAGTACCCCCAGTAGTAATAATGCAATTATAAAGCGTCCTTGTTGTGCCTCAGCATTTTTAATGCTGCCCTTGTAGTGCCCTGGGTATTTATAATGGCCTCTGTAGTGCCCCCAGTAGTAGCACCAGTATTTATTTTGGCCCAGTAAAGCCCCTAGTATGTTTAATGGCCCCCAATAGTGCCACCAGTATTTAATACCACCAGTTGGATGGTATGTGTGTAGTGTATATATGGTGTATTTATGTATGTGTACAATGTAAATGCTGTATTTATGTGTCTTTCATATATATGGCGTAAGTATATGTAAACATGTGTCATAATGCCGCGTGTCCACATTGAGAAAATAAGCCATCACACAGCTCCATCAAGAGAAAAAAATAAAAATATATGGTCCTCAAAAAATGGTTGTACTAGTACCCCAGAGGCTGATTGAAAGCAATATGGTGCCCATAAATCAATTCATCAAAATCTGGACAGCAGTTGGGTATTCTCTCCCAAACAGCACTCCTTCCCTTCTGAGCTCAGCGGAGTGCCCATACAGCAGTTGGTGACCTTATATGGCTAACAAATTGTGGGGTACATTTTCTCCAGTTACCCTTGTGAAAATGAAAACTTTGGGGCAAAAGTAATAGTTTATTGGAATAAATGAAATTTTAATTTTCACAGCCAAGTGTTTCTAAATTCTATAAAAAGCCTGTGGTCCAAATGCTTACACACCTAGATAAAGGTATAGTTTCCAAAATGGGTTCACTAAATGGGGATTTCTACTGTAGGGGGACCTCAGGGCCTTTACAAGACTGATATGGCGCCCATTGCAGCGAAATATGTCATCTTAAAACCATATGGAGCTGCTTCCCTTTTGAGCCATGTGGTGTGCCCATCCAGCACTTTTATGACCAGATATAGATGTTTCTGTAAACGGCAGTATTAAATATTGAGGTTTGTTTTGCTGCTAAGCCTTACTGTGTTACAAGAAAAAAATTATTAAAGGATAACTGTCACATTTAGACCCTAATTTCAGTTTTCATATATGTAGTTACTAATATGATAATATTCCTGAATCAATAACTATTAGACTTACTTACCCCTTATTTAATAAGATTCAGCCCTTAGCAACCAGTCTGCATAAAACTGCAATTTCACTATTCTGTTAAGATGGCCGCCCTCAGCCCTGAGGCTGATCCATAGGACGCCTGCAGTGAAGTTAGTGAAGACCAGCTCTGTATAGGGGGGTCTTGCAGTGAAGTTTCCAGGTCTGGCTGAAGCCTGTAGTCCTTCTACAAGCTCTCCTCTTATCAGATAAGGCTGTCATTTATACACTGAGCAGCCGGCATATGTACATTGTCCTTCACTGCTAAGGGAGTGTCTGTCAAGCACAGGCATGTGGAGAAGTTCACACACACAGCCCAGCACTGTTATCTCCTGTCAGGAAGAACCTGGCCTTTTATACATTCCCTTACAATGCTGACTCACTATCAGTTCCCAGTGCACGCAGCGTGCTCCGTCCTCATCTGGTAGACGGAAGGAGCATAGCAACCTGATTTTATCTCAGGTAAATATAGCCAATACTGGGGACTTTTAGGTGGCTTTTAGGGGTTATTTATTTAAGAATCAGAAATTAAAACAGGGCCAACAAGGTGATATTAATCACCAAAATCCAATAGTAAAAAAAAAAATAATTTGACAGTTATACTTTAAAATGAAAGATGGCCAAAAAACCCCAAAAAAAACCATTTTGCTTTAAGTCCTTTGGAATAACTAGAGGGTTACCGTTTATAAAAATAGGTTTTGAATAATTTGAGGTTTGCAGTTTCTAAAATGAGGTCATTTATGGTGGTCACTTCAGAACTGAATGGATCCTTAAATCTCCTTAGGACCTGCGATTTTCTGTTTTTGCATTTTTGTTTTTCACTCCCTGCCTTCCCAAAGCCATAACTTTTTAATTTTACTGTTCACATAGCTGTATGAGGGCTTGTTTTTGTAGGACAAGTTGTACTTTTTAATGGCACCATTTAATATTGCATACAATGTAGTGGGAAGTGGAAAAGAAATTCCAAATGGGGTGGAATTGGAAAAAAAACGCAATTTCACCACAGTTTTATGGGTCTTGTTTTTACGGCATTCCCTATGCTGTAAAACTGACCCATTACCTTCATTCTCTAGGTCAGTATGATTTAGGCGATACCACATTTATATGGTTTTTCTTGCTTTTTAATACAGAAAAAAAAACTTTGGAAGAAATTTTTTTTTCTTTTCATCGCTATATTCTGACCCGCATAACTTTTTTGTAGTTAAGATTATGGAGTTGTGTCAGGACTCATTTTTTGCAGGACATTCTGTAATTTTTATTGACACCATTTTGAAGTGTGTATGACTTTTTGATCACTAGTTACTAATTAATTTTTTGGTAGGTGAAGTAAAAAAAGTTTAATCGGCACTGTATCAGCATTCGAGATAAATATTTTAATAGTGCGGGTGTTTTCAGATGTAGCAATTAGTGTTCATCCAAAGTCGTTTTGTTCAAAACTGCGGAATAATACTGTAAGGAGATTCGTCTCCGTACAGTATTTGAACGCAGGCTGATTGAAAGCAATATGGTGCCCATAAATCAATTCATCAAAATCTGGACAGCAGTTGGGTATTCTCTCCCAAACAGCACTCCTTCCCTTCTGAGCTCAGCGGAGTGCCCATACAGCAGTTGGTGACCTTATATGGCTAACAAATTGTGGGGTGCATTTTCTCCAGTTACCCTTGTGAAAATGAAAACTTTGGGGCAAAAGTAATAGTTTATTGGAAGAAATGAAAATTAAATTTTCACAGCCAAGTGTTTCTAAATTCTATAAAAAGCCTGTGGTCCAAATGCTTACACACCTAGATAAAGGTATAGTTTCCAAAATGGGTTCACTAAATGGGGATTTCTACTGTAGGGGGACCTCAGGGTCTTTACAAGACTGATATGGCGCCCATTGCAGCGAAATATGTCATCTTAAAACCATATGGAGCTGCTTCCCTTTTGAGCCATGTGGTGTGCCCATCCAGCACTTTTATGACCAGATATAGATGTTTCTGTAAACGGCAGTATTAAATATTGAGGTTTGTTTTGCTGCTAAGCCTTACTGTGTTACAAGAAATAAATTATTAAAATGGAAGATGGCCAAAAAAAAAAAAAAAAACAAACATTTTGCTTTAAGTCCTTTGGAATAACTAGAGGGTTACCGTTTATAAAAATAGGTTTTGAATAATTTGAGGTTTGTAGTTTCTAAAATGAGGTCATTTATGGTGGTCACTTCAGAACTGAATGGATCCTTAAATCTCCTTAGGACCTGCGATTTTCTGTTTTTGCGTTTTTGTTTTTCACTCCCTGCCTTCCCAAAGCCATACATTTTTACTTTTACTGTTCACATAGCTGTATGAGGCTTGTTTTTGTAGGACAAGTTGTACTTTTTAATGGCACTATTTAATATTGCATACAATGTAGTGGGAAGCGGAAAAGAAATTCCAAATGGGGTGGAATTGAAAAAAAACCGCAATTTCACGACAGTTTTATGTTTTTACGGCATTCCCTATGCTGTAAAACTGACCCATTACCTTCATTCTCTAGGTCAGTATGATTTAGGCGATACCACATTTATATAGTTTTTCTTGCGTTTTAATACAGAAAAAAAAACTTTGGAAGAAATTTATTTTTTCTTTTCATCGCTATATCCTGACCCGCATAACTTTTTTGTAGTTAAGATTATGGAGTTGTGTCAGGGCTCATTTTTTGCAGGACATTCTGTAATTTTTATTGACACCATTTTGAAGTGTGTATGACTTTTTCATCACTAATTACTAATTCATTTTTTGGTAGGTGAAATAAAAAAAGTTGAATCGGCACTGTATTAGCATATGAGATAAATATTTTAATAGTGCGGGTGTTTTCAGATGTAGCAATTAGTGTTCATCCAAAGTCGTTTCGTTCAAAACTGCGGAATAATACTGTAAGGAGATTCGTCTCCGTACAGTATTTGAATGTATGGGCTCCGATGAGCCGAAATTAGTTATTCACAAAGTCGTGTGTGACTTTTTTAAATAACTTTAGTAGTTGATTTTTAAAGTGGAAAACCAGTTACTAGTCGGAGCCGAGTTTGGTTTCAAGTTTTAAAGTGGTTTTCCATTTTTAAATCAACTACTGAAGGTTTTCAACGAAGTCTTCGTGAATAACTAACTTCGGCTCATCGGAGCACATACATTCTAATACTGTACGGAGACGAATCTCCGAAACACTAGTGACAATGCCCATAATGTTTAGCTTTTTTTATTGTTTATGTATTTATTTTTTTATTATAGGGAAAGGGGGGGGATCTGATGTTTTATATATTTTTTTATATTTTTAAAACTTTTTTTCAATTTTTTAACTTTTTTAAGTCACCCTAGGTGACTATAACATGCAATTATTGGATTGTATCTTATATTCTATAATACATATCTATGCAATACAGAATACTGAATTCAGTATATTGCCTATGCCTATGAGTGAGTACCTATTTTAAAGACCAGACTTCTACCATACATGTACAGTGGAGGTCCAGAAAGGGTTAAAGGGAACCTTTCACCATGAAAATGCAAGCTACATCCATAATTGTTATAGGGCAGGAGGGGTTGAGCAGATCGTTTTGTGGGAAAAGATTCAGTATAACCTGCATTTTATACATTTAAATTCCTGCTCATTCTGGGCTTTGAAGTCAAGAAGGCAGAGCCATCACACAGTTGTAGCCTTCTCTCTATGACTTTTGCATACACAGATATCTGTCAATCACTGATAGGACCGCCTGCTCTACTTTAAAGCCCAGAATGATCAGGAATTGAAATGTATAAATTACAAGATATACTAAAATTTTCCCCACAAACATATATATCAATCTCTTCAGCTCTTCCTGCTCTATGACATATTGCCTGTAGATTACATTGCATTTTCATGGTGACAAATTGCTTCTAACATTCTAAGCCTTTCAACATATGACAAATGTTAATTATTATTTTGTGAGGTATCACCATCTGTATTTAAATTTAGAAAATTGCTAATTTTGCCAATATTTTCTGTAAATTTGCGCAAGACATTTCGACCCAAACTTACCATAAACATGAACTACGATGTGTCACAAAACCTCAAAATAACATCTCAGAATGGCTTGGATAAGTAAAAGCATTCCAAAGTTATTATGACATAAAGTGACACATGTCATATTTGCAAAATTAGGCCTGGTCAGGAAGGTGAAAACTGGCCCGGGGTAGAAGTGGTTAATGTATATATACAGTACTGTCTGGTGTCTATTATAGAACATTCTCTCTATCAGTATATGCATTTGTTGTTGAATTCTGATTTTTGTCCCTATGGAGCCCTATGATTATGGCAGCACCCTCTGTCATTCATGAATGAGGTCAAGATAACTCAGAAACATCTGACTAGAGTATGAAAGGCTTCATACAGAAACATAACTCCTCAGGAATTACATTTTCAATTTTTTTTATTTATCTTTGATGCTGTTTAGCTTTTGTATGAAGATTTGAGAAAATATTTTTGTTAAAGTAGCAAAAGAAACCATTCATTGGTAGCGTGCTGGAAACAAGTTGGGCACCGTGCTTCCTATGTTTATGCTTGAAGTGCACTTTTCCCTATCTCTGAATCTTTGTGGTCAATTACAGTCGTAAGTTAGCTAATTTTTTTCTGAGGAGGAAATTATAGATAAACCACGTCTCACGGTAATGTGGGTGTAATGAATTGATATTTTCTGATTATTATATATGAAAACTAAGCTCACTTATTTACATACTGTATTAAGCAAAACAATTTGTGAAATTGTGTTATGCTGCCACCTAGTGTTCATCTTTTAGAATGCAAAATGTTTACCTTTTAATAACCACCTCTGTGTTTTTTTTAGGCTGCCTACACATCAGGAAAAACACACATATATTACAAAAATGTTTAACATCCCTGTCCCTACACTATAGTAAACACTTTAATATATACTTTTAAGTACACTTTAACGGGGTTGTGTCATTAAACATGTTCTACATTTTTCAAACCAGACTCTGGATCTGAATACTTTTGTAACTGCATTTAATTAAAACTTTAGTATAGCCATTAAGCTATTCAATAAATTGTATCTGTATAGCGCCACCTGCTGTTTGTTCCTTTTCTTATTTTTTGTCCGTCTCACTGAGCTGGTCGAAAGTGCTCAGTTTAAGTCTTCAACTGCCACCAGCCATATATTCTGTAAGAAGCTGTGGCAGTTACGGGGAAAGAGGTGTTGTCACATTAACTGGGAACTGAACAGAACACTTACATGGTGACTTCCTTTTCATCTTTGCAGCTGCAGATGTGCCGGTTCCTGGGCTTTTCTTCTGCCATCCAAGATGGTCACACTACTTTTTTGGACTCCATGATGCACCCTGTGTCCTTCTTGTCCAGTCCTGGTCTTGGATTAGGTAGCACTGTTTTTGTAAGCAGTGCTGGCCAATCCAGAGAAAACGTGTCTTCAGCTACCAAATGCACAGTATGCATTACTTAGTCTGAGGAGCGGTGTGGACAGATTAACAGTTCTTACCGTAAAGAAGTCTTAATGCCTCTGGAAACTGAACTTTATCTTCTCCAGTCAGAGTGCCCCTTGTCTTTTGAGGGGATCTTTCATGGAACAGCTTTTCACCTTATTTTTTGACCTGCATATTCCAGGTGAGGCCGCACCAATAATTTGTAAAGTGGTAATATTTCATCCCTGCTCGTATGCCTTCTGCAATTTGTGGACCGCACATGGTCGGACTATTCTTGTCCACAATTGAAATGAATGGGTCTGCACCCGTTCCTCAAAATTGTGGAACTGATGCGGACCCATTCATACTATGCGGACGCATGATGCATACTAATGAGGTGCATTCCATTCAGACACACACCCTCACACAAATAAAATACCTTATAATATATACAACTCTAATAAGACGTGCAATGAGGAGTTACTCACTGATTCCTCCTTATATAGGATGTTAAAAGCAGATCTCACTAGGGAGTTTGGTTTAGCCCTGGGTAAAATATTGGATGAAGGAGTTTCTATGGGAGCGCTTGGGAGAATGGGTGGATCACTACTTACAACCACTGGTGAAAAGTATTCCAAGTTATTTGTGGGGCACAAAGCATGTTCTGGATATTGTAAGTAGAATAGAATGGAGGGAGGGCTTCAGGTGGGCCACATGCGATGTAGTGGCATTTTACCCATCAATTCCACACCACTTGGGCTTGCTTAGTTTGAAAAGACATATGGACGTATATAGTAAACATAGTCCAGCTCTCAAGGAGTTTCTCTATATGTCTATGGAGTTCCTGCTCAGTCACAATTACTTTTCCTTCAATGGGAATTTTTATTTGCAGACGAGGGGAGCATCCATGGGTGCGAAGTTCTTCCCCCTCGTTCGCAAAAATATATATGTCCCATTGGCAGGAGTGTCATCTCATGACCGAGGACAACATATTTATGGCCTCGATCGTGTGGTATGGGAGGTTCATAGATGACATTGCGATGATCTGGAACTCCACAGACCAGAGTTTTTTTAATGCATCGACTACATGAATAAGAACGATATGAATCTTAGGTTTACATATAATTTGTCCTCAGAAGATATTCCTTTTTTGGACATTAAGCTATTAAATAAGGCTGGCAAGGTGGTTAGCAGGAATTATAGAAAAGATGCAAGCGGTAACACCCTGCTTTTAGCCTCATCATCCCTATGGTGAGACCATTAGTGTCTCACGAAACTGCTCAGAAGATTTAATGTTTGAGTCAGAGCGAATGGCTCTGTTTGAGAGATTAAGAGGGTACAGTGATCGTATTTTAAAGCAGGCAGGAGAGAAAGTAAAACATGTGAATAGACATTGATTACACATAGTACAGTGAGGAGGGAAGGTGAGGACAACAGACAACTGAGGGTCGTCACCTCTTACAGTCGCCAAGGAGATACAAGGTATTATCAGGAAATATCTACCTATTTTATTTCAAGATGATAGCTTGCAACAAATTTTAGAGCCAGGCTTTCAAGTGGTAAGCAGACGAGCACCTACTTTGTACTCTGCTTTGTCCCCTAGCTTGTTCATAGAAAAGTCGGATACCGGCAAACCCATGTGGTTGAACTCGTCAATATATTACAGTGGGTAAAATAGTCGAATCCAGTGTAACCAAGGACGTTTTTAAGATCAGATCGTACATCAACTGTAACACGAATGATGTCATTTATTTGGCGACCTGCAATGACTGCAGCATTCAATACGTGGGATGCACCTCAAACAGTCTGAAAGCGAGATTAAGAATAGCACTTGTCAGATGTCTCCAATCTCAAACTGCTGAACATCTCTACGCTATCTAGACATTTTAGAGATGTTCATCAGGGTGACCTGACAAGCCTGAGTGTCATGGGTATAGAAAGGATATCTAAATCCGCACGAGGAGGAGACATAAACAGGCGATTTTTACACTGAACACGAGAAATCGACGGGTATGAATAACTGGTATGATTTGATCTATGGTTCTACTCGTTCCTGTTTTGTTTTTTTGTTATGTTATAATTGAGTAGCATTTTGCATGCATTTTAAGAAAGCCATTGGAGGCAGTTCTAGCTTGGAGCGGATTATTTTTCGGCACCTGGCTGGGGGCGTGCCTCATGCCAAGAGAGGATTTTTAAACCAGAGTAGGTGATAACACAATGTGTTCATGATTAAGACGTGCAGTCGAAACGCGTAGACCTTGCCTGTCTGGTCAGCCTATGTATTTTATAATGAAGTAATAATAAAGACATTGGATTTTAACCTGAGCCTGCTGCTGGATTTTTTTTTACTGTTCTGATTGATTCCTGGTCCGGGATCCGTGCACGGCGAAGGAGGACGGTGGGTGAGCTTGTGATACATGTAGATTCTTAGTATTTAAGTGCATAACTTTACATTTATCCACATTGAACCTCGTTTGTCAAGTTGATGCCCAATCACTCAGAGTGTTCAAGTCGGCTTTTAGTTTATGGACATCTTCCATAGACTGCACAGTACTACATAGCTTAGCGTCATCTGCAAAAATAGAAATGGTTCTATTAATCTCATACTCAATATCATTAATGAATTAAATTAAATAATAGAGGACCCAGCACTAAACCTTGGGGTCCACCACTTATAACCCGTGACAATTCCGAATAGGAATCATTGACCACAACTCTCTGGACACGGTCCTTCAGCCAGTTTTCAATCTAATTACGAACTAGACTTTCTCAGCCTATAGAGGAGAACAGCATAGGTCAGGTCTGATGCTGGTGGTAGGGGACACTATTATTAGGAGGACAGACAAAGAAGAACACTGTGTTGTCTCCCAGGTGCTTTGGTTCGGCACAGATAGACAGATTGCTGGCTGGGGAAGACCTGGTGATCATGATACACATTGGTATTATTTACTAAGGGGTGGCAGCTCAGTACTAACCTCCCTGGCACTTTTTCCCCTACCCCTTTTACCCTTTTACTACTGTTACCCATCTGGTGACCCCCGAAGTCCTGATCTTGCCCCAGCCAGCGTCACACCCTTAGTAGCATTGTCCATAGAGCACATGTTTAAATGGGGATGGAAAAAAACACAGAATAAACATGAGTTTAAATGTAAACCCTTTACCACTTTAATTGAGGAACTTGGGGAAATCTATGTCTTTTGTTGAACTATGGCCTAGTGTTAACCTACACACTTATCTGTATCTTGCATGTTACTGTACTCATTAGAGATGAGCGAATTTCATGTTGTGAAATTCGTTTGCGCTTCGTTTGCTGAATTGCTCCTGCATAACGAAAAGGAGACGGATCCGTTTTGCAGCCCATAGACTTCTATTATGATGGAATGAATAATGGAATACCTCTAAAGGCATTCCGTTATGCATTCCGTCATAGAATTGCGTTATGGTCCGTGGTAACGCAATTCTGCTTTTACCACCAAATGAAGCGTGAACGAATTTCAAAATATGAAATTCACTCATCTCTAGTACTCATGTACACTCTTGCTGCACTCAGCAAACCTCACTTGCAGTCTCTGTAACTTGAAGCACAGACTCAGAATTATCTCTCTGTTGTGCCATTCCTCTAGCTGGATGTTACCAGTGGGGGCTGTGTCCAGGGGCGTAACTATCATAGCATCAGACCAAGCGACTGCTATGGGGCCCAGGGCAAGAGGGGGCCCAGTTGGAAACACCCCCCCTTTTACTGGGGATGACAACTTGGTCAGTACTCTACCCTCTAAAGGAAGAAATGAGGCAGTGCAAAAAATGGGCCAGGGATTATTGAAAGGGGTTTAAACGGAAACCCTTCTGTCCGATGTGGGGGGCCTGGTTTGATCCTTGCTATGGGGCCCTTACTTCTCTATGTACGCCACTGGCTGTGTCCCTGCACAGTTTGACACTATCTTATCGCTGCTGCCATTGACTGTGCAGGGACACCCCCCAAGTTGTACATTTGGTTATAAATGTAACGTCCCAGAGTGACATTACCACTCCTTCTTACACCTTGCTACCACTTTCCCTAAGCTAATATATGTCCTACAAAATATATCCTGTAATGTGCATATTTATTGCCATGTATTCCTATGTAATGTTATGGTCAAGTGTAATAACCCGGTCTACCACACTGTGGCAGCAACACAGCTGGCAGTGCTGTGCAGCAGAGTCTGAAAATCCTCTTCCAGCCTCTAAGAGAGAGGAGGAGTTAGCTTAGTTCAGTCAGTCTAGTTTCCTCCCTGCTGGGAGAAGGAAGCGAGGGCTGGGGCACGTCGCCCTGTGCCCTGCCTAAGGTCAGTCTAGCTTTCCATCTCGTGGGGAGAGGTTGTGTTTAGTTTCCTCCCTAGTGGGAGAAGGTTGTGTAGGAGCCGTGCCCCTGCCGGGCAAAGGTTCCAAGGCTTCTATTAGGCCCTGTCTGGCTCGCCAACCTTACAACTCGAGGTTGAGCACCTGCTTGCAGTCCCTACCTTGATTTGCATTGCCTTCCTAGTTCAAGCTGAGCCAAAGCTTGCTATATTTAAAGCCAGTACAGAAGCTGAAAGGATTGCCTAAAGAAAGATCATCTACTACTGACATAGCTGAGCTGAAAGAGCTACAGAGACGTGTTTGTGAGCATTGTAAGAGTTTGCCTGCCAGAAGTGTTTTGCTAATACCTGCTGGAGACCAAGATAATTCAAGTTACGGGAAACCATTTAGATTACATTTTCACTGCAAGTAAAAGCAACTGTTCAATGCTTATTCAAGTCTGGACTCAACTTTATTTCCACATCATTCAAGTCATCACTTTGTTCTACCCTATCCAAGTTAACCCCTTCCCTTTGCACTTGCTTCGGACCACCCCATCTGGGATTCCAACCATCACCAAAGGTAGGAGCACCGTGACAAAGTGCATCCATTATCTCCAGGGATATTGGGGCCTATTCAACCCCACTCTGGCCTATCCTATCTTTGGCACATTCCATCATACAAAGGGAGCCTTGCGTTCCCGCTGCTTAACCGCAGCTGGCGTCACATCTCTTACTCTAAAGAGGGACATATTTCGTAGAAACCTTTAGTGGGGTAAGAGGATCTCCCAGGTGTGCCCCAGTGGGTACGTTGCATAAAATTCTAGTAGGAATAATAGATGAATGAGTTATGTGAAAAGATGATGAAGAATCATTTATGAAGAATGCAAGTAATTAGTAAAATGTCAGGAGAGGTGGCAGGTCCTTTTTAGGTGGTGTTATGGAATTACCTGGACATATAGCACCACATAGTGACCTGGGAATAATGACATACTGTACACAGATTAGTGCCTGACATTTTCCTAATAAATAGTGCAATATGGATTCAGTAAACTGTCAATGCATGCCCCTTTGGCATAGTAAGGCGTAGTTGAAATCCGCGTTGTAAATTTCCTTCTTGTATTCCATCATAAGAAGAAAAAATGAAATTCAGGCTTTGAGGGATACATCATATGACTGGCACCAATGGATCCCTTATTTTCTGCAAAATATAGCACCTAATGCAGAACTATTGTTTCCATAAAATGTCCTGGAATCTGTGATGTAACATGTGACAGAAGCCCCTGAGAGATCCTCCAAGCCTACAACAGACATGGCCCACACTGCTTCAAAAACAAAGGTCAGTTATGGTGCAACTGTAATAGTGTTGGTCAGTGTGCTACAATCCGTTCACTTTTGTACTATGATTGTGCTAGCACTTGGTAAAGGGGTATTCCGACTGCTGGCACCCCTACAGATCACGAGAACCCCGTACTAGGGGCATAACTACCATAGCGACAGACCATGCGCCTGTATGGGGCCCTTAGTTGGGATTAGCTCCTCTTCTACTTTAGGTGAAAACTTGGTCAGGACTCTACTCTCTAAAACAGGGACGCTCAACCTGCGGCCCTCCAGCTGTTGTAAAACTTGCAACTCCCACCATGTCCTGCTGTTGGCTGATAGCTGTAGGCTGTCTGCGCATACTGGCAGGTGTAGTTTTGCAACAGCTGGAGGGCAGGAGGTTGGGCATCCCTGCTCTAAAGGAACAACTTTTGGCAAAGGAGGCAGTGGAAAAATGGCCCAAGGGTCATTGAAAAGGGTTTGATCCTTGCTATGGGGCCCTTACTTTTCTATGTACGCCACTGCCCCGTACCCAGCATGTTGGGCATGCCCACCGCTGCTCTATCATCTTTATGGGAGTTCCAGAGACAGCAGACTAGAGTGCTTGGCTACTTCCATTATTCCCATAGAGTGGAATGGAGCTGCGTTTATTTTTAAGACGTACAGGGTTCCCATTCCTCATAATATGTGAAGGTCCCTGTGTTAGGACCTCCACCGATCTAACAGTTATCTCCTATCTTGTGGATAGGGGATAACTTCTCACAATTGGAATACCCTTTTAAGCTGTTTAAAGTAGTATAATAAAAGGTTTTACAATTTTCCAATATATATTCTGTTTTAAAGGGGTTTTTCGGGATCAGAGCTGAACCTGGACATATCCCTGTTTTCACCCAGGCTGATATTAGCATCAGAGCATTTCATTCTCCTATGCTCTACCTTGCCGTGCGCTAAACCACACAGGGAAAGGGTTCTTTTGTTTACATTTTTACATTGCTAGGCAGAGGCTTATACCTAGCAGTGTTCCCGGTGACATCACCAGCACTGATGGGCGGGCTTTATCACTGCCCTAGCTGTTTTACAGGCTAGGGCAGCGCTAAAGCCCGCCCATTATTGCCCGTGACATCACTGGGCTTCCTAGCATACCCATGGAGAACCCGGTACCTCACCGGGCCCGCGAAAAAATCCTTGCCCTGCGTGATTCAGTGCAGGGAAAGGGAGAGCAGCTCATATCAGAGGGGATGAGTGGGAAAAGATGGGGATATGCCTGGGTTTTCGCTCTAAACCTGGACAACCCCTTTAAATAACTCCCACAGAAGTAAATTGAAGCGATGGAACCAGCGTGGCACAGCTAGCTAGCTACTAGCTTCTGAATCGCAAAACTTACAGAAACAGAGTAGCTGTTTCCATAATGTTCATTCGTTTTTATGGGACTTACGAAATAGTGTTGAGAGCGAATATTCGAATTGTGAATTTTAATTGCGAACATCGCCACTTCGAGAATTCACGAATATTTAGAATATAGTGCTATATATTCATGTTCGCGAATAGTGTTGATTGCGAATATTATAATCACGAATTTATCGCAAATTTATTACGAATATCGTCACTTAGCAACATCCCTAGCAACCAATAGGAAAGTTGCCTACCCCTTAGTGTTAATCGCAAATATTCTAATGGCAAATTTATTGCGAATATCGGCACTTAGCAACATCCCTAGCAACCAATAGGAAAATTGCCTAGCCCTTAGTGTTGATCGCGAATATTCTAATCACGAATTTTTATGGCAAATATATTACATTGCCAATTTTCGCAATCAAGTAAATAATGACTGGAGATCACGAATTCTCAAATTTGCTAATTTATGGCGAATTCGAATATTGCCTATGCCGCTCATCACTATTAAGGAAACAGTGTAGCACATTGAGTTTGACTGATTCTGTGAACCTAATCCCCTCTTGCAGCCCTAATGTGGCAGTCAGTGAGACAGATCTGGGGACCATCATTCTACTTGCAGTTCCCAGAGGCGGGTCACACATATAGAAAACATAATGGGATAAACCATGAACGTCTCAGCTGAAAATATCCCTTTAACTACTGAACATAGGTGATTATTATAGAGCAGGCATCCTCAAACTGTGGCCCTCCAGCTGTTGTAAAACTACAACTCCCACAATGCCCTGCTGTAGGTTGATACCTGTAGGCTGTTTGGGCATGCTGGGAGTTGTAGTTTTGCAACAGCTGGAGGGCCACAGTTTGAGGATGCCTGTTATAGAGCATTGGATGTGTTTACTTATGCACTGAGATATATATATGCTTTTCTGCTCTGACAAAGCCTTGTGTCACTGTGTGGTCAGCCAATTTACACTTCCCGAGTTATTCTATTGCTTTTGTCTTGGGTATTATTTGTTTTTGATAAGAAAACTAAAGAATCAGGGCGAGAAAAAAAACTAAATACAGTGTAAACTTACAAACCGTTCTCATTCCTTCATTAATGCACCATGTGAAAGCTGGAAAAGTGATGCACTTTAACACGGACTTATGCACAAGGCCATTTTTAACATGACAATTTTTGCTTGCTGGCACACGCTGCACCAGTGCTGCATTTTTAGTGGGGGGGAAAAAAACGCACATTTAAAACGCATGCGTTTTTTCAACAATATACCTGCATTTATGGTTTCTTCTAGTAAAGGGGAAAAGCTGAATTACATTAATTACAAAATAGAGTTACATTAATGTAATGTAAAAGGTTTTTAATACTGATGACCTGTCCTTAGGATAGGTCATCAATATCTGATTGGTGGGGGTCTGACTCCCGGGACCCCCACCGATCAGCTGTTTGAGAAGGCAGCGACACTCACAGCTGGAGCTGCCGTCTCCAGCTTTTCCTAGGCCACATGACACATTTATATGTCATGTGGTCTAGGCGTAGCTCGGCCCCATAGAAGTGAATGGTGCTGAGCGTGATACCAAGCACAACCACTATACAATGTATGGCGCTGTGCTTTGTGAGCACGGAGAAGGGTGTGGTGCACATATGAGTGGCGGTGCCCTCTCAAGCAGCTGATCGTTGGGGGTCCCAGGAGTCGAATCAGATACTGATGACCTATCTAGACGATAAGTCATCAGTGGTAAAAGCTTGGAAAACCCTTTTACCCTAAGTTCACACTTGCGTGTTTTACAGTGCGTTCGAACGCGCTGTAAAACGCTCAACACATGCAAACCAATGCTTCCCTATGGGACTGGTTCACATTTTCGGGTTTTACAGCGCGTTCGAACGCGCTGTAAAACGCCCTACGCATAAACAAGCACTTGAGCTTTTTTTGGGGCGTTTGTCGCGCTTACTGTGATTGACACCACAGTAGTCAATCACAAGAACGCGCGTACAACGCGCGTTTCCTATTTGCAAAAACGTGCTGTAATACGCGCGACACAAACGCGCGTAAAACGCGTGTTTCAAGAACGCTCAGGTCTGAACCCAGGGTTAAGCCTGCTGTGTGTTTTCCCTTGCTGGAAAAATAAGTACCATAACCGCTGGTATTTTGTTGCAAAAACCACAAGCATTTTTTTTAATGCTTTTTTTTTTTTGCCGCATCCAAAGTACTGCACAGCCGTGAAGTGTGACGGCAGCCTTTCCCTTCTGTCTGCTGCCGGTTTTAAAATCAGACAGACACAGACCCATACAAATCATCTTTTTTTTTTCATAGATCCGTGTTGCTTATCTGAGAAAGTGCAAATCCTAATCTGGCCTGAAACATGCACATGGATCATGGATCCATTTTTCTCAGACAGAAAATCAGACATATTCATGTGACTATGGCCTCAGAGTTATAAATGCGCAGGGATTATCTGGTATACTTTTGCTGGCTAGTTTCACATAGTTTATAGATTTATATGTAAAATGGAAAGGAAAGCAAATAGAAACAGAAAAAAAATTGGAAAAATAATATTTTTTGTTTAATTGCTCCTTTGCTTTCTAATTACAAAATTAAGCAAATTTATAATGTTTTTCTTAAAAATTTGCTACCATTTTGCATCTGATGAGCATCTTTCGTCTGTCTGCTGGTGTTGCTGAATCAGACATAAAACCTTTACCCTGGGTTCACACCTGAGCGTTTCTGAGACGCGCGTTTTACGTGTGTATTACAGCGTGTTTTTGCAAATAGGAAACGCACGTCATACACGCGTTCGTGACTCTGGAGACCAATTGAAAAAGGCATATCTACACTTAAACGCGTGTTAAACGCGCGTTTTACGCGCGTTCCCATTGAAGTCTATGGGTGCAAACGCGCCACAAACGCCCCAAAAAAAGCTCAAGTACTTGTTTATGCGTTGGGCGTTTTTCAGCGCGTAAAACGCAAAAATGTGAACCAGTCCCATAGGGAAGCATTGGTTTGCATCGGTTATGCGTTTTACAGCGCGTTCGAATGCGCTGTAAAATGCGCAAGTGTGAACTGAGGGTTAGTGTTAGAGATAGTTGTGGGGGATAGAAGTAGGGCAGCTTTCACAGGCTGTAGATAGAAACCATATGCAAGGCAGCTTGCAGGGGGAAGATAACAGTATTCTGGACACTCATCCAGCATATGTTCGTGAGATCCACCTCCATCCATTTGCTCCTCTTGCCTTCAGGGATAGAACAAAAATAGCTCGGATATGGTTCCACAGTGGCTTTAGAAACTTACGGTGACCAGAGTGGTGCCTATATAAAGTACAATCAACCAAATCAGGTAAGTGCATATTTTTAGCACTACAATATTGTACTCACTCAGTCTAATATTGTACTCGCTCAATCTTATGCAACAGTGATCACCAAGTTTTTTTTATAGACAACACTCACCCTGGGTTCACACCTGAGCGTTTCTGAGACAGCGCGTTTTTGCAAATAGGAAACGCGCATCATACGCGCGTTCGTGACTCTGGAGACCAATTGAAAAAGGCATATCTACACTTTAACGCGTGTTAAACGCGCGTTTTACGCGCATTCCCATTGAAGTCTATGGGTGCAAACGCGCGACAAAACGCCCCAAAGAAGCTCAAGAACTTCTTTGAGCGTAGGGCGTTTTACAGCGCGTTCAAACGCGCTGTAAAACGCTCAGGTGAGAACCATGCCCATAGGGAAACATGAGTTTTCTCCTGTTGAGCGTTTTACAGCACTGTAAAACGCGCAAGTGTGAACTAAGGGTCAGGGTTTGACTCTCTCAGTAAGGAGGAAATATGTCATATAATATATGCACAGTTTCGTTCACACCCCTACCAGTTCCATACCAGTGTATGTTTACTTACCTTCTACAGAGCAGATTTCCTGATTGTGAATGACTAAAGGCTCATTTAGGGACCTGCTCGTTCATCGGGTGAACCTGTCGCTCGTGCAGGCGCCACCGATCATAGCTTCTGAGCAGCAGATTGTGATGTCTAAACAGCGATCTGCTGCTCAGAAGCCATGATTCTGTATGAGGACAAGGGATTGCAATAGCGACCCCCCGTCCTCATACAGTGAAGGAGATCATTGTATGTAAATGTGCAGTCTCCTTCACTGAAACAGCATCCGACTGTCAGGAAGGAATGCTTCTTTCCCGACAATCGGCCGCTTAGTTAGCCCGTCTAAATCCATTTTAACGCAATGTTAAACTATACATTAAATTAGTATCTTACTTACACTAAATGGACAAAGGTATTGGGACACCTACACATTACATTACACATGCAGGAGCTGGTATGACATCCCATTTTATATCCTTATACATTAATATGGAGTTAGTCCCCATTTGCAGCTCAAACAGCTTCTACTCTTCTGGAAAAACTTTCTATAAGATTGTGGGGTGTGTCCGTTGGAATTTTGGAGAGCATTTGTGATGTCAGACATTGATGTGGGATGAAAGGACCTGGCTTGCAATCTCTGTTCTAGTTCATCCCAAAGATGTTCCATGGGGTTAAGGTCAGGGCCCTGTGTGGGCCAGACAAGTTCCTCCTCATCCAACTTACTAAACCTTGCTTTATGCACTGAGACACAGTCATGCTGGAGCAGAAAACGGCCTTCTTCAAACTGTCCCCACAAGGTTTCAATTAGAGATGAGCGAATTGAAGCTGACAAAGTGGAATTCGATCCGAATTTCAGGAATTATTCGATTCGCAACTATTCCAAATTTCCTCATGCTTTGCTGTAACAAATCGCATTTTTTCCTAAAATGGCTGCTGCACGTGTTAGGACATGGAGCAAGTAACTCTGGGTACGAGGGATCACCCACAATGTCATGCATGCAGCCAATCAGCAGCCAGCCAGCCCTATGATGTCACAGCCCTATAAATAGCCTCAGCCATCTTAGATGCAGCCATTTTCCAGCATACTTAGTGCAGACGTCAGCAGGCGCTAGGGACAGTGCTAGGAAAGACTTGAAAACTTATATTTTGCTCAATAGAAGTTCACGAAAAGAGCATTGGAAGTGTAGGGAAAGGATAGGGAGGAATTATTCCACAGTATTGAAGCAGAACAGGGTCCAATGGGGGTGTTTACAGCCTGGGTAATAGGAACAATCATATTACACCTTGCTGCACTGACTCCGGATCCAAATTGTCATTATACTGCTGCTTTCAGGTTTACAATACCTCTGTAATACCAGACTTTTTTTGGAGTGTATTAGTGGGGAAAAAGAAAAAAGGGCTTATTAGCCGTTGTGTGGTGAAGTGAGAAAATTACAGCCCTTTTTGGCATATAATAATTTTCTTTTTATTTACTTATTTGATATAACAGTATGTCAGACAGAAGTGACAGCCCATGCACAGGGAAGGGGCACAGGCCTAAGGCCTCTTTCACACGAGCGTGTCCGGATTAGGTCTGGATGTGTTGCAGATGCCTTCAGGGAAAACTGTGCGATTTCGCAGGCAAAGCCATTCAGTTTAGTTGTTCAGTTTTAATCACGCAATGCATTTTGATGCGTTTTTCATGCGCGTGATAAAAAAAGCTGAAGGTTTAAAAACAACATCTCTTAGCAACCATCAGTAAAAAACGCATCGCACGCGCACTTGCTTGCGGATGCAATGCGTTTTTCACGCAGCCCCATTCACTTCTATGGGGCCAGAGCTGCGGGAAAAACGCAGAATATAGAACATGCTGCGATTTTCATGCAACGCAGAAGTGATGCATGAAAAACAATGCACACAGACCCTTTGAAATTAATGGGTCAGGATTCAGTGTGGGTGCTCTGCGTTCCCGTCACGCATTGCACCCGCGCGGAAAACTCGCTCATGTGAAAGGGCCCTAGATGTTTCTGGCGCAGGTCGCAGCAGAGTAAGGGCGTGGCAGCAGGGGTCACTTCGAGAGGCCTGAGCTCCCAGTGTTAGCTAGCGGTCGTGTCTTGACCAGCAATCCAGCGGTTCTTGAATGGTTGACTTGATCTTCGACTTTGTCACAAGTGACATCAGACACTACCAGCCAAGAGTCTGTGGGTTCGTCAGACAACCTGCCTCTGTCCTTTTCTGTTCCCTCAGCCAGAGAAGTACTATATGCTGTGGGCTCAGCTCCACTATACAAGCTACAAGAGGACAGTCAGCAGCTACTGCCCAGCCAAGACCTGGAGGAGACATCCGCCGCTTCCTCCGGTAGGCAGGCAAGTAGGACAGATCAGAGGAAGGGCAAAATAATCAGTGACATCAACACAAACTTACTGCTGACACCCTCTCAACTCTGTCGGTGGGCTCTACTTGGATAAACGTTTAATATAACAGGTTCTGTAGACACCTATGTGAATCAGCTGACGTAAAAGGAGTGCTAACTTCTTGGCGCTAACATTGACCTGTAAGGCTGAGTTCATACTTGAGTTATTTGGTCAGTTTTGGCCCCGTGACTGCCCAAATAAGTGAAGTGTACAGTGATTTTAAGAGCGACACCTGTCATGTGCATGTCATACTGACTGACATTATTATTTCACTACCACAGCAGACTCCCTATGCGTGTTACTGCAAGGAACAGTGTTGTACACCACTATACAGGCTCTCTGCAGCCAGGAGATAGCTGTTTTGTAACGCGATTCACCGCTAATAAATTCGGATCAAATCGTTTCAAAAAATTCGGCGAACCGGCCGAATCTAATTTTTGAAAAATTCGCTTATCTCTAGTTGCATTTTGCAATCATACAATTGTCCAAAATGTCTTGGTACTGTATGCTGAAGCATTTACATTTCTCTTCACTGTAACTAGGGGCCAACTCCTAAGAAGCAACCACATAGTATGCAATCAGGCAGGTAATGTTCTCCTGGTGGTCGCCAAACCCAGATCTTCTATCACACTGTTAGATAGAGAAGCATGACTCATCACTCCACAGAACATGTTTACCCACAGTTCAGTGGTGGCAGGGGCAGATTGGCCATAGACCCTACTGGGAATTTTCCCGTTGGGCTGATACCCAGTGGGCCGCCAGACTCTCCACCATCTCCTTACATTGCTGCTACGTGTTTTTAATGCATCCATTAATGTACATCAGTACTTGATGTTCCCAGCCTTAATTAGCACTGGGAGCACCAGAGTCTGACACACAGTGACGGATAGCAGCCATCCCTGCAACATGTGTGCGCGCTGAAGGGTGCCGACAGTTGTGAGACGAGGTAGTGGAACAGTGCCGCTCTGTCAGCAATGCGGCCACAACGGACGAGTACAGAACCAGGGTGGGCCTCACACTCCTAGGATCAGGGTGTCACATAATCACAGTCCGGATGTTGAGAGTGTCTAATAGAGGCACAGACCATCAGTGGAGTCTGTTCTAACTCATTGCCAATGCAGAGTCAAACCCTGATGGATGACACCCATGTAGACTTAGCTCCACCTCTAAATGTTCACAAGCACATGAATCAGCAGTATATGGGAGTTCATTTCACTGTGGACTAGAGTCTGTCCACTCTACTGAGTACTGGAGTCCCAGGGCCAGGCTGCCTCCTCTACAGCGACTCAGACTGCCCCTTCCTGCTTCTACTCAAGGCCCAGTCTGCCTAAGTGCCTCCCTGCCTCAGGCCTATCTTGTTTTACTGACCAAGGCCCAGTCTGCCTACCAGGTGTTATGGTGAGTACTTGGTAGCCAGTGTACTGGTAGGATAACTGTTTACTGTATCTATGCTAGGTTCGGTTCACACTGGCATCCCAGCGGGAGTATGTCTCAAAACCTGAAAAGGGCAGTCCAACATATACTGAATGGGGTACATTGACTTTAACAGGTCAAGTGTGTTGATTTCTGGCTTTTTTGTCAGAAAAAAAATAGTATGGTAAACTGCGCTATTCTGTTTTAAGATATTTGGAAGAAGTACTAAAAAGTTAGTATGTATGTATGTGTGTGTGTATATATATATACAAACACACATCACACTAACCCCTTGAGGACCCAAGGACCCATTTTTATTTTTACTCCCTGCCTTCCCAGAGCCATCATTTTTTAATTTTTCCATTCACATACCTGTATGATGGCTTGTTTCGTACTTTCTAGTGGCACCATTTAATATTGCTTATGATTTAGTGGGAAGCTGGAAAAAAATTCCACATGGGGTGGAAATGGAATAAAAATGCAATTCCATCATAGTTTTATGGGTTTTGTTTTTACAGCATTCCCTATGAGATAAAACTGACCTGTTCCCTACGATTACAGTGATACCATATTTACATAGTATTTCTTTTGTTTTAATACTTTAAAAAAACAACTTTGAAAGTACCGTATTTTTCGCCATATAAGACGCACTTTTTCCCCCCCAAAAGTGGGGGGAAAATGGCAGTGCGTCTTATATGGCGAATGCTACCATTTTCCTATAGTTAAAGCTGATACATCGCACAGCCTGCGATGTATCAGCATGGAAGGAGGAGGGGGCGGAGCCTGGCAACACATGACGGGCAGCCCGCCGCTTTCATAACATTTATAATCTTTAATCATGTCCCCTTATTCCCTATAAGCCCAATACAGTAGCGCTCTGCTAACCTGCTATACCGATCCTCTCAGGCAGGCAGGTGCGGCGGCTAGGCTGGTGTGTAACGTCCTCACTGACGCCATCTGCCTGCTCCTTTCACTTTATGAATGAAGCAGGAGGAGCAGGCAGATGACGTCAGTGAGGACGTTACACAGCAGCCTGCCGCCGCACCGCTCTGCCTGCTAGAGGATCGGTATAGCAGGTTAGCAGAGCGCTACTGTACTGGGTTTATAGGGAATAAGGGGACATGATTAAAGATTATAAATGTTATGAAAGCAGTCAAGCTGTTAGCGGCGGGCCGCCTGCCGCATGTTGCCAGGCTCCGCCCCCTAAGCAGTCACTATGGGCCAGATGTTTTAGAAAAGGCAGGACCGAAGTAACTAATTATAGCAATCCGGTCCCGCATTAGAGGCCAGCGACCCCCCTCTATTTTTTGTATATAATTTCCCCCTCTCCAATCTGTAGGGACTCTTTCTAGTGCTGCATATTTGAGTCCTGTTGGATCTTTATTATGTAAACTTTTGAAATGGTTTGATAGTGAATGGTTTTCATAACCTTTTTTAATATTTCCTATGTGTTCTGATACTCGCTTTTTTAGGGACCTTTTGGTGCGGCCTATATATAGTTTTCCACATGGACATTCCAACACATATATCACCCCGGTGGTGCTGCAGGTGAGAAATTCTTTTATTTCTTGTTTATGTGCATTTGATGTGGATTTAATGTATGTGTTTTTTTGGGGGAAAGATGTCATTCTGCAGTTACTGCATTTTCCACATCTGTAAAAGCCAGTGATATCTGCCCATTCTTGAATAGTGATGGAATGTGGTTTATCTTTTTTGATGGTGGGGGCTACTTTTAAGCCTAGATTGGGGGCTTTGGTGAAGATGATTTGGGGGGTGTTTGGGACCATAGTTCCTATTGTTTTGTCCTGTTTAATGTGGTACCAGTGGTTGTTAATGATTTTTTTATTTGACGGTGTTGTGGATTATATGGTAATATAATTCGGAATGATGGGTCTTCCTGTTTGGGTTTTGGATCTGTCTTGCTGAAAAAGGTCTTTCTCTCCATGTTTTTTACTTTTTCTAATGAAGAATTATTCAAAGTGATGGGGTATTTCTTATCTAAAAATTGTTTTTTCATTTTTTCAGCCTCCTGTTCAAAATTGGATTCAAGGGTACAATTTCTTTTAACCCTCCATAACTGTCCATGTGGGATGTTCTCCAACCAAGAAGGTAAGTGGCAACTGTCGTATTGAATGAAACTGTTTTTGGCTGTAGGTTTTTGATACGTTGTACATATTAATTTATTGTCTATTTTATTGATTAAATTTGTAAATCCAAAAATTCTATTGTTGATGATGCTATTGTTGGAGTGAATTTGAGGTTATAGTTATAAGTATTTATTTCATCTAAAAAGTTGTGTAATTCTTCTATGCCATTTTGCCAGATTAGTAAAATATCGTCAATGTAAAGATGCCAGAGCACCAGATCCGTCGCCAGCCTGGGAGTTATGAGATCTTCTTCCCATTGGGCCAAAAACAAATTAGCGTAGCTGGGGGCGAATCTGGTGCCCATGGCTGTCCCCTGAGTTTGTAGGTAAAATTCTGAGTTCCAATAAAAATAGTTATGATGTAAATTGTTTTCAAACTGCCTCAATGCCTTGTTGATGATTGATACATGTATATAAGGACTGTACGTCCAAAGTGGCTATGTGCCAGTTTGGTTGAAATTGTAGATGATTTAATTGTATATGATTTAATGTTTTTGACTCTTGGCTGTAGTAGAGTGTCTATGTATTGTGAGAGATTGCTGGTTAAGGAACCTATTCCTGATATTATGGGGCGTCCGGGAGGAGTTTCTTTATTTTTGTGTACCTTTGGAAGGCAATATAGTGCTGGTAACCTTTTCGGTGTGTTTAATATATAATTATATTCAGTTTCTGAGAGGATTTCTTTTTCTTTTCCTTTCTCACAATATTGTTTAAGTTCTAAAAAATATTCTTCAGTTGGATCATTTTTTAATTTTCTATAGGTATCCCTCTCTGATAATTGTCTAATGCATTCCGAATTGTAGGCAGTAATATCTTGAATTACAATTGCCCCACCTTTATCTGCAGGGTGTATTATTATATTATTCTCTTTCTGTAGTTGTTTTATGGCTGCATTTTCTCTTTTAGATAGGTTATTTGTTTTGGATTTTTCTCTCAATTTCCGTATATCTTTTTCTACACATTGTTTAAATGCGGCTAGTTCTTGTCCTATTTCTTGTCTGGGGTATTTTTTTGATGTACATTTTAAGGAGTTATCAGTATCAATTTTGAGTTATCAGTATTTTGAGTTATTATGGGGTTTTTGGTATAATACTTCTTTAGACATAGTTTGCGGACAAACTTTTCAATACCTATGTAGGTATCAAATTTGTTTAATGTATTGGTAGGTGCAAATTTTAACCCTTTGTTTAGTAAATTTTCCTGGGCAGTATTGAGCTTAATTTTGCTCGGATTTATAATCGTGTTGTTGTCTTCGAGTTATCTGTTGTGTTTTGTTTTTGTTGCCTCTTCCTCTCCGTATCTTTTTCTTTCGTATTGTCTTGGTTGGTATGGTTGATAATTGTCTCCTATTTGTTGATAATTGTCCCTCGAATGATATTGTTGCCTCCTCGGTTGTTGTGGATTGTATTGATGATATGGTTTGTATTCTTGGTTTTGTGTTTTTTGTCTGTGTCTCAGATTGTATCTGTTGCTCTGAGGGGTCTCTAATGTTGGGGAGTGTCTTGGTCTTAGTCGAGTATGAGGTTTGTGATGAGGTGGAGTTCTGTCTAAAAAAAAGGGGGCGTTCTTCTATTACTTCAAATCTATTGTTGGTTGGTATAGTATATTTGTTGTATTCCTGATTGTGATTTGTGGTTGGTTCTTCCTCCCTATTATTTTGATAGTTTTGTGTATCCGTGTGTTCTTTTTTTCGATTATAATGAATATTGTTTTTTCATTTCTTGATTTTTTTCCCCATAATTTCTTGTTCTGCTTTGTCTAAATTTTTGCATAATTTTTGTTGCCAACTATCATATTCCTCATTTTTTGGGAATTTTTCCAGTTTTGTTTTGTTCTCATCTAATTTGATTGAGATTTCATTCAAAATAGTGGATCTTCTTTTTATAATTAAGTGCATCAGTGATAGTGAGTGTTCTTGTAATAATGTGTCCCATTCTTTATTGAAGTTTGCGTCCCATAAATCCTGAGCTGGTGTTTTTGTTAATTGTAGTCCTTTTGGTACTTTTTTATGTTCGATGTATTGTTTCAGTGATTTGATCTCCCACCTTTGTTTTAATTGCTTGATTAGGAGTGATTCTGTATCTTTGAATATGTCACTCATATCGTTTTCATAATTTTCTATATTTGTATTATTAAATGTGTAGGTTTCAATTTTCAATCTTTTATTTTCTGCATGATCCCAGATATTCATCTTTACTGACTGGTGAGCTGTCGTCTTAAGTGGGTGAGATAGATACTTGAGAATATAGAATGACGATAAGACGGCTCCACCTGTCAGTATTGATGATAGAGGAGCAGCAGCTGTATGAACTGACTCACCCTGTCAGTGATTTGTATAGAAATTGTGAAAAAGGGGGCAGCAGGCACTCTCTTATCTGTGATAAAACGTATTGATTTTTACTCAAAACGTCATCAGGAACCACCATGCAAGTAAAAACAAGAGAGCACCCTATATGGAGAGATTTCCAAGCCCCATACCCACTGGATCCTTTTATTTACGGATCAGTGGAACAATTGAGGAAGCCTACCTCCTTAATCAGAAATCAGAATTAACACAATTTTTACAAAAATTCACTGACTCTATACAATACCGATCGGTATATGAATAAATACCTACCACATCTACCGATGCCAAGATGCCATGATGGATAAAATCAACTCAATGGCAATTATAATAATAACAAAAAATACTCAAAAAATAAGAGATCGTATACCTATCACATTTACCTATCACATGCCATGATGAATACCTATCACATGCCATGATGAATAAAACTTCCCCAATGGTAATTACAACAATACCAAAAAAAACACTCAAAAAATAAGAGATCGTACACATATCACACTCACTGATAGGAGGAATAATTGAGGGACTCAAACACAACAGCATACTTTATGTACTTTACATTCTCACATTTGATCATTACTAGAAAGAGGATTTGTTATACAAACAGGAGGATACCCGACACAAAGAGGTGGCTAAATCCCTTATCCAATGGATCTTCTGACTTAATGATCAGTGGAATAATTGAGTAAAACCCACCTTCTTCGGATTCTCCTCTTAATAAAATTAAACACATGGACAAATGCATTTACCATCAGTTCCACAAAGAAATTCCACATACCATCTATACCACTAAGTTTACTGATTGGAGGATTAATTGAGGAACCGCAGACACAAAAATGGAATGTCCAAGCGAGTAGCAAACTTATAACACACAATAATTGAGGTTCATTCAAAACAATTGAGAAACTCAGAATAATATTATTGCACAAACTGGATGATAATAGATATATAGAGGTGGCTATATTTCATATCCACTGGATCTTCTGACCTATGGATCAGTGGAATAACTGAGTAAATCTATAAATCCATCTACCACTACTTCTACACACAGTACAAACACATTCAGAATCACCTAACCACTAAGAAGTAGGAATAATAGAGGAACATCATTCACTAACAATGCACCAAACAAAAACCATACTATTTTTCCAATTTCCTCACCACCTCACACTTTATTCACCTCCCTTATCCACCACTCTATTATGTATTATATGTCCACACAAAAGTTTATTTTAAAATTACCATCACCAATTTACAACTATGACAACATTTCACTTCACGCTATCAAATCCTCATTTTCTTACACACCAATGAAAGTTTTCAAGCATCAATTACCCAAATGCAATCATGTTACCTCTCACCAACTTCATGCACCCAGGTGCATCAACTTATTCAATCAACCACCCAACTATTTAATCCTTGCTAGAAACACATATCCTCTGCTTACTGAGGAAGGGACACCGTCCCGAAACGCGTTTAAGCTGTGGAGGATTACAAAGCAGGATTCAGAATATAATACACACAAGAATTAAAATCAACTGTAACCAGAAAACGCCAAAACCAGACGGCGTACAGAAGCAAAACCCGCCTGAACAGAAAGCGCGCACGCATACAACGGGGAACCACGAGGACGCCGAGGTCAAGCCGCAAGACAAGACGCTACACACAGGAACATCGGAACTGCACCCACGAGGACGCCGAGGATTAGAAGACCGCGATCAACAAACCACACTAGAGAAGGAAGCGCCGGCCGGCCGGTAAGTGATTTCTGTGCCAAAAACAGTGTGGGACGCCACACCGAGACACAGAACACCGTCTTCCTTCCCATAGACTGTACTAAGAACATTTTATTCCTGCGATTACCTGCAAAAAGGATTTTGCTTTCATAATTACAATACATCTTAACAGATATATACAGGACATATACTATTATACAAACAGGATAATCCGTGATTTGTACATACTCTCCTCCACACCTTGAGGCTTGTGACACATCAGTACAAGTACACATAATAACTCGAGGTCACCTTTTAGTGTACATCTAAAAGGATTAAATATATTGACTTATTTTATCTCTTGTTTTAATAACCCCCTTTTTTGACTTCACCTATCTTTTACCATTTTAACCTTTTGAATAAAAATCAATAAGTTTTATCACAGATAAGAGAGTGCCTGCTGCCCCCTTTTTCACAATTTTTTTTTTTTAATTTTTCTTTTACACTTTTATATAGGTACAATAGGGACCTATATAAGTCCATGTACAAAACACATGTGGAATAAAGTATCACAAAATGGCGGTTCAACTGTTCAATCTTGTCATTCAACATAAAATGGTGGATATATTTCTCTCTTCAGTATCTGTACTTTCACTTTAAGCTATTTAAGCACTTTATGATCTCTCTGAGAGGTATATCTGAGGCTTAACCAATAGTTTTACTTACTCTATATGATCTGGTATGAGCAGTTCGCAGACTGTACGTAATTTGCGTAGTTTGGAGATTGCTATTTGGTCGCAATTTGGTATTTGCTATTTGCAGATTAGAGATTGCTATTTGTTTGCTTATTGCTCATTTGGAATTTGCTTATTGCATACTGTTTATTTTGTGGAACTGCAAGTAAAAACATATAATTAGTTCAGCATACAGTTCTAATCACTACATTAACAATAAGAACATCTATAACTGTATTAAATACCTATTTTAGCCTCTTTGCTTCCATAAAACTGAACTCTCAGTGGAGTGAATGTCTGTTCAGCTTCTCTCCTCTGGTGTAATGAATTCTAGCAGCTCCTGCTAGGGGAATTTCCCACACAGGCTGAGTGTGAGGCTGGTTGTAATTGGCCAAGACTCCTGCTCCGTGTGAGGCTGGCTGTGATTGGTTAAGACTCCAGCTCAACAACAACAGCTTAAATCTATGCTCTCTGTTAACCACATCAGCCCCCCTAGCTTAAACACCCTTAAAGACCAGGCCACTTTTTTCAATTCTGCACTACGCTACTTTCACCGTTTATTGCTCGGCCATACAACTTACCACCCAAATGAATTTTACCTCCTTTTCTTCTCACTAATAGAGCTTTCATTTGGTGCTATTTCTTTCTTGCTGACATTTTTACTTTTTTTGATATTTTACTTTTTTGATGAAATTTTTGCAAAAAATGATATTTTTCACTTTATGTTGGAAAATTTGTCAAATAAAACTACATTTCTCAAAAATTTTCTCTAAATTTATTGTTCTACATGTCTTTGATAAAAAAATGCAATAAGTGTATATTTATTGGTTTGGGTAAAAGTTATAGCGTTTACAAACTATAGTGCAAAAAGTGAATTTCCGCACTTTGACTTTCTGAGCACCTGTCCTGTTTCCTGACGTACTACAATGCCCAGACAGTAGAAATACCCCATAAATGACCCCATTTCCGAAAGTAGACACCCTAAGGTATTCACTGAGGGGCATAGTGAGTTCATGGAAGTTTTTATTTTTTGTCACAAGTTAGCGGAAATGGATTTTTTTTTTTTTTTTACAAAGTCTCATATTCTACTAACTTGTGCCAAAAATACAATTTTACATGAACTCACCATACCCCTCACAGAATACCTTGGGGTGTCTTCTTTCCGAAATGGGGTCACTTGTGGGGTATTTATACTGCCCTGGCATTTTAGGGGCCCCTAAAGCGTGAGAATCCAAATGCGTAGAATGCCCTGTAAAATTCTAAAGGTACTCATTGATTTAGGTCCATTTGCGCATCTTGGATGCAAAGTGGCACACATGGTATGCTGTACCAGAGAAGTAGAATGTAGTTAGGGTATTTTTACATATACTTACTGGGTGTGAAAATATCTCTGTAAATGACAACTTTGTTTAAAATTTTTAAAAAAGTTGTCATTTACAGAGATATTTCTCTCACCCAGCATGGGTATATGTAAAAATACACCCCAAAACACATTGCCCTACTTCTCCTGAGTACGGCGATACCCCATGTGTGCCACTTTTTTGCATCCAAGATGCGCAAATGGGCCCTAAATCCAATAAGTACCTTTAGGATTTTACAGGGCATTTTTACGCATTTGGATTCCAAACTGCTTTTGACGCTTAGGGGCCCCTAAAATGCCAGGGCAGTAAAAATAGCACACAAGTGACCCCATTTCGGAAAGTAGACACCCCAAGGTATTCGCTGATGGGCATAGTGAGTTCATGGAAGTTTTTATTTTTGGCACAAGTTTGCGGAAATTGATTTTTTTTTTTTTTTACAAAGTCTCATATTCCACTAACTTGTGCCAAAAATAAAATTTTACATGAACTCACCATACCTCACGGAATACCTTGGGGTGTCTTCTTCCGAAATGGGGTCACTTGTGGGTATTTATACTGCCCTGGCATTTGAGGGGCTCCTAAACGTCAGAAGCAGTTTGGAATCCAAATGCGTAAAAATGTCCTGTGAAATCCTAGCAGTATTATTGATTTAGGCTTTTGCACTTTGGCTGCAAAAGTGGCACACATGGGGTATCGCCAGACTGGAGAAGTAGGGCAATGAGTTTTAGGGTGTCTTTACATATACTCCTACTGGGTGTGAAAATATCTCTGTAAATGACAACTTTGTATAAAATTTTTAAAAAGTTGTCATTTACAGAGATATTTCTCTCACCCAGCATGGGTATATGTAAAAATACACCCCAAAACACATTGCCCTACTTCTCCTGAGTACGGCGATACCCCATGTGTGCCACTTTTTTGCAGCCAAGATGCGCAAAGGGGCCCTAAATCCAATGAGTACCTTTAGGATTTCACAGGTCATTTTTTACGCATTTGGATTCCAAACTGCTTCTGACGTTTAGGGGCCCCTAAAATGCCAGGGCAGTAAAAATACCACACAAGTGACCCCATTTCGGAAAGTAGACACCCCAAGGTATTCGCTAATGGGCATAGTGAGTTCATGGAAGTTTTTATTTTTGGCACAAGTTAGCGGAAATGGATATTTTTTTTTTTTTTTTTACAAAGTCTCATATTCCACTAACTTGTGCCAAAAATAAAATTTTACATGAACTCACCATACCCCTCACGGAATACCTTGGGGTGTCTTCTTCTAATATGGGGTCACTTGTGTGGTATTTTACTGCCCTGGCATTTTAGGGGCCCCTAAACGTCAGAAGCAGTTTGGAATCCAAATGCGTAAAAATGTCCTGTGAAATTCTATAGTACTCATTGGATTTAGGGTTCCTTTGCATTTGGCTGCAAAGTGGCACACATGGGGTATCGACGTACTTGGAGAGAGTAGGTCAATGTGTTTTGGGGCGTATTTTACCTATACCTCTACTGGGTGTGAAAATATCTCTGTAAATGACAACTTTGTATAATTTTTTTTAAAAAGTTGTCATTTACAGAGATATTTTTCACACCCAGTATGGGTATATGTAAAAGTACACCCCAAAACACATTGCCCTACCTCTCCTGAGTACAGAGATACCACATGTGTGACACTTTTTGCAGCCAAGTTGCGCAACTCGGCCCTAAATCCAATGAGTACCTTTTAGGACGGTATTTTTACGCATTTTTCTTCTCACGCTTCAGGGCCCCTAAAATGCCAGGGCAGTATAAATACCCCACATGTGACCCCATTTTGGAAAGAAGACACCCTAAGGTATTCTGTGAGGGGCATGGCGAGTTCATAGAAGATTTTTTTTTTGCACAAGTTAGCGGAATTTGATTTTTTTTTGTTTTTTTCACAAAGTCTCCCTTTCCGCTAACTTGTGACAAAAGTTCAATCTTTCATGGACTCAATATGCCCTCAGCGAATACCTTGGGGTGTCTTCTTTCCGAAATGGGGTCACATGTGAGGTTTTTGTACTGCCCTGGCATTTGAGGGTCATCCGCAATCATTACACGTATGGCCAGCATTAGGAGTTTCTGCTATTCTCCTTATATGGAGCATACGGGTAATGAGATTTTTTTCCGTTCAGCCTCTGGGCTGAAAGAAAACGAACGGCACAGATTTCCTCATTCGCATCGATCGATGTGGATGAAAAAATCTCTGCCAAAAATATGCAAGAAAAAAGAGGGGCCTGGCGATTAGCCAGGACATAGGGGCTCCGCCCAAACATCCATACCCACTTCAGCTCCTATGTCCTGGCAAACGTGATTTCTCCATTCACATCGATCAATCCATCGGTGTGGAGGAAGACATCTTTGCCAGATTTTTGATACAAAGTGTTTGCCAAAGCATATGAACTCCAACACCTCTCCTCAGCTCACATGCCAGGGCAAACGTACCTGTCCTGCAGAGGAGAAATCTCAGCCTTGCAGCGCCGCATACACTGACTTCACGTGTCTTCTGATAGCAGCAATGCTTCTCTCAGAATGCACATCAGTGCTGCGGCGTTCGCCGGTTGGTCCGTTGGTCTGTTGGTATACCTGGAAAATAAAGGGTGGTTATGGGGGGAAGAAGAAAACAGGCAGCAGGCACATGACTTGAACGTTGCAAACTTTATAAAACCAGAACATTTTAAAACTTTTATAAAACATGAACATAAAAACCTGAACTAACTCAAGATTTTTCTTTTTCTTGCTACCTGTTTAATTTTTTTTTTTGTTTTCCATGTCACTCTTTATTTTCCTAGCAGAAACCTCTCCTTTCCCATGGGACAATGTGTAAAGTGTAAATCACACAGAGATGGTGCGAAGTACATTATACGCGTTATCCCAAGTGAAAGGAGACGTTTCTACCATTTCACACTTCTGCTGTAGCACACCAGCACCATCCCTATGTGTTAGGTCTCTCAAAACCTAGTGTCCTGAGAGACCCTAGAGCCTGAGTGGAAAAAACTACCTGTGTAGTGCTGTCCCTAGGTCCCTAAGTGTACCTGGAGTGTGGTACTTCCGGAAACACTCTCCAAGGCATAGGGCAGGGTGGTCAGGACAGTCAGGACAGAAATAGCGGGTGTCACGCCTTATTCCACTCCTGCTACAGACACGACATCTTTTTCGGGGTGGCGGTTGGTTTGAGGTACCCGGCACAACGCTAGGGAAGTGCCGCCGTGTAGACGGCTAACTACACTGGTGGATGGGGCCACGGAACCTCCTGGGTACAGGAGGTTCTCGATGATCTCTTCCTGGAATTTGAGGAAGGATCCCGTTCTCCCAGCCTTACTGTAGAGAACGTAACTGTTATATAGAGCCAATTGAATCAAATATACAGACACCTTCTTATACCAGCGTCTGGTCTTTCGGGAAACCAAATAAGGGGCCAACATCTGGTCGTTGAAGTCCACCCTCCCATGTGGAGGTTATAGTCGTGGACCGAGAGGGGCTTTTCAACGACACTGGTTGCCCGCTCAATTTGGACTGTCGTGGTCTGCGTGAATGGAGGAGAGCATGTAAACGCCACGCTTGTCTCTCCATTTCACCGCGAGCAGTTCTTCGTTACACAGTGCAGCCCTCTGCCCCCTTGTAAGTCTGGTGGTAATGAGCCGTTGGGGGAAGCCCCGCGACTAGGTCGCACGGTGCCGCAGCAGCCAATCTGTTCTAGGAACAAATGCCTGAAGAGGGCCACACTTGTGTAAAAGTTGTCCACGTAAAGATGGTACCCTTGCCGAATAAGGGTGACACCAAGTCCCAGACTATCTTCCCACTGCTCCCCAGGTAGTCAGGGCAACCGACCGGCTCCAGGGTCTGATCTTTTCCCTCATAGATCCGAAATTTGTGCGTATAGCCTGTGGCCCTTTCACAGAGCTTATACAATTTGACCCCATACCGGGCGCGCTTGCTTGGGATGTACTGCTTGAAGCCAAGGCGCCCGGTAAAATGTATTAGGGACTCGTCTCACGCAGATGTTTTGTGCAGGGGTATACAAATCTGCAAATTTCTGGTTGAAATGGTCTATGAGGGGCCGAATTTTATGGAGCCGGTCAAAAGCTGGGTGGCCTCTGGGACGGGAGGTGGTGTTGTCACTAAAGTGCAGGAAACGCAGGATGGTCTCAAACGTGTCCTGGACATGGCAGCAGAGTACATGGGCATGTGATGAATTGGGTTCGTGGGACCAATATGACCGCAATTCATGTTTTTTGGTTATGCCCATGCTGAGGAGAAGGCCCAGAAAAGTTCTAAGTTCGGAAACTTGACTGGTTTCCACCGAAAGGCTGGGCATAAGAGCTTCCCGGGTTGTCGGCGATAAATTGAGTGGCATATCTGTTTGTTTCTGCCACGACTAGGTCATAGAGCTCCGCAGTGAAAAACAGCTCAAAAACCCCAGCGCCGATCCTATCTGAGCTGTTTCCACCCGAACTCCTGACTGGGCGGTGAAAGGGGGAACTAATGGTGCGGCTGAAGTTGGGGGCTGCCAATCAGGATTTGCCAGCACCTCAGGGACTCTAGGGGCTCTACGGGCCTGTCTGCGCGGTGGCTGCGACGGGGAAACTACTGCACGTGCCACCGCACTCAGCTTCTACTGCCCTTCTGGTGCTCGCCACTTCACCATGTTGTACGGCAGTGCTGGTAGAAGGTCCAGGACGGGCTGCGCTGCTGGTGTATGCCTCACCACGCAATCCGGCAGCGCCAGCCCCACTCTGCTGCCCTTGAAGCGGATCCTGCGCAACCTGCGGTCTAGCAACACGGGGCCGGGTACGCCTGCTTCTATCAGGGACCTCCACCTCCTCGTCAGAACTTTGAGTCAGAGAGCCACTGCTCTCTACAGGTTCGTATTCTGACCCGCTAGATTCGTCAGATGAGGGTTCCCATTCCTCATCCGACTGGGTCAGAATCCTGTAGGCCTCTTCAGAGGAATACCCCTTGTTTGACATTTGGGCGTCTAAATTTAGGGGTATTCCCTGAGACTACCCAAGAAAAAAGCAAGCCTGTCTTACAATTGAGAGGGTAGCGAGTACAGAAGCCGCTGCGATTGATAAAAAGATCAAAACTGATTTTTTTATTAGCCGCAGCGCTATGAAGGGATTGTGCAGTGATTACAAAAAAAAAAATTTTTGTCACTGCGGCGGGGCGGGCGGGGTGAACGCAGGTGGGGCGACCGATCAGGTCTGATCGGGCAAACACTGCGCTTGGGGTGGAGGGCGTAACTAAGTGACACTAGTACTATTATATATCTGACCGTGATCAGTTCTGATCACTTACAGATACTATAAAGTACAAACGCTGATTAGCTCTACGCTAATCAGCGAACCAGTGACTGCGGTGCGGTGGGCTGGGCGCTAACGCTAACTACCTACCAAAGGGGCCTAAAGTAATCTAAACCTAAAAGTCAATCCTAGTGAAAAAAAGTGACAGTTTACACTGATCACTTTTTTTCCCTTTCACTAGATGATTGACAGGTGCTGCAAGGGGTGATCAAGGGGTTAATTTGGGTGATGGGGGCTGATCAGGGCTAGTGTGTGGTGCTTGGGTGTACTCACAGTAAGGTGTGCTCTCTCCTGGCTCCAACCGACTAAAAGGACCCAGGAGAGAGCACAGAAGCTATTTAATCCATCATATTTACAAATATGATGGGTTAAATGGCTTCTCATTCGTTTTTTAAAAGTCATCAGCCCGCCAGCGCTGCCGATTGGCTGGCAGGCTGATGACTAACTCCTCCTGCGCCTTTGCCATGCGCGATGTAAGCATGCGCTGGCGCATCTATGCGAAATCTCGCCTCGCGAGATCACGTGTAGATGCGTCCGAACAGAAGAGCCCGGCCGCCGCGAGAACGCGATCCTGCGTGCGGCGGTCCGGGAGAGGTTAACAATTGTGCTTTGTCATTGAGCTTACCTTACGCTGGGTTCACACCTGAGCGTTTCTGAGGCGCGCTTTGTGCGCATGTTTTGGCAATAGTAAACGCCGTTTTACGCGCGCTTGTGTGATTGACTGCAGTGTTGGCTTCTCTCCAAACTGTGCCTAGCACCTGGGGTTTGGCCTTTCCAGCATGTTGCAAATTCATAAACGCGCTCAACGCACGTTTTCAGTGTCAAAAATGCGCAAAATACATTGAAGTCTATGGGCCAAAATGTGCGACAAACGCCCCCAAAAAAGCTCAAGTACTTGTTTATGCGTCAGGCGTTTTTCAGCGCGTTCGAACGCGCTGTAAAACGCGAAAATGTGAACCAGTCCCATAGGGAAGCATTGGTTTGCATCGGTTATGCGTTTTACAGCACGTTCGAACGCGCTGTAAAACGCGCAAGTGTGAACTGAGGGTTACAGTCACATAATGAATCTTAAAGGCATATTATCTTTTTTTGCTTCTGTGAATACAATATACAACTGTTACATGACATGACAAGTCAAAGTAAATAACTCTGCTTTTGTTAACATGTAAACATATGAACTGTCTTAACCCCTCAAGGACCAGAGGTTTTTTATTTTTTGAGTTATCGTTTTGCGTTCCCTGCCTTCTCAGAGCCATAACTTTTTAATTTTTCGGTTCACATAGCCATATAAGGGCTTGTTTTTTTGTGGACAAGTTATACTTTCCAACTACACCATTTAATATTGCATCTGATGTAGTGGGAAGCAGGAAAAATTTCAAATGGGGTGAACTGCACCCACCACAGTTTTGGCGGGTTTTTAAATTCGACAGCTCGATGTGCGCATAAAAATGACCGATTACTTTTACTCTACAGGTCAGTACGATCCGGGTGATACCCTATATGTATAGGGTTTCGCGTTGATAGTGGAAGAAAAAAATTTATAAAAGTGGGAAAAAAAATCAGTTTTATTTTTTTGTCACCATGTTTTGACCCCTATAACTTTTTTGTAATTATATGTACAGAGCTGTATGGGGGCTCATTCTTTGCGTCATTACCTTATTTTTTTATTGATACCATTCTGGGGTGTGTATGACTTTTTGATCACCTTTTATCTAATTTATTGTGGAAAATGAAGCGACCAAAAATGACGAATCCGCCATTTGGACGCTTTTTTCTGTTTTGCTGCTTGATGTATGGGGAATATTTTTTTATATTTTATAGTATGGGCATTTTCGCACATTGTGACACCCATGATGTGTATTTTTTTAATTTACAATTTTTTTTTATTATTTTAGCAAAAGGGTACGTGGGGTGATTTGAACTTTTATGTTTTTTTAAAAATTTTTTTTTTTACAATTTTATATAGTTCCTATAGAAACTATAATCTCATAATCATTTGATTGCGATTATCATACATAGCAATAGCATTGAATGTATGAAAATCAAGATATTCTTATGAAGCCTATTACAGCAAGGCTCCATAGAAATTTACTGAGCTGCTCAGTTTCATTCATAGAAACCCAGGCTATTGTAGTGCGCTCCGCTCCTCCGACGCTCACGCTGGGAGCCGGAGCACAAGTTTTACTTTCGTTTGTGCGCATTCTCAGGATTGACCCCGGCATCTGAGGGGAAGAATAAACCGCGACGGCATTGCTGCCGGGTCGTTGACATTAGGCCGCGGTGTTCATACAAGAACCATGCGGACACCTGCGGCTAAGGAAGCATGAAGCAGGAGCGGGCGCCATTTTTAGGGACAGGACACAGGACGTACCCAGACGTACCCAGCAGGTCTAGCTGTTTTAACATATAAGTCATATTATCAACCTAGGACAGGTCTTAGCTGGCCAGCTACAGAAGTCTTTGAGATTGGTAGCACTTTGTTAATAACTAGTTTTTTGAGGGATCCTTTGAGGAAGGGAGAGCTGAGGGCCATATTATTTCAGGACAATTATGGTTCCCAATAACTGCCCTATGTAGAAGTGCTGCCAGTCACCTAATGAAAAAGCAAATGCTTGTTAGTTGAATGATCACATCTTTTATGCAGCACCTTAAATCTTTTATTTTGTGGGCAGCACATCCATGTGTAAACTGCAATCTGTATGGGGATGAGCAGCAGCAATCATTCATCCCCCATACATGCCCAGTCTATTGATACATGTAAATGCAGCTCATGTGGAGGCATTCATGTTAGGATTCTGACTACGATCCTTTCATATGAAATACAGAGAAGACTCACTTGGCAAAATCAAGATCATCTGTGTCATGAACTCAGCCAGTTCCATATTTTAGAGGTATGTTACTAAATCACTAATGACATCATGCATAAATGATAAAATCTTCCTCCTCTTGATTGAAATGTGTGTATAAACAGCCTTCTTTCCAACCGTTATAAATGGCAGATCATACTAGTTGGTATGAAGTCCCTTGGATTATGTTTTCAAACTGTCTCATAATTAGCACAAGTTTCATAAACACTAATTTTCTTAATTCTTTCTGTCTAAAATTTACTAAGGCACTCAGGAGGGAATTTATGAAGCCCTGTACAAAACTCTTATAAAAAGTTCTCCATTTTACATGGCAAAAAACGTGAGACTTTGATTTTATGTTCCTCTTGCACCATTGAAAAATGGGATGGGAAAGTGGGAATGGTTAGGTAGGTGAGTAGGTTTATGTCAGATTTAAGAAATTCCCCTCATGATGAATTTCCCTTAATAACTTCATTTAAGGGTTTCTAATTATAAAAACAGCCCCTGAACAATATTTAAAAAAGCAAACTCTATTTTTTACCAAACAAATACCAAGCCCTACCGCTACCTATGCTAAAAGGTGCATAAAGTCAATCATACGGCCATGTAAACTTCATAGACAAACATTAGAAGTAAAATGAGTTTATCACAACCAGGGACATGCCAAACCAATTGTCCCAAATGCATGGGAGTCCTTATAATAATATCTATAACAGGGATCAGCAAACTCCGGCACTCCAGCTGTTCCGAAACACCAACTCTCAGAGTGCTTCATTCACTTCTATAGAAAATACAAAAACAGCTGCCGCACGGCAAACATGCCGAGAGGAGGCCGGACAAAAATTACAGTACCTGCGTTTTTTGTCCAGCCACCTCTTGGCTTGTTTGCCGTGCTGTGGCGGACCTCTGGCCCGCCCCATTATAGTGAATAGGGCCAGAGCGGACTTCTGTGAACTTGCGGTAGCACGGATCCGGCAGGCTTTTCCCCCTGCTGGAAAAGGCTACCGCAAGTGTGAAAGCAGCCTAAGTGAGCATGCTGGGAGTTGTAGTTTCACAGTAGCTAGAGTGCCGAAGGTTGCTGACCCCTGATCTATAAGCTATTATCAAGTTAGAGTACCAGATGGCTACAGTACCTCCTTAACACATTCATTCAGTGTAGTATATTCTTGGCAACATTGTAACCTGTGTGCATACACTACATCCAGCCAGTCATAGTGTCCACCATACCAGTGATAGCCAGCCATCACATTCCTACTATAGCGCCAGTCGACCAATGCCATAGTCATCCCTGAAGACACTTGTCATTTATCTGGTACTGCGAAAAAGTCTGAGGTGGGCACTAAAAGGTTTCAAATAGAGAAAATACAAAGTGATTATTAAAACTCCACTGTCAGCAGGTTAGTTGGGCTGGAGACCTGCTCCAAGTACAGTGGTAGTTCAGCTAAATTACTTAATTACTTTTTTACACATTTTCACATAGTTTACCTGTCAAAATCTGGCAAAAACCCTTACAATTTGATTTCAAATGAATGCAGTTTTTCCACTTGGTTTTTGACTGGCCTATGTAAATCTGCCCTTAGAGGGAGGCCATCGAATTCCAGACCATGACCACATGCAGTGCCAATGCCACCCAATTTACCAGCAAAATCGTACAGCCTTTCACTACTACATCTGGTCTGTTTGCTCAATATTGGCCAACACTATGTCAGGAATACTAAACTTAACCTACTTGTTTACAGCAGATAAAAAATCAGATAAAGACAATCCAAGGTGTCACCTTCCAACTTAACTCCTTCCCAATGGAAAAAAAAAAAGGCTGCAAAAATGGAAAAATCGCAATGTGTCAACACAACCTAACTAGTTTAAAGGCAGAATGGTGGAAGATTCGGTTTTTACAATTCTAAAGTGTCTTAACAAGGGATGAATTTTAAAGTACCCTACAAGGATCCTTGAGGTTACACTTGTGTTGTGCTTTTGGTAGCGGCACCTAGTTTAAGCAGATATTTGGTTATATTTTGAGTGGAGATCACATATAACTTTTATTTTTTGCTGTATATTATTGCATATTTTATTTTCAGAATACTGTTGAAAACAATACTTGACTGCTATTTTGGGTACATTTGCAAAATAAGGGTCTTTGGTATCCTGTTTGAGTTGCTTGGTGCAGTGCATCCACTTAACCCTTGTTTATCACTGTTGATTAAAGGGGTTGTCCAAGTTATATTTATTGATGACCTATCCTCAGGATAGGTCATCAATATCAGATCGCGGGGTCCGACACCGGCACCTCGCCGATCAGCTGTTTGAAGAGAGCGGCGCAGTGCCAGCGCTGCCTCCTCGTCATTGCTTACATGCTGGTCGTTGCATCTGCAGCGGTGAGCAGGTGTAATACACCCAAGCCGTTCCATTCATGTCAATGGGACGGCTCGTTTCTATACAAGTGTATACTACGGAGCCATCCCATTGAAATGAATGGAACGGCTTGGGTGTAATTACACCTGCTCACCGCTGCAGATGCAATGGCCAGCATGTAAACAATGACGAGGAGGCAGCGCTGGCACGGCGCTCGCCTTCTCTTCAAACAGCTGATCGGCGGGGGTGCCGGGTGTCGGACCCCCGCCGATCTGATATTGATGACCTATCCTGAGGATAGGTCATCAATAAATATAACTTGGATAACCCCTTTAAGCAAGGGTCTTTATTAACTGTAATCAATTTAAGATGTGTCACCCATTGGATAGTGATTTAAATAACATACAGTAAATAAAGGGGACACCAGGGCCACAGCTAAAGTAAAAATACTAGGGACTTTAGTACTAGGATAATCTACGCTGCCACCAGCAGCCTCCCACTGGTCCTCCTCACGTAGATAGTAACAGGACTTGCTGAGTTTCTCCTACATGACTCTTTACTTCCTTTCAGCATTCTAGGAGGCTTCTTCCAGCAGGTATCAAGATCCCCTTTAGCTATGGGTCCCCATCCCTTCTTAGCTTTAGCTCATTTGTGCAGGCCATGGCTCTGCTGGAGTATCAAGATGCCAAGCCATAAAATACCACGAGTTCCACCGGGTAAATTATACTTTTAAACTTGTTCATTAGACCATAGTTTATCTCTTGTACATCTGCAGGTCCTGATTTCCCAATATTATGGAATGATCCTCGTGTGCAATCACGACCACCAGTGATGGATTGCAGGGTGGTCATAACTATGGAAACGAGCAGTGTATAATGTATTGGAAAAATGAATCAAGCCAGCAAAGGAAGCAATATGGACAATCACAATACATTAGGGTACTTTCACACTTGTAGCAGGACGGATCCGGCAGTACTTTTCGTCCAGCGATCTCCGGCCGTGCAGTGCCGCGCTGCGCCGTAGCTCCGCCCCCGGCCCATTACAGTCAATGGGGACGGAGCGGCCGCACGGCAGTGCACGCCCACTTGCGGCAGGCAGGATCCTTCCTGCCGCAAGTGTGAAAGTACCCTTAGTAAGTGCCTTGTATTAACTTCTGCTACATAAATGCTATTTTCAGAAGTGAGACAACCCTTTTAAACAACAGTACAAACCATGTGGGTCATTTATTATTCAGAAATACACCTATATTAAGCATATTTCTGGCGCAGATTTTAGCCGTAATCTGCGACTTTTCCTCGCTCATGGCAGGGAAGGTCAGGCCCGTTTCATTCATCATTTTCAATGCCTGTTTTAGACGTAGAAAATGTTCTAAATGTAAGACAGATAGAAAGCTTTCTTACATTTAGATTGACGCTGGATGCGCTGAAGGTCGGTGCCTCTTCATAATTTTGGCGGATCCACCGCCAGATACAGGGATTTCTAAAACCGGCGTCTAAAATGCCAGTCTTAATAAATGACCCCCATAATACCTACATTTGTGCTAACCTGCTTCCCCCTCAGGGAGAGCACATTTGTAACCTAACCTCCTCTACTCACCATGTCCGGGTGACTATTTCAGAAAAGAATGGCGTAGTGATCCTCGTACAAGCTTTTAACCTTGTTAACTCTGTGAACACTGCAGATATCAGTCACTTGTTGACTTTACACAGCAAACAAGACTATCTGCAGTATATGGGCTTGGTTCTAAAGAAAGATATAAATTGGGATCTATGCTAGGTTTGTGCAGTGGGTTCTGACAGAGCCGTGGCATGCACAGAAGATGAAGCGACTACTTGTAATTCTACTGTGTGTGGCTATTGTCCATGCGGTGATACGGTGAGTGGTCTGCTTGCTTTTTTAGATTTACTGTGGAAAAAAATCCTGAAAGAATCAAAAAGGATAGACAGACAAACAGATATATGATAGATAGATAGATAGACAGACAGACAGACAGGTGATAGCTAAACACACTATATGTCATAAAAGACTAACTAGGAAGTGTCAAGGAGCTGACACCCTACCAACTAGTTCCCTAGGTTTAGAGTTGACCATAGAGGTTTCCTTTGCTCTGCTTTGCCTGTACATTTAAGGAGGAATGGTCTATCATTAGGCTTTCTACATTTGGGTCGTAAAGGCTGATCAGGTTTGGTTTCTTTTGGTTGGACACTGATGACCCGAGTATACACGTTTATGTATTAGTGTTATGTTAGTGTTATCTTGCTGCCATCCCTACTGTATACTAGAAACGTTTATATAATGAGTGTTTTAACGCAGATATTGTTGCCCATTATAGAATACCTCTGAAGAGACAGAAATCATTGAGGAAAACCCTCAAGGAAAAAGGACGTCTTTCTGATCTATGGACAAGGAAGGGACTTGAGTTAATGCATTCCTGCAATAACCCAGAGACGGCCAATGAGCCCCTTGTTAATTATCTTGATGTATGTATATGTATTTAAGATATTTTATAGTATGTCTTGTATTGTAGTATCTGCTTTAACTGCATTGTGTGTTTATTCAATTTCTCTAGACATAAAATGTTAACACTAAGGGTGCGGCCACACTGTCAGGTTTCTGCATGCAGTTCTGGAAGCCAAAATCAGGAGTGGATCATAAAAGGAGAGAAAGTATAAAGGACAGATACGACTTCTTCCCTTCTTTGAATTCACTCCTGGTTTTTGCTTCCAAAACTGCATGAATAAACCTGACCATGTGGCCGTACCCTAAGGGGTAATGGGGCAGGAAGGGTTAAAGTATTCTTCCAAGAGCAGTTAGGGCACACCGTCTGTCTTCATTTAGTGGATATTACCTCAGGTTTAACATATACTGAATTTCTAAGGCTACTTTCACACTAGCGTTTTTTGCAGATCCATCATGGATCTGCAAAAACGCTTCTATCACAATAATACAACCGCTTGCATCTGTCATGAACGGATCCAGTTGTATTATGTCTTCTATAGCCATGACGGATCCCTCTTGAACACCACTGAAAGTCAATGGGGGACGGATCCATTTTCTATTGTGCTAGATTGTCTCAGAGAAAACGGATCCGTCCACATTGACTTACATTGTGTGCCAGAACGGATCCGTTTGGCTCTGCTTCCTCAGGCAGACAGCAAAATGCTGCAGGCATCATTTTGGCGTCCGCATCCAGAGCGGAATAGTGACTGAACGGAGGCAAACTGATGCATTCTGAGCGGATTCTTCTCCATTCAGAATGCATCAGGGCAAAACTGATCTGTTTCGGACCGCTTGTGAGAGCCCTGAACGGATCTCATAAAAGGAAAGCCAAAACGTGAAACTAGCTTAAGTCTAGTCGTAAGAAGGTCCTACTGTGCAATCAGTTCTATCACAAGTGGAATAATGACTCACCTCAAGCACATAATTACATGCAGAACTAAAGGCGTCACATCATTGTATAGTGAACAGTTACTCTATGGGAAAAGCAAACTGTTGGCAAGTAGAAGGAGATGACTTTATGTTGTTCGGAAATATTAAGCACCAGTCAGCATTAGCTACATGCCAAGTATCCATTCACACATTACGCTTCATGCATATAAGTATACTGTGGGCCCCATGTTGTTGCTGGTTAAATGATTATTATACTTTATATATAGATGATGCAATATATGTTATAACTTGGGTGGATCTTACTGAATTGTATTAATAAAAATGGATCAAATTAAGGCATTTTTGTAAAATACAAGTTATGGAGATTTCCAACTCTGTACCTAAATAGCAACACAGATTTCTTTACTTCTTCTCAGGTGGAGTATTTCGGACAGATTTCCATTGGATCACCTCCTCAAGTGTTTACTGTGATCTTCGATACTGGCTCCTCTAACTTGTGGGTTCCATCTATATACTGCACTGGCCAAGCATGTCGTAAGGATGCATCTTTACCTATGATAACTACTGTATATGTACCTAACCAGGGGCCGGGCAACACAAGTATGCACAAGCCATAAGTAGTCTGCGCCAACAGAAGTAGGTGGGGTTTGCAGCATAAAATACCACCCCAGCAGAACCAAATACAGTGGTCCCTCAAGTTACAATATTAATTGGTTCCAGGACGACCATTGTATGTTGAAACCATTGTAACTTGAGTAAAAGGGTCAAAAGCCCTACGATGTCATCCATAGTAAGAGAAAATGAAGATTTAAGAAGAATTAGGCTACATTCACACGTCCATAGTGTATTGCGGATCTGCGGGTTAATGACAGGGGAGTAGGCTCATGGGCCCGGGTGCAAAAGTTCATCTTTGCCCCTCCTTCCCTCAGTGCTTTGTGGCCAAGCCTTAGTGCTGCCTGAGGCAAAATTGAAACGGCACCCCATGCCAAATTCTTGACCTAACCCCTTCCGGCCAGCCAGAGGTGCAACTTGACCTGCATAGACTTTCTATAATTCCAGTGTCTTCTTATGTGGCACAAGGGTCTTTGGGCCCCCTCAGGCTCCTAGGCCCAGTAGGGACTGCTACCTCTGCACCCCACTATAGCTACACCCCTGGTTAAGGAACTGTATATATTCTTTATAGAAAAACAAGTAATAACTCTAATAAATTGTGACTTCTTCATAGTTCAACACTCCAGGTTCCAGCCAAGTCAGTCTTCCACCTATAAGACAGATGGTCAACCTTTCTTTATCCAATATGGAACTGGCAACTTAACAGGGATATTAGGAATCGATCAAGTTACTGTAAGTGCCTATAACTTATAGCGAGGACATTGGGTATTATATAATTTCAATTAAATTGGTAATAAAATAAGACACTCTAAAACTGAAAATTCTGTTTTACCTGGAGACTTAAGAACTTCCACATCTCCTGATACTTAAAAAGGTTGTCCAGGATAATTTTTTTGTCCACAGGCTGTTTCTAGTACTCAAGCTCATTTCGGAAGGGTCTGTTTTTTTTTCTTCCAGAAATAGCCCACGGGCTGTGACTGGTATTGCAGCTTAATTTCAGCTTGTCCAGATATCCTGGAGAAGCATGGTGCTGTTTCTAGAAAAACAACAGACTTTTTTCTTATCCTCTACAAACCTCTTTAAACAAACATATTAGGCCTTGTTCACGTCAGTTATTTGATCAGTTATTTCCATCAGTGATTGTCAGCCTAAACCTGCAAATCTTTTCATTGTACCTGATCTCTGTGTAGCCTCCACTCCTGGTTTTGGCTCACAAAAACTGATGGAAAAAACTGATCAAATAAATGAAGTGTAAACTGGGCCGTACAATGTCACGTGACATCCACTCTCAACTGGATCAGTGGGACCCTATTTTGATTTTTGCTGTGCAGCCCCTGTTCGGTTCTGCATGCTGCATAGATCAATATACTGCATTTGGATACAAAGGGGAAGATTTACGATTTAGTTTGCGCCAGAAAAGTGTTAAAGTCACAAACTGCATGTTTGTGACTTTTTAAATGCAACTTTTGAAATAATTGTCGCAAGTGGCCGTTTTATGGGATGTGACAATGGCGGGAAGGGGCATGGTCAGCAGCAACAAATTTATCTTCATTTACGCCAGCTCCAAGCTATTGAAGATTTCTGTCTGGGTGCAAAGACAGAGGATGTGGCTAATCTAAGATGAGGCGCATGCCTTGTCATATATTAGGCGCATCATCCAGCAGCCCAGAGGATATCAAAACTGGTGCAGAAAGCACCAGTCTTGATAAATCTCCCATAAAGTTTGCGACTTCTCCCTGCTCACACCAGGTCTAAAATTGTGGGTGGGGAAGGGGATCGGCCTGCTTTAGGTGTAGAAAATGGTCTAAATGTAAGACAGCTCGGAAATTGTCTTACATTTAGAACTGGCACTGGATGCGCTGAAGTTAGGGAGAGGCCGGCGCCTCTTCATAACTTCGGCGGAACCACCGCCAACTATGGGCCTTTATTAAGACTGGCATCTAAAACGCCAGCCTTTATTTATGTGCCCCTATATGAATGAAAAGGCTTGTTTTTCTGTTCCAAGTTTTATAGATATTTCTACAGACCATGCGCTTTTTTTTTTTTGCTTTCTTTCATATATCTACATATTTTTAAATTTAAAGGTCAGAATCTAACAGACTAATGCTTACCTCCATTATGCATGTATATGATTTGGATATTTTGTCTCTGCATAGTTTTTATGTATTATCTATTTGATACATTCATTCCTAATCCATATGTTCTGTATCCTTAAGGTTCAAGGTATAACTGTACAGAATCAGGTTTTTGCAGAAAGTGTGTCTGAGCCTGGAAGCACCTTCCAAGATGCAAATTTTGATGGCATTTTGGGTCTTGCATACCCTTCCCTTGCTGTGGATGATTGCACCCCCGTCTTTGACAATATGATTAATCAGAATTTAGTGGAGGAACCAGTATTTGGTGTCTACATGACCAGGTAAGATCTGCAGTATGGGCGCCTTCACATGCTGCAGATTTTGTTGCAGAAATTTCCGCAACTGAAAATCCCTTCCTTTCATCTGAATGGGACTTGCAGGAATCCATGTGCTTGGTGCCCCATTCAAATAAATGGAACTGATTTTCAGTCGTGGAAATTTCTGCAACAAAGTCTGCAGCGTGTAAAGGCATCCTAAGAGCCCACAGGGATGCAGGGTAATCCCCCGGTACGCCCCTAAGCAAGGTGGGCCCCTAGTCTCCCACCCCCTGCACAAGTGGCACATAACACATTAGATTTACTACACTACATACATATATTCAATGTACAGCATCTGAACCAGCTTATGTTCATATAAAAAACTTGTTAGATGATTTATTATATTTCAATGCATCCGTACGGTGGGCCCCCAAAATACATTTTACTGGTGGGCCCTAGGTACCCCAGTCCGACACTGGTGCTAAGGCTTAAAAGGGTTGGCCGTTTTTTATAAACTGGGGGTATATCTCTAGGATATGCCCTGCTAGGATATGCCCCCAGTGTCTGATAGGTGCCGATCCCACGATGCCCGCAAAGTGACAGCCGCCCAACATAAACTCCTATAGGAGTGCCGAAAATAGCACAGCGGCTATTTTCGGAAGTCCCATGAATCAGAAGCGCTCCGCACAAGCACTTCGTTCACTCCTATGGGGCTGACGGAAATAGCCGAGCCAGCCAGCCATCCAGTGTACTGTATGAGATGAGCCAACCCCTTTAAAGGAACACTCTACAGAGAAAATGCACAACAAAAATTATAAATGTGCCAGATCTTGCTCTCTTCATCTCCTTTCTTCCTTTGATACTCATATTATACTTAAGGGGAATATATCAGCACATTTGCCACATGCAACTAATGATACAGTGCTGTAGGTCACACCACAGCAAAATCATTGCTGTGTCTGTTAAAACGTGGCTAAGCATCGCAATCGAAATCATATTAACTCACACATATGCTGTCTTATACTAAGAATGTCCTTCATTGCCTATAGCATCCAATCAGAGCTCATATTAATGACCTAGAGCAAAATACAAGCTGAGCTGTGATTGGTTGCTATATCCAAACTGATGAATATCCAGGCTAACTGCCAACAGACAATGGCTCCTGTAGCTTGGCGGTTAGCAGTGTCGGACTCGAGTACCTAGGGCCTGCACGTAACTGATTCTGGGGGCCCACCTTAGGGCTCCTGCACACAAACTTATTTTTTTTTCCGTGTCCATACCATTTTTTATTTTTTTGTGTGGCCTGTATGTGAAACCATTCACTTCAATGGGGCCTCAAAAAACGGAAATGACTCCACATGTATGTCCGCATGGCCGTTACGCAAAATGATAGAACATGTCCTATTATTGTCGGCATTACAGACGAGGATAGGACTGTTCTATTAGAGGACGGCTGTTCTGTTCCACATAATGTGGAATGCACAAACCCAGTATCCATGTTTTGCAGATCCGCGTTTTGCAGACTACAAAACATCCAACGGTTGTGTTCATGAGCCCTTACAGTGATAACAGAAATATTAAAGATGAAGTATGATGCAAACATTCATAGCAAAATGCACAAACATACATGTTGGAGAATTTGGGCTACTTTCACACTTGCAGTAACAGTGTCCGGCAGGATGTTTTCCGGCGGGGGAACAGTCTACCGCATCCATGCTAACGGTAGCCCACCGTGTCTGCGGAAGTCCACTGTAGTGTTTGCCGTGCTGCGGCTGGACCTTCGGCTCGCCCCATTATAGTGAATGGGGCCGGAGCGTAAGCACGGATCTGGCAGGCTGTTCCCCCACTGTGATAGCCTGCCGGACCCTGCTACCGCAAGAGTGAAAGTAGCCTTACACATATATGGATATCCTGCTCCTAAGTCAGTCAGAAACAAGACACATGCAGACTTGCAGTTCCTATCACACACAGGAAACACACAATGCATACACCAAGATATTTTTTGCCTAACCCTATTAAGAGTAGCACACTTAAAGGGGCTGCCTCACTTCAACAATTGGCATTTATTATGTAGAGAAAGTTAATACAAGGCACTTACTAATGTATTGTGATTCTCCATATTGGCTCTTTTCTATCATATTATACACAGCACGTATCCATGGTTTTGACCACTCTGTAATCCAGCAGCGGTGGCCGTGCTTGCACACTATAGTTAAGGTGTTGGCCTATGCGCACTTCCAGCCTTTCCCTATAGTGTGTAAGCATGGCCACCGCTGCTGGATTACATGGTGGTAATAACCACAGATACGTGCTATGTATAATGTGATGGAAAGGAGGCAATATGAACAATCACAATATATTAGTAAGTGCCTTGTATTAACTGTCTCTACATGATAAATGCCATTTACTGAAGTGAGACAACCCCTTTAACCCCTTTAAGCATAAATGTCTGGCATGAAATTTATCAAATATTAACCTCCTCAGATTGCACATAATCTACAGTATATTTAAAAGGTTTGTCCTACCATAATGACCTATTGCCTATCTACACGATAGGTGATAAATATCAGATTGCTGGGGTCTGACTGCTGGAACACCCACTGATCATGAAAAAAGGGGTCCTGAGACATTCAATTATATTACCGACAATCTATGTACACAAGGGTCTTAAAAGGGTTGTCTCACTTTAGTAAATGCAATTTATCATATGGAGAAAGTTAATACGAACAATTTACTAATGTATTATTATTCTCCATATTGCTTCCTTTGCTGGCTGGATTCATTTTTCCATCACAATATACACTGCTCGTTTCCATGGTTACAGACCACCCTGTAATCTAGCAGCGGTGGTCTGGTCATGCTTGCAGAGTACATGGTGGAGTACAGCGCTGGCTATTTCCAGTGGTCCCAAAATGAATGGAGAAGCAAGGCGTATGTGTAGTCTGGCTGTCACACCATAAAAAGAGGGAACAGGACCTGTTCCTCGGATCAGTGGGGGCTGCAGTATCGGACTCCACTATTCATATAGTTATGCCCTACGGTGTGCAGAGGATAACTTGAAAACCTGCACAACCCCTTTAAATCCTCCACCACCAGTATCTCTTTACATGGCAGCAGTGATGCCTGAAAATACGGAATATCATCACTGCCGCCATGTACACCATACGTGTTAATACTGGAGAATGTGACGCACTGGGCAGAATTTTTCAGTCAAAAGTCCCACCCCCTTTGCAGGTCATAACCTTTAATAAAGCCCAAGCAAAGATGCTAGAGGAGCAAAGTGAGCAAAGGGCATAAATGAAACAGATGCGTTAGGGTCACCTGACGCAGGGTAATAGTGGGGATCCTGGAGCAGGGGCAACTGGAGAAGAGGCAATATTAGTGGTGCATTTAGAGTGGGGGCATCTGGAGCTGGGGCACTTATGGGGGTGCACCTAAAGCAGAGGCATTAGGGTCACCTGAGGCAGGGTAATAGTGGTGATCCTGGAGCAGAGGCATTAGGGGGGTAACTGGAAAAGAGGCAAAATTAGCAGTGCATTTAGAGTGGTGGCATCTGGAGCTGGGGCACTTATGGGGGTGCACCTAAAGCATTAGGGTCAGATGCAGGGTAATAGTGGTGATCCTGGAGCAGAGGTATTAGGGGGGCAACTGGAGAAAAGGCAATATTAGTGGTGCATTTAGAGTGGGGGCATCTGGAGCTGGGGCGCTTATGAGGGTGCACCTAATGAAGAGGCATTAGGGTCACCTGAGGCAGGGTAATAGTGGGGATCCTGGAGCAGCTGCAGGGGTATTAGGGGGACAACTAGAGAAGATTCAATATTAGGGGTGATTTTAGAGTGGGAGCATGGGGGGGGGCATCTGCAGCTGGGGAACTTATGGGGGTGCACCTAAAGCAGAGGCATTGGGGGGACCTAGGGCAGAGTCCCCCCAATGCCACTCTGAACTCTGCAGAGGGCAGCACACATACACAGATCTGAGTCTACTATAAACAAATCCCCTATTTCCCTCTTAGTCTCCTACAGCTCACTACTGTCACACACCTGAGAAATTAGCCCAGCACGCAGAGGGGTCCTTCTCTAAAGCAACCACAGTTTTCTGACAGCAGGGAGGGCAGGAGGAGGCAGACACCTTCTCTCCTCCTTTACAGCCAGCAGCCCCAGAAGCCTCGAAGATACTGTGGGGCCTCCTGTATAATGTACACCAGTAGGAGGTTGCATCACTGTGCGATACTGCCACCTAGTGGTTACAATATTTATCTCTCCTAAGAAAGGGATCTGGGTGGTAAAAATAAAAAAAATTTAATTAACCTGATATGCTCCATGCTATTTGAAAAAATAAAATTCTTGGACAACTCCATTAAGCCCCACCCAGGGCTGCCATCATGAATTTCAGGGCACCATACAGGCAAACTATGTGGGCCCTTTCAGCCCTTCTCATATTCATTGCCATAAATTTTTTTTACATGAAGCTATTTCTGCCATACACATCAATAAGATTTTAATTTTTATCAACTTTGTCACAGGTTAAATGAAGAAAATAACATGTGCCATTTTTATTTATGCCATTTACTGATTACCATAAATAATATGTTTACTAAATTGGACAGATTATTATGATTGCAGGGATACTAAATAATTTTTTATGATATTTATATTTCAAAAACGCTTTTATTGTAATGGTTTTTTGTGCTCTGTTAATTTTGTTAGTGACAATAACTTTGCAAAAAATGTAACTCTTCCCATAAAAGAAAAACTAGAAAATAAAAGTTCAATTTATATCCCATAACCTTTAGTAAGAAAGTTATTTGACAGCTCTGCTGGGAATTGAACCCCACACTTTCTGTATAGCAGGCAGTAGACTTCCCACTACTCTATAAGGATTATGTCCAGATGCGTTGCGGATGCGTTCAGTGAAAACGATTTCGCAAAGAAAGTCATTTAGTTTTGTTTGCGATAGTGTTCAGTTGTTCAGTTTTTATTTTGCGGATGCAATGCGATTTTCAGGCAACGCTGGTCCCATAGAAGTGAATTGGGGTTGCCTGAAAATCGCATTGCATCCGCAAAATAAAAACTGAACAACTGAACACTATCGCAAACAAAACTAAATGACTTTCTTTGCGAAATCGTTTTCACTGAACGCATCCGCAACGCATCTGGACATAATCCTTATAGAGTAGTTTGAAGTCTACTGCCTGCTATACAGAAAGTGTGGGGTTCAATTCCCAGCAGAGCTGTCAAATAACTTTCTTACTAAAGGTTATGGGATATAAATTGAACTTTTATTTTCTAGTTTTTCTTTTATGGGAAAAGTTACATTTTTTGCAAAGTTATTGAAAAATCGATTTTCAGGCGTCTCCTTCTCCCAGGGCTGGAGCACTGGCCAATCGCAGTGCTCAGCTCATATTCAGGATATGAGCTGAGCGCTGCGATTGGCCAGTGCTCCAGCCCTGGGAGAAGGAGACGCCCAGGGCAGAAGAAAATGTCTCCGCCCCAGGCAAAATTGGAGAAGCACAAGCGCCGGTACCGGGGGCTACAGAGGACGAACGGAGCGGCACCCAGGGATACAAGTAAGTGCAGGGACATCCATGGGTGCCGCTCTCCATGTAAATACCTTTGCCTAATAAACTGTGGACCAGTGAAAGGTCCTCTTTAAACACTGTTTCTATTTAATATTAAGTCTGGGAAGAAAACAGTAATACAATTTAATAGCATTTTAGGGATAGAAAATTCTTACAGTAGAGCACTTTTATAGAGTAGTGGGTAAGGCTGCTGCTGTCTGCCTACTATTTGGAAGGTCTGGAATTCAACTCCCATCCAAGACCTATGAAATAATTTCTTTAGTAAAAGTTAAGGCAGAAAAAAGTAACTTTTACTTTCTAGCTTTTTTCTTTTAGAGTGAAAGGTATTTTTATGCAAAATTAATATTACTAACAAATTACTAAGAAAAAAATATTACAATAAATGCTTTTTTGGTAACATACTATTAAATCACAAAACATTATTTGATATCTCTGTAATCATAATAACCCTCACAATATAGTGAACGTATTATTCATGGGGATTGGTACACTGTAAAAAAATGGAGCAAATTATTTTCCTTCCGTTTAAGTAATATACTATATATTTAATATTTACAGCACATATTTATTTAATATGTGATGGGAAAGGCCTCCCCTAACCAATATCTAGCCAAAGGGCCACACAACTTCATTAGTATTGACTGCACTTAAGTGAATACTAATGAGGCTGCCCATGTGGCTAGGCCTAGGCCCCTGACTGCAGTACTACCAGTACTGCCATGATAGAAGCCCTGAGCCCCAAGATGCCCAGGTAAGGCTCACTTTGGGGAAAATTCAATACAAAAACCTTGTAAATGGTAACTTTCTAATTTAGTCCTTCTTTCTTTTAGACTATCCTAAGTAAGTTAAACAACATGGGCTTAAAGCTGACAATTTATCTACATGTGTTTAGAACACAGAAAATTGAAGACTATGGGATTCATTTATCAAACTGGTGTAAAGTAGAACTGGCTAAGTTGCCCATAGCAACCAATCAGATTCCTTCATTTTCCAAAGGAGCTGTCCAAAATGAAAGGTGGAATCTGATTGGTTGCTATGGGCAACTAAGCCAGTTCTACTTTACACCAGTTTGATAAATGACCCCCTATGTACATATAATATATACAGGATAAACTGCAAAGGTGTCACTGTGTAGACACATTATATATTGTAATACAACCCATGAATATAAAATGTATAGGCTGGTAATCTTTATTGCTACTAATTCCTACAAATCTAATTTCTCAGGGATCCAAACTCCTCAGACGGTGGAGAGCTGTTGTTTGGTGGCTATGACACATCACGTTTCTCAGGTCAGCTGAACTGGGTGCCAGTTACTGTACATGGATACTGGCAGATCCAAGTTGATAGGTAAGGTTTGAAAGTCTGGCTCTTCCCAATGAAGCGTCTAAGGCATAAGGAATATAAAGACCATAAACATTTAAAGGGATATATTAACCCCTTAGTGACCACCCATATGTGTTTTTACGGTGGTCACTAATGGGCCCTAGGCTGGGCCGCCGCTTTTTTATGGCGGCCCAGTCTAAGCGCTGCACGAGGACCCGCCTCTCACATGAGCAATGGCTCCCGCCACATGTAAAGTGCTGACAAAAGGGATGGACTCCATCTGTCTCCCATCGGCACCCCACAAATGCGATTGCGGGGTGCCGATGTGTGTGAAGGCTGCCTGGGGTCCCAGACCAGTCTTCAGTAATTTAGAGAGGAGCAGCCTGCTGGTCAATATCAGAATAGCATCGCCATTAAAATGCAATGCACTATAGGGATAGTGCATTGCATTTTAAAAGCAGTCTGTTATAGTGCCCCTATGGGACTATTAAGTGGTAAAAAAAAAACGTATTTATTTAATAAAAAAATCCCATAAAAAATTACGCTTTTTTTTCCATTGAAAATACGCTTTTCAATGAAAAAAATTGCAAAAAAAAAATCTTCACAATATGTTTTGTATTGCCACGTCCGTAATGACCCGGACTACATAAATATCATGTAAATTATCCCCTACGGTGAACGCCGTGAAAAAAATAAAAAGACAGAATTGCTAATTTATTCTTAGTTGCCACCGAAAAACATAACAAGCTATCATTTAGTCCAAAATGATACTATTGAAAAATACAAGTCGTCCTGCAAAGATCAAGCCCTCAGACAACTCCACAGAAAGAAAAATAAAAAAGTTATGGGTCTTGGGAAGCGACAATGCTAAAACATTTTTTTCTTTAAAAAAAAAAGGGGTTTAATTGCTAAAAAGTAGTAAAATGTAAAAAAACTATATGTATTTGGCATTACTGTAATCGTACTGACTCAGAGAATAAAGATATTATGTTATTTGTACCGAAAAATGAACGCCGTAAAATTTATAACGTAAAAACGCAGTGGCAGTATTGCTGTTTTTCCCATCTTCCTCCCAGAAAGAATTAATAAAAGTTAATCAGAAAGTTATGGGTACCCCATTAAAAACTACAACTTGTCCCGCAAAAAACAAGCCCTCATAAAGCTATATAGACGGAAAAATAAAAAAGTTATAGCTCTTGGAATGCGACAATGAAAAAAGGAAGAAAAACGCTTGGTCAGTAAGACCCAAAACAGGCTGATCACTAAGGGGTCAAGTTATTTAGTGGTAATTTAGTTTCAATATTATATTCATTACATGTAATCATTCCAATAAATGTATTACTGTAAGAAAATAACGATTCCATACTTTGTTCAGCATCCTGGTAGGAGGAGAAGAGGCATTTTGTAGCCAGAAATGTCAGGCCATTGTAGACACTGGAACTTCTTTGATTGCAGGACCATCATCTGATATTCTGCTGCTACAAGGGTACATTGGAGTTACTGAAACAGATGGAGAGGTAAGAGACAAAAATAAAAAATGAAATATTAAAATTGTAAATTTATGATAAAAAAGGAATACTTGAGAGGCGCGAGGAAGGAAACTGTAAGGAAAAGTGATAGGGGTTTTAATATGTGATAATGATAAAAAGCAAAAGCAATAGTTATTCTTTAGATGCTCTATATTTATGTTCATATAGCACCTACCACTCTTCTCCATTTTAGGCCTCATGCACACGACCGTTGGTGTTTTGCGGTCCGCAAACCGTGGATCCGCAAAACATGGAAGCTGCTCCGCGTTCCGTTCTGCAATTTGGGGAACGGAACACTGCCCATTGTAGAAATGCCTATTCTTGTCAGCAAAACAGACATGAATAGGACATGAATTAACAGTGAAAAATAAAAATAAAAAAGTCGCACAAGGACAAGTGAGATCAAATGAGGTGCACCAAGTCGGCTAGTCACACCCACTAAACCAGATGCAAAATAATATGAATTGTGACTGGGCACACTCAGGGAACCCGGACCATAGAGAAGTAATCTGAAAATGTAATCAGAATTAATATAAAAGTTTATTCAGAATTAAAAAATTAGTAAAAATATATACACACAAAAATCGCACTTTGGAAGGTGCAAATAGCTAGAATAGCAGCAGGTATGTGCAAATAAGCAATTAAACAGTATGCATTGGATATATAAATAAACAGTATCTATTAGATATAATTGATGCCAGCTGGTTGCTGCAACCGAATGGATAGAAAGCTGAATGGATAGTAAACTGATCTATGCGCACTTGAATTAATGTTGCCAAAGGTTTTGCGCAAATGAGTGTTCCACCAGGAGTCAGAGGATCTTGTAACGATCTCCTGGATTAATAAACAATAGACCTGGATCCCAAGTCCATCGTCAGTCAATGTATCCAGAGGATCCCTATCAATATGAAGCGTTCAAGTCCGAGCAGCGTCCTGCTCCCAATAGTATGGCGGCGCCCGTCACTACTATTAAATACAGTTTGTAACTACCAGAGTAGATCTTACCCAACCGCAGGATAGCTTGGTCCCCTCCGTGTGATCTCCTCGGTATAGTATCCACCTCGGTCTCGGGATCTTACTTGTAGCGACGTCGGTCAGCTCTCGCTGGTAACACGTGTTATCTCTTTTAGGCGGCGTCCGAGCGGTTTCTGCGGTTAGTAGTAGTAGTATAATTCTCGGTTTATTTTGATAGGATCCTTCTCATGCGTCTTTAATCATAGGAAATACACAACGCGTTTGGGTTTTACATTCACCCTTCCTCAGTGGGTGAAGTAAAACCCACTGAGGAGTGAAATGTAAACCCCGAAACGCGTTTGGTGTATTTCCTATGATTAAAAGACCGCATGAGAAGGATCCCTATCAAAATAAACCGGAGAATTATACTACTACTACCAACCGCAGAAACCGCTGGACGCCGGCCTAAAAGAGATAACACGTGTTACCCAAGCGGAGAGCGTTGACCGGACGTCCGCTGCTACAAGTAAGATCCCGAGACCGAGGTGGATACTATACCGAAGGAGACCACACCGGAGGGGACCAAGCTATCCTGCGGTTGGGTAAGATCTACTCTGGTAGTTACAAACTGTATTTAATAAGTAGTGACGGACGCCGCCACATACTATTGGGAGCAGGACGCTGCTCGGACTTGAACGCTCATATTGATAGGGATCCCTCTGGATACATTGACTGACGTATGGACTTGGGATCCAGGTCTATTGTTTATTAATCCAGGAGATCGTTACAAGATCCTCTGACTCCTGGTGGAACACTCATTTGCGCAAAACCTTTGGCAACATTAATTCAAGTGCGCATAGATCAGTTTACTATCCATTCAGCTTTCTATCCATTCGGTTGCAGCAACCAGCTGGCATCAATTATATCTAATAGATACTGTTTATTTATATATCCAATGCATACTGTTTAATTGCTTATTTGCACATACCTGCTGCTATTCTAGCTATTTGCACCTTCCAAAGTGCGATTTTTGTGTGTATATATTTTTACTAATTTTTTAATTCTGAATAAACTTTTATATTAATTCTGATTACATTTTCAGATTACTTCTCTATGGTCCGGGTTCCCTGAGTGTGCCCAGTCACAATTCATATGAATAGGACATGCTCTATTTTTTTTTGGGGGGGCACGGAACGGAGCAACGGATGCGGACAGCACACGGAGTGCTGTCCTCATCTTTTGCGGCCCCATTGAAGTGAATGGGTCCGCGTCCGAGCCTGCAAAATATGCGGCTCGGACAGTGACCACAACAACGGTCGTGTACATGAGGCCTTATAGAAATCTTGTTTCATCTATTTCTCTGGAGCTCTTTTCTAACTCAATTCAAGTATCTCCATGCCGTTACTTTTCAGTATTGCTGTACTATATTATTGTAGATATATATCATCATTCTTATTTGAATGCGCTGTAGGAGATAATGATAATATTTTTTTCCAGAAACAGCATCTCTCTTGTCCATGGACTCTATCTGGTATTATAGCTTAGCACCATTTATTGACTGCATCTGAGCTGCAATACCAAGCACGTCCCATGGTCAAGAGTTGCACTGTTCCTCAAAAACAAGGTAGCAATTGTATGCCTTGGAAAAGTAGTAACCTATATCTTGAACTTTCTTTCATTGTAGTATGGCGTGAGTTGCAGTAACCTAGGCTCCATGCCCAACGTGACTTTTGTAATCAATGGTGTTCATTACAACCTATTACCTGAGCAGTATACACTTCCGGTAAGTTCATCAATGTACAGTATATATGTCTTTTTGGTTTTGAGAGAGGAGAAAGCTGCTGCCAGACATCTCTGTTGGTGGCTTATCTCCCAGTGTAACAAAAGAAAAAGGACGTTCAAATTCAGGACGATCAATCCTTCTCGACCTCCCAATATTAGCGTTGGTGACTGTTGGCTTTACAAAATTGGCAGGTTTAGTCGACAATAGTAAAATGTGGGCCTTTAGAGTTTTTTGCTTCATCTTTCTGAATGTAAATCATGAAATTGTAACTACTAGAGCCAGATCTTTATGTTTCTGTATAGCAAATGTTGCATCGCATACGTTTTATAATAGTTATGAGGTTTTCGTGGGCCCATGTCTAGTCAGTTGACCATGATAGATAGCTGTGGCTGTTTGGCACCTACTTTATTTTTCAGACTATAAGACACATCTGGCTATAGGACACACCAAGGTTTATAAAGCAGAAAATAGGAAAAAAATATTTCACACTAACTAAATCTTTCCTAGTGGTTTAAGGAATTATAGGGGTTAATGTCATATACTTTTTTGGCCTCCTTTCTTGGTGTTTTAGTGAAGATGAAGAGGTTCATGTTTTACTCCACTGTAGACTGAGTAGTGTAAGGAGGTCTAAGGGCGATCCATACCACCACCTGAGCTGTGGCCATGAAACGTAGGTGGTTACAGTAAATTTAGCTGCTAGTGACCACTAGCTAGTGCATAGTGTGGCAAAGTGGGCTCATGTGATGACAGAAGAAGCATATAGGCTCATTTTCCATCATACATACTAGTTATTATGAAGCCGCTGAAACATAAGCCTTGTGATAGATATTACATCTAGGTGGAATTCACTGGTACCCCCTTTTTAACTGTATTGAAAAGCTTACTAGATTACACTTATTACACTTATTACACACACATATATATATATATATAAAACAGTAGCTGTAAATGGGCAACAGATGCAACTACTGTATGTGACATAGAGTTCTATATGTCTGGGTCATACTTAAAGGGGTATTCCTATATCAGACAATGGGGGCATATCGCTAGGAAATGCCCCCATTGTCTGATAGGTGCGGGTCCCACTGCTGTACCTGTATCGAGAACGGAGCGGGAAGAGCTGTGGCTGGAGGACCCTAGATTTCCCGGGGTCCGTCCACCACTAAGCTCTGCTCCCATAGAAGTGAATGGGAGTGTACCGCGCATGCGCGGCCCATGCTCCCATTCATTTCTATGGGGCCGACGGAAATAGCCGAGCCAGCACTCGGCTATATTCACCGGCCCCATAGAAAATGAATGGAGGGCAGATGCGAATGCGTAGTGCGCCCTCCTTCACTTTCGGGGCTCCGCACCTATCAGACAATGGGGGCATATCCTAGCGATATGCCCCCATTGTCTGAGATGGGAAGACCCCTTTAAGATACTCAAGATACTGTATTTATTGGGAAATTGTTCCTGATGTACATCAGGAACATACACTGCAAACACTAAGTGAACAGAGCCTAATAAAGCAAACTGGTAGGGGCTTGAAAGAGCTAAACCCAACAAGGATAGGTGGGAAGCTCTAGTTTGGAGAGGATTACATAATAAAAAAAAAGGAAAAAAGGAAATGTTGGTCAGAAAAGAACTTAACACTATGGATCAATGGAATCCATCTAAAAGGTTTTACTAATAGTAAACTGGAACTTCCTCTCTAATTACAGTAACTAAAGCATCTACAATGTAAATGTACACACCATGCATAGACATGCACACCGTGGTAATGAAAAATAAACATGGCATTGTACTACCCATTCAATTTTTTACAATTTCAGTCTTGAAACACACGAAAAATAAATGTGATATGTGTTACCTACTTAAATCTGTCCATGTACAGTGTGTACTCTGACAATATGACTAGGTGTGCTACTGTCCAAACACTATTGAGTCGGCATTTACTCTTCCCAATCCAACCAAGATAAAGTCTAAAGCTAGCCACACGCACACCAGATAACTGGTGAAAGTTCCTTCTGAACAGTGTGAGAGGAGAAAGCCAAATCAAGAACCCTCTGCTTGTCTCTGGGAAAACAAAAGTACTGGGCAGTTGAAAACTAAATGACTAAGGCCCTATTCACACATCCGCAATGTAGTCCGCATGTATTCCGCAATTTTGCGGAATACATGCGGACCCATTGACTGTGAATGGGGCCGGGAACGATGCGGAGAGCACACACTGTGCTCTCCGCATCCGATTTTGCGGAGCACGCCGCCGATCTTCCGGTCCGCGGCTCCGCAAAAAAATAGAGCATGTCCTATTCTTGTCCGCAATTGCGGACAAGAAGAGGCGTTTTCTATGGAGTTCGGGCAATGTGCGGTCCGCAAAAATGCGGAATGCACATTGCCGGTGTGTCCGTGTTTTGCGAATCCGCGGCTCCGTGGATCCGCAAAACACTTGCGGATGTGTGAATAAGGCCTAATTCTTATCTCCCCTCAATCTGTTTTCCGTGAAGATTTGCGAGACCCCCCATGCACATGTAGCATCCCCAAGTCAGGGCAATGTATGGAACTAACCTGGGGAATGCCAGTGATGGAGAGGCCGGCACGCTGTTCCTCTGGGGCACTCTCTGGGTTCTTGCGGGACACAGCCAGGTGGAATGTGAGGTGCCCTTGGTGTTGTAGTTTAACGTGCCTATGGCTAAGTCCCTGATATGTCGTGACGCCAGTGCCAGTAAACGGTGGCACACCGTATTTATAGTAGGAATAACAGAGGTGCAGACTTGTAACTTGAAAACAGAATTCCAACTTTACTGAAAACCGTAGAAAATACAGCAGGCAACCTCTTAACACAGTTCTTGTTGCAGAGAATAGACGTTTGTACAGTCGCAGTTACAGCAGGCTTACATCCAGCAAGGTATAACAGAGGGAAAGACAACAGGACTTAGAATTGCAGGTGAACCTTACTTTCTTCCTGACTTGTCCTGACTGGAATTGATGCTTCAAGGCCCCAATGCCCTACTTCTGGCTTATATCCTTGAATCTCCAGTAGACAGTGTACCTCCTCTTGGCATTTAGTACCTCTTGCTCTAGGGATTGCCTCTGCTTGACTTCTGCTGACTCGCTTAGGCCTGAGACATGTGGCCTTCACAGACTCCAGGGTCTGCACTAACACTAGCCTGCCTTGGCCTAGCTATATATATATCCTGCTCACCAGCTCCCCCAGTGGTCTAATACCTACATGACAACCTTCACATTGCTGCAGGCAATTATATGAGACACTTAAGGAACATAACAGATTGGTGGTAAACGGGTATTAAAGTGCCCGTATACTGCATACCCCACGACTTTAAACTGAGTACGACCTCGTACTCCCACAGGGGTCCACCCAGCTGGATTCTTCTCCTGAAAGACAAAAGGAAAACATGCAGGCATACATAGACACAAATGAATGACATCTGCATAAATAATCATATCAGGTCCAGCTGGAAAAGGTGGAGCGCGGTGACAAGGGCGACGTCCTCTGCTTGCAGGCTATTAATGCAGAGCTGTGATGCTGACCTGGTACAGCAAATCAATGGTTAACACCAGGATAGTCCATAAGAGAATGCCAGAGTCCATAATAAGAACATATCACAGAGGCTCGCACATATGGGTAGTTCTCCATCTGGACAGGTTCCACCAGGGCCGGATAGTCTTGGCCCTGGACTCCCAGGACAGCACGGCACCACAGGAGGGTTTGGGAGTTTGGAGGTAGAGTCACTGGTCTATTATCACCGATCCTGGCGGTGCAGATCTCTCCTTTTTCATTTGCAAACCTCTGCTGAGCACACAGTACGCTGATGGTCTTTTGGAGGACCTTCTTGGAGGCAGAGGAAGCTGCAGGCAGGGACTGATGGAGAGCTTCAAGTACCTCAGGGTAGCAATTTTTGAAAACATTAGTCCCAACAATCACAGGGTGACCCCTTTATCCCCGGTTTGTACCACGATCACTCCTTGCTGTGGTAAAGTGGCTTCTCCCACCTGGAGCGTGGGTTCCCAGTATCCATGGACCTTTATGGGCTTACCATTGCTTGCAATTATCTCCAACCAGGACTCAGGTGGCTGGGTAAGCAGGCTGGAACTCCAGAACTGATTAAAGGTGGACTGCTGAATAGTGGTGACTTGAGATCCAGTGTCCAGCAACGCTTCAAAAGGCACTCCATTGATCCGGACGTTTATTTTGGGACGGGACCCCACATAACGGGGCATCCAGTTTGGATCCCTTGGACCTGTTGTTCTACCTCCCGAGGGGCGGTCCTCAGCCTCGAGGGTGACCCGCTTAACTGCCAGCAAGCAGATTCAGTATGACCCAACTTCTTGCAGTAATTACAGGAAGGTCGCTATGGTTCCTAAACCGGTCACTTGAACGTCTTCCAGGATCTCTGGGATAAACTTCTTGATACGCAGGGGGCCAGGCTTTTGAGGCAAAAGGAGTTCATCTTCCAGCATTAAGGGTTTCTCCCACTCTTCCAGTTTCCTGCAGACTTTTTCCAGGCTCTTAGTGAGGTAATTGACCTGTTCCATCAGAGCAGCTACTGTATCAGGAACTGGAGTCTGGGCGGCTTGGCTGGCCCCTGGCAGGCTGGTATCCGTTGGCTTAGGATTACGGACAGGAGGCTCGGGATGGGCCACTGGTTCCGTTGGCAGATGTTGTCCCAGAATATTGATGGCCAGTTCTTTAAAGTCCAGGAAAATACTGTTAGGGTGCTGAGCCGACAACATTTTCAATTGTGTTTTTAAAGATTCGCTATTCACACCCGCAATAAATTGCTCTCTCAGAGTTTGATCCTGGGTGTCAATCTCTCTAGGGTCTATATGAATGACGGCTCTCCAGGCCTCTTGGAGGGATAAAGCAAAATCACGGAGTGACTCACCAGGCTTTTGTTTCTTACTGAAGAAGCGCATCTTTATTTCAGACACCGTCCTGACTTCAAAGGTAGTGCTGAGGCGGTCAAAGATCTGCTCTATGGTACTCCTCTCAGAACTGGGCCAGGACATGACTTCTCGACGGGCCGCTCCTTCCAACTGGGCTAACAGAATCTCCATTTGCTGCTCCGGGTTAATAGGATAGAGCCGAACAGAGCCAGGATTTTGTCTTGGAAGTCTTTTAAATTATGAGCCTCCCGGCATAACGGGAAACCATGGAGCCCCAAAGTAGTACGGCATCGTCAGCGGCATCATGTTGGCAGCTGCAATACCGTTGGTGGCCACTGGCTCCCTGGGGGCAGGCTGCTCGGCTACTTCTGAGTCCGACATGATGCAGATTAATTGGTTGAGCGGTCCCTTTAAGAGGTAGCGATAGGTCCGATGTCGCGCTGGCGGGGTTACTGGCCGGTGAGCGCGATCGATGGACAGAGTCTGGTATCCCCTTTTTGGGCCTTACTAACCAGGCGACCCCTCTCCGGTGTAGGATGATGTCTCCCAGGAGTTTGTACTTACTCCGGTGCAGGCGGTCCAAATCTCGCGAGATCCGGAAGGACGTCTTCGGGAATCCCTGGCGCAGCGTCCCTTCCCGCGAGGACGTCGGACTGGAGGGGCGGAGCTCGGACTTGCTCCGACGGGGAACAGCGTCTGCGTTCTTCCAAGTCCAAGGTAGGTGGAGTCCAGCTTGGGAAATTTGAATAAAGTGGTGACGCTGCAGAGTTTGGCGCTAAGTTTTCCCGCCAGCAATGAGTAGTGATGGCGCAGTAGATAAGTCCACAGTTCAGGCGGCCATCTTGGGCGCCATGATGCATCAATTCAATGACAGCAAGCAGCGGTAGTAAAACAGCATAAAAGTCCACAAAAATGCACTTTGAAGTGGCGATTTTCTTCCTCTTGATAGCGCAACACTGCACAGCGCTTCCTGGAGGTTTTTGGGACACTTTTCTGTACGTTTTAAGTCCTCAAAGTTTACTTCAAATAAACAGGCGTTTTGTCACTTGGCAAACTGGTTAAGGCACAAAGTTCACGTTTTGCTCACAGTCCGTAAAACGTGCGTATCCTGTTCGTGACGCCAAAATGTAGCATCCCCAAGTCAGGGCAATGTATGGAACTAACCTGGGGAATGCCAGTGATGGAGAGGCCGGCACGCTGTTCCTCTGGGGCACTCTCTGGGTTCTTGCGGGACACAGCCAGGTGGAATGTGAGGTGCCCTTGGTGTTGTAGTTTAACGTGCCTATGGCTAAGTCCCTGATATGTCGTGACGCCAGTGCCAGTAAACGGTGGCACACCGTATTTATAGTAGGAATAACAGAGGTGCAGACTTGTAACTTGAAAACAGAATTCCAACTTTACTGAAAACCGTAGAAAATACAGCAGGCAACCTCTTAACACAGTTCTTGTTGCAGAGAATAGACGTTTGTACAGTCGCAGTTACAGCAGGCTTACATCCAGCAAGGTATAACAGAGGGAAAGACAACAGGACTTAGAATTGCAGGTGAACCTTACTTTCTTCCTGACTTGTCCTGACTGGAATTGATGCTTCAAGGCCCCAATGCCCTACTTCTGGCTTATATCCTTGAATCTCCAGTAGACAGTGTACCTCCTCTTGGCATTTAGTACCTCTTGCTCTAGGGATTGCCTCTGCTTGACTTCTGCTGACTCGCTTAGGCCTGAGACATGTGGCCTTCACAGACTCCAGGGTCTGCACTAACACTAGCCTGCCTTGGCCTAGCTATATATATATCCTGCTCACCAGCTCCCCCCAGTGGTCTAATACCTACATGACAACCTTCACATTGCTGCAGGCAATTATATGAGACACTTAAGGAACATAACAGATTGGTGGTAAACGGGTATTAAAGTGCCCGTATACTGCACACATTAGGTGGTCAACAGGTCCTGCTGAAATCAGCGGTTCTGGCCTACATTTATCTAATGTGTATGGCCAGCTTAAAGGGGATGTCCCACGAAAACATAACAAAAAGTGAAAAGTGGAAAGGGTCTGAAGACTTTCCAAATTCATTGTATGAATGTGGCTACTTTCACACTCGCGTTTGGTGTGGATCCGTCATGGATCTGCACAAATGCATCCGTTCAGATAATACAACCGCATGCATCCGTTCAGAACGTATCCGTTTGTATTATCTTTAACATAGCCAAAACGGATCTGTCTCCAACACCATTGAAAGTCAATGGGGGACGGATTCGTTTTCTATTGTGCCATATTGTGTCAGTGAAAACGGATCTGTCCCCATTGACTTACATTGAGTGTCAGGACAGATCCGTTTGGGTCAGTTTCGTCAGACGGACACCAAAACGCTGCAAGCGTTGTGCAAAACTGATACCGTTTTGGACCGCTTGTAAGATCCCTGAACGAATCTTACAAATGGAAACCAAAACGCCAGTGTGAAAGTAGCCTAAAACTCCCAAAGAACTGTCTAGAGTGGATTTTAGCAAACTGGCACCTGTAAAAATGTATTACGCCAGGATAAAAATCAGCCTTTGGGTGTAAAGAATATATGCTTTTACTAAACACAAACAGAGATCTTGATATGGAACCAAAGGAACTTTGTGTGCTGCGGTTAAATAATTGGTATGGTATCATGAACATTTTTTTTTTATATTCATTCTTAGTGCTTAGTGCATTTTATGTTGTGCTGATATCTCTTTCGAGGTACATATGGGGAGAGTTCCTTAAAGTTTTTCTCCAGTTTTCCACTGTATTCAATAGCCAACTGCCAAAATGGTAATAAAAAGTATACTGCACAGTATATGTTTTTTTGCAGAGCTGTGTAGGTGTAAGGTCCTGCTTCACTGTTGATGATTGGCCAACTGGATCTTCATATGATCATTTCTGATCCTTGCCCCATGTAAACATGTCTGCTGATCAGCCAAAAAATGACAAAACTCTTATTTGTTGTGCATCTTTTATTCGGTCATAAAAATGGTTTATACAGGTATGTGCTGCCAACAAAACAAGCGTTGATTGACATGGTCATGATTTCGCGACTAGCATTCATTTAAGGGCAGATAAGTTGTCCATATAAAATGACTCTACAGAGACAAAATCCTTGACTACTACAACAAATATTCACTGCTTGCCAGGTAAACTTAGCTCCGGATTTTATCAACATGCCGATAAACTTGCACAAGTAAAAGATTTGGTTTTTAGGCAATGGTCTTGTTAGGTAATGGTTAGGTAAGTGCATTATCTTTTGCTATGACACGTACACTGCATCTACACTTATCCCCAGCAGTACACCTTGCCTCACTGAATGGCTAGGTCCAACAGAAAAGAAATGAGGAAGAACATTCCTGATCAAACTTAGTTTACTTCTTCCCATTTACCAACTTTTTAGTTCTTACTTTATATAAAACATTCCTTTCTACTTCCCCCCTCAGATCTCCAGATAATTACTATTGAAGTAACCAACACCAGCTGTAAAAGCACAACTAACAGTAGAATTCTTCCTACACTGTGGTAAAATGGCTTTGCACTACGACCTAGGGTCATTGACATATCTCCTTCCTCTCATTTACTTGAATGTGTTGATAGTATCGTTGGCACAGCAGTGGTCCAATGACAAAATAAGCTTGAGGCATTATCTTTTACAATATAAGGTAGTTTTGATATAACTTTCTTATGTTTTCAGAGATCTCTGCTTGCCGTCATTCAGTAGGAACCTCTGTTGTCTACTTTTAGGGGATAAACATCTATTCTAGCCCTGTGATGGGCACGTAGGACATGGCTCATTACAACAGAAAGCTCTGGTATGTGATGATGTGTTAACCATACAGACATCACATCTCCTTACTTCAGTGGTCATTGGTCAATGATAGACAGGGTTGGACTGGCCGACCAGAGTACCAAAGGACAATCCGGAATGCTCAATCTATAAAGCCATAGTGGGCCTCAAAGTTTCAGGAGAATAAAATCCCATTTGGAGCTAATAGCTTGCTAATATGGTCTATATATTTAATTTCAAACTATTATTTATTGATGATATAGCATTTGGGCCCTACTAACTTCTTCTGGTGGGCCCAAGGAACATTGATGATAGACCACCACAGCAATGTTCCTAAACATGCACAACACATAATCGTGATGGGCTGTGAGAGGCCTCAGTGGTAAAATGAAGTGTTGTCACTAACAAATCAATGTTGGGCTTCCTCAGTGGGTTCTTCAGCTGGTTTCTAATCTATAGTAAAACAGTTTTGAGAAGATTGTACTAAAACAGAGTTGCATTGTACTTGACAAGGCAGTGTAGGGAAATATTAAAGGGGCCCTCCTATTTTACCCTTATGGTTGGCTACTCCTGGGTACTTAAAGGGGTATTCTGGTTATAACAAGCTATCCTCTGTTCATTTCTATGAGAGCACCAGAGATAGCTGAGCCATGTACTCAACTATCTCTTGCACTCCCATAGTAATAAATGGATCGCACTTTTTCGACCAGTCACTTCATCCATTTCAGGTCGGCTCTGTGGAGTATGGAACCCCTGTTCTTGTGATCAGTGGGAGTCCCAGCAGTAGGTCCCCAAGATGTGATAGATATCCCCTATCCTGTGGATAGTGGATAACTTTTTATAAACTAAATACCCCTTTAACCATCCCTGCCCAGGCCATTTTTTGCAAATCTGACATATGTCACTTTATGTGGTAATAACTTTGGAACACTTTTATTTATCCAAGCCATTTTGAGATTGTTTTCTCGTGACACATTGTACTTCATGACAGTGGTAAATTTGAGTCAATATATTTCACCTTTATTTATGAAAAAATCCTAAATTTACCAAAAATTTTGAAAAAATCACAATTTTCTAAAATTCAATTTCTCTGCTTTTAAAACAGAAAGTGATACCTCATAAAATATTTATTACTTACCTTCCCCATATGTCTACTTTATGTTGGCATCATTTTGGCTGTTTAGGCACTGTTTTTATTTTTTATTTTTTACAACATTCATCTGACAGATTAGATCATGTGCAATTTTTGTAGAGCAAGTTGTTACGGACGCAATGATATCAAATATGTCTACTTTCTTTGTTTGTTTCAAAAAATTATGTTTTTGTGTCTCCATTTTCTGAACACCTTATTTTTTTTATTTTTCTGCCGATCGTCTTCTGCAGGGGCTCATTTTTTGTAGGAAGAGTTGACATTTTTATTGGTACCATTTTTAGTTTTTTGATCATTCATTATTACACTTTATGGGGCAAGGTGACCAAAAAATTGGTAATTTTGGCACAGTTTTTATTTATTTATTTTTCCAGTGTTCACCTGAGGGATTATGTCATGTGATATTTTATAAAGCAGATTGTTACGGACGTGGCAATACCTAATATGTATACTTTTTCTTAATTATTCAAGTTTTACACAATAATAGCATTTTTTAAACCAAAAAAATGATGTTTTAGTGTCTCCATAGTCTGAGAGCCATAGCTTTTTTTCATTTTTGACCGATTGTCTTAGTTAGGGTCTAATTTTTGCGGGATGAGGTGACGGTTTGATTGGTACTATTTTGGGGGGCATACACCTTTTTAATCGCTCGGAGTTGCAAATTTTGTGATGTAAGGTGAAAAAAATGGCTTTTTTGGAACTAATATAATTTTTTTTTACGGTGTTCATCTGAGGGGTTAGATCATGTGGTAATTTTATAGAGCTGGTTGTTACGGACACGGCAATACATAATATGTATACTTTTTTATCTATTTAACTTTAACACAATAATAGCATATTTGAAACAAAAAGAAATTGATGTTTTAGTGTCTCCATGTTCTGAGAGCTATAGTTTTTTTTTTTGAGATTTTCTTATGTAGGCGTTTTTTGCGCGATGAGGTGATTGTTTTATTGGCATCATTTTGTGGGACATACGCCTTTTTGATCGCTTGGTGTTACACTTTCTGTGATGTGAGGTGACAAAAATGGCTTTTTTTGACACAGTTTTTATTTTCTTTTTTATGGTGTTTATCGGACGAGGTGGATCATGTGATATATTTATAGAACCAGTCGTTATGGACGCGGCAATAGCTAATATGAGTGTTTTTCTTTTTTTAATTATAAAATCAGGGGAAAGGGGCCTTTTTTTCTTTTTTTTACTTGAAACTTAATTTTTTTATTAACACTTTTTTTTACTTTTTTTTACTTTTTTTCTGACTTTAACTTTTGGGGGGTCTGATTCCTTTTGCAATGCATTACAATACATAGGTATTGTAATGCATTGCGTGTTAGTGTATTACACAGACTAATACTGCCTGAGGCTGGATCTCCTGGGCACCCGTAGAAGGCAGGTCCTGATGCGTGCAAGGCATTGGGCAGCCTCTGCACAGCATTGGGCTGCCTTCTCACCCATCGGATCCTCGCCATAGCAGCACGGGGGACCCGATGGGCTCCCTGACCCGCAGCAAGCCCCTTCTATGTCGCGGTCAGCGCTGACCGTGGCATAGAAGGGGTTAATGCGCCGGCATCAGTGTTTTCACCGATGCCGACGCAAACAGCAGGGGTCCGGCTAACGGGAACAGCTGATCCTCTGCAGCTGATCGGGCGGGCGCAGCTCCTGCACCCGCCTGATCAGCGTGCCGTAATAGTACGGCGCTGGGTGGCAAGTCACGCCCCGCCGTAGTATTACGGCGCTGTCGGGAAGGGGTTAAGGCACCTTCCAGTATGGGAGTGTGCCAGAACAATAGGTTGCCTAGTTTGGTAGTTCCTATAATGATGGGATATACCGACTTTTGCCTGTTTCCTGGATATTGATCGTCTGCTGCCTCACCTGACCTGTGCCTGACTTCCATATTGACCATTCGCTGCCTGCTCAGAATGTTTATCAGATTGTTTGTACTCTACCTGCCCTGGCCTTTGTCCATCCATGTCTACATTTTCACCTGGCCCCTCTGTGTTCCACACCAATGTCTCTGATCCCCGTGGGTCAGCTGTCAACCACACAGAGACTACGCCAGGAGGTGGAAGGCTGGTTGTACCTCTGCAGCGAAGTCCAGATTGCTGTGTAATGGTTAAATGGTGAAAACCAGGCAACAGCCAAGATAACGCCCTTAGGAATAGCCCAGAGTCAAATCTGTTAGTTGGCACAGTGGTTCCACACCCACTGCTGTAGCATACGGCACTGTATATGCTTTCTACCTGTGCCAGGATGAACTGCTGTTTTGGGCAAGGATGGCTCCATGTTATTTTCTGGTACACTGTATGTTCTGTACTAGACCCAGAAAAAGTTCTTATACTCAACACAGATTATGATTTGCAGCTATAGCAGATATTTCTGACCTTTATTTCTATTAGTCTGCTTATTTATCTAAACTTTTCCTCTTTCTTATTTTAGGATGACACTTTGGGGGCTTTAGAATGAATGACTAGTTTTATAAGCATTACAATCTCAAGTTACAATATTTTCTATGTATAATCAGCATAAAGGGGTTTTCTGAGATGTTAATACAGGTGTCAGCTGTTTGAGAAGGCAGTAGCTCTTGCCGTAGCACCGTGGCCTTCTCACTGCTTTCCTAAGCTGAGTGACGACATTTTAATTGGGCACATGGCTTAGTCACAGCTCAGCCCCATTGAAGTGAATGGGCCTGAGTTGCGATACCATGCATAGCTGCTATACAATGTACGGCGCTGTGCCTGGTAACCACAGAGGAGGCCGCAATGCTCACATAAGCGCTGGTGCCTTTTCAAACAGCTGATCGGTGGGAGTCTCGGGTGTCGGACCCCACTGATCAGATACTGATGACCTATGCTGAGGATTGGTCATCAGTTGTAAAATCTTGGAAAACCTTTTTAAGCTCGTTTGCCAACAGTCCTGAAATTCCTGGACAGTCTGTAAAAATAGGGCTCAAGCAGATCATTGTGATTGTGTTATTATCTCCATTTTATGGCTCACACTAAAGACTGCTAATCAGTATATTTAGCTATAGATCTGCATTACATTTTAATTCAATGTAGTTTTACAATTTATCCATAAAAAATGTTGTCTGTCAGTGATTTTAAATAACTTGTTTAGGAAATGAAAAATTCAGGTTGGCAACCCAAAACATGAGGCAGAGCCTATATGATGGCACAAAGCAATCGTTGTGGACCCGTAATCTGGCGCTCTTTGTCCTCATAGGGCACTATTAAAATTGGGGATCAGTTCAGCAAGAATTTCACTAAATATGATGATTTTTACTTTTATCACTGCATTACCTAAGACTGTTGCTAGATGGAGACAAATCTCAGTGTAGATATTTGAGGAAATGGCTTTTTTGCGCTTCATAACATAACAGATAAGGGAAGATTTACTATGTTTCTTAGCTTTGACTTCTAGGGTCCTTTTACATGTACCAATGACCTGGCAGATTATCACTACAGCGTATTTGTATAAAGGCTTATTCCCAGGCTCGGACTGGCCCACAGGGGTACAGGGGAATCCCCCCGTGGGCCCCTGAGCAAGGTGGTCCCCTATTCTCCCACCCCCTGCACAAGTGGCACATAACACGGTAGATTTATTGTACTACAAACATATATTCCATGTGCAGCACCTCAACCAGCCTATGTTCATATTAAAAAAATTGTTGGATTATTTATTATATTTGAATGTATCCGTATTGTGGGCCCCCAAAATAAATTTTACTAGTGGGCCCCTAGGTACCCCAGTCCGACACTGCTTATTCCTGATAATCTGCTAGTGTAGAAGGTGTTGTTCATCGGGTGATAGTATTGTTCAGGCAGCACTGAAAATCATCATCCCTGTGCAGCATATTGTGGTGCATAAACAACAATCTACAGCGCTGGAACAATGATTTTCTATGGGGACAAGCAATGATTGTCTGTATCCTACCTAGAATGGCCAGACGCCTGGTTTTAGGCCGGACAGTCCGGTTTTACTGGCTCTCTGTCCTCCGTCTGGTGCAGGACCTGGACGGATGAAAGGATGTCCTCCTTTCTCAGTAGCTCACGCTCAGACAGCAGCACTGCTCTATCTGAGTGTGAGCTGCAGCTATAAACTGACTGACTGAGGCTTCTCTAACCCCCAGTCAGTCACTAGAGCCGGCAGACCTGGCTCTCTGTGGCTGAGTGAGAGAAGCACCCCGGCCTATTCCCAGCTCTCCTTACCGTCTTCCATTTTATTTTATTTTTTTCCTTTTGCCGGCAACAGGAGCGTGGTTTAGTGGTCCGGGGGCGCGGTCTGTGATGTCCAGCTTTATGGGGTGAAGCCAGTGGCCACCCCAAGAGTACAGCTTGTCCCCAATACAACAGAGGTGACTGCTGCATGTAGGTGCAGCCCTCATCTTCGATGATGATCTGAACGGGAGCGTCTGCTTCATTTCTAATAAACAGTCAGATCATTGGTCCATGTGAAAGTACCTTATCAGGCAAGCAAAGATTGCTGTGTAGCAGTGTAGCATGGATTAAAATGATGTCGCAGTGTGACTCGCAAGTTGCCGTGACCCCAGTATCGCAAAAATTTAAGCACTGATGTTTTTTATTTGCGATTCTGGGATTGCGATTACGGTACCTTGCCATTTGTGCCGTTATCTTTGGTTGCACAACAGGTGTCGTGGCCAGAATCACTATGTAGCCCCAGCTTAAATCTAATGGTAGATATGCTGGTAAATCTAATGGTAGACATTTGCTATAATTATGACTTACGCTGTTTTCACACTGCGTTTGGGTAAACACATTCGGCCTATGCATCAGGAAAGCTGTCATAGGGGCTCACACAGAGACAAAATGGATAGTAAGGGGTTCACTATCTACTGGGTCACCCAGTCCCAGTACGTAAAATGTGTAAAATGGTAAAAGGTAAGATAGGCACTCCTCCTTCTGGTTTGTATGTAGGATAAAGGAATTTATTAATACAAAAACATATGAATAAAAATGAAAATCACTAATGAAAATAAAAATGTAAAAAATACAAGTAAATTAGCATGATTCACCTAAAAAAATATAAGTACATGATTAAGTGGGTAAAAAATCTTACATATATTAGGCTACCCAAATTCCTATCATACTACTTAATATTTTCACCCAATAAATTACTATATGAGGTAAATCATGCTAATTTTCTTTCTTAAATTTAAAATTTTTATTTTCATTTGTGATTCTCCTTTTTATTGATATGTTTTTATATTAATAAATTCATGTATCCTACATAAAAAAACTGAAGGAGGAGTGCCTATGTTACCTTTTATCATTTTAGTATTTTGTGCTGCACTGTGTTATTTGGTTCTGCTGGGTCAGTATTTTTTTCTGCACTATGGTATTGCTGGTCCACCCTACTTCTGTTGCCCCACTTTCTGTCAATTTGGACATGTTTACAAAATGGGGACAATTTTTTTTTTTTTCCAGGGCCACTTTAAGTTCCCAGTCCACGCCTGATGGCCTGATAGCTTTTAACCAGAAATGGGGACTGGGTACCCTTAGTCTTGGGATTATTGGGGGTCCACAGATCAGATCCTCACAACTCTGATGTATGAAGATGCTGTAAATGTCTATATCAGCAAAAAAATAAATAAAAATTTAAGGGCATAGGATATACCTACTAAAATGTTGTTGGATGTTGTCACAGGAACTCACATAGCGGCACCTGTTTGCTTGTTAATGTTTTTATTTGTATGTATATGTATAGGGCGCATGAATGGAGACTTGCCTGCAGTAATTGATATACAATATTTCCTTGTTCTCTAGGAAGGAGAAGACTACTGCAGCAGTGGCTTCCAAGGACAGGATATTCCTCCACCTGCAGGACCTCTGTGGATTCTGGGAGATGTCTTTATTGGCCAGTTTTATTCTGTATTTGATCGAGGGTACAACAGGGTGGGACTTGCTCCAGTCGTTTCATATTCATCTGCTACAAATGGGGCTTAAAGTTGTATGGAGTTGTTTTTACTATAACTTTAGCTCATTTAAAGGCATTACGGTAGATTTTATTACCATATTCATATGTGAAGGTGGTAATAAAATCCCTGTTCAGATGGAAATATCGTATTTTCTGCACCATAAGATGCACCTAGGGTTTTAGAGGAGGGAAATAAGAAAATAAACATATTTTTCAGCAGACCTCAGATCAGAACCCCAATCTTCAACAGACTTCAGATCAGATGCCCAATGTTCATCAGACCCTAAATCAGATCCCCAATCTTCATCATACCTCTGATCAGACTGCCAATCTCTATCAGACCTCAGATCTCACCACCCATCTTCATCAGACCTCAGATCAGATCACCAATCTTTAGGAGACCTCAGATCAGATACCTCCTCTTCATCAGACTTCAGAAAGACCCCCACTCTTCATCAGACCTCAGATCAAACCCCAATCTTCATCAGACCTCAGATCAGACCACCAATCTTTAGGAGATCTCAGATCAGATACCCGCTCTTTATCAGACTTCAGAAAGACCCACACTTTTCATCAAACCCAACTCTTCATCAGACCTCAGATCAGACCCCAATTTTCATCAGACAAGAAAAAGATCATAAGATCATTAAAAAAAAAGCTCTCCTCCTCCAGATGGCGCCACTACTCGGGAGATCCAACGCTCTCTACTTGCAGTGTCCACAGCGACCTGACATTGCACAGCATCAGATCATCAGTGTGCACTTACAAGCACAGTGTCCTAATGCTGTACGCTGTCAAGGCACAGCTACAGTGCCAGTGCATGAAGAAGATAACCAGGGAGTGGTGAGTAAAGCCAGCACCTGCTATATTCAACGATGCCTGGTCTAACTGTACTAATGAGCGCATGCGCATCCATAATGGAAATGCTCATTAGTATTCGCATTATAAGATGCACTGCCATATTACCCCACTTTTGGGGGGGGGGGGGATGTGTCTTATAGTGTGGGAAATATGGTATATGGCATACCTAAACATAATGCAAACAACTTTTTATACAGCATACATAAACATAATGCAAAAATTTTAACAGATCAATATTTTTATAATAATACAGTCTCAGTTTACTGGATATGTATTGTGCAAAATAAAAAACTAACCTGAAATGGTTAATGTATTGGTAATTGATAATTGTGCATTTCTGTATGATTTGGAATTTACAATAAATGTCCATCTTCAAACAGTGTGTTCTTTTCTGTGATACACAGCTCCAAATTCACTGCATAAATCTGAAATTAAATGATACATTTCTGAAACAACTAGAGGAAGCTTACTGTATACTGATTCAATGGATATAAAATATGCACAAATCCGCTTAGCTCCCCTAGTGGTGACTGCATTTTATAATTTGATTCTATGTGTAAGCTAAGCATTCAGAGCTGTCTTAAGAAAAATTGATAAAAGATATCTTAAAAGGCATCTGTCAGCAGGCTCAACTTTATTAAACCAGCCATAACGTCTGGTAGGGCTGACCTTATTGATTAAAAGCATACCTTTCATCCTCCAATCTGCTGCTGCATTTAGGAGAAATAAATGATTTTAAAAATATGCAAACCGAGGGCAGGCCTAGCACCCTAGTTCCTTTGCTCTGCTTCCCTAGACCAGGCATCCTCAAACTGCGGCCCTCCAGCTGTTGCAAAACTACAACTCCCAGCATGCTAGAACAGCCTACAGGTATCAGCCTACAGCAGGGCATTGTGGGAGTTGTAGTTTGACAACAGCTGGGGGGCCGCAGTTTGAGGATGCCTGCCCTAGACAATCCACGTCCTTTGATTGACAGGGCCAAGCGTCCAGGCTGAAGCGTAAGTGTCTGGGGAAACACAATGGAAGTGCTAAGGTGCAGCGAGTGGCTAAGACCATGCCCTTGGTGCACTCAAGCCCTCATTTGCATATTTTAAGAAACGGTTATTTCTCCTAAATGCAGCAATGATTCTGGCACAGAAAGGAATATTTTGATCAGCAGGGTCAGCTCTACCAGGAATTAGTTTAGGATCAAAAGGGTTGATTCTGCTGACAGATATCCTTTAATAAATGAATCAGTTCCCTTCAATGGGAGCTGCTGTATCCCGGCACAGCCACTACACAATGAAGGGAGCATTCTGCTTCCGGTTCTGTCTACTGTGTGGTTTCTAGCAATGGCAGCTGCCAAAAACAGCTGATCGGTGGTGGTGACCCCCACCAATCTTATATTGATGACCTATCGTGAGTATAGGTGATTAGTATCTAGAAACCTCAATGATTTAGGCCTCTTGCACACGACCGTATGGCTTTTTCAGTATTTTGCGGTCCGCAAAAAACGGATCCGCAAGACCTACGGATGACGTCCGTGTGCATTCCATTTTGCGGAACAGAACAGGTGGCCCCTGATAGAACAGTACTACCCTTGTCCGTTATGTGGACAATAATAGGACATGTTCTATCTTTGAACGGAACGGAAATACGGAAACGGAAGGCATACAGAGTAACTTTCATTTTTTTTGCGGATCTATTGAAATGAATAGTTCCGTATACGGAACACAAAAAACGGAATGAAAACGCAAAAAAAACCTTTTGTGTGCAAGAGGCCTTACAATTAGAGTTTTGATCCCGTGCTGAGCCACGCCCCCTGCACTGATCACATGACGGTGACGTCACCCCAGGTCCTTCGGCTGTTCAACAGTTCGGATTGGTGGAAGCCGCCCCTTAAGGATTCCATATGCCGCGATAGTCCCCGGTAGTGGAATCCATAACGGGATGCGCGAGTTACCATCAACCCGAACGCCGAACTTTTTTTTAAAGTTCGCTGATCTCTACTTACAATGCGTATTACCTTACAGCCCATTGTCTGTTGTTTGCTCTGTTCGTCACACCCTATCACCCACATTACTGTTCCTTCTAAATACTTTGAACTTTCCAGAAAAGTCAGTTTGACATTTTTCTGTTTCATGTAACTTCTGCAATACAGTCAACCTTTTCCTGAAAATTTTATCCAGTATACACTTCAAAATGTTGGTTGTTTTTGGGATCACAGTATAAAATTATTACTTGAAGGTAAATTCCAAGGGGCTTTTACATAGAATCTGTATAACTGACATTTTAAGCAGATCACTATAATGAAATGAATTTTTGGATGAAAAGTTAATATTTACTAATAAAATATCATTGAAACAAGCAAGTGACTGATTACTGCATTCATCTAATAAAAAGGAACGAGAATGATCTACATATATCATCTCATATACCATTGTATCTACATCTGTGCTTCATGCACCTATTGGCTCTTTACAGCCTGGAGACCATTTCTTCTGTGTCCACCACTACTGACATCCATCTCAGGGTGGGTTCACACTAGCGTCATGGAGTCCGTTATGGCTTTCCGTTATAACATGGATATAACGGAAAATAAAGGAATCCATAAGACGGAAGGACGGATCCGTTTTGCTGCCCATGGACTTGCATTATAGTCTTTAAATGGCATTCCGTCATAATAGAAGTCTATGGGAAAAAATAAGGATCAGTCTGGTTCCCGTTATGCAAGACGGAAAACAAAGTCCTGTCGACAGGACTTTGTTTTTCGTCTTGCATAACGGGACCCAGACAGATCCGTTATGTTTTCCCATAGACTTCTATTAGGACGGAGAAAAACGGAATGCCTCTTTTAAAAGCTTCCGTTTTGCATTCCATCCTATGGTTCTGTTATTTTCCGTTATAACCCGGTTTTCCAGGTTCATGATGTTGATGGTCAGTCCTTAGAATAGGCTTTTAATATCAGATGAATGGGACTCTCAGCTTCCCTGTCAATCAGCTGTTTAAAGGGATAGTGTTGCTTGGGGTGAGCAGGCACTTCTTCGTTTGCACTGCACGCCATCTATTTAGTAGCAGTTGTGCAGGTACTTGATTGTCTAATGTGACAAGGTACAGCCCACCCTCAGAAACTCAAGAGACCAGAACTTTGTGACCAGAGGTGAAAAACAAGCTAAAAAGGATGAAAATTGAGAGCAATGTTTATTTTTATTTTTATATGTACCTACTATGGAGGCAAACCATACGGCTAGTATGGGTTCCAGGAGAAGGGAAGGCTTCAGGGCTGAACCCGGACATACCCAGAATTTCACCCAGATAGCCCCCCTGGTCTTAGAATCGGAGCATTTCATGCTCTGATGCTCTCCCTTGCCCTGCGCAGGGAGCAATGGCTCTTTTATTTACAATAACACACTGCTGGGAGGAGACTTCTGCCCTGTAGTGTGTTCAGTGACGTCACCAGCTCTGATGGTCCGGATTTAGCGCTAAAGCCCGACCATCAGTGCCGGTGACGTCACCGGGCTCACTGCTGGGCAGGAGCCTCCTCCTGGCATCCCTATGGAGAGCCTGGTACGTCACCGTAACTCCTGAAAATGCCTTTGCTCTGTGAGATCTTAGTGAGGCTGCCTGGGTGAAAATATGGGTATAGCTGAGCCCGGACAACCCCTTTAAGATAGTTGGTAATTGTATACATCCCTATGCACTGAGCTCCCCCTATTGGTGGGTGCAGGTGTGATATGCGACTGGCCAGAACCGCAGGGGCGACACGCGAGGTGCACAGTGGGCCGATGAGGGGGCAGCAATGATACAGTTCATCGGTTTACTCACGGTTAGCAGATAGCCTCCCTGGGTCGGTCGCACAGTGATGAGGAAGACAGCACGAAACCTTCCGGGGCACGCTCTGTGATAGGAAAGCATCAGCCAAGATGGTGGTTGAGGTGCCCTTGATGAGGTGCTTAGGGTCCTTGTGGCGGCTGGGTCACTTGATGATATTTGTCGTGACCCCAGGACCGTTAATGGTGGTACAACCAATTGTAGTATTGAAGAATGAGGTAGACAGTGGTAGGATACAACTGACAACTTTTACTGTGACTGGTTTTGGTTGCAGCATACAGAATACAGTCTCTGATTAAATTAGAGGAATTCTATTGATCCACAGATTTAGTTACGTCCTGACTCAGGGTGTGGTTATGTAGTACCTTTCTCTTTCTGGTATGCTCAGTCCTATATCTTTCCTGTTTCTTCTAAGCTTTTAGGACAGATAGCTAGTTTGTCTTCTATTCTTTATGGTGAGGCTGCCTGTAGCTAGATTGTCCTCCACCATGCGCAAAGGGGCCCATTAGCCTTAGGTATTGACTGTTTGAATTTCCTATATCTGCTTGGTTCTTTTCCAGGGAGGAAAACACTCTCCTCTGGTCAGGATGTAAGGACTACAGTCTGGCAACAGGAGGAAAGCGCTCTCCTCTGGTCAGGATGTAAGACTATAGTCCGGTATCAGGCTCTCCTGAGCCTCATACCTTGGCACTACATCATCCTGAGACTTCAGTCTCCCTGCATCTCTAGGGATGACCTGAACTCTTCACTCTCTCAGGCCTGACTAAGGTATTTATATAGGCTAAGTGCTATCCACATCTAGTGGTGGGATGTATAAATTTCACCTAACCAGCCTATGAACAGGGATTCAACAGGTATAAATGCAAAATGACATACAACACAGAAATACCGTTTACAGTTATTTGGCAGTGCCCACGTGTCTTGGAGTGGGACGCTGCACAGGCAGGCTGTTTTATAAGAAGGAAGAAAGAGATTGATCAATGTATTTATGCCAGTCATCTGGTGTAACTACATTGAGAAATATAAGGGGGAATTTACCATGAGAGTAATATTTGCAGTCAGTTTTTCTTGATTCTGCGTTGGAGTACTTTTGCTACACATTGTTTGTTAAATTTGGCTCATCTTTAACCCATTAGGACTCAGCCCTATTTCACCTTAAGGGCCAGGCCATTTTTTGAATATCTGACCAGTGTCACTTTATGTGTGAATAACTTTAAAATGCTTTTACTTACCCAAGCTGTTCTGAGATAGTTTTTTCATCACATATTGTACTTCATGACACTGCTAAAATCGGGTCAAAAAGTTATTTTTTTGCATATTAAAATACCAAATTTACCAAAAATTTTGCAAATTTTGCAAATTTCAAAGTTTCAGTTTCTCTGCTTCTATAATACATAGTAATGCCCCCAAAAATTGTGATGACTTTACATTCCCCATATGTCTACTTCATGTTTGTATCATTTTGGGAATGCCATTCCATTTTTTGGGATGTTACAAGGCTTAGAAGTACCCATACGCCCTGTGTCCTTAAGGGGTTAAACCTAACACTTTTGTCTAGAAATGCTACTCCAGTTTTCCAAGTCCCAAAGCCACTCCAGCATCACCATATTGGAGTGGCTTTGGGACTTTTTTTTGGAACTTAAAAAAAAAAAGTCCTAAACCTGGGGTAGCTAACCACACCCACATTTCCATCTACTTTTCAGTACTGGAGTTAGTGGTGTAAACATGTTTTCTACTTAGTAATTGTCTGGAGGAATAAGAACTAGAAATCCCTATGAGCTATTGCTTAAAAACTACAGATAAGATAAAGTCAGAGATACTAAATGCATTATTTTCTTCACTATAAGGGCCCATAGTGCTTTGCGGATCTGCAAATTGCGGATACCGGCAATGTGTGTTACGCAATTAGCGGACTGCACGTGGCCGCAACCATAATAGAAAATGCCTATTCTTGTCTGCGATTGTGGACATGAATAGGACAAGCTCTATCTTTTCGGCTGAGCCGCGGAACGGAACCACGGATGCGGACAGCACGCGGTGTGCTGTCCGCATCTTTTGCGGCCCCATGGAAATAAATGGGTCTGCACCCGTTCCGCAAAATTGTGGAATGGATGTAGACTCATTTATACGGCCGTCTTAATGAGCCCTAAATGAGATTTATCTTACTTAGTCTCTTAATAGTCATTTTTTTAGTAATACAATCTCAAGTTATGACAACTGTCAACAGATTTAAACCAAAACCAAATTGTTTCCCACCTCTGTGTGGTCCACCTTATAAATACATGTTTGTGGCCGTTACGTACTTTTTCATGACTCTTGCTTCATATAACTGTTCCTTAACGATCCAACGAAATACTGATTCTAATAACCACTAACAGTTACTTTTGTAAAATCGGCGAGCCTGAGATTGAAAAAAGGAGAAGTCAAGTTGCATTTGACCCACACAGATGTTTGTGGTGTAATCCTACCACAAACCCAATGATTTTCACATGCTTGCCATTCTCTTGGATGGTTCATTGATCATGGGACAACCTGGCGTCATGGAAAATAACTTTACCTCTGGTTATGCAGAAAACAGAAAATAGATGTGTATGACACATGATTAAACTGGTTATCCAGGAAAAGATATTTATGACATCCTCAGGACAGGTCATCAGTATCATATTTGCGGGGCGGTGGGGGGGTGTTAGGGGCGTTGTCACCTGGGACTCCGCTGATCAGCTGTGAGAAGGGGCCTTTAGGGCCCCAGTCTCTTCCTAGGCCAATGACATCACTGTACATTGGTTACATGGCCTAGTTGCACCTCAGCCCTATTCAAGTCAATGGCTCTGAGCTGCAATACCAATCACTGCCACTATACAATGTACGGCGCTGTGCTTGGAAAGCTGCCGGGAGCCTGTATCAATCACAAGAGCACCGGTAAGCATAGCGGCTCCCTAAAACAGCTGATGGGTGGACTTGGAACCCCGCTGATATTATAATGATGATCTGTCCTGCGGATAAGTCATCATTATCTTTTCCAGGATAACCCCTTTAAAGATGTCTTCTAGCAATGTGACCTAAGTATTGGGATTATGCATATACTGTATGTTTCTACTTCATCTCAGAGGTTAGGAGATTGCTACATTCAGCATTTACCAGGCTTTTCTATATGTGCATAATCTATTGGATCCCAAATCTCTAGCATGTACAACTACAAATATGTGGATTGGCATATGTTATGTGCTTGTTACTTATAGTCCAGTGGCTAAAAACCGGTAAGGATGATGATTGTCCACAGAAATAATGACATACATGACCTAGCCTTATGTCCAGAGTCCCTTATAGGAATTCATCACCCTCTTCAGCAGTAAAATAGCAATAACCTTCTTCTCCTTTTCTCTAACACATATGTAGGTAACAGGTGACCTGGCCCAGACTGGCAGTCTGTGATGTTGGGCAGATTTCTGGTGGCCCCCTCTTGTAGAGCACACATTGGGCCACCTGGCCCGCTGCTGGTAACTTTTCAAATCTGGTTGCACACGCTACAGTAGTGCAGTGGTCCCCGTTGCACACAGACTTTCAGTGCAGAGCGAAGCTCAATACTGAGCTGTGACTGCCCAAGCATGGCTACCCATGATGTGGTGAGTCCTGCATTCCCTTTCTCAGCTGTAGTCAGGTAAGGGGCGCAGAAGAGAGACTTCACTACTACTACACAGAGTGTCCCAGTGAGAGGGAAGCAGCAGACCAGGACCACTGTGGCCCAGCAATGGGGATATAAGTATGCCCTCTTTGTGCCCCCTTTATAGTAATAATCCCCATTGTGCCTCCTTCACAGTAATAAAGCCCCTTAATAGTAGTAATGCCCATTGTACCCCTTTCAAAGTAATAATGCCCATTGTGCCCCCTTAATAGTAGTAATGCTCATTGTGCCTCTTCACAGTAATAATGCCCTCTGTGCCCACTCCATAGTAGAAATCCCCATTGCGTCCCCTTAATAGTAGTAATGCCCTCTGTGCTAGTAATGCCCATTGTGCCCCCTTCACAGTAATAATGCCCTCTGTGCCCCCTTCATAGTAGTAATGCCTTCTGTGCACTGTGCCCCCTCCAGAGTAGACATTTTTATTGTGCTTCCTCCAGAGTAAAATTTTTTATTGTGCTTCCTCCAGAGTAGAAATGACCATTGTGCCTGCTCCATAGTAGAAATGCCCATTGTGCCCCCTTCACATTAGCAATGCCCATTGTGCCTCCTCCAGAGTAAAAATGCCCATTGTTCCCCCTCCAGAGTAGAAATGCCCATTGTGCCCCCTCTGTGTAAAAAAACAAACAAAAAAAAACCAATAACTACTCACCTTGTCCTGTTCCTTAAGTTTACAGTCCGCTCTCCCCTGCAGATACAGATCGCTCTACAGCAATGTGTGGGTGGAGCTTATGCAGATTTTTGGGCTGCAGGCTTCACCCACGCAGAAATCTCCCTGCTTCACCATTCAGAGCACCGCCGGCCTGAAGGACGGGAGGACCGGAGGGAGCTGAGCGGTGAGTGACAGGACCCAGCTCCCATCGCTCCAGCAATAAGCGCTTCCATCTGTATTGATGGAAGCGCTCATTGCTTCTGGACTCTAGCACTCCCTGAGAGCTGGCACTCGGGTACATGCAGGGGTCCAGACAGCTGGCAACTGTGGTCCGGATATAGACCGCGCTCTGCCAGTTGAGTATGTTCCATAGCTTTACCATAATAAGTAGAGTGGATTTTTATTTTTAGAAAGCTAATATACATATTACTGCTGTATTTGTGAGATGGGGAAACAGCTCTTCTTGTCTGAACACTGTTTGTGTAGATTAAATTAAATGATCTGGACTGACATTCTGCTGTTTGGCCACAAGATGCTGCTCAGGGAACGTTACCGGCAAATCTCACCTAAAATGTACCAGGAAGTGAAGGATATGGTGACCAGCATGTTGGAAAACCGGGTGATCCAGGAGAGTCAAAGTCCTTGGGCTGCTCATGTAGTCTTGGTGCAGAAGAAAGATGGGAGTCTCCGGTTCTGCGTGGATTATCGGAAGAAGAATGCCCAGACTGTCTGGGATGCCTAGCCCCTTCCGTGGATTGAGGATTCATTGTCCGGCCTCAGTCATGCGAAGTTTTTCTCGACTCTCGACCTGGCCAGTGGGTATTGGCAGGTACCGGTGGCCAAGAAGGACAAAGCGAAGACTGCCTTCATCCTACCTATGGGACTGTCCAATGCCCCGGGAACATTCCAGCAATTGATGGAGCACTGTCTGGGGGGTCTCAACTTTGAGTCAGTATCTATATACCTGGACGACATAGTAGTGTTTGGGGCCTCCTTTGAGGATCACCTCCAGAAGCTGTGACAGGTCCTAGGACGGCTGCAAGACCATGGGCTCAAGATCAAGTCCAAGAAATGCCAACTGTTTAGACAGCAGATAGAGTATTTGGGACATTTGGTCACCCAGGAGGTAAAGTGCAAGGTGGAGGCCGTCCAGAAGTGGCCCCAGCCGCGTACACTATGAGAGATGCGGGCATTTGTGGGACTGGCCGGCTACTACAGGAGATTTATACCCAAATTTGCTCATTTGGTGGGCCCATTAAACGAGTTATCAAGGGGCACTGAGGGGGACCCAAATAATCGCCCCATCGAGTGTGGACCCCGGCAACAAGAGGCCTTTGCAGTGAAGGAGGCTCTGAGCAGTACCCCGATTCTAGCTTATGTGCGGTTCGACACTGTATTCCTGCTGTACACTGACGGAAGTCTACATGGTCTGGGGGCCATGTTATCCCAAGTCCAGGATGGACGTTAGAGAATCATTGACTATGGCAACCGATCTCTGAGAGAGTCAGAGAGCAACCCTGACAAGTATAGCTCCTTTAAATTGGAACTACTGGAACTGGTGTGGGCCATGACCGAAAGGTTCACAGAGTACCTGACAGGTGCAGAGATGACCGTGATGACGGACAACAACCCGTTAGCACATCTGGAGAATGCCAAACTTGGTGCGCTTCAGCAGAGGTGATTGGCTTGCCTTTCTAAGTACCAATACTGCATCAAGTTCTGGTCAGGTAGGGAGAACAGCAACCCCGACCCACTCTCCCGAGTCCCTGTAGGGTTGTCGACTCAGAGTGCCGACGAGGAGCTAGAGGATACTGAAACTCCTGACCTTGGTCGATCGACGATTACCCATGTTCCAGGACGTGGCACATTCAAGTGGGGTGGCATCCGGGATGTCCATGGTGCTGGAAAAGACGTTGGCTGTTTGGGAGAGTGTCCAGAATGGCTGCCCAGACCTGTGGAAAGTGAACGAATGGGTCTGGACCAAGATCTGGCTTCAGCTAGAAGAGCGGCCCCATCTGACTCCAGAGGGCCAAAAATTGTTGAAGCAGTGGGATAAGCTGACAGTTACCCAGGGCCTCCTGTGTCAGACCATATACTTACAGTCAGAGCTGCAGTACCGGCAACAGATTGTCATCTCCATGTCATTCGGACCGAAGGCCGCCCAGGAAGCCCATGAGAGGAGTGCCCATTTCGGGAGCGACAAAATGTTCAAGCGGCTCCAACAGCTGGTATACTGGTAACAGCTGGTATCCAGATCTGGCAGACATGGTGGCCAAGGCATGTCTTAAGTGTCGACCCTGCAGGCTGTGGAAGAGTACTGAACAGCGGGCTCCTGTCAAGGCCATCCAGACCTCAGCGCCCCTAGAGCTTCTTATGATTAATTATGTACAGATTGGTGTTAGGGGGTGAATATGTCATTAGTTTGCCTGTGTGTGCACCTGTATGTCTTTCTTGTATGCTTTCATTTTTTTGCTGGCCAGAAAACCTATCTCTCTGTCCACTATTACTTCTGCAGACAGACTAAGGCATTGTTCACACTAACATCCAGCATTATCACCTTGCCTGCATTACGGAGTGTGAGATGCTTGCAGCTGATTAACCTAGGTGAGGCAGAGCTGTAGTTAAACAAAGTGTTTTTGTTTCTTTAGTATCCTGGGGAGCCAATCCTGGTACACGGTTTACATATTCATAGGCACAATATATAATTATAATGAAACCAGTATTGTGTATATCCCTTTTTTGTGCCCTCTCTGATGATATATAAACTGCTTAACTTCCTGTAATAAATGAGTTCCGCTTTGATACTTACTTGGTGTCAGTGCAGTTCTTCCGTGCCTAAACTAACAGCTAGTAACTTGGAGCAGACAGTCAATAAAACAGCACAGCTTGTGTGCATCCAAAACAGCAGGATATAGAACATGCTGCAATTTTTCCTGAACGCAAAAATGAGGTTTGAAAAACGCAAATGAACGGTTCAGGGTTCAGTCTGGGTGCTATGAGTTTGCTTCACGCATCACACCCGGACAGAAAACTTGCTTGTGTGAAAGATGCCTTAGAGGGGGTTATCCGAATTAATTAAAAGCTTCAAAAATGTGTCTAAGGGCTCATGCGCACGACCGTTGTTCTGGTCCGCATCCGAGCCACAGTTTTTGCGGCTCGGGTGCGGACCCATTCACTCCGTTCCGTAGCCCCGCAAAAAAAAAATATAACATGTCCTATTCTTGTCCGTTTTGTGGACAAGAATAGGCATCTCTATAATGGGCCGCCCGTTCCGTTCTGCAAATTGCGGAAGGCACAAGGGCGGCTTCCATGTTTAGTGTATCCGCAATTTGCAGACCTCAAAAAACTGAACAGTCATGTGCATGAGACCTAAGGCTTCTTTCACGTGAGTAAGTTTTCCGTCCGGGTGCGATGCGTGAATCCTGAACCGTTCATTTGCATTTTTCAGGAAAAATCGCAGCATGTTCTATAGTCTGCGTATTTCATGCAGCCCTGGCCCCATAGAAGTGAATGGGGCTTTGGTGAAAAACAGATTGCATCGGGATACAATGCGTTTTCACTGATGGTTGCTAGGAGGTGTAGATTGTTAGTCTTTAGTTTTTTTTTATGTGTGTGAAAAACCCGCACCCGCGTGGAAAAATCTAAAACACTGAAAGCAATCGAAAACAAGACTACTGAACTTGCGTGCAAAACATCAGTTTTTTCCTGAACAGATCTGGACACAATCCGTATTGCTCATGTGAAAGAGGCCTAAGGCCTCATGCACACGACCGTATGTGTTTTGCGGTCCGCAAATTGCGGATCCACAAAAAAAACTGATGACATTCCGTATAGCATCCGTTTTTTTTGCGGATCCGTTATTTTTGCGGATCCATTGTGATAATGCCTATCCTTGTCCGCAAACTCGAAAAAATAGGACATGCTCTATTTTTTTGCGGAACGGAAAAACGGACACACGGAAACGGAATGCACACGGAGTACCATCCGTTTTTTTTGCGGACCCATTGAGATGAATGGTTCCGCATATGGTCCGCAAAAAAAACGGAACGGACACGGAAAGAAAATACGTTCGTGTGCATGAGGGCTAAATGTCATAAGATTGATAATTAGCCTACACTCACCTGTTCCTCCACCCCACTGTTTCCAGCACCACAGCCCCGATCTTCCTCAGGGTGTTTTGGCAGAAGGCTGCAGTGGTCATGCAGAAGAATATGGCACATGACTGCAGCAGCCACTCAACTTGTTTTTTCACTCTATATGACTCATTATCAAGCTTCATATAAGGTCTTGAGACAATTTAACTCTATCTTGGATATCTACAGTCTATTGTTACACGTCTGACTCCTCCCCAGCACACAGTCATTGACGGGCGTTTAGTTACGTAGTTATCTTTGGCTGTGTTAGGAGGTGACTCAGCTGGTATTTCTATGGGAGACACAAAAACAAAGCAAAACAGATTGCAACACAGAACAGAGAGATCTGCTGTTCTCTCTTTTTTTCTTTGTTCAAGCTGAGAGTAGTATGGAGCGGTAATATGACTCCCATAGTAGTCTACGGTGCTATACTGTACCTCCCTATGCTGCCAAAGACATAAGAAGGTTTCTGACTGTATGTATCTGAAACAGAGGTACATGTAAAAATCTGTTACTGTATTAGGGTGGCGTAAACACTACATTTTTCACTGTCAAATTGCGTGCAGAAAATCCGGAGCAGCAAAGTAGATGAGATTTGAAAAAAATATCTTAGACTACTTTCACACTGGCGTTTTGGATTCCATTTGTGGGATCTGTTTTAGGGATCTCACAAACGGTCCAAAACGGATCAGTTCAGCCCCAATGCATTCTGAATGGAGAAGGATCCATTCAGAATGCATCAGTTCGGCTCCGTTCAGTCTCCATTCCGTTCTGGAGGCGGACACCAAAACGCAGCTTGCAGCGTTTTGGTGTCCGCCTGACGATGCGGAGCCGAACTGATCCGTTTTGACTTACAATGTAAGTCAATGGGGACGGATCCGTTTTCAATGACACTATATGGTGCATTTGAAAACGGATCCGTTCCCCATTGACTTTCAATGTAATTCAAAACGGATCCGTTTTGACTTTGACAATTTTTTTTAAAGCTAATGCAAACGGATCCGTTCTGAACTGATACAAACGTTTGCATTATAGGTGCGGATCCGTCTGTGTAAATACCAGACGGATCCGCACCAAACGCCAGTGTGAAAGTAGCCTTATCCACACACTGTAAAAAGTATCTGCAATCAAATCGCTAAGGGGCCGTAGGCTGGGCTGCCACCTTTTTCCGGAGACATGTACAGTGAAGAGCTGGGGCACGGCTGTTAGGGTACTTTCACAGTAGCATTATTCTTTTCCGGGATTGAGTCCCTTCCTAGGGGCGCAATACCGGAAAAGAACTGATCAGTTTTATCCTAATGCATTCTGAATGGAGAGAAATCCGTTCAGGATGCATCAAGATGTCTTCAGTTCAGTCACTGCACGATTTTTGGACGGAGAAAATACTGCAGCATGCTGCGGTATTATCTCCGTCCAAAATTCTGGAAGACTTGCCAGAATGCCGGAACCGGCATTAATTTACATTAAAATGTATTAGTGCCGGATCCGGCATTAAAAATACTGCATTGACGGATCGGTTTTTGCTCATGCGCAGACCTTTAAAAAGGTAAAAAAATAAATAACAGATCAGTTTTTCCGGATGAAAACCGGAGAGATGGATCCGTTATTGCAATGCATTTGTGAGATGGATCCACACCTGGATCCGTCTACAACTGCTGTTTGCATACAGACTGCTGGATCCGGCAGGCAGTTCCGGCGATGGAACTGTCTGCTGGATCTTCACAACGCAAGTGTGAAAGTACCCTTACATGTTAGCTGCGCTCCTGCTCCAACTGTTTAACCCCTTACAAGCAGCAGGCAATAGTGCCTGCCACATGTAAGCAGTTACAGAGATCGCGGGGTACCAATGTTAGTGCAGGCAGGTTAGGGCCTAGCCTACGTTCAGCATTTCCCACTAGGCGGCACAGCCTGCTGGTTACTGTCAGTATAGCACCAGAAATGGTGTATTGTATTTTAGAAGCTATCAAAATATCAGCAATTATAATCCTTTTATATGACTAATAAATGGTTAAAAGTACAAAAAATAAAATTAGAAATAAAACATTTAAGAAAAAAAAAACCTTTCAATGGAAAAAAAATGCAAAAATAAAATCTCCCCAGCATATTTGGTATTGTTGCATCTGTAATGACCTGACCTACGCAATTATCGTGCAATATATCCCATAGGATGAATGTCATTAAAAAAATTGCCAGAATTGCTGCTTTTTACTTATTTGCCACAAAAAAAAAAAAAAAAAAAAAAGTGTTATGTACCCTAAAATGATACAAATGAAAACTACGAAGTGTCCCGCGAAAAACAAGCTCTTACACAGGTCCGTGGAAATACAAGTAAAATGTATGGGTCTTGGGATGTAACAATGCAAAAACATTTTCTTCTTTTTAAAAAAAAGGGTCATGTTATTTATGCTGAAAAACTAACTGCAAAATTTATAATGTAAAAACGCTGTGGCAGTATTGCTATTTTTTTCGTATCCTCCTCCCAGAAAGAGTCAATAAAAGTTAATCAGAAGGTTATGTGCACCCCAATACGTCATCATTAAAAACTACAACTTGTCCCGCAAAAAACAAGCCTGCATACGGCTACATAGACGGAAAAAAAAGTTCTAGCTCTTGGAAGGCGACAATAAAAAAATAAAGAAAAAAAAATCACTTGGTCAGTGAGGCATCGTGGCTGCCTTCTGGTGAAGAGCCTGTGAGATTCAGCCCCCTGGATCTCACAGGCAGGAAGCTGTATGAGTAATACATACTGTATTACTCATACAGCCAATGCATTCCAATACAGAAGTTTTGGAATGCAGTGTAAAAGGGATCAAAAGTTGAAGTCCCAAAGTGGGACAAAAAATAAAGTGAAAAAAAGTAAAAAAAATTGGTAAAAAATATGGACATATTAGGTATCACCGCGTCCGTATCGACCGGCTCTATAAACATATCACATGACCTAAACCCTCAGATGAACACCGTAAAAAAATAAAAACTGTGCTAAATAAACATTTTTTTGTCACCTTACATCACTGAAAGTGATACAGCAAGCGATCAAAAAGGCGTATGCCCACAAAAATAGTACCAATCTAACGTCACCTCATCCCACAAAAAAATGATCCCCTACCAAAGACAATCACCCAAAAAATGAAAAAAACTATGGCTCAGAATATGGAGACACTAAAACATAATTTTTTTTGTTTTAAAAAAGCTGTTATTGTGTAAAACTTAAGTAAATACAAAAAAGTATACATATTAGGTATCTCCACGTCCGTAATAACCTTCTCTCTAAAAATATCACATGACGTAACCCCTCAGGTGAACACTGTAAAAAAATAAAAATAAAAACGGTGTAAAAAAAGCCATTTTTTGTCACCTTACATCACAAAAAGTGTAATGCCAAGAGATCAAAAAGTCATACGCACCCCAAAATAGTGCCAATCAAACCGTCATCTAATCCCACAAAAATCATACCCTACCAAAGATAATCACCCAAAAACTGAAAAAACTATGGCTCTCAGACTATGGAGACACTAAAACATATTTTTTTTTTTGTTTCAAAAATGAAATCATTGTGTAAAATATACATAAATAAAAGTATACATATTAGGTATCACCGTGTCCGTAATAACCTGCTCTATAAACATATCACATGACCTAAGCCCTCAGGTGAACACCGTAAAAAAATAAAAACGGTGTAAAAAAAGCCATTTTTTGTCACCTTACATCACAAAAAGTGTAATACCAAGAGATCAAAAAGTCATACGCACCCCAAAATAGTGCCAATAAAACCATCATCTCATCTCACAAAAATCATACCCTACCCAAGATAATCACCCAAAAACTGAAAAAACTATGGCTCTCAGACTATGGCTCTCAAAACATGATTTTTTTTGTTTAAAAAATGAAATAATTGTGTAAAACTTACATAAATAAAAAAAAGTATACAAATAAGGTATCGCCGCATCCGTAATAACCTGCTCTATAAAAATACCACATGATCTAACCTGTCAGATGACTGTAAATAACAAAAAATAAAAAGGTGCCAAAACAACTATTTCTTGTTACCTTGCCTCACAAAAAGTGTAATATAGAGCAACCAAAAGTCATATGTACCCTAAAATAGTACCAACAAAACTGCCAGACTATCCCGTAGTTTCTAAAATGGGGTCACTTTTTTGGATTTTCTACTCTACGGGTGCATCAAGGGGGCTTCAAATGGCACATCGTGTCAAAAAACTAGTCCAGCAAAATCTGCCTTCCAAAAACCTTATGGCATTCCTTTCCTTCTGCACCCTGCCGTGTGCATGTACAGCAGTTTACAATCACATATCGGGTGTTTCTGTAAACTACGGAATCAGGGCAATAAATATTCAGTTTTGTTTGACTGTTAACCCTTGCTTTGTAACTGGAAAAGAATTATTAAAATGGAAAATCTGCCAAAAAAGTTAAATTTTGAAATGTTATCTCTATTTTCCATTCATTCTTGTGAAACACCTAAAGGGTTAACAAAGTTTGTAAAATCAGTTTTGAATACCTTGAGCGGTGTAGTTTCTAAAATGGGGTCACTTTTTGGAGTGTCTACTCTAGGGGTGCATCAGGGGGGTTTCAAATGGGACATTGCGTCAAAAAACCAAACCAGCAAAATCTGCCTTCCAAAAACCGTATGGCATTTCTTTCCTTCTGCGCCCTGCAATGTGCCTGTACAGCAGTTTACAATCACATATGGGGTGTTTCTGTAAACTACAGAATCAGGGCAATAAATATTGAGTTTTTTTTGGCTGTTAACCCGTGCTTTGTAACTGGAAAAATTATTAAAATGGAAAATCTGCAAAAAAAAGTGAAATTTAAAACTTTTATCTCTATTTTCCATTAATTCTTGTGGAACACCTAAAGGGTTAACAAAGTTTGTAAAATCACTTTTGAATACCTTGAGGGGTGTGGTTTCTAGAATAGGGTCATTTTTGGGTGGTTTCTATTATGTAAGCCTCACAAAGTGACTTCAGACCTAAACTGGTCCTTAAAAAGTGGGTTTTTGCTTCTAAACGTCTAAGCCTTGTAACATCCCCCAAAAAATAAAATATCATTCCCAAAATGATCCAAACATGAAGTAGACATATGGGGAATGTAAAGTAATAACTATTTTTGGAGGTATTACTATGTATTATAGAAATAAAGAAATTGAAACTTGGAACATTGCTAATTTTTCCATTGTTTTGGTAAATTTGGTATTTTTTATTAATAAAAATGAACTTTTTTTACTCCATTTTACCAGTGTCATGAAGTACAATATGTGACGAAAAACTATCTCAGAATGGCCTGCATAGGTAAAAGCGTTTAAAAGTTATCACCACATAAAGTGACACTGGTCAGATTTGCAAAAAATGGCCGGGTCCTTAAGGTGAAATAAGGCTTAGTCCTTAAGGGGTTAAATCAAGTTTTTATGTTAAACATATTTTTTTTCTTTTGATGGTGCTTGTTTTTTTTAATTTTTTATCTAGATTTGAAAAAACAACAACCTGAGATCTTGTAGTTTTTACACGTTCCACTGATCCCTCACTAGCCTGACACATCTTGTTTTGTAGAGATGACTGTTCATTTTGTGCTGTGTACACAGCAGCCATCTCATTATTATTATTAACCAGTGAACTGGCAACAGAGTAATGGGTGCTCAAGGTGCACTGATGCAGGGAGGGAGTATTGGTTAGCTCGTCTGGTCAGATGCCACAGAAAAGCTACTGTACAGTAGCACAAATTGCTAAAAAAGTTAATGCTGCCCGAAAAAAGGGCCCAGGTACTTCAGCATTTTCATCGCCGAAAGGTACATGTTGTTTGCTTCTAGGAAACACACTTTAAGGAGGGTAATGCCCCGAGCATACGACATCGACACTACACAACCTGGCACTTTGCAAACAAACCGGTAAACAGGACAAAGGGAGTCGCCATAGCGATCCACAAGTCTTTACCTCATCAAGTGCTGGGATGTACTGTCGATCCAGATGCAATATCCCTGGTCCTTACACTGCTTATTGGGGGACAAGAGCTAAGCTTCCTTAACGTGTATGCTCCCAACCATAATCAAGCTCCCTTCATCGTTAATCTAATTGACAAAATCATACCGTTGCTCCAGGGGACGGTTGTGCTATGTGGTGACCCTAATCTGACTCTTGACCCCACGCTAGACAACTCGACTTTACGTGCTTCCCTCACATACTCCGCTATTAAAAGGGTCAAGTGGGCGCTGCTTCAATTACAATTACGTGACCCCTGGCGTCTCCACCACCCAGCTGACAAAGACTACACCTTCTACTCTGCCCCTCATGACTCCTATAGCCGCATTGACCACACTCTTGTCCAGCAGTCGGCCTTATCCTGGCTGGACTCCACACAAATAGGAAACATCCTGTGGTCGGACCACGCCCCCATATACTGTTCCCTAAATCTGCCCTTTCTTACCAGACAGGAATGGACGTGGTGGTTGAATGAAACCTCCTTCTTGACACGGGATGTGCTGCTGACCTCACAAGCAGCATAACAAACTTCTTGTCAGATCACAAGGAGGATGCTACCTCATTACCAATCCAGTGGGAGGCCTTGAAGTGTGTTCTTCGAGGGGTTCTCATTAAACATGGCTCCCGTCTCAAGAAGGAGAAAGCCCACTTTCTTAAACTCGCTCTACAAAAAGTTACTTCCCTGGAACTTGCCCACAAACGAGCACTTGCCCTGCAAACTCTCCATGACCTCCGGAATGCACGCATGGAAGCTAAACGCCTCCTTGAAGCATCCAATAAACGTATGGTACAAATATGCAGGAGTAAATTCTGTGAATATGGAAACAAAAGTGGCCGTATGTTTGCAAGGGCCCTTAATGGAAGGCTGGCATCATCCCACATTCCCGCTATCAAAAACTCCCAAGACCGTACGGTACACACCACCACGGACATCGCGGCCAGTTTTCACTCGTTCTACTCGAAGCTCTACAACTTACCCCAAACATCCCCTCAAACAGTGAGTAATCCCCCTGACCGCACTCTTCTACTCCCCAAACTATCCACACTTGACTCTTCCGCTTTGAAGACCCCATTCACGGACACGGAACTTCAAATAGCGCTTAAGTCTCTCCCAGGTGGTAAGAGTCCTGGTTCCGATGGGTTTACAGCTAGGTTCTACAAATCCTTCACTTCCACCCTCTCCCCTATCCTACTACAGGTCTTCAATGAAGTGTCTCCTGGGCTCCCCTTCCCGGCGCAGACCACTGAGGCTCATATCACTGTTATCCCGAAACCGGGAAAGGAGCCGCACCTGTGTGCCAGCTACTGTCCTATCTCTCTTCTGAACGTAGATCTTAAGATTTTTGCCAAGCTGATGGCAAATAGATTGAATACTTATCTACCTTCACTGATCTGCAATGACCAGGTTGGGTTTGTACCGGGGAGGGAGGTCGGGATAACACTCTTAAAACCCTGGACATCATCCACTATGCTAAATAAAAGAAGATCCCCCTCATGATACTTTCCCTAGATGCAGAAAAGGCCTTCGACCGGATATCTTGGCGCGCCATCCGAAAGGCTCTCTCACACATAGGCCTGGGCCCGATATTCCTGTCAAAGATCCTAACATTATACCAACACCCCACTGCTAGAGTCAAAGAAAATGGAGGCCTTTCCCTCCCCTTTCCAATCCACAATGGGACGCGGCAAGGTTGCCCACTATACCCCTTGCTATATGTCCTGGTCATGGAACACCTGTTAGCCTTCGTACGTGCCAATCCAGACATCTCGGGAATAAAGATTGGAACACAAGAATATAAATGTGCGGCGTTTGCCGATGATCTCCTTCTCTACATAACCAACCCACGCATTTCCTTGCCGTCTTTGCTTCGGGAGATATCTCACTTTCGTGCTTGGTCCAATTTTAAAATTAACATGTCTAAATTGGAGGCCCTAGATGTCTCTGCCAAATGACCTGACCCCCGCCCTCAAGGCTTCTTTTCCCTTTGCTTGGCTACATATCTAGGGATAAAGTTGACAGCTGATCTCTCACGACTCCATAAGCTGAATTTCACACCCCTTCTTCTACAGTTCCAAAAAGACCCAGATGGATGGCGCAAACAAGATTTCTCCTGGTTTGGTAGGATCAGTATATTAAAGATGACCCTCTTGCCAAAACTACTGTACCTTTTACAAACCATCCCTCTCCGCATCCCGTCCACATTCTGGTCCCATCTTCGCAGATGCTTCACGCAGTTTGTGTGGGCTCCTGGCCGACCACGGATAAAATGGGAGATAATGACTCGCACCAAGGAAACTGGGGGGGTTGGTCTCCCAGACTGTCGACTATACTACCACTCTATACATACAAAATTGGACCAACCGGAGTTATCCACACCACAAATTAGGTGTACTCCCTTTTAGAATGTTATACCACTTATAAATAAATTAATAACTCAACAAAAACATTAAAATGAAAATACTTTATTAAATAACCCATAAAATTAAAAACATATACACAATAGGTGGGGACTATCAACATGTAGACCGCCCCATCAATCACAATAACACAGTGGTGAAGCCTCACATATCATAAATATCATATGAATATTGGTTACCTTCCTCTGAATATGACTGCTGTATCCAGCTCCTATACAATTTACCAGGGGTGGTACACCATTAACATTGCAACCTATAATGTGATCATGGGGGCTAAAGTGACTGAAAGTCTACCTATCCTAACTGCGGGCGTGTAAAGATTAGACAATATACGGGCTAAACATAGCTCCAATCAATAATAACATACCTAGCACAGAAGGAAAATGGATGAAGGAGACGGTGGCGGTAACTGGCGCTCCTCAACGCGCGTTTCGCGTGTTCGCTTCCTCAGGAGGAGTAACCAACAGGGAATACACGGGTGAATTAAAAAGGCCATCCTGACAAATCACTGTCCTGCTGAAGCGAAGGAAGCGAACACGCGAAACGCGCGTTGAGGAGCGCCAGTCACCGCCACCGTCTCCTTCATCCATTTTCCTTCTGTGCTAGGTATGTTATTATTGATTGGAGCTATGTTTAGCCCGTATATTGTCTAATCTTTACACGCCCGCAGTTAGGATAGGTAGACTTTCAGTCACTTTAGCCCCCATGATCACATTATAGGTTGCAATGTTAATGGTGTACCACCCCTGGTAAATTGTATAGGAGCTGGATACAGCAGTCATATTCAGAGGAAGGTAACCAATATTCATATGATATCTATGATATGTGAGGCTTCACCACTGTGTTATTGTGATTGATGGGGCGGTCTACATGTTGATAGTCCCCACCTATTGTGTATATGTTTTTAATTTTATGGGTTATTTAATAAAGTATTTTCATTTTAATGTTTTTGTTGAGTTATTAATTTATTTATAAGTGGTATACTACCACTCTACAGCCTACGCCCGACTGCTGGACATGACGCGTAATGACACTTCCAAATCATGGGTGCAAATTACACGGGACACCTCATCATCTTCTGTAATAACCCTCCCGTGGGTGGTGGGCTCTCCACGACATGCGTCCTTCTCAGCCTACCCTCGCAATCTTGACATCTATAGGTCGCTCAACTTCACTGATTGACCCCAAAGGCCCTCTAGTACCTGTAACTGACCACCCCAGATTCCCTCCAGGACGCTCACCCAGACCCTTTCTTCAGGGCACAAGAATCCGCCCGATCAGGTTCTACCATGTCGTTTCCGGTCCCACACTGAAACCTTTGTCCCAGATACTAGAAACTCCACTACCTCGTAATTCCTTCGAGTATCTGCAGCTTCAGCACTTCTATACCTCTTTAAGCAAGACCCACACTCTAGCCCGAAAACTCACTGAGTTTGAGCAGATGTGTGTCTCTCCCTCAGCGGTCCTGCACCCTATATCCTCTGTGTACAAGCTGTTGATACACCAACGATCCTCATGCCTTCCTTCATATTGTCAAGCCTGGGAGCGGGATCTGGGAAACCACTATACCCCAGCCCAGTGGAACAGATGATTCCTTCTATCCCACAAATCAACAATTTCGGCCAAAGCCCAAGAAATGAGCTACAAAATTGTATCTAGATGGTACAGAGTACCAACTTTACTCCATAAATGGTTACCGACGGTGTCGGATCGTTGCTGGAGGTGTCTCACGGAGGAAGGCACGATGATCCACGTGTGGTGGACCAGTAGCGGCCTATGGCCTTTCTGGAACTTTGTTCACAAAACAATCAAGGAAGTCATAGGTGTCCCCATTCAAAACTCCCCAGAAGCCCTCTTGCTGTTCAACTGTGTCCTGAATGTCCCAGCATATAAGAAATCCCTCCTAAAATACATGGTACAGGCAGCGAAGGCGGTGATTCCTAGGCATTGGAAATACACCTCTCCCCCCTCACCCCGAGGAGTGGTTTGATGAAATCGCCCTGTACCAGAGACTGGAGGACCTCATTAGCATTACACCTGCTGACACCTCACGATATGTGAAGACATGGAGCCCTTGGGAAGCCTTTCGCTCCTCAGCCTCATTTCGGGATGCACGGGTCTAACCTCTTCAAGAAACCGCAATTCTTTCTCCTTCCCTCTCCCTCCTTCCCCCCCTGTCCCCTTGTCTAATGTCTGTCTGTCTACTATCATGTCCCACATGCCCACTTGGGCATTTCTACCTCGTATTGTTTCATGGCTTAAACTGTTTAATGACGGGTTCTTTATCCCCACCACAGTTCTATAGATGTTATACTTGAAATGTTCATACCATGTACATCTGCAACTGTTTTATTTTGGTATATTGAAAAATCTCAATAAAACCTAAATGAGAAAGACAGGAAAAAAAAAAAAAAGTTAATGCTGGTTATGATTGAGAGGTATCAGAACACAGAGCATTGCATCTTGCTTGCCTGTGTAGCTGCAGCCAAGTGAATGTGCAGCGAGCCCGGGGGAGCCGGTACAGAGGATGAGAGTGGCTCTGATGAAGTTTTGTGTCACAGTGTGCCTCCTCAGGTCGTTGCTGCCTGGGGATTGGTGCAGTGGAAATGTAATTTTGAAGAATAAGGGCAGAAGTAAACGTAGAACATCAAATACATTCAATAGCAGCAGAATTTAAGTAAAATCATCCAGGGCCGGATCCAGGTTCAGTGGGCCCTTGGGCGATAAAGTCTCAGTGGGCCCCCTCACACAGTGATAACTCTCTACAGATAATATAGTAGATATCACCTGCAGTCCTATGTAACGGCATAGATAACACATTGATGGCTATCTTAGTACAGAAAATGTAGTAGTGTTACCTGCAGTCCTATGTAAAACCACAGATAACACTAGTGCTGATAATGTGGTAGTGTTACCTGCAGTCCTATGTAAAACCCCAGATAACACTAGTGCTGATAATGTGGTAGTCTTACCTGCAGTCCTATGTAAAACCACAGATAATACTGGTGTAGATCATGTGGTAGTGTTACCTACATTCTTAGTGTTCCTCCCTGTGTCTCTCCCACGGACTCCATGCCTCCTCTTCCATCTTCTTCTTGCCCTGCATAGAACGTCCTGATGCAGCTGCATCAAGACATAGGAACACTGTGGACAGGGTGATCGTGACACACAGGGAGAGACACACAAGAACACACACTCGGATGGTGAAATACACACAGGGACAGATACACACACAGGGACGGTCAAATACACACAGAGACAGATACACACACGGGACAGATACACACACACACAGGGACAGATACACAGGGACAGACATACACACACACACACAGGGCCGCGATGTGAAGATCAGTGAAGCAGGGATGAGAGAGGTTTCCCTGCTTCACTATAGAAGTGGAATGCCGGCTGGGTGTGAGTGAGTGCGCGCTCGGCCCTTTCCCCCCCCTCATAGTATACAGCTCTGATGGGGCCTGAAACTGCCACTGTACTTCATGCTGGGCCCCATCAGAGCGCTTCATTACATGTGCGTACAGCCGTTTTTAACATGATTTAGGGTGGCCTGCCGGACTGGGGGTGGGTTTACAGGCGGCCGGGCCCCCTGGAATGCCGGGCCCAGTCGCAAGTGCGACCCCTGTATGTACGCCACTGACAATAGATGAGAGTGAGGACTTAGTCCAAATGTTGTGTTTTAATCTATTGTTATGCCTCATTCACACGTCAATGTTCATTCAGTGATTTCCATCAGTGATTTCTGAGCCAAAACCAGCTGCTCTTCTAAACACAGAACAGGTGCAGATCTTTCCCTTATACCGTATGTCTGTTGAGGCTCCAATCCTGGTTTTGGTTCACAATCACGGATGAAAATCATCAAACACTGATGTGTGAATGAGGCTTTATGCCTTATGCAGACGTCCGTGCTCAAATCCGTGAGCACGTGGTCAGTGATGCATCCGTGAAGCTGTCCATTAAGGATCCGTGTTTCACTGACACTGAACAGCTGAAAAATAATTTTCAAAGGATCTCACCTTAATGATCCGCGAAAAATGGACCCGACACGGATGACACCCGTGAGGGATCTGTGGTTTTCACGGACTCATTGACTATAATGGGCGTGAGGGATCCGGGAACACGGACCAACATAGGACATGCATCCGTGCCAAAAACATGGACCCATGGGGACGGGGAATGGGGACGTGTGCTGTCCATGGAGAACATGTACAACACACGTACGCAAAACGTTGACAATGAGGCTTTATTGTGCATCATTTTCAGTGACTTTATAAATGTAGCCATGCACAGCCTCATATTTACTATCGTATCGTGCAGGATGTTTTGTATCTTTTTTCCGTGATTTTTATGTTTTGGACGATAGCCTAAAAGTTGGGGCCCTCACCAATTACTTGCTGGGGTATTCAGATAATTAATTTTCCCTTTAGTTTCTGAAATAAAAGGCTGTCCTGAGACTTTTGACTCACCCTATATATCTTGGGACTAATAAAAAGCCCCCAACCCATGCACAGTGTCAAATTACAGATCCATGTTATACACACCCATAATACAATGCCCAAAGTTCTCTATGAGGGATACTGCATGGATATGGAAGTAAAATAAATGCTACAAAGTATGGCATGTTACACAGAATGGGTTGTGTTTAGAGTGGAATAACTAATAAATATTTGATGAATAGCATACAATGTATGCCACTCGTGCTTGAAAGTTTGTGAACCCTTGAGAATTTCCTATATTTCTGCATAAATGTGACCTAAAACTACACCAGATTTTCACATAAGTCCTAAATGTATATAAAAATAAAATCATTTTTTTTACTGAGGAAAATGTTCCAATATCACAGGTCTGTGAGTGAAAAAGTATGTGAACTTTTGCGATTAGCAAATAATTTGAAGGTGAAATTAAAGTCATAATCAGGTGTGAGTAGGCGACCTGTTTTATATAAAGAGCAGGAGTTTATCAAAGTCTGATCTTCACAACACAAGTTTGTGGAAATGTATCATGGCATGAAAAAAGAAGATTTCTGAGGACTTCAGAAGAAGAGTTGTTGATGCTCACAAGGCTGGAAAAGGCTGCACAACCATCTCTAAAGAGTTTGGACAGTACACAGTCAAATAGTATATGAGATACCGCTCACCTTCTCTCCCAAAAACACACTGATTCCCGCACTATAGACAGCCACTAACACATGTCAATCCAAATCCAAGATTACCTTGCTGTTGATACTGTATCCATGGCTAGTATTCTCTTTATCCTTCTCTGTGGGTTTTAATTCAGGGGAAATGGGTCAGGTATCTATAACATGGAGCGCACCCCGGCCAGTGGCACCACTCCATATAGTTCAAAAGCTCGCGCTCACGTGGAGCAACTAGTGACGTAACTATTAGAGCTAAGGATAGTCGTGAGTGCCAAATTCCCAACGTGTTTCGAACAGTACGCTGTTCTTCGTCAGGGAATAATATGGCTCCCATAGATACCTTACTTATATACTCCATCAGGCTTCCTGTCTTAACCCTTCCCTCTCTGTCTCGAATGATCACATATTTAAAACCACCAACGATCTTATTCTCCATTTATGACAGTATATAGCGCCATTTCTACATCTTGCTGCGGTTTTCATGCTCTCACTCTAATCAAACGCAAATAGCTCTATTTCAGCATTCAAACTCATAGGTATTAATGTGTTCACATTAAAGATCCATTTCGTTTCTGCTCTTGACATAGTTTTAATATAATCCCCTCCTCGTTTATCCATTTTAACTATCTCCAGACCACAAAATGTGGACCCTCCAAATTTACCCTCGTGTTTCTCTATATAGTGCCTTGATAGTGGGTGCCCCTCAAATTTTCTTTGAATATTATACATATGTTCTCTCCTATTCTATTCTTTAGTTGCCTCTTTGTACGGCCAATATAGAATTCTGCACATGGACATGTGATCACATATATTACCCCTGGCTATGGCAAGTGATGTGTTGTCTAATCCCATATTTATATAATACATCTTTATTTTCTAGTCCAACTTTTTTTTTTACTATTTTGGGATTTTTTTGCACCCCATACATCTTTTACATGGAAAAAAGCCTTTTACAGTGCATTTATTTTCCATCTTTTTACTATCCATAGCTACACATGCCCCTCCGAGATTTTTGTATCGGAAGGCAAAAAAGATATGTAATATAATAGCATCCACAGGGGCATGTGTAGCTATGGATAGTAAAAAGATGGAAAATAAAGGCTTTCTTCCATGTAAAAGATGTATGGGGTGTAAAAAAATCCCAAAATAATAAAAAACAAGTTGGAATAGAAAATAAAGATGGATCATATAAATATGAGATTAGACAATCCATCACTTGCCATAATATATGCGATCAGATATCCATGTGGAAAAATCTATATTGGCCGTACAAAGAGGCAACTAAAGAAAAGAATAAGAGAACATATGTATAATATTCAGAGAAAATAAAGGGGTACCCACTATCAAGGCACTATATAGAGAAACACAAGGGTAAATTTGGAGGGTCCACATTTTGTGGTCTGGAGATAATTAAAATGGATAAACGAGGAGGGGATTATATTAAAAGTATGTCAAGAGCAGAAACAAAATGGATCTTTAATATGAACACATTAGTACCTATGGGTTTGGATGCTGAAATAGAGCTATTTTCATTTGATTGTAGAAATGGCGCTATATACTGTCATAAATGGAGAATAAGATCGTTGGTGGTTTTAAATATGTGATCATTCGAGATGGAGAGGGAAGTGTTAAGACAGGAAGCCTGATAGAGTATATAAGTAAGGTATCTATGGGAGCCATATTGATTCCCTGACGAAGAACAGCGTACTGTTCGAAACACGTTGGAAATTTGGCACTCACGACTATCCTTAGCTCTAATAGTTACGTCACTAGTTGCTCCACGTGAGCGCGAGCTTTTGAACTATACGGAGCGGCGCCAACGGCTGGGGAACGCTCCATGTTATAGATACCTTAAGATAAAGGATTGGGGGGCACTCATAAATATAGGGATCAGATGGACCCGAAATGGATGATAGATAGGGTAAATTTATTACAATACCGGTAACAAATATTTAAAACAATAATAATAAACACTAATAATAATAATAGTAAAATAGTTCACAAAGTACTAAAATCCACCATAGTAAATGCACCAGATAGTGGACTGTCCAGGAGTGATATCGTTCACTAAAGTGCAGGATGTAAGCCCAGATGAAGTAAGCGCATAAGTGGAATGCCCAGGTAAAAATGGGCGCATATGTTGGAATGAGCGCAAGATGTTATATAATCTTATTAGATGCCCATAGGGGTACTATACCGCTTCCTGTAGTGTTCTTTAGACCGGACCGTGCTGGCGTCCGTGCTGGCTACTCGGTCCATCGGCGTCTCACGTGACCGACTGAATCCACGTGACTAGCTAGATCACGTGATCGGCTGTATCCACGTGACTCTGACGTACTTGGAATAGGCGGAATATCGCAGGTCCTAGGTAAAAGTGCGGTATTTCGCAGATCCTTGGTTAAAGTGCAATTGGGCAGCACTTGTGAAGATTCTTTCATACGAATGAGGCAAATAGTTCATAAGTCCAGGACAATGCAGTAAACTTCTGGTGGACTGCGGACTGCATGCAAGCGCGTTTCGGGCGTACCCAGAAACGGCGTTTGGTGCAGTCTGCAGTCCACCAGAAGTTTACTTGCTATTGTCCTGGACTTATGAACTATTTGCCCTCATTCGTATGAAAGGAATCTTCACAATAAGTGCTGCCCAATTGCACTATAACCAAGGATCTGCGAAATACCGCACTTCTACCTAGGACCTGCGATAATTCCGCCTATTCCAAGTACGCCAGAGTCACGTGGATACAGCCGGTCACGTGATCTAGCTAGTCACGTGGATTCAATCGGTCACGTGAGACGCCGCATAGGACCGAGTAGCCAGCACGGGACGCCGAGCACGGTCCGGTCTAAAGAACACTACAGGAAGCGGTATAGTACCCCTATGGGCATCTAATAAGATTATATAACATCTTGCGCTCATTCCAACATATGCGCTCATTTTTACCTGGGCATTCCACTTATGCGCTTACTTCATCTGGGCTTACATCCTGCACTTTAGTGAACGATATCACTCCTGGACAGTCCACTATCTGGTGCATTTACTATGGTGGATTTTAGTACTTTGTGAACTATTTTACTATTATTATTAGTGTTTATTATTATTGTTTTAAATATTTGTTACCGGTATTGTAATAAATTTACCCTATCTATCATCCATTTCGGGTCCATCTGATCCCTATATTTATGAGTGCCCCCCAATCCTTTATCTTATCCATTTCCACTTTTTTGGCTTGGGTGATGCCAGGGGAGAGCACCATAGTATATTGATATACCTAGTGAGCCACTGTCCAATTTCTCTAATGTTATAGATACCTGACTGATATCCCTGAATTAAAACCCACAGAGAAGGATAAAGAGAATACTAGCCATGGATAGAGTATCAACAGCAAGGTAATCTTGGATTTGGATTGACATGTGTTAGTGGCTGCCTATAGTGCGGGAATCAGTGTGTTTATGGGAGAGGAGGAGCTGCTCTCCAAAAAGAACAAATTGCTAAAGATCATTTGGATAAGCCAGAAAGCTATCGTAACAATGTTTTGTGGATGGAGACCAGAACAGAAATTTTTGGGATTAAATGAGAAGCGTTTGTAAAAATAAAAACACTGCATTCCAGCATAAAAAGCTCACCCCATGGTTGTGGTAGTATGATGGTTTGGGCCTGTTTTGTTACAACATGCCATCATTGATGGAACAATTCATTCTGAATTATAACCAACAAATTCTAAAGGAGAATGTCAGGACATCTCTCTGTGAGCTGAATTTCAAGAGAAAATGTGGGTCATGCAGCAAGAATGGCCAAGTCAAAGTCCCGACCCTAAACCAATAGAAATGTTGCGGAAGGATTTGAAGTGAGCAGCTCATGGGAGGAAAAGCTTCAAACGGAATTGAAGCTGTTTTGTATGGAGGAATGAGCTAAAATTTATCCTCTTTGATGTGCAGAACTTAGCAACAATTTCCAGGTTCACAAAGGTTTGCATACTTACAGATGTGATATTGGATCATTTTCCTCAAGAAATAAAAGTCTAATATTTTTGACTCATTGCTTTGGTTTGGCTATCTTTATTTTTAAGACTTGCGTGGAAATCAGATGTAATGTTAGGTCAAATTAATACAGAAATATAGGAAATTTTCAAGGGATCAGAAACTTTCAAGCACTACTGTATACTGACATTGAATGTACTATATTAATATACTCGGAAATGTATCTGTTATTATTCCAGGAATTGTTCTGACATTGGTGTTCTGCATTTTGCGTCACATTGTTAAGATAAAAAAGTCCCTAAATAGTAGACCGGCTCAGAAAATATTTTTTAATATTGGTATGAGATTAAGCTTCAAAATCCCCTGTATACGGACAGCAAATAAAAGAAATAGGAACACCTTTTTGGCAACTTGTCAACATTTGTGTTGCAATCATTATAGGAAGCTCAAGCATTTCAGCCATTAGGGAACTCACTGAAATATAGTATAAATCCATCATGCTACTGAGAACTATACAAAGTCTTTTTGGCCCTCCAGCTCTCACCACATTATGTTCATATACAGGCCTTAAAGCATACCTCCCAACCGTCCCGGATCCGGCAGGACAGTCCCGGATTTCAGTGGCTGTCCCGCTGTCCCGGTACGGGGGAAGTATGTCCCACTTTCTGGCAGTGTCCATAGGAAGCAAAGACAGTTGCTGTATTATGATGAAGCAGAGAGAGCCGGCATTGGCTCCCTGCTTAATCATCCCTTCCCCCTGCCGACTCTCCACGCCTCTGGTCTGTGCGGGGGGCGGGGCCAGCCGGAAGTAAGCCTTGGCCCTGCCTCCTTCACAGACTAGAGCAGCCAATGTCCTGCTGCTGCTCCTAGGAAGAAGGTAAGTATGTGGTGTTTATTTTTTTTTACTTTCTGTGAGGGGCACAATGTGGGCATATTACTGGGGGCACAATGTGGGCATATTACTGGGGGGTGCAACATATTACTGGGGGCACAATATGGGCATATTGCTGGGGCACAATGTGGACATATTACTGGGGGCACAATGTGGGCATATTACTGGGGGCAGAAGTGGGCATATTAATGGGGTCACAATGTGGGCATATTACTGGAGGGCACAGCTGGGCATATTACTGGGGCACAATGTGGGGATATTGCTGGGGGCACAATGTGGGGATATTGCTGGGGGCACAATGTGGGCATATTACTGGGGGTAAAGCTGGGCATATTACTGGGGGCAGAAGTGGGCATATTACTGTGGTCACAGCGTAGGCATATTACTGGAGGGCACATCTGGGCATATTACTGGGGGCACAGCTGGGCATATTACTGGGGGCACATAACTGGGCATATTACTGGGGGCACAGCTGGGCATAATTCTGTGAAGACACAATATGGGCATAAATACTGTTCGGTGGCATGAAGGGGGAATAATTACTATGTGGGGGCATTAAGGGGAGTGGGTGGGATTAGTTGTATAGTTATGTTTTGGGGGTGGAGTTAGAGGCGTGGCCTAGTACAGAAAAAATTTGCTGCTTCGCACAATGTATCCCTCTTTGTTCGTCTACAAAGTTGGGAGGTATGCCCAAAGGCCTTTTAGTCCATTTCAAAATTCATGGCATATCGCCACTGAGAATGGAGAGGAGACTAAACACCAGTTGCACATTGCCCCTCATGCATTTACCTAGGGAAAGCTACTTTGGTAATTTTCATCCTATGCCTGACTTTTACTTCTGATGTTTACCAGGTCATAATCCGTGCTATTTCAGAACTTACCATAAATTTTCCCGAAAATAAATACAACCTTATTTACCATATCTCAGTTTTTTTTTTGCTTTTCTCCGTTAAGGGAACTTGGTATGTTCAACATGGTGTCTGAACTGAAGGCAGCGCTTTGGCCTCTGCCGGATATCAAAATCGGAATGCTAAAACACTGATGTGAAAGTAGCGTAACTTCTGGGCTTTGAATCAGGGTTGCCAACCAGAATTTTTCTTTTTTCTGGACAACTTATCCCAAAATCACGGACAGCCAACATTTTTTACAGACAAATTGGAAAACCGTAATGAATGATAAAGATTAGAAGTAAAACATGTCTATAGCTCAAGATACTGCTAAGATATCATTACCAGCACTTACTGTGAGCTGTAAAATGATGATAACTACCACCAAAATAATCTAGTCATGTACTACCAGCCCCAAAAAATATCCAGACATACGAAAACAGAATGCACTTGAGGTAACTTCAGTTTTTTTTTTGCGGACCCATTGAAATGAATGGTTCCGCATATAGTCTGGAAAGAAAATACGTTCGTGTGCATAAGCCCTTTAATGCAGAGGTACAGAGATGCAAAGACAGGAGAATGTTCACTAAAAAGCCCAAGGTCAAACACAGTAGCAAACAAGCAGAAGGCAAAGAGACAAGAGCACTCACAAAGTGCACAGAGTAATCTAGCACATGCAGGAACCTACTTACAAGTCCATTAACTGGCATTCAGCAATCTCACAGCAGGACGTAACCCCTTCCCAACCAGATCTTTACATGTATGTATCCAGGCATTGGCCTGGACTTTAAATATGGCCATTGAGTATCATTGAAGCTCTAATGTAAGTCTATGAGAGACAGAAAGTGTAACAATGTATCTGTTTGTGCTGAGTTTCTCCGCTCCACCCTTCCCACTAGAAGGTTCTAGTTCAGGTAGAAACTATATATAAGGAGAGCAGTCAGAACCCCTAATGTTCTGCAGTTAGGGATCAGTGCTTTGAGGGGGAGACTCATGCCAGTCTGCATGAGTGACCAGAAAAAGACGCAGAGATAGGGACACTGAGCCACAGACCATGGGTCATCAGTAGAGTTGAGCGAACTTGTATTTTAAGTTCGGCGTCCAAAGTTCGGGTTGGGGTTATCGAAGCATCCCGTTATGGATTCCGCTACCACGGACCATAACGGCATTTGAAATCCATAAGGGGATTCTTCAATGAACCAGAACCTTGAACAACACTAAGGACCTGGGGTGACATCACCGTCATGTGATCAGTGCAGGGGGCGTGGCTCAGCACTGGATTGGATAAGAGGTGATCCAGTACTGAGCCACGTCCCCTGCACTGATCACATGACGGTGATGTCACCCCAGGTCCTTAGTGTTGTCCAAGGTTCGGGTTCATTGAAGAATCCCCTTATGGATTCCAAATGCCTTTATGGTCCGTGGTAGCTGAATCCATAACGGGATTCTTCGATAACTCCAACCCGAACTTTGAACGCCAAACTTAAAATACAAGTTCGCTCAACTCTAGTCATCAGCCCTGTAACCATGGAGACACCCGGACTACTGAGCTAAAGACCATGGGCCCCAGCCTTCTGAAAGAGAGAGGAACAGCTAGGCCAGGCCTTTCCTCAGTATCAAACCCCTCTTCTGCCAGGGAGGAGCCTTGCCTGTATTGTTCTGCATCTGAATTCCCCCAGTAAAGAAGCACATCTGGTTAACTACAGACCCTGACTCTCTGGACTTATTTCCCATTGGGGTGCACCTCTCAAAGCAGCACACATGGTGACACCTCAATGGTGTCCGGGGGACCTAGAGTAATGTTGGAGCCACCCCAAACCCGGCCACTGCACTTGAGATCCGGCCGGCTGGTCTGGCAAGATCTCTCTGAATTCTGGCATTGCCAGTTTTTACGTTTCTGTTTGGCCCCAATAACTATAATAGGGACCAGGGGAGATGCAGCTGGCCAGATCTGAAATTAGCCTTAGCCAGCTTTCTTTTCTGGCTTCAAGATAAATCTTCTGTATAGCCTTTTTCTGTACAAGACATGATAAGTGGTGCTGTGTAGTATCAGTATGTACAAAATTAGAGTTACACCCACTATTCAGGATAAGAGATGTGGTACTGTGCAGTGTCCATATGTACAGAATAAGAGCAGATACGGATATACTGATACAGTATATATATATATATCTATATATATAGGCACTACTACTCATATCTGCATGCACACACACATACACCACTTCTCCTTTCTCCTTTTTGCTGGGTATATGTACACTGTATATGTCAGCATTTGCTTATTCTGAACATAGAGGAACTGTACAGCTCCAATGTCATCCGTATCAGGTGATGAGTAGTAGTTCTCAGTGTAGTGCTCTTATTCTGTATATAGAAGAACTGCACAGCACCACTGTTCTCAATATCTGGATATGGGTAGTACTTACAGGGGTTTCCAATGGAAAAATGGAATCTTTATTGGCTCATCATATAAAATCCACCAAAGTCACAGAAAATGACATCAAAGTGACGCGTTTCGGGCTACAGAATCCAGTCCTTCATCAAGACATAACAAAATGTATTAAGACCATTCCTTTAAAGGTAAAGGTGAGAGCTGCAGTCGATTTGAACTATTGCTTGTACTTACAGGGGTTGTCTCACTTCAGAAATTTAATTTATGTAGAGAAAGTTAATACAAGACACTTACTAATATATTGTGATTGTCCATATTGCCTCCATTGCTGGATGGATTCATTTTACCATCACATTATACACTGCTAGTTACCAGGAGTTTTGACCACCCTGCAATCCAGCAGTGTTGGCCGTGCTTTCAGACTATAGGAAAACCCAACCTGTCTGGTATTCGGGACCATGGGAGTGCATGTAGGCCGGCATTTTTTACAATAGTGTGCAAGCACGACCACTGCTGCTTTATTGCAGGGTGGTCATAACCCTTGGATACGAGCAGTGTACAATGTGATGGAAAAATGAGTCAAGCCAACAAACGGAGGCAATATGGACAATCACAATACATTAGTAAGTGCCTTGTATTAACTTTACCTACACGATACATGCCATACATTTCCTGAAGTGAGACATGTTCTTTTTTATAGTGCTTTTATTCTGTATATAGGACAAGTACATGGCAACAAAGTCCTCCGTGTCCAGCCATGAGTTGTAGTGCTCGTATTCTATATATAGGAGAACTGCACAGCACCAGTGTCCTTTATATCTGGACACGAGTGATAGTACTCCAGCCTGGACTACTGCAACATCCTCCTGTGTGGCCTTCCATCCAGCGCTCTTGCTCCCCTCCAATCTATCCTCAACCCCGCTGCCTGGTTAATCCACCTCTCCCCTCATTTCTCCTCTACCTCCCCCTTCTGCAAATCTCTTCACTGGCTCCCCATTGCCTAGCAGAATCAGTTTAAAATAGTTACAATTACATATAAGGCCGTCCACAACCTGCCCCTCCTTATATCTCTGACCTGCTTCCTCAATACATCCCCACATGTAATGTCAGACCCTCACAGGACCTACTCCTCTGTTCTCCTCTCATCTGTTCTTCCCACAATCGACTACAAGATTTCTCATGTGCCTCTCCCCTATTCTGGAACTCACTACCCCAACACATCAGACTCTCCCCCAATGTCCAAACCTTCACCTGAAAACCCACCGTTTCAGGAAAGTCTACCATCTGCAATGAGCATGCTGCCATCACACAGCCACAAGAGCAGCCTATACCCTCAGCTACTGTGTTCTCCCCTTCCCTTCTAGATTGTAAATTGTTGCAGGCAGGGTCCTCTACCCCTCTGTACCAGTCTGTTAATAGTTTATGTTTATTGCATTCTTAAATTTGTGTAACCCGTCTGGAGGTACAGCGCCATGGAATTACTGGTGCTTTATAATATATAATAATAATATAGTGCTCTTGTTCTGTATACATGTAGTACCTCAGACTCGGGGGGTACTACAATTTGTCCGTAGTTTGTATTTTTATGTATTATGTATTTTATTGTTTGCTTCTGGCCATAGTTCCCAGCAAGGAATGGATGGCAAAGGCTGGCAAGGAACAGAGCTGTTGGGAGGAGTGGGCTGGTCCTTTCCCTGCCAAGAGGGGGAGTTCTTGTCTAGAGACAGAAGGGAGAGGAAGAAACCTGCAGAGCTCCTGCTCCTGATACAGATTTTCCAGAGAGAACCAAACCAACTTTTCTTAAGCAAAATCTTGAGACGGCAGAGTGAACTGCTACCACCAGCATTAAAGACACTTCCTCACGGTGAGGGATTGCAGCTATCACCAAACTACCAGTATGTCAGTATCACCTAAGTGCTGGTACCAGAGAAGAATTTAACTAAAGACTGCTGATACTGTATGCATTTAAAATTCTACATTGCACTTAGTAAAAGAGACTTTGTTACATTTAACTCTTGCCTCATTCTTCAGTACTACATTTCAACTGCACCTTATACCCGGGAAGCAATAGCCTGAGGGAGTTTACTATGACACAACACATGTACAGGGCCACTGCCACACCCATCCTCTACACTGGCTCATCGATATATATATCAGTATCTGCTCTTATTCTGTATATATGGATACTGCACAGTACCACTTCTCTTGTCTTATATACAGGGTGTTATTCTCAGAATCGTCTCTTAATCTGTATACAGTATATGGACAGTGCATAGTACCACTTCCCCGTCCTGTATACTGGGTGAAATCCTCAGTATCTCCTCTTATTCTGTAGATATGGACACTGCACAGTACCATATCTCTTGTCCTGTATACTGGGTGTAATTCTCAGTATCTGCTTTTATTCTGTATATATGGACACTGCACAGTACCATATCTCTTGTCCTGTATATAGGGTGTAATTCTCAGTATCTGCTCTATTTCTGTAGATATGGACACTGCACAGTACCACTTCTCTTGTCCTGTATACAGGGTGTAATTCTCAGAATCTTCTCTTAATCTGTATATAGTATATGGACAGTGCATAGTACCACTTCTCCCGTCCTGTATACTGGGTGTAATCCTCAGTATCTCCTCTTATTCTGTATATATGGACACTGCACAGTACCACTTCTCTTGTCCTGTATATTGGATGTAATTCTCAGAATCTTCTCCTATGCCATGTACAGTATATGGACACTGCACAGTACCACTTCACCTGTCTTGTATACTGGGTGTAATTCTCAGTATCTCCTCTTATTCTGTATATATGAACACTGCACAGTACCACTTCTCTTGTCCTGTATATTGGATGTAATTCTCAGAATCTTCTCCTAATCTATGAACAGTATATGGACACTGCACAGTACTACTTCTCCTGTCTTGTATACTGGGTGTATTTCTCAGTATCTGCTCTATTTCTGTAGATATGGACACTGCACAGTACCACTTCCCCTGTCTTGTATACTGGGTGTAATTCTCAGTATCTGCTCTTATTCTGTATATATGGACACTGCACAGTACCACTTCTCCTGTCTTGTATACTGGGTGTAATTCTCAGTATCTGCTCTTATTCTGTAGATATGGACACTGCACAGTACCATATCGCTTGTCCTGTATACTGGGTGTAATTCTCAGTATCTCCTCTTATTCTGTATATATGGACACTGCACAGTACCATATCTCTTATTCTGTATATAGGGTGTAATTCTCAGTATCTGCTCTATTTCTGTAGATATGGACACTGCACAGTACCACTTCTCTTGTCCTGTATATAGGGTGTAATTCTCAGAATCTTCTCCTAATCTATGTACAGTATATGGACACTGCACAGTACCACTTCCCCTGTCTTGTATACTGGGTGTAATCCTCAGTATCTCCTCTTATTCTGTATATATGGACACTGCACAGTACCACTTCTCTTGTCCTGGATATTGGATGTCATTCTCAGTATCTTCTCCTAATCTATGAACAGTATATGGACACTGCACAGTACCACTTCCCCTGTCTTGTATACTGGGTGTAATCCTCAGTATCTCCTCTTATTCTGTATATATGGACATTGCACAGTACCACTATCTCTTATCCTGTATATAGGGTGTAATTCTCAGTATCTGCTCTATTTCTGTATATATGGACACTGCACAGTACCACTTCTCTTGTTCTGTATACAGGGTGTAATTCTCAGAATCTTCTCCTAATCTATGTACAGTATATGGACACTGCACAGTACCACTTCCCCTGTCTTGTATACTGGGTGTAATTCTCAGTATCTCCTGTTATTCTGTATATATGGACACTGCACAGTACCACATCTCTTATCCTGTATACTGGGTGTAATTCTCAGTATCTGCTCTTTTTCTGTATATATGGACACTGCACAGTACCACTTCTCTTGTCCTGTATACAGGGTGTAATTCTAGTTCCAATACAATTTTTTGCAAGAATGGAAATATAAACGATGTACAGATAGTGATATACAATTGTCAAAGTCACATAGTGTATGTACAATATTTTCATACAAGGACTACATTGACGTCCACGCACTTTTTTTCCATTCAGGTTTACAAAAAATAGAGAACAGATAAAAGAGAACAGAAAAGAACACAAATGTAACCAGCAGCAATATTGGATGTAACTCTCAGTACCATTATTTTATTCTGTATGTCTAGACTTTGCACAGTACCACTTCTCTTTTCCTGTATACCGGGAATAATTATTTGTATCTGCTCAGTATATATGGACACTGCACAGGGCTCTGAGGAAAGGGTTTGAATTAAAGGGGCTATCCAGGAATTTATTTCACATGGTGCCACCATTTTTTTTAAATATTGGACAGCCTCACTAATTTGTGGATCTCTGTGATTCAAGGTGGTTATGCTAAGGATATGATTAGGGCTGCAGTCTTTAAAAAGCATCAGAGTGTATGTCTTTAAAAAAAACTTTTGGGCCGTCCATGATTTCTGGTTCAGTTGCCCAGAAGAAAAATGTAGTCGAATAGGGTGTCAACTCTGCACTGCGCCCTAGTCTGGGGTCTGTATTTATTTTAGTGATTGTACTTATGTGTAGATGCTGTATATATGTGTGTGTAATATGTGCTACATATATACATTTTTTGTGTATGTATGCTGTGTACGTGTATGTGGTAATTATATGCGTATACATGTTGTATATGTGTGTACTCCCTCTGTGTGTTAGAGACCCCACACCCAGTGCTGGAGCCTGAAGAGGTGAGTAACCACTGGATACAGGTACTTGACTTATTCCCTACAAGTTTTTTGTTGTTGTTTGAAATTTGTAGCAAAATCTAAATGTTCTACAGTGGGTTTTGCCATGGAGTTTTTCCCAGGTTTGACCATAGATTTTACCCTTTGCATTGTACTGTATGTATACCATTGTAAAAGTCTAAGCTATATATAGTAGCTAGATGGAAGGGCCTCCCTGCCTAACCGGAGGTTAGGATTGCAACAACTCATTCTGTCAAGTACAAGTTCTGTAAGACTATCCCTTAGCCCAAGGGCTGATCTCCTCCCACATCTGCTGTTAGTAGAAGCCATCCTCTTTATAAGTAGGAAGGGAGGGTGGAAAGCTGTGACAGACTACATAAAAGAGGAGAAGGAGAAGCGTAAATGGGTCTCATAAAGGGAGACAGGCTACTGCTATGACTGATCTCATAATATATAATGCAGAGCAGCTTCATCCGTCAGTTTACAGCAGAGAATGAGTGACGTGAAGGCCACTGGTAGCCAAGATCTTAGATGACCCTACGGACTTAAAGAATCTTCTCATACTCAGTGTCTGCTTGAGGCCAAGAAAACAGAGAACAGTATTTGGTGAGTACAAAAATTCTGAGTAACAAGATCAGTCTTTACTTGTTTTATGAAGGTAACCTGAAGGCACCTGAAGGGATAAAACACAGCAAGTACTGTATGTGGCTTAGTTCTTTGAAATCAAAGACACAATTAATGTTATGATATAGTATATATAATATTGTATATCCTATGGAATTAGTAGCAGAATGAAAAAGAAGATACCATTTCTCTTCTTAGTGCCATAGTACCTTTGCTTTTGATAGTAAATAAGGAATGTCACTGTAGATCTTATCAGTTTTCCAGGAAAGAAAAGAGTAAAAGGTATTCTAAGAATTCTAAGAATATAGGAAAAAAGGCAACGGCTGTCTTTAGGTTATTAAGTTACCAATCCAAAGTCAGGAAACTACATGTTAATATTTTTCATTTTATTTACAGTCACTATGTTTGTGATTATATTTTCTGTACATTAAAGAGATTTTCCAGAAGTAGACTATTGATGATGTATCCTCAGGATAGGTCATCTATATCTGATAAGTAGGGGTCCGACTCCTGACACCTTCTGGCAGCAGCCGTTTGAAGAGGCAATAGTACTTCGATGAGTGCTTTCTACATCAATGCCAGCATTAAATGGTGACATGGCCTTTGTGCTGCTCAGTCTAATTCAAGTGAATATGCCTGGGCTGCAATACCAAACAATGTATGACAATGCAAATTAGGCATTTGGTGCAATGAGAGGGTCACAACTGCTCTTGTTGCACCAAAGCTTCACTTATTTCTGTGGCTGGCCCCTCCCTTGTTGCTTTGATTGACCTGGCCAGGCAATAGAAAACCAGTCCCGGTGATCTGCCAGGGAGGTATTTTGAGCTTTATCATGGTGTGTGGTGCTATAGGGAACATAACGTATGTCCATGACCATGTGATTAGGCATTTCTGTGTTCCACTTGTATTTATTTTCTTGTATTGATAGTTTACATAGAGGCATATCCAAGTCAAGCAAAATTAGCTGCCGCAGGCATAGAGTGCCATTATTTTTATGCAATATCATGTGTGAGCTGGTGCGGTTTGTGTGTCGGGGCTGCTTTGTAACCCCAGTAACTCCAGTATCCCTGTCCTGATGGAGCAGTAGGCCGAGCATGCATCCTGACACTCCATTCATTGTCTAGGGAACAGCCAGAAACTGCCAGTGTATATGGCCCAGCCCCATACATTGCTATTATGTATACTCATAAAGAAAAGTGCATAAAGAAATAAGTGCTTTAACAATAAATCACAACATTTAACTTTACAACCTTAAATTAACCTTTTTAGCAGTAATCAACCCTTTGCAGTAGTCCTCTGAGGTACTGCAGATCCACTCCTAGCTTTGGCTCACAAAGCTAAATAGAACATGTGTGAACCCAGCATAAGAAAGGGACTTTTATTTTTTGATTTAACATCTTTATATTAGCAACAAAGTTTACAACTCCTTTAGGAAAGTGACACAGTGGGAAAGTGACAACTTTTTTTCTGTGTAGAGTTTATAGGAAAACATCTTTTAAAGGGGTTATCCCAAGAATAAAAAAATGATGCACACCAATACTTCAACTATATCAATGCAAATTAGATGCAACTCTCCAGTGTAATTTTCACCATTAGCTTCTTTACTCACCCATCTGCAGCTCTGGTGTCTTCACTTTCTGTGGGTGGGCAGTAGCCTGTACCATGTGACAATCAAGCACCTGCATCTAACAGGAGTGCATGGCAGTCATTTATTATCAACCCTGCCCTCACAGAAGCTCTGTTTCCTCCACTACATAGAAAAAAGTCCCTTACATGCAGCCCCCACTATTCCACTAATAAATAGCCCTATATTATGTAATGAATGAATGAAAGGTGTCTGGACTGGAGAAAGAGAGCGGAGAAGAGAGCATGTCTGGTTCACCACTGAATGCAGGAGAAAGTGGAATTTTGGCCACAGGGGGCACTACCAGAGAGTACAAAAAAAAACTAACAATATTTTTACTGCATGCATATAGCAATAATACTATATTTAACATGCCCTATTCATTGCATAGTAATACTTTTCATGGGATAACACCTTCAAATGTTCCCAAATTCCATAATTTCACATATATGAATATTCAAATTTTAAAAGCAGAAATGATAACTCTAACAGTATACGCTTGTTTTATATCTTTCAGCTCTTCATGCATTCTGATCAGAAGGTGGATCTGAAAATTAATATTATAGGTCCTATGGGGTAAGATCAAGAAAGTATAGCCTTTAAAATACTACTGTGCTCAGGAATTTCATTGCTATGAGTACAGGGTAGATTAGAGGCCCTCAGGAAAATCTCAAAAGCAATGTGATTGCCATGGGTGACTTTGATGAATCTTAAAATGTAGGAAACCTGAAATATTTTCCTGTACAGTTTAGATATCCAAAGTTCAGCATTTTTTAAACAAGTGGTCTCATGCCAACAACGTATCCCCTGTCCACAGGATAGGGGATAAGTGTCTGATTGAAAGGGATCTGACCACTGGGCTACCTACAGCAGTCCTAAAGAGTTGAATTCCCCGTGGTCTGACCCCTGTTGATCAAACACTTACCCCATATCCTGTGTCATGGGACAACTCATTTAAAGCAATGCCCTGCCTTTGTTACCAATCAGTGATTCCTAGACTAAGGTCTCATTCACACATACATGGATTTTCACAGACGCACGGCGTCATAGCAACCCATGACACCGTGCGCTCGTGCACTCAGCAGGTCGGCAGGCCAAGTTTTCACGGACCGTGGTCCGTGAAAATCCATGTATGTGTGAATGAGGCCTAAGGCTACATTCACACGACAGTGTGTGATGGACGTTTTTATAAGGGCCATCACGTGAGCGTTTTAAGAACAATTGTAGTCTATGGGGTTATTTACACAGCCAGTTTTTTGACAGCCTGTGAATAACGGCAGTCAGAAAATAGGACATGTCCGCATCAATTAACGTTTTTAACGAGCTTTTCTCAGAAAGGCATCAGTGAAAAAAATGTCCATTAATGAGCTTTTTGCCGTTTTTTTTGTGTGTGAATGTAGCCTAAATAAGAACATGAGGGGTTGGTGTGTAAAGGCTCAGCAGGGGAGAATTAAATTAATAACTGTCCATCCAACAACTTTAAGAAATGTGCTATAGTTATAGATATTGGCATCATACCTGTATACCAGATGTTTTACACAAAGAGGATCCCAAATAAAAGGGCCAGCAAAGAAAAAAAAAAACACCAAAAAAATGTCCAGACTGCTAAATAATTTGGATAAAATAGACAGATGCTGGGGACAATATACAACAACTTTATAAAAATCTAAGATACTGTAAAAAAACACTGTGATTGATCTTCTATCTGCAGAACTGGAAAGACTTCTCTTTTGAACCAATACGTACATAAATGGTTCCAAAATGACTACAGAAACACATTGGGAGCACACATACTCACCAAAACCATCCAACTCGAAAATAAGACCCTGAAAATGCAGGTTAGTTAACCCAGTGTATCATGTTTTATCATATTTTATAATGTTATGATACATGGAAAAAAAAAACTTTTAGAGTAAAATCAAATGTAAAATGTACATTGTCATAATGCATGCTTAAAGGGGTATTCCGGTTGTTACAAGTTATTCCCTATGGGGATAACTATTAGATTGGTGGGGACTCTACCGCTGGGACCCCATCAATCACGAGAATGGAAACTGCATACCCCCTCAGGACCTCTTGAAATGGACGGAGTGGCAGGCTGAGCATGTGCACTGCCGCTCTATTCATCTCTATGGGAGTTTTGAAGACAGACGAGTAGAGTGCTCGGATATTTCCAGGAACTACCATAGACCTGAATGGGGCAGCAGTGTTCATGCTCGATCTGCCGTTGTGTTCTTTCAAGGGACACCAAGCAGTATGGGGTCCCCATTCTCGTGATTGTTTGGGTTCCCAGTGGTACAGTTGGACCTCCATTGATCTAATAGTTATGCCCTATCCTATGGATAGGGGATAACGTGTCACATCTGGAACATTGCTATAGTCCTTTATTTAGAAACAGGCTCTCACACAGCAATTGACCATAATGTCCTACATAAGAGAACCCCATTCAGAGCTTATTTTGGAATTAATCACTTGTCACTAGGGTCTGTTTATAATGAAATTATTCACAAATATTGTATTTTAAAGAGGTTCTCCACTCCCATAATTTTTATCCACAGTGCCCCAAATACATCACAATTATTTTTGCCGTGCATCCCTGTCATCACTTTCCTTCCCCTGTTCTCAGCATCCTGGCAGGATGTTTACATAACTTATTTTCTGTTTTTCTCAAATTTCAATATTTTTGCTACCCAAACCCAACATGCTTTGCTGTGTAATGTTTCTCAGGGCTTGCTCTGAATGCTATGCTGTTCTATCCAGTAGTCACATGCCGTACACCCCCCATGGCCATGTTAGTACATTAATACATTCATCCAGCTAATCTTTCTTGTTAGTCTATCACAAAAGTTCAAAGGCGCTTCACTCTTATCTCCAAAGTGCACCTAATACCTTCAAGTGGCCAGCACATCAAGTTCTGGTAATAACAGGGTCAGACTTTCCATTCTGCTTTCAAAATAACAAAAAGTACTGGCTGAGAAAATGATTAAGATGAAAAAAAGAAGTATTTTTACTGTTCAGGCATTTAGCAGATTGAAAGACTAGGTTTTGCTGTACGCCGCTGATCTCCAGAGTCCAAATCATAGGTACTTATTTGCACCAGGTGCACCACACAATGTGTAGGCTACTGTAAGCTAACAGTATGTCTAGGTCTACGTTACGATGCAGGTTGTGCACAAGACTGCAGAACTGGACTTCACCTCTAGTAGCTGCCTTTCCCAAGTCCTAATAGCGGCTTTTGGTAAGGGCATCGCTAGGTCAAAACATCCAGGGCTTGAGCCCTTGATGTTTTCTCCCAGGCCTCATATGTATAGGCGCAGGGGGTCATGACACAATGACATAATTACATTAAGACCACCTGCAGTGGTGTGCCTAAGTTGTTTGGCTCCCGGGCCATGTCCTTTCTCTGGAACCCCCCCTCAATATTTAAAAAAATTGTGCCCCCTTACCTTATTATTACCCTCGTTGTACAACCTTCACAGTAGTTATGTCCAGATATGTGCCCTCTAATAATATCCACATTGTACCCCTCACAGTAGTTGTGCCCCCTCACAGTATTTATGCCCTCATTGTACAACCTTCACAGTAGTTACGCCCTCATTGTACCCCCCTCACAGTAGTTATGCCCTCTCTGTGCCCCTTTCACAGTAGTAATGCGGATCCGCAAAACACGGACACCGGTCTTGTGCATTCCGCATTTTGCCGGCACTATAATAGAAATGCCTTTTCTAGGCTGTGGCTGCGAACAAAAATAGAACATGTTCTATTTTTTTGCAGGGCCACGGAACGGAAGTGTGGACGCGGACAGCACACTGTGTGCTGTCCGCATCATTTGCGGCCCCATTGAAAATGAACGGGTCACCACACATGCGGACCCATTTTGCGGACGTATGAATGGATCCTTAACTTCTTGCCGACCGCCTAACGCACGGATGCGTCCAGGCGGCGGCAAGTTTGTTCCTCTTGGACGCATCCGTGCGTCATCTCGCGAGAGGCGAGATCTGCTGTGAACGCGTGCACGCGCGCGCGTTCACAGCAGAGAGCGGCTCTGCAGTTACACTACAGCCTGCCAGCGATGATCAATCGCTGGCAGGCTGTAAATGTAAAATAAATTAGATCAAAGAGCTATATCAGACGCTGTTTTGTGAACAGCGTCTGATATAGCTGCTACCTGGTCCTCTGGTGGTCCCATTTACTGGGATCGACCACCAGAGGACCAGGTAACTCTATAAAGTTGCACCAAACACTACACTAACCCCACCCCCCACCCCCCCTCACTTTATAACCACTATTAACCCCTTGTTAACCCCTGATCACCCAATATAGACTCCCTGATCACCCCCTGTCACTGATCACCCCCTGTAAGGCTCTATTCACATGTCCATATGTGTTTTGCGGATCTGCGGATCCACGGATCCACAGATCCGTGCCACGGATCCGCGGCACGGATCCGCAAAACACGGACACCGTCAATGTGCTTTCCGCATTTTGCAGATCCGCACATTGCCAGAACTATATAGAAAATGCTTTTTCTTGTCCACAATTGCGGACAAGAAAAGGGCATGTTCTATATTTTTGCGGAACGGAAATGAAGACCCGTAAGTGCGGATCCGCAATTCCGGATCCGAGCGGGACAAAGTCTGTCCCCATAGAAATGAATGGGTCCGCAATTCCGTTCCGCAAACAGAATTGCGGACGTGTGAATGGGGCATAAGGGTCCCTTATCACCGCCAGTTAGTTAGCTACTTGTTAGGTAGCTAGCACCCAGCCCACCGCACCGCAGTCACTGATTTTGGCAGAGATTTTTTTATCCACATTGATCGATGCGAATGAAAAAATCTGTGCCGTTCATTTTTTTTTTTTCAGCCCACAGGCTGAACATAAAAAAAAAAAATTTCATTACCCGTATGCTCAATATAAGGAGAATCGCAGAAACTCCTAATGCTGGCCATACGTGTAATGATTGCGGAGACCCTCAAATGCCAGGGCAGTGCAAAAACCTCACATGTGACCCCATTTTAGAAAGAAGACACCCCAAGGTATTCCGTGAGGGGTATGGCGAGTTCATGTAAAATTTTATTTTTTGTCACAAGTTAGTGGAATATGAGACTTTGTAAAAAAAAAAATATATATCAATTTCCGCTAACTTGTGCCAAATTTTTTTTTTTCTGTGAACTCACCATGCCCCTCACGGAATACCTTGGGGTATCTTCTTTCCAAAATGGGGTCACTTGTGGGGTATTTATACTGCCCTGGCATTTTAGGGGTCCTAAAGCGTGAGAATCCAAATGCGTAAAAATGCCCTGTGAAATCCTAAAGGTACTCATTGGTTTTAGGGCCCCTTTGCGCATCTTGGCTGCAAAAAAATGTCACTCATGTGGTATCGCAATACTCAGCAGAAGTAGGGCAATGTGTTTTGGGGTGTATTTTTACATATACCCATGCTGGGTGAGAGAAATATCTCTGTAAATGACAACTTTTTACATTTTTTTATACAAAGTTGTCAATTTACAGCGATATTTCTCACACAAAGTATGGGTATATGTAAAAATACACCCCAAAACACATTGCCCTACTTCTCCTCAGTACGGCGATACCACGAGTGACACTTTTTTGCAGCCTGGGTGCGCAAAGGGGCCCAAATTCCAACGAGTACCTTTAGCTTTTACATGGCTGCTCACAATTTAGCCCCACCCAAAATGCCAGAACAGCACAAACACCCCACATGTGACCCCATTTTGGAAAGAAGACACCCCAAGGTATTCGCTGAGGGGCATAGTGAGTCCATGAAAAATTTAACTTTTTGTCAAAAGTTAGCAGAAAGGGATACTTTTTGAGAAAAAACAATAAAAAATCAATTTCCGCTAACTTGTGCCAAAAAAAAAATCTTCTGTGAACTCGCCATGCCCCTCATGGAATACCTTGGGGTGTCTTCTTTCCAAAATGGGGTCACATGTGGGGTATTTATATTGCCCTGGCAATTTAGGGGCCCTAAAGCGTGAGAAGAAAAATGCGTAAAAATGCACTCCTAAAAGGTACTCATTGGTTTTAGGGCCCCTATGCAGGGCTGCCATCAGAAATTTTGGGGCCCCTTACACAGCTCAAGGCCTGGGCCCCCTCCCCGACACTGCCCCAGTGGCGGATCCAGAGCCTGGTCTTTGGAGGGGCACTTCCGACCCATATATCGCGCCCATACCTCTTAAATCCAAGGACGTCTCCCACACGGCCCTCCACACTGCCCCTCACTGAGTAATTTGCCCCCCCAAGTTAATTTTGCCCCCACACAAGTTAATTTTGCCCCCAGACAGCCATGCATTATGTAATTTGCCCCCACACGTTCCTCCATTATGTAGTTTGCCCACCACACCGACCCCCCACTGACTAATTTCCCCCCCCCACAAGTGAATTTTGCCCCAGACAGCCCTGCATTATGCAAGTTGCCCCCACTAAGTAATTTGCCCCCACATGTCCCTCCACTATGTAGTTTGCCCGCCACACTGATCCCCACTGAGTAATTTGCCCCTTCCCCACAAGTTAATTTTACCCCCAGACTGCCCTGCATTATGTAATTTGCCCCCACAGTCCACACTAAGTAATTTTGCCCCCACACGGCCCTCCATGTAGTTTGCCCGCCACACTGACCTCCCACTAAGTAATTTGCCCCCACACAAGTTAATTTTGCCCCTCCATTGTTGTCCCCGGCACTGTTTCTGGGGGGGATCTGAGCATGGCACTGTTTTTTTGGGGGGGGGGATCTGAGGATGGCACTGTTTTGGGGGGGGGGGATCTGAGGATGGCACTGTTGTGCGGGGATCTGTGGATGACACATATATAGCATAGGATCCCCCCTAAGTGCCATCCAAACTGATCCTCAATAAGTGACCCCCAACACTCAGAATTAATAGTGGTATAATAAAGCAAAGACCTTTTTTTTTTTCAGAATCGCGCCACACTCCGGAGCCCAGTGCCGCCTCCTAGTTAATTTATTCACCTCACTTGCGGCTGACGTAATCTCGCGTAGTGTGTCTGCGTAAGATTACGGCGCTTCTCTTCAATTATGTCAGCGCCAGTAAGGGGAGTAAATAAGCTAGTTTGCACGTCAGACAGAGACACACACGCAGGGACAGAATCATATACACCATGGCCCTCAGAATACACCTGGATCTGTGCTATAAACCCCCTTAATTGCACCAGACTCCACTCCACTTGAACCCCACTGCTCCTGAGTGCTCCACCTGCCCCCTCATACATGAGCTGCCCCTCACCTGCTCTCCATGAAGCTTTGCGGACTCCAGGACTGCAGCACATCCTCCATCACTGAGCAGCCTGCAGGCACACAGCCCCTCCTCCCTCCACAAGCTGCTGCTGCTGTCGGGGTTTGTCCATGTGACCAGTGATGTCACAGACCTCCTTCTAGCAACTACATTCTACCCATGGATCTGCAGAGACTCCAGCTATCTTGTTCTCAGAACAAGATAGCTGGGGCCCGGGGCCCCGGGAGGTAAGGGACAGGCTGCAGAAGGAAGAGGGGGAGGAGCACTGGGCCCCAGAGCCAGCTGCCACAATAAAAAAAATTAAAAAAAAAAAAAAAAAGTTTCAGGACTGGCCGGGCCCCCCCAGGGTCAGGGCCCCTTACTGGGGTATGGGCTGTACCCCCCTGATGGCGGCCCTGCCCCTATGCACATCTTGGCTGCAAAAAAGTGTCACTCATGTGGTATCGCCGTACTCAGGAGAAGTAGGGCAATGTGTTTTGGGGTATATTTTTACATATACCCATGCTGGGTGAGAGAAATATCTCTGTAAATTGACAACTTTGTATAATTTTTTTTTAAAGTTGTCATTTACAGAGATATTTCTCACACCCAGCATGGGTATATGTAAAAATACACCCCAAAGCACATTGCCCTACTTCTCCTGAGTACGGCGATACCACATGTGTGGCACTTTTTTGCAGCCAAGATGCGCAAAGGGGCCCAAATTCCAATGAGTACCTTTAGGATTTCACAGGGCATTTTTACGCATTTTGGATTCTCACGCTTTAGGGCCCCTAAAATGCCAGGGCAGTATAAATACCCCACATGTGACCCCATTTTGGAAAGAAGACACCCCAAGGTATTCTGTGAGAGGCATGGCAAGTTCACAGAAATTTTGTTTTTTTTTGGCACAAGTAAGCGGAAATTGATATATTTTTTTTTTTTTTTACAAAGTCTCATATTTCACTAACTTGTGACAAAAAATAAAATTTTACATGAACTCACCATACCCCTCACAGAATACCTTGGGTGTCTTCTTTCTAAAATGGGGTCACTTGTGGGGTATTTATACTATCCTGGCATTTTAGGGGCCCTAAAGCGTGAGAAGAAGTCTGGAATCCAAATGCGTAAAAATGCCCTGTGAAATCCTAAAGGTACTCATTGGAATTTGGTCCCTTTGCGCATCTTGGCTGCAAAAAGTGGCACACATGTGGTATCGTCAGTACTCAGGAGAAGTAGGGCAATAAGTTTTGGGGTGTATTTTTATATATACCCATACTTTGTGTGAGAAATATTGCTGTAAACGACAACTTTTAAAAAATTTTTAAACAAAGTTGTCAGTTTACAGAGATATTTCTCTCACCCAACATGGGTATATGTAAAAATACACCTCAAAACACATTGCCCTACTTCTCCTGAGTACGGCGATACCACATGAGTGACACTTTTTGCAGCCTGAATGCGCAAAGGGGCCCAAATTCCAACGAGTACCTTTAGCTTTTACATGGCTGCTCACAATTTAGCCCCGCCCAAAATGCCAGAACAGTAAACACACCCACAAGTGACCCCATTTCGAAAGTAGACACCCCAAGGTATTCACTGAGGGGCATAGTGAGTCCGTGGGAGATTTCATTTTTTTGCCAGAAGTTAGCAGAAATGGAAACTTTATTATTTTTATTTTTTCCTCAGAAAGTGTCATTTTCCGCTAACTTGTGAAAAAAATGAAATGATACATGAACTCACCATGCCCCTCCATGAATACTTTGGGGTGTCTTCTTTCTAAAATGGTGTCATTTGGGGGGTATTTATACTTTCCTGACATTCTAGCACCTGAAGAAACATGACAGGTGCTCAGAAAGTCAGAGCTGCTTCAAAATGCCGAAATTCACTTTTTTGCACCATAGTTTGTAAACGCTATAACTTTTACCCAAACCAATAAATATACACTTATTGTATTTTTTTTTATCAAAGAGATGTAGAACAATAAATTTAGCGAAAAATTTATATAGAAATGTAGTTTTTTTAAAAAAAATTACAACAGAAAGTGAAAAATGTCATTTTTTTGCAAAAATTTCGGTAATTTTTGATTAATAGCAAAAAAAGTTAAAATGTCAGCAACAATGAAATACCACCAAATGAAAGCTCTATTAGTGAGAAGAAAAGGAGGTAAAATTCATTTGGGTGGTAAGTTGCATGACGGAGCAATAAACGGGTAAAGTAGTGTAGTGCAGAATTGTAAAAAGTGGCCTGGTCATTAAGGGTGTTTAAGCTAGGGGGGCTGAAGTGGTTAATAAAAGAAACAACAGTAACTACTGAAGATGTAACTGCAGATTTTACCTCCTTAGATGATCATGCCATTATCAGGCCTTGAGACAAGTCATAAAACTGTAAAAAAAAAAAAACTTTAAAAAGTGAATACTAGCAACACTTTTTCTGATAATTGACCCATGTAAAGGTGCCACCAATCACACAATGAATGAACAAAAGCTTGTTCATCGGGTGACAGCATGCTTGATGTGACACCCAAAATCATTGTTTCTGGGCAGCAGATTGTCCTATGTAAACAGTGGTCTGCAGCTCAGAAACAATTCATCTGTATGGGGAAAAGCTTGCTGAGTCCACACACTGCGTGGAGCATCTGGTGAATATAAGTACCTATGAGTTGAGCTCTATACATCAGCAGCTTACAGCCAACGTTAATTATTTGTGGAGATATCACTGCTCCACTATCAAAGCTCTCAACTCTCTAGTTCTTTAGCGCCTGAATAGTGATAATACAGGGTGATGTGGCAGTTTTTAACACGTTTGGAATAAGTACTTTCCTCAGGCAGGGTATTTTATATGGGCACTTTCAGTAAAGCAGGGGGAGAAGCCAAGCACACTCAAAAGTAGAGAAAGAGCAATTTTCTGTTACACAGTTTCTTAGTTTCGTCTGAACTATTGAGATATGGAAAAAAATTATCTTTACTTTTTAAGAACCAAAATGACTCAATTCCCTTTTATGAATCTACATTTTCCAACTATTTCACTTACATTCGTTTCCTCTGTTTTGTAAAATCAGGTCTCTACAAGAAGATATTAGTAAATTAATTCATCTCTGTAAATTTTGTAGCAAAGAGTTCAGTCTGGTGATGTCTGACTTTTTAACCAAGTATCACAAAGAGGTATGTTCTTGTTCAATAGATCTGGGACACAGGGGGACAGGAACGATTCCGCTCTTTGGTGTCCTCCTTCTATAAGGGCTCTGATGGTTGCTTTCTGGTCTTTGATGTCACAGATGAAGATTCATTTTCAAGCCTCGAGACCTGGAGGACAGACTTTATGGATAAAATACAGTCACCTATTACTAATTTCCCTATAATCATTCTAGGAAACAAGATTGATCTGGAGGATAGACAGGTAAGGGCAATTACAAAATGTGTTGATTACTCATGTTCATAAAGGCTAGGTTTTTATGCTTTGACACAAGGTGGTATTGTGCCATGCAGTACTATAAAACCGCAGCAGTTTGCAGTGGTTAAAACACAACTGAAGCACTTAAAAACAACATGTGCTCCACCACATGGTTCGGTGTTGTCCCACTATCACCGCATCAAACCCTTCATCTATGCTGTCTCGGGTCCTCAATGCTAGAAGTAAATGGTACTGGTGAGGGCAAAGAGATGCAGTCAATAGTGCAGAAAGCTGAGCGTGACCTTATTTAGTCTGCTCCAGTTGGCTAGAATCATGGAGTGTAGGGTAACTTTGGGATTGTAATGAAAAGAGGTACTGATGAAAGGCAGACACATCACTTTTTGTGTATGATATCTCAAAGGCACCATACACATGACATAGATGAGTGTATGGACTCTGTGTGATGGCACCTGGAATCACTGTGCACCAATTACATGGACCTGAAGAGACTCCTTTTGCCACCATATGGTGCCTCTACATGGTGTTGCTCTGTATTTTTCTTTAGAAGCTATGCTATTAAGGGACCATACCACTATAAGATGGCATATTAACATATTGACATATATGTAATGTCCACAGTTTTTTTTTTGTTTTTTTTTAAATCAGAGTCACAAGGAGACACTAAATGAGCCCATAGCAGCTGTGGGTATGAAATCTTCTAAAAGATGTTTTTCAGTTATATCTGGTCGAGCCCAATCCTTGGGAACTCATGTGGTGGAATGACCTCCAGATGTTTTCTTATTCATGCTGAATATGCTGCCAGACAAATCCTTGTTGGGTGGAATGAGGGGAAAGTACTCTGAAAGCAATCAAAGCCAATTCAACAGGGTGTGTTGCTGTCTACATACTGAATCTGGTCTGTTTGAGCACGAAAGACAGTAAAATTGTGATAGACCTGACAGTCTGTGCATTCTTTATGAAACCTCTTGGCCGTACCTTGAAAAACCCTTGAGGGAACCATCCAGAGTTTCTTGTGAAGCAAATGTTGCAGCACTGTTGCCAGGGATACATTATAGCTAGTATTGCCATAAACATTTTGCTTCTATGTGCTTAGTAGCGTTAGTGTGAGATGCCTATGTTCACTCACATCATTTATAGACTATTTTAAAAGTGAAATAAAAGTGCAATGCTCACAAAATCCATGTTTGAAAACCAAAAAATAACATGTCCTAAAGCTATGCTCCTATTAAAACTATTTTTAACCTTTCTTCACTTTTTTCTTATTCTGGTTCTTGATTTTATTCTGTATTTCCGGTAATATCATTTTTTTGCTTTTATTTTTCGTCATACATAGTTTTCTCTCTCAAAAGTCACAGAGTCAATTCCAATACTTTTTTATCTTTTAACCATCTTTATTATACATTCAAAAAGACATATTTTTTTTTTATCTCCCTCTCTCCCTCTCTCTCTCTCTCTCTCTCTCTCTATATATATATATAGTTATTTATATAGATAGATAGATATAACAATTAAACCAGTACTTATATTGAGTCTATAATTAAAAAAACAAATCACTCACTAAACCCAAATCTGATCAGAAGGGAAGGAGGGAGGAAAAAAACAAGATCATTGTCAAAGATCCCAAAGATCATACATGCAATTGTTGCTTAGGTTCCCAATCCAAGGTGCCACATCTCAAGTTAATTTGTAAATTTAAAGGAATATCTGATCAGTGGGGGTCATTGGTTACATGGCCTAGGCCAGCTCAGCTTCATTGCAGTAAATAAGGCTGATAGAGATACCAAGCACAGCCGCTATACTATGTATATCTACTTTACTTCTATTTTATAACTTTACTAGCTGAAGGACCCGGGTTTATTTAATCTTTTCATTTAATGTTTGTGTGTGTCGTTAAAAGATATCGTCAGTATCCACTATAACAGTGACATCTACAGCACCCCATCCCTTAATAGTGACCTCCACAGCCCCCCCCCTTTGACACTGACCCCCCCCCCACAGTGCCCCGTCCCTTAAAATGGGATCTCCACAGCAGCCCACCCCCTTAACTTTGACCTTTACAGTCGCCCTCCCTTTTAACAGTGAGTTTCACAGCACGCCACCCCCTTGACAGTGACCTCCACAAGGGCCCTCCCTCTTAACAGTGGCCTTTACAGCAATCTGCCCCTTAACACTGACCTCCATAGTGGACCATTCCCTTAATTGTGACCTCCACAGAAGCCTGCCCCTAGGGTGGCCAGATGTCCAGTTTTAGGCCGGACAGTCCGGCTTTCAGATTCCATGTCCTCCATCTGCCAGGGCCTGGACAGACACAGGGATGTCCTTTTGAACAGCTCACTCTCAGACAGCAGCACTTTCCTGTCTGAGAGCGAGCTGCAGAGAGAAAGCCACTGTCCCTCCTACCATTTTGGCAACCCCCAGAGGAGGAAAATCTGAAAAAAGAACATTTTTCATCAGACCTCAGATCAGCCCCTTATCAGCCCTCAGATGAGACCCCAATATTAGACCTCAGATGAGACCCCAATATCAGACCCTCATACCAGACCTCAGATCAGAACCCAATATCAGACTCTCATATCAGACTTCAGATCAGAACCCCATATCAGACCTCAGATCAGACCTCAGATCAGATCCCTATATCAGAACCCCATACCAGACCTCAGATCAGAACCCAATATCAGACACTCATATCAGACTTCAGATCAGAACCTCAGATCAGACCTCAGATCAGATCCCCACATCAGACCTCAGATCAGATCCCTATAACAGAACCCCATATCAGACCTCAGATCAGATCCTCATATCAGACCTCAGATCAGACCACCACATCAGACCTCAGATCAGAACCCTATATCAGAACCCCATATTAGACCAAAAATAATAAAAAAAATGAAATTAACTTAAGACTCCGGGCAGCACTGCTACTCACATCCAGCTGCTTTTCCTGCATTATCCACTCCCTCCCATAATGGAAGTGCTCACTAGTATTCACTTTTGAGTGAAAACGTTCCTCTTATAAAGCCAAAAATGACTGTAATACTCAACCCCTTTCTCCCCTGCTTCTTCTTGCGCTGTTCTCCAGTCTGCCCCCACCACTGACATCATCTTCTTGGTTGCAGCAGTGAAGTTCCCTACACATAGTTCACCATACAGCACTGGATATTAAAGTAATTGGCTGCAGTGGTGACCTCTGTGCATGGAACATCGCTACTGCAGCCAAGAAAACAAACAGCAGAGGAACAGAGCAGGAAGAAGCAGGGGAAAAATAGATGAGCATGGATTATTTAGTTATTTTAGCAGATTTACAGGGGCTGCCCAGGTATTTAATTCAGACAATGCCTTTAACACACTTTTTCTCTTCTTCCTATTTTCACCACAAAACCACAAAAATCTACCTAACCATTTCCATTTGCTTTAGTACATTTCTTTCACAAATTTCTCCTAAACCCCCAGAGTGTTTTCAGTGTTTTTAAGGACATAATCTCCGCTTCTGCGTTCTAATATCACTATCATTTTTGTCACTCTGCCTTGAATGACTCACAGTTGACTCACGCTCTTTTCAATGTCACATTTGCTGCCATGGCCTCTCCCAAAATCATAGTAAACTGTATACTGTGCTACTTCCCTTTGTCAATATATGTCCAGTAAAATCTTCCTGTTAATAGGACACTATATAAAACGTTAACATAGTAGACAGGGAGCCCATAGGTCACTTTTTCCTTGGTGTCTAAAATCTTCGGAATATAGAGTAGATCAAAATGGGAGGAGTGCTCTGTAACCCTAGAGCACATATCATTTGTTAGTTCTGTAGCGACCATCTAAAAAGATATGAAGCTATGTTTAGTATGTGTATGCTATAAATTATATTTTGCAAAAACAATGAGAGATGTAGGGGGAAATTTATTAAAACTTGTGTAAAGGTAAACTGGCTTAGTTTCCTATAGCAACCAATCAGATTCCACCTTTCATTTTTCAAAGGCTCCCTAAAAATGCAAGGTGGAATCTCATTGGTTGCATTTGTGCTAGTTTATATATACAGTATTTAGGACATAAGGGGGGGGGGGGGCTCAGGGAGTGCACCTGTTTGGAGAAGTCAAGCTGCTCTTTATATGGACAATCATTCATCTAAAATGGCCATTATATGATACTATATCTGCCTGCCAAAAAATTCAATGGAAGTCAGCTATTTGTAGGGGACCCAGGATCCAGAATCACATTTTGAAATGGGTTGTCTCTAACAAGGCTAAAGGAAATGTAAGAAACAAAACAGTATACAGACACAAAACACTACATATACACCAAAGGTTTTTTAAGCATGAAAAGGTATCATGAAGTTTACCCCAGAATAGGGTACTGGCAAACTGTTCATGCTATGTAATGTTATTCAGTATGTTTATGCCTTGTAATGTACCAGCATATCTCTGTATATATCAGTCTGTGTAATTAATGCTGACTCTACCCCTGTAGGAAGTTAGGTATTGGACTTAGGTCCGCCCCTAGCTCAGTTAGTAGTGTGCTAGGCTTGTGTAGAAAGTAAGAGGGAGCTACATGCGCTCACTCCTCACAGAACTAGGCTCTCTTCCCAGATAATCAAAATCATCTTATTCCCAGCCTTAGATTCCACAGAGAGAGATATTGGAGAGATAGATATTACAGTCCCCATTCTGGCCTATATCCATACATCACAAAAATCTGGGGGGGACAGCACTTATGGGGCCCCTGTGTCCCCGCCCACCCTCAAGCCACACCCACATATCTCTCCTCCCCCCAAGTGCCAAAATCTCTCCCCCCCCTTATGGGCCAGTGGGTCCGGTTTAAAAAAAAAAAAAACACACACACACACACACAAAACAAGACACTAATACTTACCTCCATCTGTCACAGCGATGCGATGCAGGTCTCTTCCGGCCTGTGTCCTGCGCTGTACGGCTCACAGACGGCGCGATGACGTCATCACGCCGCCTGTACCAACATCTGATAGGCTGCAGGTCTAGTGCCGGCAGCCTATCAGAGGAGCAGGGAAGGGAGACGCCTTTCCCTCTCCTGCTCCGCAGCACAGCCATCTGTATTGCTGTCCTGAGGACGGCGATACAGATGACTATGGAGATGAACGCTTCCACAATGGAAGCATTCATCTCCCTGTGCCCCGTCACCGCCGCACACATTGTCCCGCTGCCGCTGGGGGGGATTTTAGCATAACTGTCCCCCCCGCATTATTTCCTGGGGGGGATCCGAGCCCCCCGTCCCCCCCACTTCCTACGCCCGTGCACCTGGGGCTAATGTCTACGATCGGTGATAATGCTGATTGCAGCCATTTAAACCCTCAGATGCCTTGGTCAAATGTGACCACGGCATCTGTCAGCCTTGAAACTAGAAGCAAGCACTGCCTCAATTTCCGCCAGGTGGCATCACTACATTGGTATATACTGAATCCTGTATTCTGTAATGGATAGATATCCATTACAGAATAAAAGTGGCAATCTAATGATTGCATGTTATAAAAAAAAAGGAAAAAGAAAGTTAAAAAAAGTTTTTTAAAATACAAAAAGTGAAAAAATACAAAAATTCAAATCACCCCCGTTCCCTAGAATAAAAAAAAAAATAAACAATAAAAAGTAAATATCATGGGCATCGCTGCTGAAAACCTCCGCACTATTAAAATATATAAATATTTATCCCATACGGTGAATGGTGTAATGGAAAAAAACACTCAAAATTGCCGACTTGCTGTTTTGTCGTTAGTTCACCTGCCAAAAAAAAAGGAATAAAAAATTATCAAAAAGTCAAACACACCCCAAAATGGTATCACTTGCAAAAGATGAACCCTCATACAGCTCCGTAGACATAGAAATAAAAAAGTTATGGGGGTTAGAATATGGCGATGCAAAGAAAAAATTATTTTTTTTTAGGTATTAAAACACAAGTAGTGGTGCCATTAGAAAGAACAACTTGTCCCACAGAAAACAAGCCCTCAAACAGCTATGTAAACGGAAAAATAAAAAAGTCATGGCTCCGGAAAGGCCAGGAGTAAAAAACTAAAAACCAAAAACAAAAAATCCTCAGGGATTGAAGGGGTTAAAAAACCTTCCTTGGCCTTCCCCATTTTATCAATTTTATATGTCAGAAAAAGTGTAACAAGTTAACAAATATAGCTCTCATTATCAACTGCCATAAATACATCGATAAATCTTCCCCTTACAGCCCTAAATCACTGTTTCCCTTTGGATCATATATTACTAGACCGGCTGCCTACAGCCACCAATAGGGAGAAGATATAAGTATCCTGGGCACACAAACCTTACACTTAGCATGTGTTACTAGGAGTGACATGACCACACATGAAGAGTTTGAAACTAGGAGCAGGTTGCAAACTGCATATCAAGGCATTCAAAATAAGTGGAAAAATTAAGACTGCAGACTGAAACTTAGTGCAACTATTCTTTTTTAACTGATTGCAACTGCTATTATAGTGAGCCTAGAAGAGGAGAGATGGGTGGTGGACACGAGTGGTGGTAGCAATAATGATAGTGGAAGTTACTCCCTGTAGCAGACCTCACTCTGGTGCTCCCTGGGGTTGTGCAGTTATGGGAAGGGCACCCATTTTTTACCCATGGCTTTAGGGTTCCTGTCTGGAGTTACTGTAGGTGGGGTACCCTTGGTGGAGATGAGTGTTGACGTGAAAGACAGGATTGCCTGAGGTGTGAGGCTTTGATGAGACCAGTTTAACAGTAAAAACGGAACTTTAATTGCCAGTAAAAGTCCTAATACAGTATTTACAACAGTTGTCACAGTTCACACTTTGCATGAATGGCATATCTTACACAGCTTTAGAAATCTCCCAGAACTTACAGTTCTTTCGGTAGATAACAGGCCAATTTTCCTTCTCTGGAGTAATCCTCTTTACGCTTCACTTTGCTCTATAGCTTTAGCACAAGCGTCCAGAAATAGTGGGGCAACACTTCACCTGCACTATCATTACACTTTATATTACTTTGCACATTACTCACAAATGGATCCACAATGTCCTCTGTGGGATGTGGGCCTTAACAGATCCTCAGTCTGCCTCTAAAGAATGTTCAGCTCCCAAAGCCTTTCATCTCCTGGACAAATTAACTATGTAATCCATAAGCCTCTTAGACAAATTATCTCCACAGCCTTTTGTTCTCACACCTCCTCGCAACACTGGCATGCTCCATAATGTCTCTTTTCTTCTTTTTCTCCACCTAAGCTGTTTTTTTAGAGCTTTTGCTCCTCTGGCTGGATCATTTCCAGGGTCGCTCTCTGAGACCTTACACTTCTCTGTCTCACTCTGCACTGACTTACTATTCCCTATGGGGAGGGTGACACAGCTGCCCCTAGCAACGGTTGTTACAACCCGTGAACTCACTTTGGAGCATACATATAGGCTTAGCACCAAAACACACATTAATCCCTGAAGCAGTGGACCACTGCTGTAGCATATCACTGCAAAGGTTATCTTTCTCAGAGCCCAAAACAGCATTTCAGCTATACAGGAGACGGAGATGTAGCAATGGAATTTTTAGTAATTCTCCCATTCTGTGGTCTGGGAAAGATGGATGCACACCCCTGTTGGAGTTCTACTGGTCACAATATTAAAAGTTTACCGACTTCACAGAAGAGGACAGCTCAGACACCTATATTTACAGTTACAGCTTTTTACTTTATTGGCAAATGCTCTTTAAAAGATCATCTCAATAAATATACCCATATAATACTAGAAGCTGAAGAACTGTCATGTTTTACTTGCTGTAGGTCTCTCGGGAATTAGCAGTTTCCTGGTGTAAAGAAAGAAAAATTCTTTATTTTGAAGTCAGTGCCAAAGATAACATCAACGTAGACCTGGCATTTGAGACACTTGCCAAGGAAGCATTAATACACGTGAGTACAAAGGTTTAGTTTCATGTTTTGTCATGTTCTCGCAGTAAAATTATGTTATAATGGTATCGGTGTGAGAGATGCTCAGTAATAACAATAATGATGACTAAATGCATATTCCCAGCAATTGGCATATAATTCTCATCTAAGCAATGTGTCTGATATTACAAATTATGTAAAGTCAACTGGTACCCTGTTCCAATTATGCAAATTCTGATGGTCCCAGGGAAGGCCCAATGTGACTAATAGGACTTCAGTATGCTTAGGATGCAAATAATTATCTCAGGATTACTGTACATTGATCTCAATTTGCAGCAAGCTCCTGTGGGAGCTGGTGCAGAGGATGGGAGTAGTAGTGGCCCTGATGAGATTTTGTAGTGTTTTGGTGTGCTCCTTCAGACTGTCGCTCCATGGGGTTCAGTACAGTGAAAGGGTAGTGCAAAGAAACCAGGCAGAGATTGCAGAAGAAATAATGTTTTACTTTACTTTATGCAAAAGGTATATTGAGGTACATTCAGCAGTAGGTTGTTGTACGCTCAGATGTCCCAGCATGAGCTCAATGAATGGTTAAAGCAATGGCCCCAAATTCACTCTCTCTCTCTCACTGCAGAGTGCCTTTACCCATAGTTATCCCCTTGATGCTGGTTTCTCACTGTGTAGCTTTACAAGTTTGCAGTCTCTCTAGAGTAGGGTTCCTCACAGGAGATCTGGAAATGGTTCTTGGAGTAGGAGCTCTGTCATGTGCTTCCTTACTCTACACTACAAGAATCTTCTGGTACTAGGAGGTGGAGCTCGTCCGCTCCCTCATCTCTAGAAAGGACTGGGCCCTGGTTAGGGCCGGCTCCAGGTTCATGTGGGCCCTTGGGCGATAAAGCCTCAGTGGGCCCCCTTGTGGCATTTTGCACAACACACGCGGCAATGAAGATGCATGTGTTATAGATGTTGCCAAATAGAATAGACAGAACCGCTACAGAGCGGATATATGTAAATCAATCCTTATACCCCTAATTTTTTAATCTACCCAGTGTTTTAATCCCTCAGTGTAGTGTACGGGAGCTGTAATGCCCGTCACTACAGAAGGGTCACTTGTGTGCAGTTGTTCCCCTCAGTTTTGAGGAGATTGGTGTAATACATCTTCATGTAATGCAATACTGTCTATTTCCCTGTTACTGTGATATTTGCCATGTGCAGGCCTGCTAGGGGTGTCATTCCAGCTCTAAGTCACTAGAGGGAGCTAGGGAGCCCTAGTTTATAAATAGGCCCAGTCAGGGGAAGAAAAGGCAGATTAGACTGAGTCTAAGTTAAGTGCAGGCCATGAGTCTGCGAAGTCCAGCTCAGGCCTTGAGCCTGTGAAGGCAAGGCCCAGGCCTTGTACCCGCTGAAGTCAGCCCAGGCCCTATCGCCTGTGGGGGTCCAACCTAGGAAGATTCATGCCCTAGGAGGAGCAGTCCAGACCCTAGTACTAGTGGAGAAGTGTTGCCTCCTTAGTCAAGCTGCAAGCAGGACAAGTATCCCTGGAGAGAGAGGACAGTTGCCTGAAGTGTGCCTGAAGCCTGATGTGTGCCTGATCTTAAGAGGCCTGTCTTGAGGATGGCCCTTTGGGACTGTGATTACTAACTTGAACCACTTCTGTGACTGTATTGTAACGTGTGGAACATTCTGGAGCTGTACCCGATAACTGTTCATCTGTCTGCAACTACGTTCAGTAAAGTTATCCCGTTATTTAAAGATACAGAGATTCCTCAATTATTCCACCTGTCACTACACGGTGTGCCACCGTTCAATTGGCACTGGCGTCACGACATTCATCACCTGCCTGTTCCAGTGCTGACCCGATTGAAGACGACAGTCGGTCCCAGGTTAGTGGGTTGCCCTGCACTACAAAGCCCAGCATACCTAAAGCTACACTACTGACCCCCTGGGACACTGCATCAGGTCTACTCAGTATTCAGTTTTTACTGTACACCCTCTAAAGAGAAACAGACATTGAATATGAAAATAAATTTCAATATGAATGCTGATAGCACTATGCTGCTGCCTGCCCCTGTGCCCCCAATGCCCAATACATTTTAATATAATGATATTTTAATTTGGAGCATAGCAGGGCGGGCAGCAGACTACTATCAGCAGTCTGGCAGCCTCAGGTTTGCACAGGCAGTGTGCAGAAGAATCAGATTAAGGCCTCTTGCCCATGACCGTATGCCCTCCGAGATATATGGTCCGTGGGGGGGCCATATCTCCCGGAGCGGCATTGATCATGCGCACGAGAGTGCACAGCATCATAGATTACAATGATGCTGTGGACGTCGGGCCACCTGCGGGGCTATTGTCCCGCACTCATATGATCGCGGACCATATATCTTGGAGGGCATACTGTTGTGGGCAAGAGGCCTAATTTAGCACCTGCACACCCAGCTGATGCCTGTCATTATTGATTACCACAGGGCTGTACTGGGAGAGAGTATAGCAGAGAACTACAAGGCTCAGCATGTACAGTCTGTCATTCTTGGTTACCAGAGGACAATACTGGTTATGGGACTGAGGACTGCTTCTCCAGGGCATTTAGGAAAGTGGCTGCTCTCCTCAGAAGCCATGAATGAGAAGAAGGAGCAACTCTGCTCATGCTGACTGAAGGTTGGACTCCATTGACATCTCCTCCTCTGCTTCCATTCCTGTAAGCAAACCCTGCTGTGGATTTTGGGGCTCCCTGTCCATGCTGAGTGACAGGAGGGATCTGTGGGGTTCACATGACTGGAAGGATGAAGAACTTTTGGGGCTGATTTGACCTAAATGCTGGCCATATCTGTGCTAATGGTGACAGGCTATGTTGGAGGAGGTGAAGCTATGAATGGTGCCTGTTGTCACTTGTGTGCTAGCTGCTGAGGGAGATTGTGCTTTGTCACCACATATCGCGACTGCCGACTGGCCATATGATTAATACCACTGCACCTTAAGTCACTAGCCCTTCTCCTGTCCCATACACTGGCAGCTCTCTGTGGCACTGAACCCTCCCGATGCGATAAGCGGCCGCCATGTTACTGGTCAACTCACACCTGTCTAAACTCCTGGTTTCTTACAGCTCGGTTGCTATGCTGTGCCCTACTGATCTGCTACACCCCTGCTGTCCTCCAGTGCTCCTCCGATCTGTCTCGCATACCTGGAGATCCTGCGAGATCGCACTAGCGCTGCAGCAGTAAATGTTTAAAAGGACCAGCGCGGAAACGAGTGGGCCCCCTAAAGAACAGTGGGCCCCGGCACTTGCCCGGGTTTGCCGGGTGCTGACGCCAGCCCTGGCCCTGGTGGACGTCCTGGCCACTTGCAGCTCATGTTGGAACTCTCTGAGTGTGTAGTCAATTATATAACATACGGTGAAAAACATCAACATTAACATACATTTGCAGATACCCTAATTGTACTGGGGCACTGCAAATTTCTATCAAGGTCATTGGTCAACACTTTTTGCATTCATTGTTACTACATATCGTTAATGCATGACAGTAAGATTACCTTTTTTACTGTGTTGTCATATTAATAGCTGCAGTGAATGATTTTTTTGACAAAGGGTAGCTTCATGGGGAGGGTTATGATGAAAACGTCAAATAGATGGAAATGCAATTAACAGAAGTTTTGTGGGTCTGACTCCCTCTGTAATGTAATACATTGCCTGTTAGTATATTGCACAGTGTAATACACTAACAATTGCCTAGAAGACCCAGCTAGGGGCTGGATCTCCTAGGCTTCAGTAAGGCATTGGGCTGCCTATTCACCCATTGATCCCCGTCACCACAGCACGGGGACCCGATGGTGTTCCTCACCCGCCGCAAACACCTTCTATGCAGGGTTAATTCGCTGGCATTGCTGCAAAAGCCGATACAGCAGGGGTCCGTCTATCAGTGACTGACAGCACATTCCTACCGTCCCTGGGAACTGATCGAGCAGGCACCAGAGTGGTGTCCTCCCTATCAGCATGATATAATAGTACATCAAATGGCGGAAAGTCAACTACCCCTATGACGTACTATTAGAGAAGGGGTTAAAGGCAATAGGCCAAAGTTAGTTTTATATCATTTCTAATGTGCTCCTGCTTTCTGAGAATTATTCTACAGTATATGTGTAATGCATGCCAAAAGTGTTGACAGCTATGAAACAGTTATAAAAGTTAAAACTTCACAAGAAGAAGACTGCCATCTGGTGACGGAATGCTGAGTCACTCGATCAACTGAAAATTTAGACTTCATATTTTGCACACCGCAGCCCAGCACTAGGCCCTGGTCTGGAATAATGTAACTTACTGTACTGAAATGACAAATCTGTTCTCAAGAGGCTGGAGATCCTTTTCTTCACGCTTAGTCCATCAAACACTTCTGACTGGAGATGCAGATATATGCTTGATAATTCAAGTTCTGGATGCTGCTTAACTTAAGAACTCTTTATAGTGAGTCTGTCACCAGTAAACTAAATTGTAAACCTGTCGGGCCCCTTGTCGGGCTAGCTCAGCTGAATGTAATGATGCATTTTACTTCATGATCTGTTGCTTCATTCTAGAGAAAAAGTACTTTCAATCCATATGAAAATGAATAGTTAAAGAGAGTCTTTCACCTAAACTGCCCATTATAGAACACTAACACCATGATCTGCATTATAGTCTCCATATTGGAATGTTACTTACTATATAGCTGTCCGTGGCTTATTTTCACTAAAAAACACTTTAATTCAATATGTTAATTAGGTTCTGAAGATGCCCAGGGGAGGTGTTCCAGCGGCCAGTGCCCAGGCCCCTCGTCACTTTTCATATGAAACCCCTCCCCTTTCACCCCTCTAGCCCGCCCTAGGTTCTTCAGAAATCCAGAGCCAGTGCCGTTCACAAGATTCGCCCCGCCTGTGCACTTAATTCCCCATTATGGGCAGAAGCACAAGGCCGGATAGATGTATGGGCCGGCACATGCGCATTAAACGCTCCTGTGCCTCTGCCCATAATGGGGAATGAAGTGCCCAAGCGCGGCGAATCTTGTGAACGGCGCTGGCTCTGGATTTCTGAAGAACCTAGGGGGGCTTTAAACTGGAGGTGTGGATGCCGGAAGACCTACACCCAATTGCAAAGGTGCCTGGGGAGCCCTCTAGTACGGCTGTTTGCTATGCTTCGACTTGAATAAATATACTGATCCCCTTGAAACTTGCTGTTTGCAGCTTTGTCACTGGTCACCCCCGAGGGGCATGCTATAGAAGTAGATTTCTCACCTCTAGGCTGAATCTTATAGGCTTTAACCATGGGCCATGGAGCCATCAGGGAGAGAGCAGAGAGGCAAGAGGCCTCCCTTTAGCAGGCAACTACATCTTGGCTGCACACTGACTAAACTTCAGGGAAAGAACTCCTAACTAGGTCCAAGCTAAGCTATTTATACACTGTCACACTGCCCCCATCTAGTGGTCAAACTAGTGTAGTGCAATCTAATTGGCCTGAATGAAAGGATCTCCAGGGCTGTCTTTGCTCGGTTTTCCTTCCTTTGAGGAATATCTGGCTTTCATTGTGTTGTAGACCCAATACTGGGGCTTCACATTTATTTTGCATATTACTGTTTCCCAGGGAGCTTTGCACTTTGGATTGCTGTGTTGAGACTCTTAAGTGAGACTCCGCAGTGTTTTATGTAGCTGGTCTCCCTGAGATCAGCTATTGTTGTGTTTGAGTAGTCCCCAAGGCATTGCTCCCGGTTAGCCAGAATCCTACTCCACACTGATGAGGGGCAACACCCCGAAACAGCTGTCTGTGGATGGATAACTGGCTTAGGACGCCATCTATGTCCGTGCAGATCATCGGACCTCTCCTGCAGTCTCCGTTTGGTGAGGCCTATTGTGCCCTTGTATTGAGCCTTGCGTTGGTGCTTTATCTTATAGGGCTGCTGCCCGGTCAGATACGATCTGATATATCATTGCACCACATCATCTGAAGACACGCAAGTAGCAATTACAGCAATCATTTGATTCAACAGGAGGGGTGTTTCTGTCCTGTCTAGCTGAATGCAGACAGTTGTTATATGCCACGGTTAGGATGTTATTATACACCTATGGATAACTGCTTTAATATGAGTTATATTCTCACAAGTCTCTTCAGTTTCCCCTGATGAGCCCCCCAAGTGTTAGGGCTAAACGCGTTGGGACAGGGACGTGTTAATTTTACATATTCCACAACATTATCAGTAAATATCACCAGCTAAACAACCCTGGTATTTTCAAGCTACCGTGTAATTTACTATTGATTTATGAGAGTTGACATGTACCTAGCATTTGTGCTACTGTTTATTATTTTTGGTACGTTTATTTCTTTTGATAAAGTTTAGACTAGCCTACCTCAGCTTGTTCTATACATCCCAATCAGGGCCATCCTAGGGCATCCAGGAGGTTCCTGATACGGGATCGCCCCTATCGGGGCGGCCATTCCGTTCTAGGCAGGGCGACATCAAGATAGGGTTATACCTAGGGATAGTCCCCCAAGCATCTTCTACTATACGAGTCCCTGCCATTTCTTTTGCCCAATATTATGAGGATCGACTCTTCCACAAGAGGAAACTCCTCTTTGTTTTTTGCTAAGTTATCTAATTGTGCCTATTTGGGGTAATTTATGGTATATGCTCCTTTTTATTTAGAATCGAAAATAAAGGCTAAGTTAGAGTATGGTTCACCTGTGATTTTGTTTATACCTTGCTATAACCATTACTAGTTACTTTACCCTCTGACGGGTTATAGTCAATACTGTGAGTCATACACATTAGGGGGAACATTTATCATTTGCGATAGTTTTTTTGTCAGTTTTAAGTCTGCCTCGTGTGCCTGCACCAATTCATGAGCTGGTGCTTCTTAATATATTTGGAGTGAGGGCATTGCGGTTTGCACCTGTTTGTGTAAAAGTATACCGGGGGGTTGCCTGGTCTAGGTTGTGACTTTGTTTGCGACTTTTGAAAAAGTCGCACATAGTAAATGACAATCCAGGTCTAATCTCACTTGCCATGATATGTGACTTTTTAAGCCACAAAATGTGACATATCTAATTTGATAAATGTCCCCCTAGATAGATGTCCCCCTGGCAGCAGATGCTGAGGAAGAAAGGAATCAAGCATGCTAGATGTCAACATGCGCAAATCTTTGTTTTTTGAGAGATAAGCCATTGCCAGTCGGCCCCTAATTAAATAAACATAGACACTAACAGATAAGTGCCCCTAGTATCAATAATGCCCCAGTATTAAAAAAGCTACCTTAGTGCCCCTAATAATAGTGCCTCAAGCAAAAATGATGCCCCCAGTATTAATTATATTATGTATTTTGCCTTCAGTAATAATAATACCCCTAGTGCCACTCCCCCTCCGCATGACGCATGCCATTCCAAGCATACATACAGCAGGCTCTTTTGGCCTACCGCCTTTGTCCTGGAGCAGGAGGGTATGGAGGGCAACACAGTATCAGAGTCGCGTTGACGCTGGTAGTGGGAAGAGCCACAGGTCCTTTGGCACCCGAAGGGCATAGTGATTTCTATCCTGCTGTCTGGTGTCAAAGGATCTAAAAGCAGAAGGAAGGAACAGGGGGGTGGCTTTGCATTATCAGAGGCAGGGGCGGGCATTACAGAAGGGCCAGCAGCAGCCATTGCCCTCATTACAATATACATTGCAGCCGCCAAAGTGACATGATAATGAGATCGCAGCAGGGCTGACTGCGGCCTGTAATGTGTATTGAAGTGAGGGTACTGGGCCGCGGGTGGCCCTGCTGTAATCTTATCATCATGGCACAATGTATTAAGGGAACGACACCCATAGCATGCTGTAGGCAATTGGCCCACTGGGAAGTTTCCCGGTAGGGTAAATTGCCAATCCGCCCCTTGTTCCAAACTACCTCTGGAAGTAACATCTGCACAAAACAGTATTTTGGGAGCAATGGGTTTTCATGGTCAAGCAGGCCTATTATCATCCTAAACAGAGCCAAGCACTGCCTCGAGGGGTGTAAAGCCACTGCCGCTGGACTCTGAAGCAGCAGAAATGTGTTCTCTGGAGTGATTAATCAAATTTCAATATCTGGAAGTCTGATGGCTGAATATAGGTTAGGTAGATACCCACAGAAGACCACCTACATAGCGTCTTCTATAAAAAATCTGTGTAGAAGGAAAAACAGTATGGGGCTGTCTTTCAATGTTTTAGCTAGGCCCCTTATTTCCAATGAAGGGTACTGTTAGTGCTACAGTATGCAAAGACATTTTAGACAGTTGTAAGCATTTGAAGCAACAGTATGCTGAAGTCCCTTTCCATTATCAGCACAATATAAGCACTGGTGCTGTTATCCCCAATAAAACTTTTGATTTTTTTTCCTGCAGTTGAGTAAACAAAGGCCTTAAGAACGGGGGCCTTAGGGGTGGGAATCCTGTGGATTGTGCTCGCCATGCATGGATTATACTTGATTTTCAAGCACATTCCACAGATCCTCAATCATATTGAGATGTAAGGGTAGGTTCATGCTCAGTTTTTGGAGGAGGTTTTGAGGGAGACTTTCCTGCAGGTTTGTCAGCCAAAGCCAGAAGTGGATTCGAAAGGAATTAGGAATATAAAGGAAGGATTTATAGTTCTCCTGCCTGCTGGATCCACTTCTGGCTTTGGAAAATCTACTTCAAAATTTTCTCCAAAAAAAACTTTGTGTGAACCTACTTTAAGTAGGGTGAGCAATGTATCAAATGTGTTAAAATGTTATACAGTTTCCCTACAGCTAGAATATTAGTGGTTGGAGATAGGTCTGTCGCCTTTACACTGAGTAGGGGAACTAGGCAAGGCTGCCCTCTCTCTCTCTTATTATTTGCCATCTTTTTACCCCTCGCCATTAAAATAAGAGCAGACCCGAATATTGAGGGATTTGGGGGGAGGGGTATACAAGATAAGATCAGCCTGTATGCAGACGATGTTCTTAAATTTTTGAAACAGGGATTAAGAGTGCTGGAGTATATAATGGAGATAATAAATAAATTCAGGAATATGTCTGGATATGAGATTAATTGGATGAAATCCGTCCTGCTACCTTTAATCCATATGATCCCGAATTTATAGAGTAAGGTTAGGATACTTGAGCCCTCCGCATGTATTGAGTATCTGGGGATTAGGATAGGGGCAAGGCTATCGGATTATAGTAAGTTTAACTTGACACCACTATTAGATAAAATCAAGGGTAAAATAAGAGCATGGCAAAAGATGCATCTCTCCCAACCTGATAGAATGGCATTAGTAAAAATGATTTTATTACCACAAATATTGTATCTACTCATTGCTTGTCCAATATGGATTGGTGACCCTTTTTAATGCCCTTAATTATTTAATCTGGTGGAGAAAAAGGGTCAGAATCCGACAAAAATACTTATGGTTGTCAGAAAAATAGGGCGGAATGTCCTTTCCGTATATGCAAGGATATTATTTAGCTGCGCAGTTACAGTGGTGTATGGGACAGAGCTCTCAGGATTATATACAGATGCAAGTAAAGAATTTTGAGGGGGCCCAACGGGATATAGTCACTGTATTAGAAGCTGGCTTTTTCGGTAGTAGGGGAAAATCCTGCCGAATAAGCTATATGTTGCATCAAGTATGGAAGAAAATCAAAAAGGTATTGGATATTAAGAACAGCGTAATATTCTCTCCAATTTGGCACAATTATAATTTAACAGAGCTGAGATTTATAGAACACAAATTTTGAGGAAAAAAAGTGTATTATTAGAATATCGCAAATAGTTAATTCACAGGGTTTGCGTTCATTAGAGGAACTTTTGTTGGTGAGCGAGATTAACACTGGCTAGATACAGATATGTACAATTGCTGCACGCCTTTAGATCTCTAAAAAATAAACACTATATAGTTTTCAAAGAAGGTGATTTCACGAATTTTTGTTATAGGTTACGTGATAAAAATGTATCTATTTCACAAGTCTATAAGAAAATTCAACAAGGATTAGGCAGGGTTATTAAATTCACGAGTGAACTCAAGTGGCAACAAGATGTCAGATACGAGAGGATACTTATTTGGAATAACATATATAGAAATATAAAGAAAGCATCTATATCCAAAAACCATAGGCTTGTACAATTTAACATTGTACGTAGGCTATATTATACACCATTGCTTCTTTGGAGGTTTAAAAGTAATGCAGATGATAGATGCCCTAAATGTGCTTACGAAAAAGCAGATTTCAAACATATGATATGGAGCTGCCCCATTTTACAAATATTCTGGGGACAGATATATGGCGAGCTGGACAAAATGTCTTTTCAAAAATACTCTATGGAAATAGCATCTGCAGTGCTTGGACAACTCCCTGATAGCAAAGTAGATAAATACCGAAAATCTTTATGGCTAAAGGGACTAATGATAGCCCAGGTCATGATCGCTAGAGTTTGGGGGTCAGATAAACAGAGTTTTAAATCAAAAAAGGATATAAATCTAATATTCTGGTTTAGATCACCAGTATATTAAGGCAAGTATTTAACGAAGTGATCAATTGTAATCCTAAAACATAGCTTTTAATTAGAGATTATTAAAATATAGCCCTTAACCTATAGCCTATAGCCCTTAAATATAGCCTATAACCTCACTACGGGGCACTCGTCCTTACAAGGGCGACCCCGTCTGGAACCTGTCTCTATGACACACTAGCCCTATGATGTCCCTATTCTATTCCCAACATGCATGTTTCATATTCAAGCATAATCGTCAGGGGGAGAAGAATCAGGATCTGTATTGATGACAGGTACCGTTAGGGCACATGGAGGTAGGCAGACTACAGAAGTCTGGGCTGCCATCATGCCCTGAAATAGGAGTAGGCAGGAATATCTGATTGTCTGACTACCTCCATTTGCCCTAACGGTACCTGCCATCAATACAGATCCTGATTCTTCTCCCCCTCATGATTATGCTTGAATATGAAACATGCATGTTGGGAATAGAATAGGGACATCATAGGGCTAGTGTGTCATAGGGACAGGTTCCAGACGGGGTCGCCCTTGTAAGGACGAGTGCCCCGTAGTGAGGTTGCTCTGCCCATTACTAGGCCAGGGCTTTATTTATTCACGGGGCTTACCGAGGGTTAGTAGTCATCAAAAGTACCCCAACATTGAAAGCAAAGTGGGATCCTTTAAGGCAGTGATGCTCAACCTGCGGCCCTCCAGCTGTTGTAAAACTACAACTCCCACAATGCCCTGCTGTAGGTTGATAGCTGTAGGCTGTCCGAGAATGCTGGGAGTTGTAGTCTTGAAACAGCTGGAGGGCCGCAGGTTGAGAGTGCCTGCTTTAAGGGAAGTGACCTGCACATATCTGGGATTCCTTTTTGCCACAACTAAGGACCTGTCGTCAAAGTGGTAGGACCATTGTTTATCTTGTAAAAGTGCTGCCAAAAAGGGCTATATTTTAATAATCCCTAATTAAAAGCTATGTTTTAGGATTTACAATGGGTAAGATAAACACCCAGAACTCGAAGTATGGAAAGGCTTCATGAATAAGATCAAGAATTATGAAAAGATACTATTTGTGGGGTCCCAAAAGTTGAATGTCTGGAAATGTACTTGGGTGGTTGGGAGGTTGGGAGTCAGGGCTCCCAGTGAACCGAAAATGTGGATTTAGGGTCATGGTTTACACTTATTTCCTACTCAGATGATATAGCATATGGCTGTCCCGAGCTCCGGGTGACATTAGGGCGATAACGGGCAAATTTAGATGGGAAAGGGAAAGGTTTTGGGGATCAAGGGATTGAAAATATAAGTTGTTATATATTATAAATGACAATCGACTACTGTATAATTGTATTGGAAGTAAATGTTTTAATATTGTAATATTAATATTTGGATAAATACAATTTATATATTAAAAAAAAACGACTCTAAGGAGGCCAAGTCAACACCTTGAACTTTTCGCCTTGTACATAAGTCAAACTATTCTTGAACATTTTTTTTGCAGTGTGACACTATCCTTCTGAGGTCACTGTCACTAGGAAATATCATTGCCCTGAAGTGGTGTACCTGGTCTGCAAAATTGTTTTGTAAACTTCCCATGAAAGATAGGACCTAAGCTTTTCCAGCTGTACACTAACCAGAGGTTCACACTGCCTTTGCTAGTTTTCTGTGGGAGCATGTAATGTGATCTTCAGTGAGCTGGCAGTCACTCTTGGTATCACAAGACAGATTGATCACAGAATTCAGAAAGAATACTACTTTAAGATGCAGGGTGGGAGCAGGAAAAGAACTGATAAGAGGAGTACTAGACATTTTTCTCTGATGTATTATAAAGTTACCTGTACTATTGTTTTATACAACGTTGTACAACGTGTTATTGGCCATTTAAGTATACACTGTATAAATCATACCTACTAGTGTTATTATGAGATTATAAAATGGATTTGTAACTTTATTTATTCTTTCATGTATATTTTTGTATTTTCACAGTATCAGGAGTGCAAAGAAAGTCACCTTACAGATTCTATCAAATTAACTCCACTAAAAGACTCTCACACCAGTTCCTGCTGCTGACAGGATGTTATATTACCATACAAAAAACAGTTTTTCTATATGAATGTTTGGACAGATAATGAAAGCCATCAAGTGAAATGGACAGATGTATGGTGATGAAATAACTTGCTGCCTTGGTAATTTATTTAGACTCCTATGGAGAACTAGAACATCTTACAATTTTTACATGCTTTATGCATATGGGATAAGTTAAGAACAAATTGTAAAGCAACACACAAAATTCTGCATTGAAGAATTGTATTATGTTTTAAATAGTACCAGATTTCAATGATTTTTTAATTTTTAAATTCCCTAATCATCCAATTAAAAGTGTTCTGCTGCTTCATATGTTTACTGTTTGTGTCTTCAATGTGGTTTTATATATTTAAACTGTATAGCATATTTAACATTAAAGGGGTTGTCTGTGATTTTGATATTGATGGTGCAACGAGCCGACTAGGTGGTCCCTTAAAGTGAGAGAGTTTTTGTTGTGACGCCAGTTGCATTTCAGCAACGAGGGACTGAGTCCCCCTAAGTAAATGGCGGTGGTGGAACCCAGGTGTACGAATGCCAGAGTGGTGTAAAGGTTGCCTAGAATGTCCCTTTAGATGTTGTGGCTGTGCACATGTCACAGTGCTCCTACCTGGATATCCCGGAACCCCAGGCATAGTCGTCCGAAGCAGTGCAAATAGGAGGAATAGTTGAGGGATTTGAAGAAATGATTGAGTCCAGACTTGGTATATAGTTGGTAACAACTTTACTTGGATAGGCTTGCATCAGGAAACAATCTTCCGACTTTATCTTGGTCACCAGCAAGCTTTGGCATAAAATCTGGCAGGCAAACACATTCGGCTCTGGTACATCTATCTCTCTTTAGATCTGTTGTGCTATCAGGATTAAATAGGAACTTTTTCTCTCTGCTGTACTTAACGTTCTGCAGTCCGGTTTGGGTCTTTATCTTTATCTCTATCTTTCTCTTTATCTTTACTCAGGGAATCTTTACTCCTGACTCTGGAGGCATTCAGCTTGGGCCTCCGGGTCCAGCTGAGCAGACAGGCTCTGCTGGCTGCAACACAGCCTTCCCCTTGCAGGGGGTACTCTGAACTAACTTCTGCAGGCTCGTCCAAGAGGGATGAGGGCCTGCTGCTTCCCCTTACTACAACTCCTCCCTCTCTAGAGAGGGCTAGAATGGATAGCGAGTTCCACTCTAGGGAAACTAGCTCAGCCATTGTTGCCGCCATCTGCTGGTAGGCTGGGCACATTACACTTTAACATAACATTTGCAAGGAAATATGAATATGCATTGTGCAGGACATGGAAGTAAATACACATGATGACACTGAATCACCCATAGGAGATAGTAGCGCGGCGCAAAGAGATAGTAATGCCACTCTGGGGTGTTACAATGGGCTATCTTCATGATAGGTCATCAATATCTAATTGTGGGGGTCTAACACCTGGCACTACCACTGATCAGCTATTTGAAGAGCCTGCAACACTTTGTGAACATCAGGCCAGTGAGTGATGACACGTTCATCGGTCACATGGTCTTAGCGCAGCTGTGGTTGCATTGTACAAGAGAAAGTATGCATTTTCATTCCTGAATTCTTATGCAAAAGTCAGCAGTGAGTAGTGTAAGAATTGCTTTGAAGAAGCTCCTTGGCCTATTAACTACCTGTGCAGCCATGTCACACATAAAAAATTGTCAAAAGTCCATTTGTGTAACATCTGCCAGTCTACTGCATGCTGACAACTGTAACTGAGGTGCCTGAACTTAATTCTTCAGTTAAGAACTTAAGAATTGTTCTTCTGTTAATCTGGCCTCATTATTCCCTGCAATGCTACACTGCATGGACATCTACATCTATATGCTTTTCTGAAGCCTTTATTAAAGAGGTTTTGCAGGCTCCTGATATTGATGATCTATCCTCATGAAAGGTCATTAATATCTGATCGGTGAGGGTCCGACACCCTGCACCTCCACCAATGAGCTGTTCTCTGCAGCCACCGATTCTGGAGCTAGATCTTGAATGGTGTGGTAAGCACAGCTCCTTTCAAAGTGTGGTGGTTGTGCTAAGTTATTGCAGCTCTATGAGAGAATGGAAGTTGAGCTGCAGTAACTTAGCACGGCCACCAAATTTTTAACAGAGCCATACTCCCTGTCCCGTTCAAAGAGCTAGTTCCAGCACCGGGGGCTGCAGGGAACAGCTGATTGGTGAGAGAGTGGGGAATCGGACCCTCACTGATCAGATAGCAATGACCAATTATGAGCTTGGAAAACCCATTTAAGACAAGATAGTGTATACTAGACTATTATTTCCTGGCACTGCGGACAGGTATTTTTAATGGGAAAGTTGGCATCTAAGACAAAACTTCATCCACTAGCTTTAAGCACACATCCCAATAAACAGAGCAGGAGAATAAGTACAGTGTCTCCAATACCTGCCTATTCTGCTCTCCTACTTTTAGGTCTCACAGTGGAGTCCAGCTACACATGTGTTGTGCAACAAGAAAGTCGTTCGACATTTCATTTAATGAATTTCAAGGGTGCCACTATGGGACATGCTACGACGGTCATAAAAAATTCATCCAAGTCAAATTTTACTTGGCACCGTGTAGCCAGATCAGTTATGTTCAAAGCGGCTGTAGGTTATTTCTAACTGCAGGCAGAAAAGGGAGTGTGAAATTCACAAAGACTCTGAAATCTATAGGAATAGGAAGTAGGAATAGGAAGTAGTACCGCATGTGCTCGAGCCTGCACGTTTCGCGGGTTTTAAGCAGCCAATAAAGGTGCCAATGTTGGCTGCTGGCATTACAGTGATTGGCTGGCCGGAACGCGCCATCGGGTGCTATATAGCACCCGATGATGCATGTTCGGCTCAGAAGTAGACAGGGAGAGCAGAGCGTAGGAAGAGAAAGACAGTGTAGGGACTACTGTGTGTGTGTGTTTTAGAGCAGCAATCTATTTACCTCCTGCAGTCTCAGGGACAGTGCTTCGGAAGGGACAAATGCAGGGAGAGACATTTGCTGTTTTTACTACCAAAAGCTTTTTAAAGACCCCAAAGTCCTTTTAAGGACTACTGTGTGTGTTTGACAGCAGCAAGATATGTTTATTTTATACCTATTAGTGACATATACTGTACAACTTCCGCAGACTGTGTATTTAATAATCTGGGCCACATCTAGTGTCCATAATCTGTGGTGTTTTTTAACCAATACTGTAGAACATCTGCAAACAGTGTCTGTATTACAACTTCCATTAATCTGGGCCACATCCAGTGTCCATAATCTGTGGTGTTCTGTAACCACAGACCGAGACCGGGACCAGACCGAGCTGTGGCTCTCACCACTTAACCTACAACCAGGCATGGTTGTGTCTGACAATGGGCGTAACTTGGTGGCGGCTTTGGAGCTCGGCAACCTGACACACATCCCATGCCTACGCCATGTCTTAAACTTAGTGGTTCAGCGGTTTATCAAAACCTACACCAATTTGCAAGAGCTACTAGTGAAGGCACGCTGCGTGTGTGCCCATTTCCGCAAGTCGTCCACAGCTTCAGCCGATCTGTCAACGCTGCAGCAGCGCTTGCGGCTTCCAGCTCACCGACTGTTGTGCACCTGAGCACGCGCTGGAGCTTTACATTCTACATGTTGGCCAGGCTTTGTGAGCAGCAGAGGGCAGTTGTGGAATACCAGCTGCAACATAGTCGTCACCTTTCAAGTCAACTGCCACTATTCACAAGCGAGGAGTGGGCATTGATGTCAGACCACTGTGAGGATTTTAAAAAAACTTTGATGAATCCACACAGATGGTTAGTGGCGATAATGTTATTATCAGCGTAACCATCCCACTGCAAATGGGGGAGGACATGACACAGGGTGATAGCCAGACCACCCACAGTTCGTCTTCTCAGCGCGAATTGGACCATGAAGAGGAGGAGGAGCTGGAGACAGTTGCCTCTGCTACAGAGGGTAGTACCGATGGAACGTTAATTCCATCTGTTCAGCGTGGATGGGCAGAAGAGGAGGAGGAGGATGAGGAGATGTAGTCATCCTGATGTCGACATCGACGTCTTGCCTGTTGGTACTCTGGCACACATGGCTGGCTTCATGTTAGGCTGCCTTTACCGCGACCCTCGCGTTATGCGCATTTTAGTTACAATAGATTACTGGGTGTTCAGCTACAAAGAGAACTTCTCATCTTCCATTCCTGTGGTGGAGAGGACGAGTAAAACGGTGCATTACCAGAAGGTACTTGTTGAGAGATTGCTCCAAAATTTTCCATCTGAGAACGCGGCTGGCAGAGTCCGTACTTCCTTAGGCAACCGAGGAAGGGAAACAAGGGGAACACACAGCAGTTCCAACATAGGCTGGGCAACACTCTTCAAGGCATGGGACTCTTTCATGACACCCCGCCAGCAACCTCACCCTGAAGGCCTAGTGCTACAAGGAGGAAAAAGTTTTGGAAGATGGTGAAGGAATACATAGAAGACCGTGTCAGTGTTCTAAATGATCCCTTAGTGCCTTACAACTACTGGGTGTCCAAGCTGGACATGTGGCACGAACTTGCGATATAAGCCTTGGAGGTGCTGGCCTGCCCTGCCGCCAGCGTTTTGTCTAAGCATGTATTTAGTGCCGCTGGTGGCATTATAACAGATAAGCATATGCGTTTGTCCACTGGCAATGCTGACAGGTTGACTCACATAAAAATGAACAAGGACTGGATTGCCCCTGATTTTTTAACTCCACCAGAGGAGAGCTGAGCTGAGGATGAACATAAAGGCAATTTCAATCTATTATTTATAATGTACTCAATCTACTGTAGTGTATTCCCATGCACCTTTTCCACCACAATAAAAAGAGTATATGGTTAAATCTTGTTTTCTCCTCCTCCTCCTCATCCAGATTGTATATATTCCCTCCACTCTAATTTTTTTTATATGGTCAGCTCAACTGCAGGCCCTCAACTCCAATTTTTTTTTAAGGTCAGCTGAACAGCATGCACTCGCATATAATGTTTTAGAGCTTCAGCTCACCTGCAGGCACACACATATAATGTTTTAGAGCGTCAGCTCACCTGCAGGCACTCCCATATAATGTTTTAGAGGGTAAGCTCAGCAGCAGACCCTCGCCCCTAATGTTTTAGACGGTCATTAGCAGGCCCTTGCTCCAAATGTTTTTCAGGGTCACCAACAGGCCACAAATGATAATTTTTCAAGGGTGTGTATGATGCCCTCCTTTATGTGCAATAAAGGGTGTATTGTAGTGCCGATTTCTTGTAATTTTTTGGCAGCCCTTTCACTTAGTGCATAGGCTTTATGAGTGTGGGAATCCCACTACCTGAACAATTGTACCACAATGTGAATGAGGACCTCCTTTATGTGATATACAGGTTGTATCGGAGTGAGTCTTGCTTGTAATTTTTGGCAGCACTTGCACTTTATATACAATTGAATATACAGGAAAGAATGTTTCCTAACAATTTTTCCTGTGAAATTGTTTTTTTCTTTTTTCTTTTTTTTTTTTTTTTGGGGGGGGGGGGGTTTGTGCGTATTTTTGTCAGTCTGTAAAAGTGCCGTACAACTGAGACAACATGGTTTCCAGCAGCGTCCTGGGAGTCCAAGATGCATCCAGACATCATCCCCATGCTGTTCCCAATCCATTTTGGTGGTGTTTCTGTCACTTTCTGACCTTTTCCAATGGACCAGGCACCCTCCCCTCATCAGAGCAGGGGGTGCCTGGTTGTCTCCAATTGACTTCCATTATACTCGGGTGCTCGGCCGAGCACACGAATATAGCAATGTGTTCGGGCCAAACACCCGAATACTTTGGTGCTCGCTCATCACTATTTATTACCCGTTCTGTATGGTTTTCTGTCACAACACAAGTTCCTGTATGCTTAAAGAGTAACTAAACCTTTGTGTAAAATTTTAATAAGATGTCTCTAATGCCCTTATAAAACTTTGTCTAATATGAATACTAATTCATTTTGTATTTTTTTTTATACTTTTTCCTTCTGTGCATCTAAAACTCTGTTCTCTGTTCACCGCTGACAGCTCAGCGGTGTTTGGGGTATGGACTGTGAAATTTATGAATAAGCAGGGAGTTCGGGCAAGGAACGCATATTGCTGCTCCTGCCCGTGCCCCCCAGAGGATTACTAACTCCTGACATAGCACATGGGTACCCTGTACTCATGTACTATGCCAGGATTAGCTGAGCGGAGCGGGCTTCTTCTTTTGCCTGCTAAGCTAAGAGCTGACATGCAGTTCTCTTAGCTTAGCAGAGCAGGCAGGAGGGTATCCATGTGCAATGCCAGGAGGCCAGGAGTTAGTAATCCTCCGATGGACACGGGCAGGAGCAGCAATATGCACTTCTTGCCAGTACTCCCTGCTTATGTGGCCCAATTCATAAATTTCACAGTCCGTACACCGCTGAGCTGTCAGCGGTGTACAGAGAACTGAGTTTTAAAAGCGCACAGTGAATAGTGCACTTTAGGGAGGAAAAAGTATAATAAAAATACAAAATTAATTAATAGTAAAATTAAAATTATATTATATTAAAGTATATTAGAAAAAGTTTTATTAAGGCATTAGGGACATCATAATAAAATTTTACACAAAGGTTTAGTTACTTTTTAAGATTCTTAATCTTAGACATGAGATTCTTCTTCATATATGTGACTGAGCTCATTCACTTATTGTATTGAAGTTGCACTCATTTAGCCCCTTTCTGTTGCTAGTGAATGGAAAGTCATCATCTCTGAAAAAAATTCTGAGGAAGAGCCCTAACTGGGCAGCACTTCTAAAGGAGCTATCAAAAATGAAAGGTGGAATCTGATTGGTTGCTATGGGCAACTAAGGCCTCTTTCACACTAGCGTTTTAGCTTTCCGTCCTAGAGATCCGTCCTCGGGTCTCTAGGACGGAAAGCTACTGATCAGGATTAGCCCCATGCATTCCTGGATGCATCAGGATGTCTTCCGTTCAGTAGGTGAACGTTTTTTGGACGTTGACAAAACCGTAGCATGCTGCGGATTTGTCTCCGTCCAAAAATCCGGAAGACATGCCGTAACGCCGGATCCGGAAATAATGCCCATTGAAGTGCATTAATCCGGATCCGGCCTTAAGCTAAACGTCGTTTCTGCGCATCGCCGGATCCGACGTTTAGCTTTTTGTCAATGGTTACTATGGTAGCCAGGACGCTAAAGTCCTGGTTGCCATAGTAAAGAGTAGGGGGAGCGGGTGAGCGGCATACTTACATTCCGTGCGGCTCCCGGGACGCTCCAGGATGACGTCAGGGCGCCCCAGTGCATAGATCACGTGATCGCATGGATCACGTGATCCATGCGCGTGGGGCGCTCTGACGTAATTCAGGAGTGCCCCGGGAGCTGCACGGAATGTAAGTATGCCGCTCCCCCGCTCCCCACTGCTACTATGGCAACCAGTAGTAGCGTCCTGGCTGCCATAGTAACACTGAAAGCATTTTGAAGACTGATCAGTCTTCCAATGCTTTCAGTTCACTTGCGTTGTGCCGGATCTGGTGTGCATTCCGGCGACGGAAGTGCACGCCGGATCTTCACAACGCAAGTGTGAAAGAGGCCTAAGGCAGTTCTACTTTACACTAGTTTGATAAATGACCCCAATTGTGCGCATTTGTGTGTGTTGTGCAAAATTGTCTTTGTGGTTGTGACCATAAAGGATATATTTCATCCAGGTCTTCATCCGTACTGTCCTCTAGTTGTTCCTCTCCTTGTAGGTCCAGCAGACATGTTCCCCATCCTGCTAGCAGCACATCTGTGTTAGAAATCATAGTAGAAAACATTATGGAAATCTTTATTATAAGAATAAACATATCAATGTTTTCAAGCTCTTCTATACAGACTAAAGTATCAGTTATGGATAGGTTTGGCCTCTAAGAATAAACCATGAATCTTACTTTTGCCACACCAACGTTACACCAACCAGAAATATTTGTGAATCTGCTGTTTCAGGCCCCTTCTTTGTATATGTCTGGAAAAGGCTATTTTTTTTACTTTTTATGGATGGTCAATGGTGTTATAAAGAGAGCATGATACAGGGCTGATGCATGGGTCTTTCGAGGTAAACTCAATATCATCCCTCTGGGATCAGCATATAGCCCAGCTGGGATGGACTCTCTCTCTCACTATTCCTTTGCCAATGGTCAGGCTCGTGTGCCATGATCTATAATGAAATTATTTAAATTAGTATAATCACCACTGACATTTTGGCCTCTTGCACACAACCGTATGCGGCATTAATCGTTCGCGTGGGAATGCACAGCATCATAGATTACAAATGATTCTGTGCACGTTGGGCCGCCAGCAGGACTATTGTCCCGCACTTGCAGCCTCTCACTCAACAGACACACCCTGCTTCCTGCTGCTCACTTTTAAAACACAATCGTGGACATGAGCCACGCATAAACCCCGGAGTGGATCGTGGGAAGTAAGCACCCACCCAGCTCTTTGCTTATTCCCAGTAAAAGCCAGGCCCAGATTAGCCGATACAAGCTATACTAGGTAACAACAGTGCCCACTATCTGGGACACCCTAGGTGGACACCCTAGCTAGTGGCTCCCACTCCACCAAGGCATCCCCTCTAATATGCTTCCTGCACCATTCTCAGAGACACATACCGTCCTTCATATATGAGGCCTGTCACTGTCTCACAATGGATAACATAAGTTCACATGAAGCATGTTCTATATGTTCCTCGGTACATTGTCTTACTCTTCTGAAGTACATGAGGACCATAGCCAGAAGATACTAGTGGGATGAGAAGCAGAGTTAGAGGCTTGTAATAGATGTCTTATGTACAGTAAATCATTGCACTATGGAGCACATAAAGAAGTATTTAGTATATACTGTTTCCAGGGGACCCCCAATCAGACCTCAGATAAGAGCCCCATGCCTTATAGCAGCCCCCAGTAGCCATAAATCAGCCCCCAGTAGCCTCATAGCAGCCCCCAGTGCCTCTCCACCAGCCCCCAGTGCCTCTCCACCAGCCCCCAGTGCCTCTCCACCAGCCCCCAGTGCCTCTCCATCAGCCCCCAGTGCTTCTCCATCAGCCCCCAGTGCCTCTCCATCAGCCACCAGTGCCTCTCCACCAGCCCCCAGTGCCTCTCCATCAGCCCCCAGTGCCTCTCCATCAGCCCCCAGTGCCTCTCCAACAGCCCCCAGTGCCTCTCACCAGCCCCCAGTGCTTCTCCATAAGCCACCAGTGCCTCTCCATCAGCCCCTAGTGCCTCTCCATCAGCCCCCAGTGCCTCTCCACCAGCCCCCACTGTCTCTCCACCAGCCCCCAGTGCCTCTCACCAGCCCCCAGTGCCTCTCCACTAGCCCCCAGTGCCTCTCCATCAGCCCCAGTGCCTCTCCATCAGCCCCCAGTGCCTCTCTATCAGCTCCCAGTGCCTCTCCACCAGCCCTCAGTGCCTCTCCATCAGCCCCCAGTGCCTCTCCATCAGCCCCCAGTACCTCTCCACCAGCCCCCAGTGCCTCTCCACCAGCCCCCAGTGCCTCTCCACCAGCCCCCAGTGCCTCTCCACTAGCCCCCAGTGCCTCTCCACCAGCCCCCAGTGCCTCTCCACTAGCCCCCAGTGCCTCTCCATCAGCCCCAGTGCCTCTGGGATTTATCTTTGTCTCTTCTTTTTACAGCACAGAAACCTGACATTTTAACAGGGGTGTGTAGACTTTTTATATCCACTGTATATCTATACCCTATGTTCTGTTACTACAGTATATCTAATAACTTGGTTATTTCGCTCTCTCTCTCTCTCTCTCTATGCTTGTATCCTTCATCATGTCTGCCTTATTTTTTTTTTTTTACTGGATCTAGACACTTAGCCTTAATCTTCTACCTTCTGTATCTATTCCCAATGCTTGGCTCTTTGCAGTAAGCTTATTTTTGTTACCAAGCAATAGTTCTAGGTGGTACCACATAGCAATAATTTATTTACCAATATAAATTATATTACCATTACTTACATATAATTGTAACATAAAACCAAGATGTAAAAAACAAATACCTAAAAAATCATACTCAGAATCTTTTCAAGGTATACTAAACTCCAGTCTGTGCCTACAGATAGTATTAGGAGCTACACATTTGTGGCTCTTATACAGTATGTAAGGAACAATGACAAACTAAGGCCAGTAGGGGGAGGCCAAAGACAGTGTGTATTATCCCAGTTAGCAGCAAGGCAGACACAAATATAGTACAGGAAAAGAAAGGTAGAAATCTGACTTGATTGGTGGAACATTTTTAAAATAGTCACAAATTATCTATATAAGAAGACAAAAGAGAAAAGTCATGGATGGCAACGCTCAGTAATATATCAATATGGATTATATATCAAAGGACGTAATCATATACCTAAACATGGTATTGAGAACAAAAATTATGGAAAAAAGTACACTATATGGAAAAAGTATTAAGGCTTTAAGGCTAAATCATTGAATTCAGGTGTTCCATACAGTCCTATTGCCACAGGTGTATAAATTCCAGCACCTAGCCATGCAGTCTGCCTATACAAACATTGATAAGGGTCCTTTCACACTGGCGTTTTGGTTTTCCGGCATAGAGATCCGTCGTCGGGTCTCTATGCCGGAAGAATCCTGATCAGGATCATCCCCATGAATTCTGAATGGAGAGAAATCCGTTCAGGATGCATCAGGATGTCTTCAGTTCAGGACCGGAACTTTTTTGGACGCAGCAAATACCGCAGCATGCTGCGCTTTTTGTTCCGTCCAAAAATCCGGAACACTTAGCCGCAAGGCCGGATCCGGAATTAATGCCCATTGAAAGGCATTAATCCGGATCTGCCTTAAGCTAACGTCGCTTCGGCGCATCGCCGGATCCAGTTTAGCTTTTCTCAATTGTTACCATGGCAGCCAGGACGCTAAAGTCCTGGTTGCCATGGTAAAATGTAGTGGGGAGCGGGGGAGCAGTATACTTACCATCCGTGTGGCTCCTGGGGCGCTCCAGAGTGACGTCAGGGCGCCCCACAGGCATGGATCACGTGATCGCATGGATCACGTGATCCATGGGCATGGGGCGCTCTGACGTCATTCAGGAGTGCCCCGGGAGCCGCACGGACTGTAAGTATACCGCTCCCCCGCTCCCCGCTCCTACTATGGCAACCAGGACTTTAATAGCGTCCTGGCTGCCATAGTAACCTGAAAGCATCAGAAGACTGATCAGGATCCTGATCAGTCTTCTAATGCTTCAGGCGACTTGCGTTCTGACGGATCCGGCGGGACGGAAGTGCCTGCCGGATCCTCAGAACGCAAGTGTGAAAGGACCCTAAAAGAATATTTTATTTTAAAGAATTCGCTGAATTCCAGTGTGGTACTGTAATAAGATGCCCCAGTGGAAGTGTTTAGATACCACAGCAACTAAGCCAGGATGTGACAGAGCACATAAAGTTACAGAACAGCATCGCCAAGTGCCTGCAAATAAAGTCATTAATAGTAATAAGCGGCACAGGCAATATTCGAATTTGCGATATTTCGCGAATTTTTTGCCGAATATTCGAATTAATTCGCAAATTCGAGAATTCATGATCTCCAGTTTACTTGATTGCGACAATTGGCAATGTAATATATTTGTGATAAAAATTCATGATTAGAATATTAGCGATCAACACTAAGGGGTAGGCAACTTTCCTATTGGTTGCTAGGGATGTTGCTAAGTGCCGATATTCGCAATAAATTCACGATTAGAATATTCGCGATCAACACTATTCGAGAATACAAATATATAGCGCTACATTTTAAGCATTCGCAAATTCTCAAAGTGGCGATATTAGCGATTAATATTCGCGATTCGAATATTCGCGCTCAACACTAGTCATTAACACTTTACTGATTCAGTAACTACAGAGTTCTAAACCTCCACTGGTTTTAACATCAGCACGCAAACTGCACTGGGAGTTTCAAGGCATGGGTTCCCATGGCCGAGCAACTGCATGCAAGCCTTACATCACCAAGTACAATGCCAAGAGTTGGATGGAGTGGTGTAAAGCACAATGACACTGGATCAGTGGGTGATCTGGGGAGAGAGGAATCATGATTCTCTATCTGCCAGTCTGATGGACAAGTCTGGGTTTGGTGAATGCCAGGAGAATGTTACCTACCTGACGGCTTTGTTTCAAATGTAAAGTTTGGTTGAGGAGAGATAATACAAAAGAGCTACTCCAGTGAAGGGAATTTTTAATGCTTTAACATACCAACAGTTTAGACAACTTTATGCATCCAACGTTGTGGGAACAGTTTGGGGAAGGCCCTTTTCTGTTCCAGCATGACTGTCCGCCAGTGGAAGAACTTGACTGGCCCTTACAGAGCTCTGACCTCAGCCCCATCGAACACCTTTGGGATAAATAGGAACAGAGACTGAGAGCAAGACCCTCTCATCCAAGATTAGTGTCTGATTAAACAAATGCTCTTCTGGATGAATAGCTCTTAATAGTTTTTTAAATGAACGGGGTGGTTTTGGAAAACCCCCTATTTGGCCGGACCTTTCAAAGAAAGCTTACTTACCCTCTTCCCTGCCCTGTTGCCCTGCTCCTTCTCCTCCAGGTCTGCAATGTTCTGCTGGGCTCCCTCGACATCTGGTCACAGCCAATCACTGGCCACAGTGGTAACTGGCTCCCCTTACATCACGACAAATAGTCACATGACCCATGACCCATTCTTGCACAACCCCTTTAATTTTATAAACAGCAGAGTTTTAACAATGTATAAATTACAAGTTTTATTGTATCTTTTCCCACAAAACTATGCATCAATCTGCTCAGCTTCTCCTCTATTATAACATGCTGCCTGTGGTTTGCATTGTATTTCGTGGCGACAGGTTCTCATTAATGATTAATAAATACCACTAATACATAGAAAGATGGGCACCACCAAATTTCACAAAAATTAATCTGCTACATGAATCTGAAGCTTTTGTGATTTGTTTCAGATGAATCACATAAAAACAGCGCCCAGAGCCATTTTACTGTGAATATTGACAGACAGAACCACAAAGGAAGAAGAAGATTGATCAGTGGGCAGGAAACTCCATATTCTGAGACAGAAAAAGATTTCATCTTCAGGTTGCGACCTGTAAAGGTGTTATGAGGCAGTGTCTGACAAAAAGCTATTACAGACACAAGCCACTCATGTAGTCTGATAGGGACATTGTAAGCATAGTACAGGGGAAGATTAAGAAGATATCATTGGTTAGAAAAGCTTTAGTGAAAGCTTTGCGGAAGTGAGGACTGGTCACAAAATTGTGTGTTTAATATAGCTGCTGCTGTCAGCTGGTTCTGCATTACAATCCCCCCCCCCCCCCCAATTTAAAAATGACCTCTCAAGTTTGAATTGCATTGCTATACCCATGTTATTGAATGCATAGTTCAAGTGAGGGGCATGGGTATGCATTTTTATATTCATGTTATTAAATGTATAGTTCAGACATTTTACTGCAACCATTGCATTTGTATACCTGTGTTACGAGAACGCATAGTTTAAAAACATTTTATCACAAACATTTTGCTATTACCAAGGTAAATTGTCAATACTAGTCTGCAGTGTGTTTGTATTAGGGGAGGGACATTTAATTGCACTTCTGTCTTATATAACCAAAACAAATGTGCAACATTGCTAGAATCGTTTAATAATATGTGTACTAAACTTGTGACTTTTGATTTATAAGCCTCATAATAAATTGTCTGAAAAACAGATGAGTTGAAAATAAAAGACCCAGGCCTCATCATCTGAGGGTCAGAATATGGGTACTAGCAGCAGTTGCAGCACCCGCCATCCAACCAGTAGTAGTTGTAGGCCACAGTCCTCCCTGGTTTCGAATAGGATCCACATTATTATTGAGGACAAAGAATATGAGATTGTGTACTGGATATCTCATCCGTCCTCTCAGTCACAGCATGATGTTGTGGATTTCACCCATGACACCATGCCTTGGAGCCAGAGGTCACAGCATTCCTAAATTCCTAATGTCTCCACTGCCGCTACCCCCCCTCCCCCCACCTCCAGTGGGGCACCTTCTTTTTTCCTAAGAACAGGGAACAAAACATCATGTGCTACGGAAGATACTAAAGAGAGTCTCCCTGTCGATGACTTCTGTGAAAACAGTTGTTTTGACTGCCATGGGGAGGAGGTTCAGGCGTAGGCTTGAGAACCCATGCATAGTTGTGTTGGTTGTGGTACTAGTGGCTCCTAGAGTCAGCGGTAGTGACAGTTGCACTTGGGGTTGTGTGGAGTTTGAGGATGATTGTGTGTTGGACAGGACCTGGGAGCTGGATTGGGGTGCTGAGAAGGAAGTAACATTAGAGGAGGATGGCAGTGGCAGCAGTAATAAACAGCAGAGGCAATGTACGGCTAGAACCTCCCAAAAAACTGCCAGGGCCAGATCTGGTTCTATTTTGGTTAGTTTTGGAACTGGTGAAGTCGTTGATACTTTGGACGCAGGTTCCAAATGTGCCAGACTTAATCCAAGCTCGCATATCACTAGTATTGTGCAAAGTGTGTGAGTATCTCCTGTTTGGCTGTTTTTTTCCACAGTGCCAGCAGATTTAAAATAAGACATGGGCATACAAATACAAACATACCTGTAAGCACCACGGCTCTATTGCACCACATGAGGTGGCATCACCAGTTACTGTGGCAAAATAGTAGTAGTTGCTAGTTAATGCAAGAAGAGTGTTCTCTTTTCCTGGGCTTCTTCATTTGGGGAAAATAACACATGCTCCTTGCATGGGGCAAGTGATCAATTTAGTTGTGCAAGACTGTTTAGCATCTCAGCTATTCTTATGTGACAAGAAATATCCACCTGGACTTGAAGCAATAGAATGATCTGCCATTGCTCCACTTGATCCACGGATTCCAACTTGCTGAAATTCCACCTTGCATATGCTAGAGCGTCTGTACGAGCAGTGTAAAGTGGTGAATGATTTTGTCATACACCAGACCACTTCAGCAGGGAGCAGGGGCGTAACTATAGGGGAAGCAGGGAAGCAGCTGCTTTGGGGCCCTGACCCAGAAGGGGCCCATCCAAGAGGAGGAGAAGTACTAAAAGATTTTGTCAGGGCCCCTCAACATTATTACACAATGAAATGATATACAGTGGCAGTATAGACAGTGTAGAAAACGGATGGAACAGCTGCCGGGCCTGGTCTGAGAGAGCGATCTTTACTAGCCACAGGAAAGGGGGCGGCATGAAAGGAAGGGTTTGTGAAAAAATTACTGGGGGAGGGGGCCCCATTCAAAAATTTGCTGTGGGGCTCAGTCATTTCTAGTTACGCCACTGGCAGGGAGCATGTGTTGTTTTGAGGTCAGGCAGCGTAGGCTTATCAGAGACGCCTGTCGCATACTCAGGCCCTTAGAAGAGACCACCAGATGTGTCAGTAAGGACAACTACAGCTATCAACTATGTCAAACTGCTGATATTTATCTTAAAGCAGACACTCACGCTGATGCAACAAGGGATGGCAGAATAACAGCTCATGCATATTACTGGCCGCCTTGTAGCTGTTGGGGACCCAAGGAGAAAGTCCCATGGAGGAGGAAGTGGGCGATGAGGAGTTGCCTTTGGAGGAGGAGGAGGAGTTGCTTGTGCCGGCTGATGATGATGACCAGGACACTGACCAAGAGAACCAAATATCTCAGTGGGGGCAGAGCTGGAAAGAAGCGGGTTCTCAGGCATGCTGGCGAGACTATCAAGATGTATGCTTGCTTGCTTACATAATGACAAGCGTATCCTTACCATCAAGCAACCTGCATTTAGACCCTTGCTATCAAAGCAAAATGGAGGAATGTTTTCCTGTTGCTGAATGGGAGGCCAAATTGCATTATTGCCAGGATACACTTTGTACACAGCTTGCCACAGCTTATGTCGAGCAGACGCCTACCGCCAGTGTATCTGCCCGGGAAGACCCTCCCCTCATTGAGTCACCCACCTTCGTGGTCTCCGCTACCACAAACAGCTGCAGCAGCATTCAGTTCAGTATCATCAACTTGTTGGAGCAATTTTTGCATGTGCGCGAGGCTGACACAAATCAGCAAATGAAGGCATACCACCTGAACACCCGGGTCCAATCCTACCTAGACTTTCTCTAGGCATATATCATGATCCCTGACCCATTATCCCACAGCTGCTTACCATTATGTTCCATATCATATGGCTGGTACTTCCTTCATGCAACTGTCTGCCTGCCAACTATTATAATTTTCTTTAATATTTATCAGAAAGAAAGTACACATGGGGCAGAATGCAAAAGGGAGGATGGTCGGGTCAAGTGGACAGAGGTGGCCTAAAATGGCTAAACAGCCCAGGGCCTATGATACACTTAATCAGCCCTGTCCCCACATCCTGTCCATGGCCTCTCACCTAAAGATGACATGTTAGCTTAGCTAATATCCAGTTATGCTTAAAGGCCTCGTTAAAAAGCTAAGCCTTGACTTTGGATAGCTATGTTACTTCACCTGGTGTGAAACACTCAGTTTTCTTTCCCTTTTGGAAGGAAAACTGAATGTAACATCTTTTTCCCAGAGGAGTGTATGTCTGCTGCCCTGTATCTGACTAATAGTACCTCTGATTCAGGTAGAACCGATTTGTACTCAAAATAATATTTAGTTTAAAGTTGGCAAATCGGACCCATAAATTAATTTCAAGAAATTCGCTCATCTCTACCCCAATCCTTGGCCCATGTGAAAGGACATTAAGGGCACTTTCACACAAGTTATTGCTGGCAGTTTTCTGCAGTTTTGCATATTTGCACCTGTGTTCTTTGGTGCCGTTGAGTTAAGAACGCCTGCGCCAGATGTTAGCTGGACTACTGGAAGACTATGAGAAATATGAAATGTAAGAAGCACAGGTATTTTTTGCTAGTGGTGTTTTTGTTAATTCAGTGGCTTTTCTGGTCTTTCTGGATTTTTCCCAGAAAAGCAGAATGCTGTAGCTATTGGCGTTTTTTCAGACATCTTGACATCTTCTCTGTAGGAAAGAACACTATTTAAAAAGCTAGTGGGCAAAAATACTCTTAGCATAAAAGAAACGAAAAAACCAAAGCCACAAAAAACACATACAAAATGCAGGTAGCCAAAACACATGCATGCACTTTACCTGGCACTTTTTTATAGGAAGAAGACAAAATTTATGTATTTGAGAACCCTACACAGAAATATATCCTTTCATTATCAGGCGACAAGTGACAATTTAGCGAGTTGTTCAATTACACAAAATAACAATCACTTACGGATGTAGTAGGGTTAACACACATGCTTTATGAGACGTGTTATCTAAACTAAATGCAACTAAATGCGTTAAGCAATTGCTTTTCAATGACTTTTGTTTCAAGATAAAGCGATGAGTTAAGAAATTTGAGTTAAGGGTTTGATTGTTACCCCTGCTACATCTGTATTTTTTTCACTGTTCGCTCGTTACTGCGATCATTGCTTATTCGCCCCAGCGCAGTCACACTGCTGACGACTGGCAGATTTCGGTTTAGGAGAAATGATTTGGTGGCAACAATAATCTTGAAGTCAGGCAGATTTGTCCGACCCTTACAAAATGAACAATTTATTAGTCATCATTCGAACACTGTCTGCTATTGCATAATTATATAATTTCTCAAATTCAAATGATTTTACGAGAATTCAAATGATAATTGCTCCTTCGAATACACTCTTTAGGCTGCATAACGGCAGGTTTACACAACCCGATACTTGGGCCGAAGATTGGGAACTAACGTTTGTACGAACACTCGTTCCAAATAAGTGGCCCGTGTAAGTGCCACAGATCACCCGATGAACAAGCAAAATAAGCAAAATGATTTTTCATGTGGGCACCTCAATGGTTTCTGGGCAGCAGATCATGCTGTGTGAACAGTAATCTACTGCCCAGAAACAATTATGCATGGGGACGAGCGATCACATTAGCCATCGCTCATCTCCATATAGTGGAGGTGATCGCTACATGTAACTGCAGAGCTTCACCTCCACTAGTGAGCTGAGAATTGTCGATTTCTTCCCAACAATTGTGTGCTCGATCGCTGCACGTAAATTACTACATAAAAAAAAACTCACAAAAAGAAAAATGATGTAAATGTCAAATAGATGGTGCCTAGGTCTGCCATCCAAACATACCACAGAATTTTATCAAAAACCTAATAAGTATGCACATTGCAACAAAGCAGTGCAGTAAGGGGGTTTTGTCTCTTGATAACTTTCTTTACATTCCCAGAAAGATTAGGTTGTCAGTAGACTATACTGGAATTTACAGGTAGTGCTTTAAAATGTTAACCCATACCCATCCATCAAATGGTTAATATGAAAGTGTGTCTGTTCTGTCTTCTCGTTGTTTGTGCTCTTTGTCAGTCGACTACTTGTGCCGCTTTTTTCCTGTATAAGCTTTTAAATCACCAGCAGCCTGGGATCTAATTGGATTATACATTGATATTCTTTTAAATCTTCATTTAATTAAAGAGGCCCCTGGAGTGAAGGAATTCAAACGCATATCAGTCAACGAGAGGAAAAGCATTTTGTTTTTCCAGTTTTTAGATATGAACCTCTATTAGTTTACCTGCTCACAAGAAACAAAATTTTATGGCTATTCAATATAACTAGAGTTATTAAAGCCGAGTGCTGCCGTGAGTGACATTTAGTTCTCGGTTTACAGCGTATGAACTGCTTTATGGTATTGTGTTTTAACGGGAAACTTTACACTAGTTTCTTATTAAAAATAGAAATTTGACTGCAGATAGAAGTTAGATAAAAACTGCAATTTAAAATAAGTTTGAATCTACTTAAAGGGGTATGCCATGAATGATATAAAAATGAAAAACAGACATTATATAGTACACGACATGACTTCATTTTTTTAAAAGAAAGCTAGAACCAGCCTTGTACTTTAGTTGGATCCAGAGAGCTCCCTATTCATTGCTCCAATCGCTCGGCTAGATTATCCTCAGGCTGGCAGATAAAGAGTCGTGTCCTTTCTCAGGAGGCATGTCATTTCTGCTGCACCTCCGCTCCTGTAACAGCCACGGCTTCTAACAATAGATATAACTGATGGCAGATGAAGGATGGAACTGAGCATGTGTGACCAGTAGGTGGTCGTGCAAAAAACAGGGGGTTTCATTATAATGAAATAAGGAGAATATCTCACCACTGGAGCATTTTTGTCAAAGAAAGTAAATTACATAAGTAACTAATTAGTTTTTCATGTGTTTACCAAAACCAAGACCAAAACCTATGAGACTTTAGTGTGTTAACAACATACAGTCTATTAACATGATTACTGTAACATGCTCTGACATGTCTAATTTGGTAACTACTTGCATTCCCCATGTAATAACAATTTCTGGGAAAAACATCATTTTTCCTTACAAAAATCTACTTCTACTGTAGTCAGCTATGAAGTAGGTGATGCTAATTTTTTTCTACATTGCTGACTGACAAAACCATTTCCGTGTGCAAGCTCTGCAGGCAGAGAATAAGATGTGGTCATTCAGGCACAAATGTAAAAACTATAGCTGTCCCTTAGCCTATGAAAAGGTAGTAGTACTCACAGTTCACGGTGGCAGCCCTCACCCTGGCTCGTGCAATGAATGGAGGGAGCACCCTTTTTTCTTTTGGGCAAACCATGTTACTGGGGCTCCTGCATGGTGGTAGTTGGAGTGCCCTTAACGGTATGGTCAATAATAAGGCCCATATTAGGTGAAACAAAGAAGCAGCCTCTTTACTGCGGATGGTGGGTGATGCAATACCTTGGCGCTTCTTATGGGCAGGTGCATCTTAGAGGGCGAAAAATACGGTAACTAAATCAGTGTCACTTGTAATACAGAGGTCAGATGTATATGTTATAGAATTGCTTGTTTAACGTCCCTAAAATGTTATAGTAGTCCCAAGGTGGATGTTTATAGCAAAGGAGCACTAGACATGTTTTCATAATATATATTTGCTTAAAGTGGGCCCAATGATGGGATCTAACAGTACTTACCCTTGATGCTAACATTTACTGAATCAAAGTCTCATTCATTGCTTTAATCAGAGTAGCATTAATAATATAGGACAGCTAGCAAACAGTTTCCTGGCTGTCTGTTCTTCACTGACCTCCACCTGTGACCTTGCTCTTTTTCAGTTGTGATCTTGTTTCCTTCCTTTGTAATAGTTTAAAGTTCTCTACTTCTTTAGTTTCTTAATCTTTCTATTCATATCCTATTATGGAGCTTGTATATACTTTTGTTTTCAAATCATTTAGGTTATTTTACAAGGCGTGAAATTAAATAGTGTTGTCTAAGCCAGATTTTGAGCTCTAAACATGATGATCTCACCAGGGCCACATTGTATAGGCCATTATAGGCCATACATATAAAAATACAGCCACAAAATTGGATATTTTTAAAAGCATCCTCAAATCTAATTGTGAGAGGTACATACCTTATGGGAATATAAGATTAAGGAACAAGAAGAAACCAATGTGGATTGTGAATAGAACTGTAAAAAAAGCAATAAATGACAAAAAGAAAGCATTTAAATCACTAAAACAGGAGGGTAGCGAGGAAGCACTGAAACACTATAAGGAAAAAATAGAATATGTAAAAAACAAATAAAAGCGGCCAAACTAGAGACCAAGAGATTCATTGCCAAAGAGAGCAAAACTAACCCTAAAATGTTATTCAATTATATAAATGGTAAAAAGTATAAATCTGAAGGTGTTATTCCTTTTACAGAGTGATGAGGAGGGAGTTGCAGAGAGCGATGAGGAGAAAGCAAAGCTATGTAATATTTTTTTCTCCACTGTATTCACTGAAGAAAATGTAAAAGTAAATTCCCCTTTAAAAGTGCCCTGTCTCACCCAGGAAGAAGTACAGCGGCATCTTTAAAAGATTAATATAGACAAATCGCCAGGACCAGATGGCATACACCCCTGTACCCTAAGAGAATTATGTAATGTCATAGCCAGACCCTTATTTCTGATATTTAAGGACTCTATACTGACAGGGAGTGTTCCACAGGATTGACGCATAGCAAATGTGGTGCCAATATTCAAAAAGGGTCTAAAAACAGAGACTGGAAACTATAGGCCGGTAAGTTTAACATCCGTCGTGGGATACTATCTTCGAGAACCTCAATGAAAATAAGCAAATAACGCCATATCAGCATGGCTTCATGAGGGATCGGTCATGTGAACCTAATTTAATCAGTTTCTATGAGGAGGTAATTTCTAGACTTGACAGCAGCAAATCAATGGATGTCGAATATATATCTGGACTTCTCCAAAGCATTTGACACTGTACCACATAAAAGATTAGTATATAAAATGAAAATACTCAGACTAGGAGAAAATGTCTGCATGTGGATAAGTAACTGGCTCAGTAATAGAAAACGGAGGGTGGCTATTAACGGTACACACTCAGATTGGGTCACTGTCACTAGTGGAGTACCTCAGGGGTCAGTACTGGGCCCTATCCTCTTCAATATATTTATTAATGATCTTGTAGAATGCTTGCACAGTAAAATATCAATTTTTGCAGATGACACTAAACTGTGTAAAGTAATTGACACAGAAGAGGACAGTATGCTGCTACAGATGGATCTGGATAGATTAGAGGCTTGGGCAGAGAAATGGCAGATTAGATTTAACAATGACAAATGTAAGGTTATGCACATGGGAACGAATAATGCAAGTCACCCGTACATACTAAATGGTATAACACTAGGTAACACCGACATGGAAAAGAACCTAGGAATTTTAGTGAACAGCAAACTAAGCTGTAAAAACCAGTGGCAGGCAGCTGCTGCGAAGGCCAATAAGATGATGAGTTGCATCATGGATGTTACTATGTTACACACAGGGCCGCCATCAGGGGGGTACAGCCCATACCCCAGTAAGGGGCCCTGACCCTGGGGGGGCCCGGCCAGTCCTGAAACTTGCTCCGCCCCCTCTTCCTTCTGCAGCCTGTCCCTTACCTCCCGGGGCCCCGGGCCCCAGCTATCTTGTTCTGAGAACAAGATAGCTGGAGTCTCGGCAGATCCATGGGTAGAATGTAGTTGCTAGAAGGAGGTCTGTGACATCACTGGTCACATGCTCCTTCATAGTCACATGGACAAACCCCGAAAGCAGCAGCAGCTTGTGGAGGGAGGAGGGGCTGTGTGCCTGCAGGCTGCTCAGTGATGGAGGATGTGCTGCAGTCCTGGAGTCCACAAAGCTTCATGCAGAGCAGGTGAGGGGCAGCTCATGTATGAGGGAACAGGTGGAGCACTCAGGGGCAGTGGGGTTCAAGTGGAGTGGAATCTGGTGCAATTAAGGGGGTTTATAGCACAGATCCAGGTGTATTCTGAGGGCCATGGTGTATATGATTCTGTCCCTGTCCCTGTGTGTGTCTCTGTCTGTCCCTGTGTGTGTCTCTGTCTGTCTGTCCCTGTGTGTGTCTGTCTGTCCCTATGTGTCTGTCTGTCCCTGCGTGTGTCTGTCTGTCTGTCCCTGCGTGTGTGTCTGTCTGACGTGCAACTAGCTTATTTACTCACCTCACTGGCGCTAACATAATTGAAGAGAAGCGCCGTAATCTTACGCAGACGCACTGCGTGAGATTACGTCAGCCGCAAGGGAGTTGAATAAATTAACTAGGAGGCGGCACTGGGCTCTGGAGTGTGGCGCGATTCTGAAGAAAAAAAGGTCTTTGCTTTATTATACCACTATTAATTCTGAGTGTTGGGGGTCACTTATTGAGGATCAGTGTGGATGGCACTTATAGGGGATCAGTGTGGATGGCACTTAGGGGGGATCGGTCTGTGGATGGCACTTAGGGGGGATCCTATGCTATATATGTGTCATCCACAGATCCCAGCACAACAGTGCCATCCACATTCCCCCCCACAACAGTGCCATCCACAGATCCCCCCTACAACAGTGCCATCCACAGATCCCCCCCACAACAGTGCCATCCACAGATCCCCCCCACAACAGTTCCATCCACAGATCCCTCCCCCCACAACAGTGCCATCCACAGATCCCCCCCCAATAGTGCCATCCACATATCCCCACCCAAAACAGTGCCATCCACAGATCCCCACCCAAAACAGTGCCATCCACAGATCCCCACCCAAAACAGTGCCATCTACAGATCCCCACCCAAAACAGTGCCATCCACAGATCCTCCCCAAAAACACTGTGCCATCCTCAGATCCCCCCAAAACAGTGCCATCCACAGATCCACCCCCAAAACAGTGCCATCCACAGATCCCCCAAAAAACAGTGCCATCCACAGGCCACCATTAGTTCAAATCCCACCAAATGCTCACCTTTGGTTAAAAATAATTTTTTCTTATTTTTCTCCTCAAAAACCTAGGTGCGTCTTTTTATGCTTTTCTATCTTGAAATAAACTAAACCTTTAATGTTATGAAATTTAAATTTAATTTATATTGATTCACGCCCCATCCATCTACTCTTGGCCCAGCCCCCGGATCCAAAGACTTTATTTAATTGACCAGTTTTCTGTTGTTCACAAAAAATAAATATTTTCAATATGTTCCTGTTATGGCACTTCTAATATACATTTAAGCTTTTCCATCACGTCGCCCCTCCCCTTCATTACATTCTCAGAAACAAGCAGAGCATGGATGTCAATAAAATTATCCCCCCCCCCCCTCTCCCCGGAAAAATTTGTGCGGACGCCCATGCACAGAGACTGGATTTAATGAACGGGTACCTCCTGCCGGTGCTGGGGAGAAAGCTGGCCGGAATCAGTGACACAAGTTCGGGGGGGGGGGGGAATAATGGAGGGCTGTCTGGGGGCAAAATTAACTTGTGTGGGGGCAAATTACTTAGTGGGAGGTCAGTGTGGCGGATAAACTACATGGAGGGCCGTGTGGGGGCAAAATTACTTAGTGTGGGGGCAAATTACATAATGCAGGGCTGTCTGGGGGTAAAATTAACTTGTGGGGAAGGGGCAAATTACTCAGTGGGGGGTCAGTGTGGCGGGCAAACTACATAGTGGAGGGACATTTGGGGGCAAAATTATTTAGTGTGGGGGCAAATTACTTAGTGGGGGCAACTTGCATAATGCAGGGCTGTCTGGGGCAAAATTAACTTGTGAGGGGGGAAAATTAGTCAGTGGGGGGTCAGTGTGGCGGGCAAACTACATAATGGAGGGCCGTGTGGGGGCAAATTACATAATGCAGGGCTGTCTGGGGGCAAAATTAACTTGTGTGGGGGCAAAATTAACTTGGGGGGGCAAATTACTCAGTGAGGGGCAGTGTGGCGGGCGAACTACATAGTGGAGTGCCGTGTGGGAGACGTCCTTGGATGTAAGAGGTATGGGCGTGATATATGGGTGGGGCTGTGTGTGGGTGTGGCTTGAAGGTGGACGGGGACACAGGGGCCCCATGATCTCCTATTCCTGGGGGAAGTGCGCCTCCAAAGACCAGGCTCTGGATCCGCCACTGGGGCAGTGTTGGGGGGGGGGGGCAGGCCTTGAGCTGTGTAAGGGGCCCCAAAATTTTTGATGGCAGCCCTGGTTACACATCTGATCACCTGCAGTAACTCCAGTGCTGGAATTTGGCACTAGAACTAAAAATCTCCATCTATTATGTAGTTGATGGAGCTGGTTGCTGCAGTACTAGCCCCATTTACCATAGTTTTTACCCTATAAGCTTCACGTTTCCCCCCAAAAGTGAGGGGAAAATGTCAGTGCATCTTATGGGGCTAATACTAATAAGCGCTGCCATTATGGAAGCACTCATTAGTACAGCAGGACCAGCAGGGAGGGGTAAATACATTGCTCCTTGTGCTGACTCTGTACTCACTCCTCCCTGGCCTTCTCCTGCTGGCACCGTATGCTGTACTGTGACCTGCACACAGCGAGAGTATGTAGGCTATCTCTGTGACCTCTATGCAACGTCAGGTCACAGGACAGTGCAGCAGAAAGAGCGTTTGCTCTCAGGAGGGATGGCTTCCTGAGCAGGAAAAGTAATTGGATTTATTTATTTTGTCTGATCTGAGATCTGATTAACATTGGGGGTCTGATCTGAAGTCTTTTTGGGGATCTGAGCTGCGGTATAATAAACATTGGGGGTCTAATCTAAGGTCTTATTGAGAGTCTGAGCTGAGGTCTGATTAACATTTAGGGTTTGAGCTGAGGATTGATTAAAATTGGGGGTCTGATCTGTGGTCTGATTAACAGTCTGAGTCTGATTGGGGGTCTGATCTTAGGTCTGATTTTTTTTTTCTTCCTTTAAAAGCGTCTTATAGGGCGAAACATACTGTATTTCAATGGGGAAGCGCTGCAGTAACTAGCTCCATCCACTGAATAATAGATAGAGCTGTGTAGCTCTGGTGCTGACTTCTGATACTGGAGCTACTGCAGATCACATGATCAGTGGAGGTGTTGGTTGTCAGACTGCTGCCCATCAGATATTGACGGCCTAATTTGAGGACAGGTCATCAATATAAAAGTATCTGAAAACCTTTTAATTCCACTGTGCTTGAATAATGAAATAAAACAGTAAACAATGAAGAAAAAACAGTTTTAAATAACATTAAATATATGTTTGAAAAATACAGACAGCAAAATATTGGTACTGAATAATCGTTACATTATGTTCAATGTGTTTTATTATGCTTTTCAGTGCTTACAACTTTTGTGCACTTCACCTTTCCCCTGAGGCAGCAATGTCAGTTTATTAAAGGGAATGTATCCCTCAAATTTTTGTTATTGACAGAAAGGAAGGAATATCCAGCACTCCTGCGAGCAGTCTGAAATCTTCGATACTTTATTTCAAAACATCAACATGGATTCATCTTCAATATCTTTGCTTACGCATTTCGATCATAAGAGGTTAGTCATAGCATGTGTTACACTATTAAATGCCATCTTTAAATAATGTTCAGTTTGAGACTCCCAGCATGCACCACACGCTAATGGGCATGTGCCTGTGGTTACCGAGCCTTTGTTAAAATAGACATAATTAAAAAACCAAGCATGGTTGGATAATCACACACCTAAAGTATTTGTACTTATCTGTAAAAACCAAGATTAGCAATAGTGGGATGTTAAATCATGTATATAATTCAATACTTCTGGATATCTAGTTTTTAAAATAAAAATCCAGTACGCCTCTCGTTTTAGTCATCTTTTTCTGTCACCAAACCTATCACTGAAATTTACAATCCCCATACATCTAAAATAATCTCTATTGTTTTTGTGATGTTGTATAAAATGTTTGGAGGCCGAGGAAGGGTTAACTGCATTTTTGTAGGTGATGTCAGAAAAATGTTTCCGCAAGTTGTACAGCCCACATATTTCATATTAAATAAACTACATATGTAGATGTAGGACTGTATCTTATAAGATTCCGCTGTGGTACAAGATTTAAAAAAGATGTGTCACTTCCAAAAACCTGCAAGTTTTGCAGATATGGAGGGACATTTATTAAGCTAATTACGCCACTATTGTGGCGTTAAAAAAAAAGTCACATGCCATACGTGTGCCATAATTAGCAATTTTTTAGGCTTCCGACCTCTTTTCTGAAGTGGTGAGAAAAGTGGACAAGGCGTAGTGGAAGTAGGCGGGGATTCACACAGCCTGACGTATTTACTATAACTTAGGACCGCAGTGATAATTCATGTGACGTGCTGGATTTCCTGGCATTATTACTGCGGCCATGTAAACAAAGACTGACAGGTAAAGTATGTTACAAAATTGAGTACATCCCTCACATTTTTGTAAGTGTTTTATTATATCTTTTCATGGGACGACACTGAAGATACTATATAACCTGCAACTACAGTATCGGTGATGTGTACACTGATGTGCCAGAGTATGGAATGTGACCACTGCAGCCAGTCACTGTCCTCAGCATTAGATCATTGAGAGGAGATTGGCTGCAGTGGTAACATGCCACATAGCAGTAAGTTCCTTCTGCAGTTTGTAAGCACGTAGAGGCAGGAGGAAACTGACCAGAGCTGCAGGGAATGGCGTTGTAGAAAGGGGTAAGTATAACATGCATCCACAATGCATATGTGCCAAATTCCTGGTCCAATCTACACCCAACCCCAGAATTAAAGACATATTTAGATGGACATTACATTCATCATATTTTCCATTCAGATCAGACCACCATGATGATTTCTTTCAACCACATATTTTCTCTGCAGAGACATCTTAGATTTCTCACTTTTTTATCCTCCTTCTCCTGACCAAACATTGTTATCCTGGTGCTACCCCAATACTGTGCCCACTATGCTGCCCAATGCTCCCAAACACAATACTTCAGCAATAGAAGTGCCATACAGATAGTCCCCCCCATACTAATAGTGCTCCCTAAAGTCCCACTAATACTGATAATTCTTTCCCAGAGGGCCCTCATTAGTAATAGTGCATTAATAGTGATAATGCTCCCCAAAAGTACCCCTGTTAGCAGTAGTGCCCTCCATATTGTGCCAAATAATGATAACACCCCCAATAGTACCTCCCAGTAGTAGTAATAATGCCCCATTATAGAAATAATGTTTGTCATAGTGCCTCCAGTAGTAACAAGGCCTCCCATAGTAACAGTGATACCCCCCCACCCAATAGTGTCCCAGAAGTAAAATTGCCCTTATAGTGTCCCAGTAACTTAAATGCCCCTTCCCCACAGTGCCCCAGTAGTTTAAATTGACCCCTATGGTTTCCCCAGTAGTATAAATGAACCCCTATAGTGCCCCAGTACTATAAATAGTCCACTATCATGTCCCAGTATGATAAATGAGCCCCTATAGTGCCCCCAGTAGTATAACTGGTCTCCTATAGCACCCCTAGTAGAATAATTGGTCCTCTATAGTGGGCCCAGTAGTTTAAATGTTCCTATAAAGTGCCCCCAGTAGTATAAATAGTCCCCATATAGTGCCTCCAGTAGAATAAATGGCCTCCTATAATGCTCCAGTAGTATAGATGGTCCCCTATAATGCCCCAAGTAGTATAAATGATCCCCTATAGTGCCTCCAGTAGTATAAATTGTCCCCTATAGTGCACCCAATAGTGTAATTGGTCCCCTATGGTGCCCCCAGTAGTATAAATGGTCCCCTATAGTGCCCCCATAGTATTTATGGTCCCTTATAGTACCCCCAGTAGTATAAATGGCCCCCTATAGTACCCCCAGCAGTATAAATGGTCCCCTATAGTTCCCCCAAGCAGTATGATTGGTCCCCTATAGTGCCCCCAGAAGTATAAATGGTCCTCTATAGTGCCCCCAGTAGTATAACTGGCCCCATATAGTGCCCCCATAGTATTATTGGTCCCCTATAGTACCCCCAGTAGTATTAATGGCCCCTATAGTACCCCAGCAGTATAAATGGTCCCCTATAGTTGTGCTTGTACAGGAGATTGCACTCAAATTCATCAGAGACTTTTCTCACATACATCTGTGGCAGAATACTCCCACTGGGAGACAGCCATGGACTGCGGAATAGTTAGGCCAGGCACGATGGCCCTTTAAAGGGATTGTCTGAGGTATATAAAAATGCAGGCAACCCCTGCAAACGCCCTATATTAACAAATTAATGGATACAGACCTGTTTTCTCCTCTGTTTCTTCCTGCACTGCGCTTTGGTCCTCATGGCTGCTATTTGTTTTTCTGGCTGCAACGGTGACATTCAGTGCACCCAGGTCAGCTAATCACTGACCTCAGCAGAAATGTCCTATGTACAGCCGAGGCCAGTGATTGGCTGCAGTAATCCCTTGTGTACCGAATGCCACCGTTGCAGCTAAGAAGATGGCCTTAGGAGCAAGAGGACTGTAGCACAGCGCTAGAACAGTGGAAAAAACAGGTGAATATCCATTCATTTTTAAAATTTTAGGCCATTTACAGGGGTTGCCTGAGCCTTTATATATAACTTGGACAACCCCTAAAGAGACAAGAACCGCACGTGCGCCCCCTACAGTCGAGGGGTTATCAGACTGGCCCCTGAGGCCAGGTCTTCTGTGGCTGAGGATGAAGAGGGGCAGAGTATCCTGGCTCCCAGACAGGAGGGAGGTGTGAGTAAGGCAGCATCAGTGCCCACCTGTAAGAGCGGAACAGTGCTAGGCACAGGCTGCCACACTAACAATATGCTTTTACAGCAGCTATACAGACATATAAAAAAATTAATCCAGCGATAACTCACTGGAGAGATTTATCAAACTGTTTAAAGTAGGACTGGCTTAGTTGCCCATAGCAACCAATCAGGTTCCACCTTTCATTTTTACAGCTCCTTTGGAAAATGAAAGGTGGAATCTGATTTGTTGCTATGGGCAACTAAGCCAGTTCTACTTTACACCAGTTTGATAAATCTCCCCCATTGACCTCTAGGAAGAGTGTTCTAGGCATGCTGTTAAACCTGTGCAAAGGTCTCTGTGTAGGGCGAGGAAGAGGAGAGCTGTGCCCATCGGCTATTGTCAGTGATCCAGCGGATCCTGATGTGATCCTGTGTTATAATAGAAGTTATATTATTGTAATCATGGTAAAAGTAAAATTATGTCGCACACAAGTGACAAGGAATCAACCTGAGGTGCACCCACTGGCAGATAATACCCAATCTGACAGAAAACGTGGTAATAAAATTAAAGATAGTGGGGCCTCTTAATAGTATTGAGAACAGCAGAATTTAATAATAAAATTGAGTAAAAATAGAAGGTTGACAATATCTGATACGGTGAATATAGCAGCAATAACAATATAAAAATTGGTCAATCAATATACCATCAGTATATAACCTCAAAAAATTCCCAATTTTTGGATGGGGTACCAATCATCCAGATCCAGTGGTCAAAATCATGCACAATGTCAAAGGATGTGCCAATGCGAAAAAGTAAAAGGTTATATTGCGTACCAATGCGAAAAGTTACAGTTCAACGTTCTCTAAAAGGATGTTTAAATGTGATAAAATATGCGCAGATATCTTCTAAAATTCAAATAAAATATGCCAGGTATTTTTCAGCCTTTTTCAGTCTAAAGCGCAATCATGGGCTGATAGTATTCGGAGCGGCGTCCCGCTCACTAATCTGAGACAGCGCCGTCTCGCTGTATTGTTCGGATATGCGATCACAATTTTTTATTAAACTGACACGGTCTTACCAGGGGGCCTTCAGTGGAGCTTCTTGCCCTCAACGCGGTGTACCTCTTATGTAATGGTACACTCCGGTCTCAATGGTTGTTGCTCGCCAGAAAATCGTAGATAGTGATGCATGTGGACCCGCAGTAGGTAGAGGTCTTCTCTGTGCAACAGACGTTGTTCGTGCGAATAGGTCTTAAAAATCAGCAGATTCCACTCCTCCTCAGGTAAATAAATGTTCGCTTGTCAGTATTCCAATGCTGGGGGATAATACCATACGCGTTTCGGGGTTTAAGGAAATTACCCCTTCATCTGTTATTATTGTAATCATGCCTGTGATGATACTAACATGACTGTTGTTATAGGAGGTTTCAGCCTATTGTGAGTGTAGCGGACTGGACCCTGTACCAGAGTCTGCCCCAGTTTCCTGGAGGGGACTGCTTGCTCGCCTCCTGCCCTGCGACTATGGCCCCATGTATGCTTGTCCTGTTTGAGCGGTGATACCCCAGATAGCTCTGCTATGGAGCCCATTCGTATAATGAAAGACTATGGGAAAGACTTTAGCTCCATGGCAACTGAACTGGATGTGTGTGGTCTGAGCGCCATTCAATAATGTGCGCTCAGACCTAAGCCATCTGGGGATATGTTAAATGTCTGTGTACTGTAAAAGGTGGGACATTGTATATTTGAATAGTGATGTCTGTCCTATTGTCCCCACGTGTGTATTGGCGATTTCTCTTTGTCCTGAGAGATAATTGAATGACTCCTCGGTTGTCTCCAGGACAGAAGACATTGTGTATTCTCCTGCCTGTGATGATTACATTAACCCGTGTAAGGTAATTGTATCACAGGCAGAGGGAAGGGAGGGTGTGTTTCTATTGTCCCATTGTGTGTGATTGGCTGCTGTATCCCCTGTGTCTCAGTCTTCCTTCTGGTCCCCTAGGGGAGTGTCCACCAGGTGGGAGACCTGCATAAATACCCGGCAGGTAGCCCTCAATAAAGTTGGAGTTCCTGTTTAACCCTCAAAGTGAAGTGTCGTCTCATTATTGGGGGAGGATTTATTGCATGCTGTTCCAGTTTGACTGCAGGAGGGCAAACCTAGTCGTATGGTTCCTATTCAACTGTCTACAGATTGAGGTGTCTGCTAGAGTGCTTGGAGTCCGCAGGAAACGCTAGGAGCATCCTTTAACGGAGGTACCCAGTCGGGGTGCCAGGCGATCCGTTACATTGGTGGCAAGCGGTGGGATGGCGTCGTCGTGCGAGGTAAAGCAGCTCAGAGACACCGTTCGTGGATTTACAAATTGAGGGCGACGCTAGGGTTCATACAGCGTCCCTATCTACAGAAAGATTTGGGAAAATGGGGTTCGTGGACCCCTGGGCAGCACACACACCTGAGAAAGAGAGTGAATTGGAATGGAGAGATAATGCCCGGAAAGAATTATGGTACGATGCCCTGGAGGAAGTCCAGTATCAACGGCAACAGCGCCTTCCTGGTGTCGCATACCAGTTGGAGGAGCAAATGGCCTGGCGGATGCCGCTTCTGGGAGACCAACCCGGAGGGCAGCAGGTAAGACAACTTGAGTACCTCGTGGAAAGGGAACTGAGCCTGGACGCCTCATACCGGGCACTGTGGTGGTGCACTGTCCAGCCAGAGATGTGGAGGGCAGAGGGCATCCAGCCAGAGGGGGAGAACTACACGAGCCCTGGCCTGTTGTGGAAAGCCTTAGCGGAGGACGTCGACTTCGGCAGTCCAGCAGAGTCACGGTACTGGGCTATCTATCATTACCGAAGTGAGATGCTACGGGGCCCGAGATCTATTGGACTGGGAGAAGATCTCCGCCGTTTCGTTGCCATGGAACGAGAGCTGGAGATGGACTATGTGGAACTACTCAACTCATGTCAGCCACAAAGCATGGACGCAGAACAGGAAAACTGGGTGGTGGACCCAGACCTGCCAGCCTACAGCTGGGAAAACGTGGCAGAGGTACCCCCTGCTTCACTACCAACTTCAGAAGTAGGGGACCTTATAGACTGGTCCTGGAGAGACCAGATGGCAGGTGGAGATGGGACCGAGATCTCTCTACCGGCCCTACAGGGATGCTGGGCAGTCGGCCCAGATCCCCAGCGACAGTGTGTATCTCAGGGAGCTGAAGGTGCCGTCCTTGCTCCCCAGCGGCAGTGGGTGTTACATGGAGCTGAAGGTGCCGTCCTTGCTCCCCAGCGGCAGTCTACAGTACAGGGAGAGGAGCTTGTTACCCCCTCTGCCCAGCAGCAGTCTACTGTTCAGGGAGAGGAGCTGGTTACCCCCTCTCCCCAGCAGAAGCATAACCCACCAAGGGAGACACTAAGCCCCTCACCAGCGCAGATGGGACCGCGGTCTCTGCGCCCAAGCTACAGGAGTACGGAGGGTCAGCCCTGCTCCCCAGCGGCAGAATATTTTACCAGGAGGGGAGAGTCTTGTCCCTCCTCCCCAGCAGCAGCCTAGCCCACCAAGGGAGACAGTAAACCCCACAACAGTGCAGATGGGACCATAATCTCTGCACCTGCACCACTGGAGATATGGACAGTCTGTCCTGGTCCCCAACAACAGGACAAGGTATTGGAAGAGAAGGCGGTTTGTTTTCCCATAATACAAGAGAGGACGTCGCAGGGAGAGGAGCCTGTTACCCCTTCTCCCCAGCAACAGCTTTATCCAACCAGGAGAGAGGACACCCTGGTTACTTTTTTCCCAGACTATGGATTTCCCACTGGATACATGTGGCAGGAGAACACCAGGACAGCTACACCGGGTAAGAAAGGCCGACCGACTATCAGAGCCCCAGACCGATTGGAGGTCTGGAGTCTGGATAGTCTCTTTGGTAAAGGGGAGAAATGTAGTGGACTGGACCCTGTACCAGAGTCTGCCCCAGTTTCCTGAAGGGGACTGCTTGCTCGCCTCCTGCCCTGCGACTATGGCCCCATGTATGCTTGTCCTGTTTGAGCGGTGATACCCCAGATAGCTCTGCTATGGAGCCCATTCGTATAATGAAAGACTATGGGAAAGACTTTAGCTCCATGGCAATTGAACTGGATGTGTGTGGTCTGAGCGCCATTCAATAATGTGCGCTCAGACCTAAGCCATCTGGGGATATGTTAAATGTCTGTGTACTGTAAAAGGTGGGACATTGTATATTTGAATAGTGATGTCTGTCCTATTGTCCCCACGTGTGTATTGGCGATTTCTCTTTGTCCTGAGAGATAATTGAATGACTCCTCGGTTGTCTCCAGGACAGAAGACATTGTGTATTCTCCTGCCTGTGATGATTACATTAACCCGTGTAAGGTAATTGTATCACAGGCAGAGGGGAGGGAGGGTGTGTTTCTATTGTCCCATTGTGTGTGATTGGCTGCTGTATCCCCTGTGTCTCAGTATTCCTTCTGGTCCCCTAGGGGAGTGTCCACCAGGTGGGAGACCTGCATAAATACCCGGCAGGTAGCCCTCAATAAAGTTGGAGTTCCTGTTTAACCCTCAAAGTGAAGTGTCGTCTCATTATTGGGGGAGGATTTATTGCATGCTGTTCCAGTTTGACTGCAGGAGGGCAAACCTATTCGTATGGTTCCTATTCAACTGTCTACAGCATTCAGAGGCTTGAGAGGATTCGTATGCTTCTCAGGTTCGGTGATTGAGGTGTCTGCTAGAGTGCTTGGAGTCCTCAGGAAACGCTAGGAGCATCCTTTAACGGAGGTACCCAGTCGGGGTGCCAGGCGATCCGTTACAGTGAGGATCAGCGGTGACATGCTAGTGTTTCTTTAAAACCAACAAGAAAAATGTTGTTATGTCACCGGTCTGTGCTCACCCCCACTAGTCTCCTGCTGGTTGACATGGCCATCACCTTACAAGCTCCAAAGCATTGGTGGTCTGATTCCTTTATGGGAAGTTGTCTGAGCAATAGGGTCTAGTATGATAGTTTACAGCAAAGGTGTGCCATTAGCTTGTTTGCCTGTTCCATGTACTGACTTCTGCCTGACTTCTGGAATTCATTGCCTGACCTGACCTCTGCCTATCCTCCCTATAGACCCTGAGCTGCCCACCTTGACCTTGGATTGTTTTTAAATTGCATGTACTCTACTTGCCCTGACCTTGTCCAGTCCCTGACTATCATTTAGCCTGATCCCCAGGTTCTCTTCACTGGGGTCACCAGTCACTTGAACAGAGATTACTCCAAGAGGTACCTGGTGGTTCCCCTGAAGCATAGTTCCGATCCCTGTACAAGGGTTAAAGGGTATAGACCTCGTGGGCACTTAGATGACGCCCCTTAGGAGTAACCTCAAGTTAAACCTGTTCAGACACATTGGATCCACACCCACTTTATTATACATGATGGTTTCTTAGGACTGCGGCCACTTTGTCCTTACCATAAATATGGATCACAATGATCACACACCTGCCTATCAAATACTGATAGCATATCATAGCAATATGCCATCAAAGTCTCTCCTGAAACTCCTAAAACATATGACCTTTTAAAATACATATTTTTAAGGTTAGTCAATAATTGTCCGTTTGTGTATAACATCCCTCCCCCATCTTTTTACACAGTTTTCACAGTTAACCTATGTAGCCCCCTCCTCAATGCTACACACTAGAGTGTGGTTTCACAGATTTTCTTTGTCTGATTTATGAGTCCATGACTCTTTCTCGTTTACTGTTTGAGGCCTACAGGCTTTAAGGTCTTTCTTGGATATTTAAACCTGCTTATGACTAGTTCCTTGTTCGAGCCATATATACTCTTGTTCCCTTTGATATGCTAAGGTTTCCAGGTTTATGTAGTTCCTATTTGGCCAGATGCTTGACTCACTGACTCATGGCAGTTTACCTGTGTTGTAAGCATCCCATCAGCCACTTGGTTTACATACACAACCATAACTGATAATCCCTATGACTCCACATCTTTCGCGGGGTTCGCGGTCTACTATGGAATGATATGTCTCAAAACTGAAACATTGTGGTTAATCTAATAGAGATTCTGGAGTCATATCCGAAAAAAGCAACTTGGTCACAAAACTATATTAATGCTTGTGTTCTGTCCAGACAAGAGGACTGAAATACCTCAATTGATCAGAAACCTTTTAATGTGACAAATATGCAGTAATGTGTGTGTGTGTTTGTATGACTTTAGATTAAGTGAGGGTGTAACTGTGAGAGCCTGCTAAATTATTTGTGCGCATTGCTGAATGTCTTTTTTTCTCCAATCTGTTGCACAAGTGTGTAACTAGGGGTGTGGTTGTCTAATTAGGAGAAGTTAAATAGCTAGTGTTGAGGCCAGCTCAGTCCTTTGAATCCAGAGGGGAAAAAAATTACAGTCTGGTCTGAAGTTGTCTGGGAGCAGCACTTATATATTAGCAAACACAAAAAACGCAAGTTTGTAAACGTTTGCATGTTTGATTTCAAGTGTGTGTTTGCAGTAAGTGTGTGATTTAAGATTAAGTGACTTTAGGAGGGGACTACATTAAGTCAGTTGTTTTTCCCATTGTACTGTATTATTGTAATTTTTCTTTTTCTCTTTTTTTTGTGTAATCCCCATTAGTACGTGTTCCATTATTGAGAAGGCAGTCCAGTGCACATCTTGTCAAATGTATGCAGTCCTGAAACAGCTATTTTTTTTCAGAATGTGAGGAAATTGGCCATTTGGAATCAAACATCCTTTATCTAAACGAGCGAATTTCAACACTGAGAAGCGTTGGCCATGTGGAAAAGAGTTTGCTGCTCACTGAGCAGGCACTCTATGGGGTAGATGTGGTGGAGGGTCGTAGTATGGAGTGAAGTAAGTAGCTGGTATACATTTAGAAAGCGGGGTAGAGTTAAAGAGTGCCAGGGATGCTAGCCCTGATCCAACAAACCCCAAAAAGTTTGCAAGGTTGACAGATGAGGGGGATGTCCATTCAGGGAGAGCACTGCTGCAGCCAGACACTTCCTCTGCCAGTCAGGGGAATGTAAGCTCCAGTAAGCAGGGGACCAGGAGAGCAGGGCAGGCCAAACAGGTGCTGGTAGTGGGAAACTCAATTATTAGGGGGACAGATTAGGGGGGCAATCTCTCCCAAAGACTGGGAATGTTGAACGGCGTGTTGTCTTCCTGGCATTCTAGTTAAACATATTGCAGATCTGGTTGATAGGTTACTGGGAGGAGCTGGCGAAGACCCAGTGATCATGGTATACATTGGAACCAATGACAAAGTTAGAGGTAGGTGGAGGGCCCTTAAAAATTATTTTAGGGATTTAGGTCCGAAGCTCAGGGCAAAGACCTCAAAGGTAGTCTGAAATACTACCTGTACAAGGAGCCACACCAGAAAGGAAGAGGAAGATTATGGAGGTTAACAAGTGGCTTAAGAACTGGTGTAGGAAGGAGGGGTTTGGGTTCCTGGAGAACTGGGCTGTCGGCTACAGGCTCTATCGTAGGGATGGTCTGCACCTCAATGGGGAAGGTGCAGCTGTTGGGGGAGAAGATGGCAAGAAGGTTGGAGGAGTGTTTTAACTAGGATCTGGGGGGGTAATTACATTATAGGACAGGCAGATAGAGACAAACACACACTTGAAATCAATGTGACTGCTCACAAATTCACGTTTTTTTGTCTGCTCATATATAGGTGCTGCTTCCAGACAACTTTAAACCAGACTGCTGATTTTTTCCCCCTCTGGATTCAAAGGACTAAGGTGGTCTCAACACTCGCTATTTAAAGAGGCTCTGTCTCCAGGATCAACCCTATTAAACCAGTCATACTGCCTGGTAGGGTTCATCATGCTGATTAAAACTGTACCTTTCTTTTGTCTGTATGTTAAACGGCTGCAGAGATATCAGCTTTTTCATTCATATGCAAATGAGCAATTTGAGCACTCAGAGGCAGGGCTGAATATTTTGAGCACTGCTCTGTAACACTGCTCTGCACATGCCCCCTACCCTTGACTGACAGGACTAGACATCAGGCCGAGGGCAGAGCTGTGTCCTGGCTTATACATATCTACGCTATATATGTGTGTTATACATACTATGTACTATAGCTTCACCAGACTGAGATCTGCTCAAAATGCTGATATACATATTACTGCTGTATTTACAGGCACAATATATGAATATATGATTAATACCGACACTGGTGATATGTGTGAGCTTATAAATATAGAAAAAAACCACACATTTTTGTGGTAATGCTATAGCTTAGGGGTTAAGCAACTGGTTTTGTATGTAGAGATCCCATGTTTGAATCTTAGGAGTGCCTTTGAAGTTTTTTTTCTTCATATATCCCATAAGAAAAGTCTATGCCCTTATATTGAAAATTATGTTTTTTAGAAAGCTAATAAATATTACTGGTTTCTTTATAATCATGTATTGTGTCTATGAATAAAGCAGTAACAGGTTTTAGAAAAAAAAAACTATTCTCACTATTGTAAGGCCTTATTATTATATGATTACATATTATTTATAGTGTTGACCGCGAATATTCTAATCGTAAATTTTTATCGTGAATTTCGGCACTTTGAGAATTCGCAAAAATCTAGAATATAGTACTATATGTTCGTAATCGTGAATATTCTATTTTTTTTTCCATCAGTACCCTCCCTGCTTCTTGCTTGTGGACCAATGAGAAGGCTGCAATATTTTTGTCTGAGCTTAGCAACATCCCCAACAACCAATAGAAAAGTTGCCTACCCCTTTACTATATAAGAAACTCCCCAGCAGCCATTTTCCGCTTTTTTTGCAGTTCTGAGAGAGACAGCAGTGTCATTGCTCTGTGCTTTGCAGACTTATGTGGTTCCTTATTTAATTACATTAGATAGTTAGCTCATATATATAATACAGATAGTTAGTGGGAGATAGCCAGTGTAGGTTAGATAGTGATATAGTGTAGCTGTTCCAGTGCAGGGTGTTAGGTAGTGTGATAGGAATTACTGTGCTGTAATAGGGATTAGTGTCTCTGTTAGACACAGTGCTGTGATGTCACAACAATACTTAGTGCACCAATCAGTAATATCTACTCAGACCTGATCAAATATGAAGTTGCAAGTATTGCGCAAAAAAAATGCGCATCATTATTGCCGATTTGCGCAATCGTGAAAATAATGACTGGAGATCGCGAATTTTAGAATTTGTGAATTTATTGCGAATATTATGTGAAAAATTCACGAAATATCGCGAAAACAAATATTGCCTATGCCGCTCATCACTAATTATTTATTATAGTATAGCCTTTTAATATGGTTTTAAAGAAAAAAGAAGAAAAAAACATACACCTCTCCTGGAACTTGAACGTCTATATTCTTGGCAGATCACTATACCACTAAGCTAAATACCGACTATCCAGACGATTCCATGATTATAATCAGGGACGTAGTTTACGGCTCATGGGCCCTGGTGCAAGAGTTCAGCTTGGGCCCCCTTCCCTCAGTGCTTTGTGTGTCTTCTTATGTGGAACAAGGGTCTTTGGGCCCCCTCAGGCTCCTGAGCCCGATAGCGACTGCTACCTCTGCACCCCCTATAGCTACGCCCATGATTATAATCATTGTAATTTTATTGAATTCATATTAAAAATCAATACACAATAAACAAAGGACAATGACAATACATAAATGTGTATCAGAGACTGGAGAAAAACCTCCCTAAAAAATATACAATGGTCAGTTTGAATGCAATAAAAAACGGTGATCCAGATAAGCACTATGCTGCCATGGACTGGACTCTGAGTGCTCAAAATGCTCATTTGCATATTAATAAAAACACAGATTTCTCTGCAGCCATTTAATGTTCAGACAAAAAAAAGGTATGGTTTTAATCAGCATGATGAGCCCTACCAGACAGTATGTATGGTTTAATAGGGTTGATCTTGTTGACCCAGCCTCTTTAACTTCTTCTAATTAGGTAACGTTGACATGGAAAAAGACTTGGAAATTTAAGTGGACAGCAAAGTTAACTGTAGAAACCAGTGCCAGACAGCTGCTACAAGGGCTAGTGTTGAGCGAACAGTTCGAGAATAGTTCGGGTTCGTACCGAATTTTGGGGTGTCCGGGACCCGAACCCGGACATTTTCAAAAAAGTTCGGGTTCGGTGTTCGTCGATTACTTCCCGCTTTCTGAAGGGCTGCACAGCAGCCAATCAGCTAGCGTTTTACTTCTTGCCTTAAGAGCCCATCACAGCCATGCCTACTAATGGCATGGCTGTGATTGGCCAATTGCAGCATGTGACCCAGCCTCTATTTAAGCTGGAGTCACGTAGCGCCGCACGTCACACTGCTCTGATTAGTGTAGGGAGAGGACGCAGCTTCAGTCAGGGCGAGATTAGACAGGTTGAAGTCAGCAACAGCACCTAATGAACGGATCGATTTACAGCTGAGAATCATTGAACTTCTGCTAGTTACTTGCTCACTGGTTTTTAGGCTGCACAGAGCGTTTTTCTGTCACTTATTTTCTGGGTTGATCGGCGGCCATTTTGTGACTTGTGGTGCGCCAGAAGAAGCTGCCACCAAGTCCATCAATCCATCAATACTAGTTTTTTTTTTTTGCTATATCCTACATCAGGGGCTTGGCTGTGCTAATTGTCACCCCTAGACACTCAGGAAAGAAATTTCTATATTTTATTAAGGGGTTAAATACAATTGCCCAAATACCAATCCCCTAAATCTGGTGTTCCAGCTTTGGTTAGACAAGTATAATACTGTCTGCTGTCTGGCAAAGGATAGATTATTTTCTGGGGTTAAATTCAATTGCCAAAATAGCAATACCATAAATCAGTGGTTTCAGCTGTGGCTGGCAAAGTAGAATAGTGTCCGAGGTAACGCACACACGTACAGACGCACGTACACGATTCTTGAATAGTTGTATTATCGCGATAATAAAACTAACAGTGCAAAGTTGACTGTATTGCTCTAAGTTATATTCAGCGTACGAATGTAACTTCTATTACAGCACACCAATACTAAAACTGACTAAGAGACAGCTTTAAGTTCTATTCGAACGCGATTGCAACTTTGGAACTTAAAGTGGTGTACGATTTTAAAAGTTGAGTACTAAAAGTTGGAATCGCAATGCGATTCTTATGTATTTAGTAATCGCATTGCGATTACAACTTTGAGCTACCGATCACCATGGGAACGCCTCCTCCAGTAGAATGTACTGTCGGATGTGAGAATTAAGTTGAAATCGCAATGCGATTATTATATATCTGCTTAATCGCATTGCCGTTTCAACTTAGCATTGCTAAATAATTCCATCCATATTCGTTAACTTACTGACTCAGTAAGTTAACGATATGGATGGAATTATTTAGCAATGCTAAGTTGAAATCGCAATGCGATTAAGCAAATATATAAGAATCGCATTGCGATTTCAACTTAATTCTCACATCCGACAGTACATTCTACTGGAGGAGGCGTTCCCATGGTGATCGTTAGCTCAAAGTTGTAATCGCAATGCGTTTATTGCGGTATATTTTTAGTACCCAAAAGTTCGGGTCTCCATTGACTTCTATGGGGTTCGGGTTCGGGATGAAGTTCGGGATGAGTTCGGATCACGAACCCGGACATTTTCCGGAAGTTCGGCCGAACCTCTCGAACCCGAACATCCAGGTGTTCGCTCATCTCTAACCAGGGCAAATAAGAAAATTACAGACTATTTTGGGGTGTTTTAATTTAGTTAAAAGCGTTTAATAGAACAGGTTCTGTAGACATCTATGTGGAATCAGCTGACAATGGTGTAAAAGGAGTGCACTTCTTCTTGGCGCTAATATCGACCTGTAAGGCTGAGTTCATACTGAAGTTATTTGGTCAGTTTTGGCCCCATGGTGCAGTAATTCTAAGAGCGACGCCTCTCATCTACATGTCATACGGACTCACAGTATTATTTCACTACCACAGCAGACTCCTTATGCGTGTTACTGCTGTCTATGCAAAGTTAACATTTAATGTTAATCAATTGCGAACAGTGTTAACCCACCAGGGACATTGTACCACTTAGGCCGCTTTCACACGGGCGAGAATTCCGCTGGGTGCAATGCGTAATGTGAACACATTGCACCCGCACTGAATCCGGACCCATTCACTTCAATGGGGCTGTGCAGATGAGCGGTGATTTTCATGCATCACTTGTGCGTTGCGTAAAAAATTGCAGCATGTTCTATATTCTGCGTTTTTCACGCAACACAGGACCCATAGAAATGAATGGCGCTGCATGAAAATCGCAAGCATCCGCAAGTAAGTGTGGATGTGGTGCGATTTTCACGCATGGTTGCTAGTAGACGATAGGGATGAGCAACCCCATTAAAGTCTATTTACTGTATTATTTTCCCTTATAACATGGTTATAAGGGAAAATAATAGCATTCTTAATAGAGAATGCTTACTAAAATGTGTATTGAGGGGTTAAAAACAACAAAAAATTTACTCACCTCATCCATTTGATCGTGCAGCCGGCATCATATTCTTCTTTCAGGACCTGCAAAAGGACCTTTGATGACAGCGCAGAGGAATCCTTCTATCTTCATTCAGCAGGATCTGCGCTGACGCACTGGCGGATCCAGAGCCTGGTCTCGGGAGGGGCACTTTGGGCGATTGATACGCCCCAGCTCCCATCACTACAGAAATACAGCCCCACTTACCTCTTCCATCCAGTGACGTCTCCTGTGATGTAGATGTTCTCTTTCCTCATCTTCTCCTTTCAGACCTTCAGACCAGACCGACAGGTTTCGTCTCTGCAGTTTAACAACAAAATAAATCTCAGTTACTACTTTTCCATTATCCTCCCATATTCTGGACAAATTATCCTACTACCCCCATATAAAATACATCAGTAATGTCCCCATAGTGCCCCCCGGAGTCTCCTCTCTCCCCCCATCATGTCCCCCCCCCCACAATCATGTGCAGGCTCCTTTCCCCACCCATCCCCCTTCCCCCAAAATTATTTGCAGGCTCCTTTCCCCAGCCCCCCAAATCATGTGCAGGCTCCTTCCCCCCTCCCCCAAAATCATGTGCAGGCTCCTCCCCCTCCCCCAAAATCATGTGCAGGCTCCTCCCCCTCCCCAAAATCATGTGCAGGCTCCTCCCCCTCCCCCAAAATCATGTGCAGGCTCCTTCCCCCAAAATCATGTGCAGGCTTCTTTTCCCTTCCCCCAATATTGTGCAGGCTTCTTTCCCCCTCCCTCCCTCCCTCCCTCCTCCTCCCTACTTACCTCCTTGCAGGGCTGGATGCAGGCCTCTTCCGGCCTGTGTCCCGTTCTGTCCTCTGCTCAGGCGGCGCGATGACGTCATCGCGCCGCCTGAACCGCTTCTGATAGGCTGTCGGCACGAGGCCGGCAGCCTATCAGAGGAGCAGGAGGGAGACGCCTCTCCCTCCCCTGCCGCACTGCACAGCGATCTGTATCGCTGTCCAGAGGACGGCGACACAGATCGCTATGGAGATGAACGCTTCCACAGTGGAAGCGTTCATCTCCTGTCACTGCCGCAGGTGCTGCCACAATATCGGGGGGGGCAATTGCCCCGTTGCCCCCCCCCCTGGATCCGCCACTGCGCTGACGTCACCGAAGGTCCTTTTTCAGGTCCTCAAAGAAGAAGAAAGAAGACGATGCCCTGCTGCGCGATCAAGTGGGTGAGGTGAGTTCATTTTTTAACCCCTCAATCCACATTTTAGGAAGCATTCTCTATTAAGGATGCTATTATTTTCCCTTATAACCATGCAATGCACTCGCATCCTATCCGGTCCTCACAAGCGACGCCCATGTGAAAGAGGCCTTAAGCTGACTTAAACTGTCGAGAATGCAGTACCTCTGCATGAGAAATGTAATAGCATCTGCAACATCCCAGTGGGATGCCACACCACAGGTCGAAGGGGTTAAAAAGATGTGGCTTACTTGGTGTGAATCATAGTCAGAGCAGTAAATGGAGTTTATACTGTTTCCAAGCCAAAGACAAAACAGCCTAAGCCAAGGTCATTTTTCCCAAATCAGTTGAACTTAATGCCTAGGCTCAGGAGCGAGGAAAGGAGTGCGAGATAAAATGAATGCCTACTGGAAAAACATAAACTGAGAACATAGAGGATTTTTTTACCCTATAAAGTTTTAAATTTAAAACAGAAAAGGATCAAGGAAGATGGGATACCTTGGAAGGATTGGCGATTTGTTTCCTTTTTTTTTAACATTTCAGTTCTGTTAATAAATACCATCGCTTGCAGTTTGCATCGAAGGTCCAGATGGATGTAACCAGTTGGAGGTGTGTTCGTGAACAGTCTGACATTATTCAATCGGAAATTAATTTATAACTTCTAGCAGGAATAATAAAGGAATGTAATATTCCTAGAGATATGCCATGGCCTGTAATGGTGGGTAAACCTTTTTAATCTTTATGTGGTATACGGATGACACACCTGCTGTTCAATAATGCGTCGTCCATACTGACAGCATCTTTGATAAATGGGCCACATGACTAGGTATACAGAGACGCCCTTCATGAATTATAGTGGGACTCTATTGGGCAGTAATAAGCATATTCCAGTAGTTATGATTTATACATTTCCACTTTGGTAAGTACATGTTAAATACATGAGTAGAATTATGGTAGAATATAAAAAAAACTTTTTCTTTCAAAATACTTCTTGTCCAGAGAATAAAATATTTCCATACAGAAAAAAAGAGATAAAACAAAAAATAATTTATAGTTGTAATACTGAAATAATCATGTATTGAGTTGTTTCAACACCCACCAGTAAATGGATTTTTATTACTTTTGTTGTAAAAGTCTATTGATAATAGGTGATAATTGAATGAGGATTTACAACCTCTGATATTCATGTTCATGCAAAAAGCATTAAGATGACTTATGGTCAAATAAAAAGCTAATTTTTCTCCTGTGACTGCTTTATTACTTTACTATATATATTGTTAAGTACCCCTTACAGCGTCAGGCTGAAGTCCCTTGGGTCCACAAGAGGAATTGATTCTGAGGGTCCACCATCTGTGTATATAAGACCTTAAGAGCCCGGTTTTTGCTACAGGCCCAATTTTGTCAGAGTTTGGAGCTGCAGGTCAGACTGCGCCATTCATCCTCTATAGAACCTCCAGAATTAGCCAAACGCTCTACTCAACTTTCTCAAGCAGTTCCCTAGAGAATAAATGGAGCGGCAGGGAGCATGCCCGACCTGCTGCTCCATCAGATCTGGGGAAAGGGACCTTATTCTCAGGATCAGTGGGGGTCCCAGCAGTTGGACCCTCAGCTATCAGTTAGTTATCCCTCGTGGATAGGGGATAACTTCTAAAGTTGGCACAACCTCTTTAAGAATCTAGAGTCTGCTTTTCTATGGAAACTGTGTCACTCATGTCATTGAGCTGTGGATATTATTACAGCTTAGCCCATTCACTTACACGTAGTCTGTAGCCATGTGTAACAGAAAATTTCTACTGTGTAACGGTCTGCATTTTTTATAACCATACAATGAATGATGTAAAAAAAAAAACATAATCTCTGCTAAAAAATAATGTTATAAGTACTCCAAAATAGTACCATTGAAAAATATAGCTCATCCCTCAGAAACAAGCTCTTGGACAGCTACTTGAATAGAAAAAAAAAAGTTATAAAGTTATATATACTGTACAATGAATGGTGCAAAGCAGGCTCGGACTGGCCCACAGGGGAACAGGGGAATCCCCCGGTGGGCCCCTGAAAAAGGTCCATCAGCACAGCATATCAAATAACCTATAGCAATATAAAAAACTTGGTAGGCTATCCAGTTTATTATTATAGATGCATCGAAAGGGTAAGATGGCCAGCCAGTAGATTCTCTTCCCTGGGACCCACCTTTTGGAGTTGTTGCAGAGAACCCCAAAATCGATAATTTTGTAGCGTCTTTTTGCTGTCTGCCTCTGTGTGGGCAGGTAATATTTGCATGTCGCTGTACAGTGGGCCCCCCAGAATGAATTTTACTGGTGGCCTGGGCCCTTGGCATCCAAGTCTGACACTGGTGCAAAAAAAAACATTAAAGGAGTTGTCTCATTTTGCATTCACATTATACACTGCTTGTTTCCAGGGGTTATGACCATACTGTAAGCCAGCAGTGGTGGACGTGCTTGCACATTATAGTTAAAGGGAACCTGTCATTAACGTTATGCTAACCTTACTAAGGGCAGCATAAAATAGTGACAGAAATTCTGATCTCAGCGGTGTATCACTCATGAGCTAAAGTAAAAGGTTGCTGAGAACCAGCATCATAATCATTACAGCCCAGGCCCTGAGAAGAGTCAAATCTACCTGAGAAGAGTCCTGGTTATTCAGAATCTCTTGCACTCCTCGCCATCTGCTAATGATTGGCAGTTCTCTCCTAGAGAGAAAGGGAGAAAACTAGGTAGAAGACTGTCAGTCATCAGCAGGAGGGCAGGGAGAGCAGGAATTCATAAATAACTAGGACTCTCCTCAGGTGGCCGTGACTCTTTTCCAGACCCAGTCTGCAATGATTGTGATGTTGGGCAATCACTTACTTTAAACTTTTAAATGACAGACCGCTGAAATCAACTTGCCGGTCTCTACTTTATGCTGCTGTTAGTATGGGCAACATAAAGGTGATGACAGGTTCCCTTTAAAAGCACCAGCCTCTCTGGTGGCCGGGATTATAGGCACGCATGCACAGCAGCTCCCACTACGGACACCTCATATCTGCACAGCAGCAGTGATCCTAACCCAGTGCTTCTCAATTATTTTCTGTCATGCCCCCCCTAGGAAGAAGAAAACATTTGGCGCCCCCCCCCCCGCGCGACTGTAAATAGTATCATTTGTCTATAAAATTGTTATAAGTACACCAATCTCCCCACAGGTGAGGGCTATTAACAACACCCCCCCATATCATGTGCAGGCTCCATTAACCCCCCTCCCCAATCATGTGCAGGGTCCAGGCTTCCCCCCTCCCCCCAAATCATTTGCAGGCTCTCTCCCCCCCCCAAAATCATGTGCAGGCTCCATTAACCACCCCCCAATCATGTGCAGGCTCCATTAACCCCCTCCCCAGATCATGTGCAGGCTCCATTAACCCCCTCCCCAAATCATGTGCAGGCTCCATTAACCCCCTCCCCAAATCATGTGCAGGGTCCAGGCTTCCCCTCCCCCAAATCATGTGCAGGCTCTCTCCCCCAAAATCATGTGCAGGCTCCATTAACCCCCCAATCATGTGCAGGCTCCATTAACCCCCTCCCCAATCATGTGCAGGCTCCATTAACCCCCTCCCCAAATCATGTGCAGGCTTCATTAACCCCTCCCCCAATCATGTACAGGCTCCATTAACCCCCCTCCCCCAATCATGTGCAGGCTACAATAACCCCCTCCCCAATCATGTGCAGGCTCCATTAACCCCCTCCCCAATCATGTGCAGGGTCCAGGCTTCCCTCCCCCAAATCATGCGCAGGCTCTCTCCTCCCCAAAATCATGTGCAGGCTCCATTAACCACCCCCCAATCATGTGCAGGCTCCATTAACCCCCTCCCCAGATCATGTGCAGGCTCCATTAACCCCCTCCCCAAATCATGTGCAGGCTCCATTAACCCCCTCCCCAAATCATGTGCAGGGTCCAGGCTTCCCCTCCCCCAAATCATGTGCAGGCTCTCTCCCCCAAAATCATGTGCAGGCTCCATTAACCCCCCAATCATGTGCAGGCTCCATTAACCCCCTCCCCAATCATGTGCAGGCTCCATTAACCCCCTCCCCAAATCATGTGCAGGCTTCATTAACCCCTCCCCCAATCATGTACAGGCTCCATTAACCCCCTCCCCCAATCATGTGCAGGCTACATTAACCCCCTCCCCAATCATGTGCAGGCTCCATTAACCCCCTCCCCAATCATGTGCAGGCTACATTAACCCCCTCCCCAATCATGTGCAGGCTCCATTAACCCCCTCCCCAAATCATGTGCAGACTACATGAACCCCTTCCCCAAATCATGTGCAGGCTCCATTAACCCCCTCCCCAAATCATGTGCAGGCTCCATTAACCCCCTCCCCAAATCATGTGCAGGCTTCATTAACCCCTCCCCCAATCATGTACAGGCTCCATTAACCCCCTCCCCAATCATGTGCAGGCTACAATAACCCCCTCCCCAATCATGTGCAGGCTCCATTAACCCACCTCCCCAATCATGTGCAGGCTACATTAACCCCCTCCCCAATCATGTGCAGGCTACATTAAATTAAACCCCCCAATACTTACCTCCCTGGAAGCGCTGGATGCAGGCCTCTTCCGGCCTGTGTCCCGCTCTGCACTCTGCTCAGGCGGCGCGATGACGTCATCGCACAGCCTGAAACCGCTCTGATAGGCTGCCGGCACAAGGCCCACAGCCTATCAGAGGAGCAGGGGAGGGAGACGCCTCTCCCTCCACTGCCGCACAGCACAGCGATCTGTATCGCTGTCCAGTTCATCTCCTGTGACCTGGTGCCCCCCTTTACGGAGCCTCGTGCCCCCTTGCGCCCCACTATTTGAGAAACACTGTCCTAACCTATGGATACAAGTAGTGTATGATGTGAAGGAAAAATGAATCAAGTCAGCAAAGGAGGGAATATGGACAATCACAATACATTAGTAAGTGCTTTGTATTAACGTTGTCCACACGATAAATGCCATCTGCCGAAGTAAGACAACCCCTTTAATCACCGAGTTATAGGTACCCCAAAATAGTACCACTGAAAAATATAGCTCATCCATCAAAACCAAGCTCTTGGACTGCTACTGATGATACAGCTAATGATAAAATAAAAAAGGTAATGGCTCTATTAATGCATAGGTGGAAAAATGGAAAAAATGTTCTATTCTATGTTAATAACCTGTCCTATACATCCTGTTCTCCTGTTGGTAAGGTAAAGTAGTGGTGGCCAGGGCTAGAGTCATTATTTTAGTAATCATGAAATTAAAACTTATTTTAGAGTTGCCCCATTACATTACACAACTTGTCACTTATACGGAAAACATTTATTGACTGCGAAAAATCTGTCAACGATGTGATGAAACCAGGACTATTATTACACAGCTCTCTTCTTATCAGTTTCTCAGTCATTGAAACTATAAAGTGGTTAGTTGGTGCAATAAAAATGCCATATGAGCGCCTTACTTATTATATATAGTTTGGTGGCTATTGCTTTAGGGTACTTTCACACTAGCTGGATCCGCCATGCCGCAAGTACCCATGCACTGCCATGCTGCTGCTCCGTCCCCATTGACTATAATGGGACGGGGGGCAGAGCTAAGGCGCAGCACGGCAGTGCACGGCAGAGATCGCCGGACTAAAAAGTCGGAACTGCAGTACTTTTAGTCCGGCTATCTCCAGCCGTGCACTGCCGTGCTGCGCCATAGCTTCACCTCCCCCCCCCATTATAGTCAATAGGGACGGAGCGGCAGCACGGCAGTGCACGGGTACTTGTGGCATGGCGCATCCGGCAGTCTGTTCACCCGCCGGAACACCCTGCCGGATAGCTATGCCGCTAGTGTGAAAGTACCCTTAGGCTCTATTGATTGTATAGAAACTTGTGTTGGTAATTGTGTCTACAGTGCTATTATTACCAACCGAACAACAGAACCCCAGTCTACCCTATGTGTCCATGGAGTGGCAATTAAGACGTATTCTTTTTTTATTTCCTAATAATACACCCCCAAAAAAAGTAAAACAATGTAAAATCAACGCAGGACGGCTAATAGGACGTACGTATCTATCCTGTTAATACACCCCGTAAATGGCTGTAGTAAAATGTAACTTCACCACTGAACAGCAATTATGACATATATTTTTCAATTTTTTTTCCTATTAATACACTCCCAAAAAAATAAATAAAACAATGTAAAATCAAACCAGAACGGCTAATGGGACGTACATATCTTTCCTATTAATACACCCAGTGGTGTATCTTGGTTTTGTGCTGCCCTAGGCGAGACTAAACTCAGGCACCCCCCTAATATAAACCCCTAATATAAATTTGATCCACCCCTTCCTGTCAAGACCAAACCTCTTCCTCTGTAAACCCCACCCCTTGCTCTTTAGGCCCCACCCTTTCCTCTTCACATCTTCCTTTCTGTATTTAAAATTGAATAACGAAGGCCAATATTTTGTGCTTTCTGTACCAAATGTTGCATCCATTATTAAAAGATATAATAGATATTATTATAATAGATTATTATAATAGATTATTATAATAGATTATTAATAGATATAATAATATAAAGTGTTAATTCAACCACTTTACAAAAATGTCACTCCCTATAACAGTGCCATCCACAGATCCCCCCTAAACAGTGCCATCCACAGATCCCCCTTCCCATGACAGTGCCATCACAGATCCCCCCCCCCCCCATGATATATCATTCATAGTAACAGAAACAAAAGAGCTGACACTTACATCCATTACTGTGCATGCTGGCAACTACTACATGACCAGTGAGCCCAAGCCCCTTTCCAGTATATAATCCCAGTCTCTTCCCAGAATTAATTACTAACCAGGAGACACTGTGGGAAGTCTGTATTTTCCCAACACATTCATTAGCAATGCATAATGGGAGAAAGCAGAGTCCTGTCCCTCCGAGGAGTCTCAGAGCACATGGGCATGGTCAGCATCTCATAATCCATCCAGTCCTATGCAAGGTAAGAAGGTCCCCCGGGAGCGGCGGTCAGCGGCACGGTCCCTGCACCCGGAGACTTTCTGCCCGGGACAACATGAACCTGCGTCTCCTCTCAGCCTATGAGCCTATTTTGCTTCTCTCCCAGCAGCGCTGCGCGCACTCTGGGAGCCAGGACAGCGTCGACGGGCAGCTCAGCCAATCAGCGCTGAGGAGGGGCGGGGTCTACGATGCTGTGAGGCGGATTATGGAGATTAACCAGGGGTTAGAATATACCATCGGGCAAACAAGGCATTTTGACGCCCCATTGGCAATTACCGCCTTAGGCAAATGCCTTGTTTGCCTGTGGTAGATACACCTCTGAATACATCCTGTAAATGGCTGTAGTACAATGTAACGTCACCACTGAACATCATATTTTTTCCTTTTTTTCCCCTCTTAATACAACCCCCCAAAAAAGTAAAACAATGTAAAATCAACGCAGGACGGCTAATAGAACATACATATCTATCCTATTAATACACCCTGTAAATGGCTGTATCACACAGAACTTGTACCCCAATAACAAGCAAGGTTTGCTGGAATTAGTGATGTATCATATAGTGCAAACAACCTAAAAGCAACAGTATAACAGCAATTTGGATCCCCAGTTAGTGCAGCAAGGTGTAATAGAATCGCTCCTATTACCCAGGCTGTACACTCCCCTATTGCACCCTGTTCTCGTTTGAGTAGATTATGTCTCCCTATGCTTTCACTGCACCTTGACTAATCTTTCCATGAACTTGTAAATCATTTTTTCAGCACAATAAAGTCTTTCCTAGCACTGTCCCTGCTGACGTCTCTCCCTGCACTAAGTACACTCGGAAATGCCATAATCCAAAATGGGTGAGGCTATTTATAGGGCTGTGACATCACAGGGGCTGGCTGGCTCCGGTTGGCTGCATGCATGGCTTTGTGGGTGGGAAATTCGGATTCGGTGCAAATCAAATTTTTCCTGAAATTCGGATAGAATTCCACTTCGTCAACTTCGATTCGCTCATCTCTACTTATGAGCATACAATGGCTGTGCCTTATCAATAAAACGTTAATTCAGCTCAATAAATCTGTGAATTACATGTGCATGAATTCAAAAGACTGAGAATTGTGATGAGTAGTTAAATAGTTAAAAGGCTGTTGTCCTGTGGCATTTAACCAGACTGGCAAACAAGAGTTTAGTATCGTTGTATCATTTTTAAAAGCTCATTATCTACACCTGTACTACAGCTACTGTAAATCCCAACGCAAGGATTAACATGGCATAGACACATTCCAGATAAATGAGGTATGCTTTACCCTGTATAACTTTGGACCACTAAATTCACGTAGCTTTGAGATTTCTGATTTTATTTGCAGAACTAAGCCATTTCTCTTTTAAATTGTAGCCTAGTGTTACTATAAAACAATCCAATAACATTACTGTGTGACTTATTCTCATTATCTTATATCTATATCCATAGGTACAGTATGAAATCAGTCCCCTTTTTGTAACTAAACTAGCTTCTAATCTTCTGGGAAGTATTTGTACAAGATTTGGGGGTTCATCTGTGGGAATTTTTTGTCATCCAGTCAATGAGCCTTCGTGAAGTCAGAGACTGATGTTGGATGAAAGGGCCTGGCTCCCATTTTGTTCTACTTCATCTCAAAGGTGTTTGTTGGAGTTCAGGTCAGGGTTCTGTGTGGGCCAGTCAAGTTCTTCTACACCAAACTCAACAACCCTGTCTTTATGGAACTTACTTTGTGCACCAGGGCTCACTCATGCCAGAACAGAAAAGGATCTTCCCCAAACTTTACCTAAAAAGTTAGAATTATATAAATGTCCAAAATGTCTTGGCATGCTAAAGCAGTAAGACTTCCCTTTACTGGATCTAATGGACAACCCTTTCTTCTTCCACCAAACCTCACGGTTGGCACAATACAGGCAGGTAACATTCTCCTGACATTTGCTACAGCCTAGTCTTGTCCATCAGACTAACAGATGGAGAACCATGGTTTTATCACTCCACAGAACCCATTTCCACTGCTCCAGCTCCAGTGGTGACATGTTTTACTCCATTCCATCCGGCCCTTGGCATTGTGGCATAAATACACTGCCTGTCCAAAAAAAAGTCGCCACCAAAAAAAAAAGGTCACACACTCTAATATTTTGTAGGACTGCCTTTAGCTTTGATTACGGCACGCATGCACTGTGGCATTGTTTCGATAAGCTTCTGCAATGTCACAAGATGTATTTCCATCCAGTGTTGCATTAATTTTTCACCAAGATCTTGTATTAGAGTCTGACCGCTGCGCAAAGCCTTCTCCAGCACATCCCAAAGATTCTCAAAGGGGTTAAGGTCTGAACTCTGTGGTGGCCAATCCATGTGTGAAAATTATGTCTCATGCTCCCTGAACCACTCTTTCACAATTTGAGTCAGCTGACTTCATTCTTGGAGCACATACTGTTGCTGAACCTCGACCTGACCAACTGTAGCAACCCCAGAGCATAGCACTGCCCCCACAGGCTTGTACAGTAGGCACTAGACATGATGGGCGCATCACTTCATCTGCCTCTTTTATTACCCTGATGCGCCTGATCACTATCTGTTGGATAAAGGACCTGCCGTGATGTCACAGGATCACATGGGTCACAGGGTCCACTCAAATGCTTCTATGATTGGACCATGTGACCCTGTGACGTCACCACAGGTCCTCAAGCATCCAAACTATCAAGAGAGAAGACGTTCTGGGGCTCTGCGCGTACAATGGGAGAAGGTAAGTTAACTCTTTATTATTTTTAACCCTTTAAAGCCCGGGGAACATTGCATTCTGTAATTAGAATGCGATTATTTTCCCTTATAACTATGTTATAAAGGAAAATAATAACGATCGGGTCCCCATCCCGATCGTATCCTAGCAACCATGCGGGAAAATCGCAACGCATCCGCACATGATTGCGGATGCTTGCGATTTTCCCGCATCCCCATTCACTTCTATGGGGCCTGCGTTGCGTGAAAATCGCAGAATATAGAACATGCTGCGATTTTCACGCAACGCAAAAGTGATGCGTGAAAATCACCGCTCATGTGCACAGCCCCATAGAACTGAATGGGTCAGGATTCAGTGCGGGTGCAATGCGTCCTCCTCACGCATTGCACCCGCGCGGAAAACTCGCCCGTGTGAAAGGGGCCTTAGACTTTTATCTTTGGGGTCATCTGAAGACAATTGTCTATGCTGTGAAGATACGAGATGTGCAGCACCTGAAACTACGGATACTGGAAGCCTGTGCTAGCATTTCTTCTGCGGTGTTGCTATCAGTGTGTGAAGAGTGGGAGAAAAGGGTTGCATTGACAATCCAACACAATGGGCAACACATTGAACACATTTTATAAGTGGTCAGAAACTTGTAAATAACTCATGAAAGAATAAAGTTATGTTAAAACTAAGCACACCATTGTTGTTCTTGTGAAATTCCCAATAAGATTGATGTGTCACATGACCCTCTTCCTATTGAAAAAACAAAAGTTGGATTCAAAATGGCCGCCATGGTCACCACCCATCTTGAAAAGTTCCCCCCTCACATATACTAATGTGCCACAAACAGGAAGTTAATATCACCAACCATTCCCATTATTTTGGAAGGTGTATCCATATAAATGGCCCACCCTGTATTTGAGATAAAGGAGACGATTTTAGTGGGGAAGAATATTTAATGCATTTGATTTAGTCACTTCTGGGATATTCAGTAGTCTGGGTTTCAGAAAATTCATAAATTGGGAGTAAGGGAGAAAGTGCTGCGGGCCTAGAGAAAGTGCTGCGGGCCTAATCTGAACCGTTCCCAACATTCATCTAATGAGAGATATCTATGATTATTATTAATTATCATTAAAGCGCCATTTATTCCATGGCACTGTACATATGAAAAGGGGTACACATGCATAATACAGACAATTGCACTAAGCATGAACAAGACGAGTTACAGGCTGGTACAGAAGGAGAGAAGGCCCTGCACGTGAGGGCTTGCAGTCTACAATCTATGTTCCCGTGAGTCTAGGAGATCTAGAACCCTGCCTACCTCATTTTCTCTTCAAGCACAAAACAGGCTATTGTGCATGCCCTGCGGGAATTCAGGATGTCCCTATGAAGATACATTTTTAGAAAATAAAAAAGGTAGTTTTAGACTCTCCCTCTCCGCCTTCCATGCAGTGATAGAGTCTCTAAAAAGCAGCGATTTTTTAACTGTAGAAGGAAGGCTGGAATATCTAGTACGTAAAAGTGCTGTAAGGAACCAAGGTGCAGCCAGCTGACATTCCAGCTCATAATTTGGATAAAAGGTGGATTGCTGAATCCAGTCTATACAATGCCGGAAAAGGTTATCTAGGTTATGAAATCTTTTATTTGGTAAGTTAATGCCCCCTTTATCCTTTGTGAGGATTAATTTCCTAAGCACTATCCGGGGACATTTATTTGCCCAAATCATGGTATTAAAGTCTGAATATAGATTGTTTATGTCAGTGTGCTTTAAAAGAAGGGGAATAGTCTGCAATGGATGTAGTAGCCTTCCAAAACTGACCATCTTTATTAAATGACAGCACCCAAGCAATGACAAAGGAAGCTTAGCCTATCTATTGAGCTCTGTAGAGATTTTCTGGATCAAAGGGGGATAGTTTAAAGCATATATTGATTCAGGGGTTCTCCCAATTAACACCCAAGTAAGCGATGTATGCTTCAACCAAAGCCACCAGTAGGGCAGAAGAAAGAGAAAGGGACTTACGGGAAAATGGGGCTAGACTGAAGAGCTTGCATTTACTAGTATTAACCTTAAAACCTGCCTGCTGACCAAACAATTGTGTATAGTCAAAAGAAGGTAGAATCTCCTTCTGCAGATCGGCAAGAAAAACTAAAATGTCATCAGCAATTAAAGCCATTTTGACGGTTTGTGTACCTACGGTTTCTGAATACGTACTAAAAGTCATAAGGTTTCCAACATGCGAATGAGAGGGTTAATAGATATATTAAATAAAAATTGGGATAGAGGAAATCCTTGATGGATACCTTTCTGCAAATCAATAAAAGTGGAAAGAAAACAAGGGGTATAAATCCTGTCCATCAGAGCAGTACAAAGAGTATCTAAATAACAGCGCAATTAGCTTGTAAATCCCATACGGGTCAACAGCATACATTGTCAGACGTTTTCTCAGCATCAATGGTAAGTATCGCTGGAGATGGGTGGGATTTCGTGAACATTTTTATGTGATCCAAGACTGCTAGCACCTTTCTAATGTTTGATACCCCAGAGCTACCCTTAATAAAACAGACCTGACTTGGGGATATCAGTCGGGGTAGTATAAGAGCTATTTGATCTGCCAGTATTTTAGATATCAGTTTCAGGTTCACGTTAGTTAAAGAAATCGGTTGATAAGAGGATGACAGAGTGGGGACTTTACTCAGTTTTGGTAAAATCTTTATTTAGGCTGTATTGATATCACTGGGGATTGCTTGTCCCTGCAAACAGTTATTGAAGAGTCGTACTAAACAGTAGGATATTTGGTCTAGTAATATCTTAAAATATTCCCTAGTAAATCCATCAGGCCCAGGTGCTTTGTGAGTCTTAAGGTTCCTAATGGCCAACAGAAGCTCCTTCTCTGAGATCAGGGAATTCAAGCCGCCTCTCTCTTCCACTGTCAGACAAAGCAGCTCAACAGTGTTTAATAACTGATCTTGAGGTTGATCAGGGGAGGGATCTCTGGCATATAAAGGGGAATAGAAAAGTTGCAAGATATTATTAATCTTTCATGGATGAGAATTTAAAATCCCATCAGCATCTTGTAAAGACTGTATGTTCACCAACGCATACATACCCTTGGCAAGATTATTTCAAAATCTAAAAAAAAGCCTTGCTTCTTGACATGTTTCTCTCCTTTCCATCTAACCATAACTCATAGGAGGCTTTTACTGATTGCCATGCTTGTTTTGTAGTCAGAGAGGGCAGTATAGGCCTGTCCGAACAAAGAACTATATTCACCTAATCTAACAGAAATTTCTTTCTTCAATTTGGACACGTGGGATAAAATCCATCCTCTGATTACTACCTTTACCATATTCCAATACAACTGTGGGTTTACTATATGTTCTCAGTTAGTGGAGGTAAATTCTAATCACCAACCCTTTAAGAGTTGGAAATTTCATCTCCCACAGCGTAAGAAGGGAACCGCCAAAGACAGCCTGACCCACATGGTTGAGCATCCGTAACCTCTAGCATCATAGGAGAGTGATCTGATATTAACATATCCCCAATGTCGGAGAAAAGCACCTGGGGCACTAAAGACCTAAAAAGGAGTTTATAATGAATGATGGGAGTAAGAATAAAAGGGTACTTTCACACTAGCGTTTTTCTTTTCCGGCGTAGAGATTCGTCGTCGGGTCTCTAATCCGGAAAGGAACTGATCAGGATTATCCCCATGCATTCTGAATGGAGAGAAATCCGTTCAGGATGCATCAGGATGCCTTCCGTTCAGTATGTGAACGTTTTTAGGACGTTGACAAAACCGCAGCATGCTGCGGTTTTGTCTCCGTCCTGAAAAGCCGGAACACATGCCTGAACGCCGGATCCGGCTTCAGGTCCCATTGACTTACATTGGGGCCGGATCCGGAATTAAAAATAGACTGAAGGACGGATCCGTCCTTCCGGTCTGCGCATGCGCAGACCTTTAAAACTGTACAAAAATGCAAGATGGATCCGTCTATCCGCATGGCAAACGGAGAGACGGATCCGCACTTGCAATGCATTTGTAGACGGATCCGCAAGCCGGATCCGTCTACAAATGCTTTCAGTTGTCAGGCATTGTCAGGGATCCGGCGGGACGGAACTGCCCGCCGGATCCAAAGAACGCAAGTGTGAAAGCACCCTAAAACATATATTCCCTAATTTCCAGATTATGTTGGCACCATACATCACAAAGGCCTAAATCCTGAATAAAAGGAGAGAGATTACCATCCCTAGATCATCCAACTGTGTTCTTAAATAAGGAGCTGAGGCAATCATCCTGAACATTGAACATGGTATTGAAATCGCCCCCCAATTAGTCTATGTGGAACTTAGTCAGTGCCTAGCTGAGCCTGGAGAGTTTGAAAGAAGCTCCAATTATCAACATTTCATCTGTAAACATGATATATACTAAGCCCATCAGATCAGAGAGACCTTTTAAAAGAATATGTATTATCCTACGTGAGCTATCATGATCATGCGACACCACCATGTATGGTAGCCCCTTACGGAGAATAATAAGTACTCCCACTTTTCCTTCATTGGCCGGAAAGCCAAAAGTCTGACCCTCCCACAATTTTTACATCCACCAGAAATCAGACTCTAATAGATGAGTCTCTTGAGAAAGGGTAATGTCCGCTTGGATGTGATCTGAGGCCTTTAACGTTCCATGAGATCACTTTGATAATAAAGCATAGTCAAAAATGTAGTGTTATTAGAATATTCTATTTTAGAAATTCCCCTTATCAACTTAAACAGTGAACTAGAAAACAGAAAAAAATAACAAAGATAATGCACTATGTGATGGAGACAAAAGAATATTAGCTCCATCACCTTAGAGTGCCAAGTGACTTCTCTTTTTTTCAACATGTGAATAATCATAACATTAACAAGTGCCCTGGTCCACCAGCTTACACAGAAGCCATATAATAAGTAGACAGACATGTCCTAACAAGGGCATTTAGACATCATATGCAAGTAATTGTGAGTCATACTGAACAGCAAAATAGATGCCCCTCAAAAAGGGGTGGATCGGGAAGTTAAAGTGGCCTTGGAAAAAAAACTAAAAGTGTTGTAGGTGGGTTCAAACTGACAGAAGAAAGGCCAAAACAAGTAGGCAGGGACAACCGAAGTAGACAGGGCCTGCAATACTGTAGTGCAGCATAGAATACCGCCCCAACCGAACCAAATACCACAGGACAACACAAAATACTGCCACCCTCACCAAAGTACTCAACTTTATCACCATCATGAGGACAGTAATACAGTCGAGTTCAGGAGGGCACCTGTAGCCTTTGAGCATCAGATCATTATGTACCTGGCCTTTGGCCACCAAGAGAGCTTGAGTGGCCACCTGGGCATCGTCCCACCGGGAAATTTCCCTGTAGAGTCTATGGCCAATCTGCCTCTCCCCTCAAATGTCCTTGCAAGTACACCTGGAACTTCAGAGAAAGACTTATCTGTGTCTTGTAACGCATGATCTCAAAAAGATTGTATAGGTCTTGCAGCAGTCTTTGCTAGGTTTCCTGAAACTTCGGTAGTAGACGTTGTCTCTGGGTTTTCGGCAGCATCGGGCAATCCTCTGCATACCAATTGCTAGTAGGATCTACTCTTGAGGTGGCAATGTTGTTCATTTTTTTTGCGTTAATGGAGCAGAATCCTCAAAATCAAGGGCATTAACAGCCTCAGAGGGGGGTTTGAAAATTCAAAATGGTACCGTCAGCTTGAAATACCTAAAGAACAGAAGAGTAAATTAGGGCAAGCTTGACATTAACTAATGTCAAGCAAATGAGCAAAAATGCCTTGCGCAATTTGGTAACCTCTGCTGAAAAGTCGCCAATAATTAAAAGGCCGCATCCTTTGAAAGTCACCTCATTGTTTTGGCTCATATAAGCAGTCAGAATAGTATTTTTATCAGAGTAGTCCAGATAGCGAACTATGACAGAGCAAGGTCTTCCCTGTAGTGTTCCCGCCTCAGATGACTTCCTCACCAAGTAAACACAGAGATCTGGGCCCACTCTATGTACCCTTTCAACAGTGCAACTGCGTGTTATGCCCAACAGTTGCAGTATGTCTGACTCATAGAGTTTCTTCCGGTCCCTTTGCTGGATCGATTCCAAGATCCCAAGGAGCCAGAGGTTGTTTCATTGGGATCTGTTTTCTAAATCCTCGATCCTACTGTCACTTATTCTCTTTAATTACATCCTATAGGGAAGCAATGACTTTATACACAGCGCACTCAAGCATTTCTACTGTCAACTCTACAGTCTCTCAGTGTTCTCCCTGGATGCAGGTCCAGCTTAGAGCTGTTTCAAGGATGCCCCCACTATGGCTGCAAGTGTGCTGTGGATATCAGGTGAGATATGCTTAGCAACCTCAATGGCTAGTAGGCTGCAATTAATAGGATGATCAGCAGATTGGTTGGTGTCTTCAGAGGCTTCCAACGTTTGGTCTTTTAGGTCCACAAAGCTCAGAAGGCGCATCTCTCACAGACTTGTCCGGACGTTTATTCTTGTTCTTTGGTCCCATTTTGTGTAGAGTTCGATCCATGCAAGACCACCCTGTGCACTACACTTGCACTTCTTTGCAGGAGCTAAAGAGGGGGATGTATGTATGGGGACACAAATAATTTTAAAGTGTGGCGTGGCAGTATCCACTAGTCAGCCAACTTTACAGGTTGGCGCTGGAACCAGAAGTCTCTCAAATTTTATAGATCGACAATAAGGAATAGGGAAAAGAGATGGTATATTTTACACATATGACTCCTGCAGCTTGTGATGGACTCTGCAATAGTGGCATTGAATTGGTCAAGCATAGCTATTGTAAAAAAATCTACAGGACACCAGTGACTTATTGAACAAACTGTCAACCATAGGTCCCCTCCCTAAAGGCACAATCTTGGCCACCATGGATATGGAATCCTTGTATTCAAATATCCCACATGATGATGGATTAACTGCTTGCCGAATATACCTGGAGGCGAATGGGATTGTCTCAGAGTCTGTACAACTGATCAAATTTATCCGCACCTATAACTATTTCTCTTTTGACAAGGAGATATATTTACAGTGCACTGGGACCGCCATGGGCAGTAAAATGGCACCGCAATATGCAAATTTCTTCATGCCAAAACTGGAAAATGACTTTTTGGTATCCTGCCCCAAAAAACCCTTGGCCTACTTCCATTTCATTGATGACATCCTAATAATCTGGACCGACTCTGAACATGAACTGATAAAATTTCATGAACAATTCAACATATTCCATCCCACCATAAACCTGACCCTCAACTATTCACGCACAGAAGTCAGCTTTCTGGAAACCAGCATAAAACTTCAAGACGGCTCAATACAGACATTGCTGTATCGAGGACATATTGGTCGGCCTACATACCTCCAATAGGACAGCTTCCACCCCAAACATATTAAAAAGTCCATCACCTATAGTCAAGCCATAAGATATAACCGAATCCGTTCCAGCCCATCAAACAGGGATGAGCATTTACAACATCTGAAAAGGACATTTTTACACCAGGGCTATATTCCTGCTTCAATTGAAGATCAGATCACAAGAGCCACCAAGATCCCCAGAAGTCAACTTCTCCAATACAATGAAAAGAAACAGAACCAGCGCGTACCTCTGGTTGTGACCTACAACCCACAACTAGAGGTACTGAGGAAAACTGCCAAAAAAATTACATTATGTGCTACATAAGGATGACCGACTAAAAACAATCTTCCCAGATCACCCTTTAAAAGCTTACCGACAACCTCCAAATCTAAGGAATATTCTGATCAGATCAAGTTCAAGGCCATGTACCACAGGAAAAGAAACCCATCCCTGTAATATATCTATCTAATATAATGACAACAGATAAGATCCAGATCCCCAACACACAGCAGGACTATAAGATCCCTGGGACATTCACATGTTCTACATCTAATGTTGTTTATCTGATTCTCTGCACTAAATGTCCTGTTGGAGGCCTCTACGTTGGAGAAACAGGACAGAAACTCAATGCAAAGATGAGGTCTCACCGCCACACAATTAAAGAGAAGCTACACTTTCCTGTGGCTAAGCATTTCTGTAGCGCAGGACACAATGAAGAACACATTAAAGTTCTCAGATTAAAAGGTAACTTCAAATCCCAAAGAGCTAGAAGAATTTGGGAATACAAATTTATAACACTGCTTGACACTTTGAATACTGGACTGAATTTGTCCCCGGGATTTATGACACACTACAGGATCTAAAAAGTCTTCACCAGGTCTCTGAGATAACATCAATTTAGAGACCATAACACTTTCACCCCCCTTATGTGGAAGTTAATTAAGGACTCATTCTCAAGATCTTTTATATTCTGTTGTTCTGTTGTTTTTCAAATGTCCATTCATTCCCCCATGTCTTTGACTTATTGTATATATATTCTGTTTCTTCATATATTCTTGTAGTACGCCTGATGAAGGGACTGGTGATGCCTCGAAAGCTCGCTATATAACATCATTACTTCTATTTTTGTTAGTCATTAAAAGGTATCAAACCTGCAATACTCTTATTTTGTTTCTCTTAATGAGAGCACTAAACAAGAATAATAAACACATAGAGTATTTATTATCATGGGTGGTCTGTGACCTAGGGAACCTATGTCTGATTTGCAAACTTCCTGTTTTTTATACTGATATGACAATTAATATAATAAAATCTGGTATAAATAGCCTAATATTAAAATGAATTGTGTTTACCTAAAGATATACCACTCACATAGAGTTTGGAAACCTCCTATAACTTCTGCTTTCTGAAATGATTTGGCCTTTATCAGTAATTAATAGTTGGCACCAGGATTATTAATGATGAGAGTTTAATTTTGTGAAACATAAAATGGAAGATCTTGAGTCATATATGTAATAATTTAGCAGGTATGTCAACAACCACTCTAGAAGTTTTTCCTGAGGACATATTAATCCACCTCCAAATGGCACTTTCCCAAAAGAATGTCACAATATAATCAGACTTCCCAGAGTTCCCAGGGTAAATATGTTCTTTCTATTACACCTTAACTCATATTTTTGTTTTGACTTGTGATTCCTAGGGTGATTTTTTTCCATCATAATTGTCTCCTAAAATCAGAAAACTTGAAGTCCGAATGAAAACAATTTTTTAAATTTTATGTTCTTGCGAAATCACTTGTGGTCCTAACATTAGCAGTACTTTTTTGATTTCATATGTGAGTGACAAAAGTACAGATTGCCCATGGAAGGTATCTGTAGTTTGCTGATTGCAATACGGTTGTGTGCATGAGGCCTAAATTAGTGTGCCAGAAACTCAAATCTAAGGGTACTTTCACACTAGCGTTATTCTTTTCCGGCATAGAGTTCTGTCAAAAGGGCTCTATGCCGGAAAAGAACTGATCAGGCATATTCCAATGCATTCTGAATGGATAGAAATCCGTTCAGTTTACATCAGTATGCCTTCCGTTCAGTCACTGTCAGGCATTTTGGGCAGACATAATACCGCAGCATGCTGCGGTATTATGTCCGTCCAAAATGCCTGATCAGTCGCCGGAATTCCGGATCTGGCATTAATTCCCATTGACTTGCATTAGTGCCGGATCCGGCATTGCGAAACAACTGAAGGACGGATCATGACAAGCGGAGAGACAGATCCGTTCTTGCAATGCATTTGTAGACGGATCCGCACACATCCGCACTACAAATGCTGTCAGTTGTCACACTGATCGGCGGATCTGGCAGGCAGCTCCGCCGACGGAACTGCCTGCCGGACCACACTAACACAAGTGTGAAAGTGTAATATAACGGAACAGTGGCTCAACTGTAATTTCAATATGAGAGGTGCTCACTCAAAAAAAGGCCCACCTATAGCCAATGGAAGTAGTAAATAGTGCTAATTATGTATTTGAGGGCACTCTTAATATCTGGGTTAGATATGATAATAGTACAAAGCGATATGAGTCTAAAAAATCTATTGAGATATGTTCATATTAGAACAGCATAATATACAAAATGCCAGAGACAAAACAATACAATGTTGTTTGGTGGTATCAAAAGTGCCAGAGAGATATGGCAGTGCTGCCTAATAGTATATCAAAGCAGTAGAGCAGATTGAAGGCATAAGGTATAGAGAATATATAAAATGTGGGAGTGTCAAATCAGACCGTACTACAGGTTCCCCCATTGGCGGGATTACAGTGGTAATAGGATATATATGTTCCAATTATAACTGTCTAATTGTATCGCAGCCTTAGAGTTTAAACGTACTGTGCTGACAACGAAGAAATGTTCTTTACTTTACCAGTCTCCTTAGTTGTATGTGGCCGGACGGGGGGTATTGGATGCTGCTGCTCCTGCTGAGTTTGTCCTTCTTGTGCGGGTGCATCGGCGTTCTGTTCGCGTGTGAAAAGTGTGAAAGTACCCTAAGCCAGCTAGTTTCTGGAGTAGACTTGAGCTATAACTTAAACCAGTTTCTGGTGTAAGTTATAGTATATCTGGTGGTCCAAGCTGAGCCCTCCCCCTACTGATAAGCCCCACCCATTTACTCAATAAAAGTTTGCAAATGAAGGTGCAAATAAGCCGAATATTCCACAATATTGAGATAAAAACATTGATAAATTGTTCCCTGACGCTACCACCTATCCCTGACGCTTATCCAATCCAGTGCTGAGCCACGCCCCCTGCACTGATCACATGACGGTGACGTCATCCCAGGTCCTTAGTGTTGTCCAAGGTTCGGGTTCATTGAAGAATCCCCTTATGGATTCCAAATGCCGCTATGGTCCGTGGTAGCGGAATCCATAACGGGATGCTTCGATAACCCGAACTTTGGACGCCGAACTTAAAATACATGTTCGCTCAACACTACCGATGAGCCTTTAGCTATGCCCCTGCCGGGAGCACACGTTCGCCAGCGGCAGGACGGATTCGACAGGCTGAATGAGTAGATTGAAGTATGTTCATTCTAATTGATGTTGCTATGTATGTGTTTTTTTGCCCAATTCAAAATAATCATCATTCTTAAAGGAGTTGTCCAGGCTTTACCAACCCATACCCCCACCAATCTACTATTTTAGTATAGCTCCCTTGTCAGAAGTCAGTGCCACAAACACATAGCTCTGTCAACCTGCTGCTCCCATTGAAGTCCACCCAGTGACTGGAAGTAAATCCAGTTTAATGCGGGGCACATGACCCAGTGACATGCCACATGGGTGACATGTCACCGCTGTGGCCAGTCATTGGCTGTAGCAGTCATTTGCCCTGCATCAGACATTGACGTGGGCATACCTGGGACCTGCAGAGCCAGCAGTGAGCTATTCTGAACCCAACAGCGGGGACTGGTAAGTATAATCACCAATATAGGTCCGGCCACTCTGTGGGGGTCTATAAAACATGACAAAGTGAACAACCCCTTTGAAAGTGTTGTCCAACACATTTAAAAATCTCAGACAAGCCCCCCAATTGACTATATGTTATAGTCATCCCTTTTTCCAGCATTGTTCTCTATAGCCCTGGTCTCGTCCTCCTCCCACTACTTGTTTACAGACTGCAGTGGTGACGTGTTGGTATATGGCAGTGATGGGCAACGTGCGGCTCTCCAGCTGTTGCAGAACTACAACTCCCAGCATGCAAAGCCTGTCTATAGCTATAAGCCTACTGCAGGGCATGGTGGGAGTTGTAGTTTAGCAACAGCTGGAGAGCCGCACGTTGCCCATCACTGGTATATGGCATATGACCGCTGCAGCTAATCACTGTCCTGAGGGCAATGATTAGCTGCAGAGATTATATGCCATACATCTGGACAGTGACGTGCCGTACACCTGCGCAGTGATCTGCCATACACCTTCAGGTCAGTGTGTACATCACTGACTGTAGACTGCTGAGGACAGTGATTGGCTGCAGTGGTCATGTTCCAAATACCGGCACACCACCACTACAGAAAGGACCGGAGCAGCAGAGAAAAAGGCATTCCGTTATGCATTCCGTCATGAAATTGCGATATGGTCCGTGGTAATGGAATCCATAACGCAATTCACTAAATACCACAAAACGAACCGCAAACAAATTTCTAAATATGAAATTCGCTCATTCCCAGTGGTATCCATGTATGATACAGATCCAAGATAGGGTCATGTGCATGAACATCCGCACACAAACTATATGATATTCTACAAATATTGCAAAAAGCAAAAGTGAGAAACTATTTTATTGCACAAACAAATCCACTGAATAAATAACATTAAACATTGAACTCAAATATTAAATAAAATAATATTAAACTGCTCAAAGCAGTTACTGCACATAGTAATTGCACAGTACCATACAAATTCAGTAACATTAAGTAATATGGTATTAATGCAATAACTCAGAAACAGTTAAAGAATGCCATATTACACACCCGGTTTACAGCAGCATTTTTTGGAGAAGAGAAGACGAGTTTTCAAATCTATCAACAATATCATCATAATCTAAAGTCATAGAAATATCCCTCTCAATGTTCATTACAATGAGGGATTCCAACAGTTCCTGTCCAATCAATGATCTCAGTCGATTCTTAACAATTTTTAGTTTTGAAAACACTCGCTCACAAGAAACCCGAGTACACGCTAAGGGAAAGGAGTTCTTTATAAACGGCAAAAAGATTCGTATATGCAGCTGAATGTAAGTTATGATCATATAAAAGTCTAACCCTGGGTTCACACCTGAGCGTTTTACAGCGCGTTCAAACGCGCTGTAAAACGCTCAACAGATTAAAACCAATGCATCCCTATGGGAGTGGTTCACACTTGAGCGTTTTACAGCGCGTTTGAACGCGCTGTAAAACGCCCAACGCATAAACAAGTACTTGAGCTTCTTTTGGGGCGTTTGACGCGCGTTTTGTGATTGACACCACAGTAGTCAATCACAAGAACGCTTACGCGTTCCTATTTTGCAAAACGCGCTGAAATACGCGCGACAAAAACGCGCGTAAAACGCGCGTTTTTAGAACGCTCAGGTCTGAACCCAGGGTAAAACAGCAAGTCAGGCAGTTTTCGCCAGCTGCATGTGTTCCGTCACTGATGTCATCCTAACGGGACAAGGTGAGTAGTTACTGTGATTTTTTTTTTTGTTTGTTTGTTTTTTAACACAGAGGGGGCACAATGGGAATTTCTACTCTGGAGGGGGCACATTGGGCATTGCAAATGTGAAGGGGGTACAATGGACATTTCTACTATGGAGGGATCACAATGAGCATTTCTACTCAGGAGGGAGAACAATGGGCATTTCTACTCTGGAAGGGGCGCAATAGGCATTTCTACTCTGGAGGGGGCACAAAGGGCATTTCTACAATGGAGGGGGCACAATGGGCATTTCTACTATGAAGGGGGCACAATGGGTATTATTACTGTGAGGGGGGGCACAAAGAGGGCATGACAACTGTGAAGGGGCACAGATAGGGCATTACTACTGTGAAAGGGGCACAGAGAGAGCATAACTACTGTGAGGGGGGCAAGATGAGGGCACGATGAGGGGGCACACATATGTACAAAACTACTGTGAAGGTTGTACAATGAGGGCAACACTACTGTGAAGGGGTACGATGTTTTTTAAAGTATTGGAGAGGGGGGGGGGGCCATAGAAAATACCTGCCCCGGGTTCCAAACACCCTAGGCACGCCACTGTTCATGACTCATAATGCACTGAAGCAAATGCTGAGCAAAGTTATGGAAAATTTGATTTGGCTGCTTTGCTGAATTTCACAAAGAAATTTGCTTTGTGATAAATTACTTTGTAACGAAGAGCTGTGGGCACTTAGAAGCCATCATAGCCATGCCTAGTAATAGCATGGCTGTGATTGGCCAGTGCACCATGTAACCCAGCCTCTATACAAGCTGGATCACGTGTAGCACCGCCCATCATCTCTGAGTAGTGCAGGGACAGGAACAGGCATCTAAATCAAGGGAGAGTGTTAGGAATCTGGCTATTTGTTTTGTGGGTGACCTATAATGATTTTTTGTGGGTGCAATACACCAGCTTTATACCCATTACACAGAAATATAATAATAAATGTGTCTGTTAATTCTATGGGTGACCTATAGCGATTTTTTGTGGGTGCAATGCACCATCTTTTGACTCCTGACACAGAAATATAATAATTAATCTGGCTGTTAATTCTGTGGGTGACCTATAATGATTTTTTGTGGGTGCAATGCACCATTTTTGTACCCCTGACACAAAAATATAATAGTTAATCCATCTGTTAGTTCGATGGGTGACATATACCCATTTTTGGTGTGAGATACACGTGCACTTTATACGTGACAGGGAAATTAATATAATTAATCTGACTGTTAGTTCGGCTGGTGACATATACCCATTTTTGGTGTGAGATACACGAGCACTGCATACATGACAGGGAAATTCATATAGTTAATCTGACTGTTAGTTCGGCCGGTTACATATATCCATTTTTGGTGTGAGGTACACCTGAACTGCATATGTGACAGTGAAATTAATATAGTTAATTCGTCTGTTAGATCGGTGAGTGACATATTCCCATTTTTGGTGTGAGGTACACCTGCACTTCATACGTGACAGCGAAATTAATATAATTAATCCGTCTGTTAGTTCGATGGGTGACATATACCCATTTTGGTGTGAGATACACATGCACTTTATACATGACACAGAAATTAATATAATTAATCTGTCTGTTAGTTCGGCAGGTGACATATACCCATTTTTAGTGTGAGACACACGTGCACTGCATATGTGACAGGGAAATTAATATGGTCAATCTACAGCTACACACCCAAATGAAACACCTTCCTCAGGTGCATGTAGGCGACAGGACGTTCAGCATCATTTTGTAGGCCCGAATACCGGTGTACAAATGCTGAGGCCAGAACAAGTAAAGGCAGTAGTAGATTGAATGGCTGACAGTGCCTCCAGTTCCTTCACATTTTCTCCCATCCTGTCCCCTGTTGAAACCACAGGGATGGGCATCTGTCTTTCACCTCATCCCCTTGCAAATCAGCCAAGCAGTCTGAGCCCCAAGTCATGCAGCAGTCTCTTATGCTTTTTGATTACTCTGCTGGCGGAGTTTCCGTAGACCATCCACCTAGCCTTGCCCCAGAAGTGGAAGAGATTGAGTGCACTGATGCCCAACCACATAATTTTCAGGATGTGGACATGGGAGGACCACCGCAGCACGTCTTTGATGTTGATGACGAAAGACAGGTTCCGACTGCTGTGGCTTTCTGCCGTGTGCAAACCGGCAAGGAGGGCAGGGGTGAAGAGTGGGTGGTAGATGATGTGGAGGATGATGAGGTCCTAGACCCCACATGGAACCATGGTCATACTAGTGACGTGTGCAGTTCGGAGGAAGAGGTGGCGGTCACACAGCACCAGCTGCACAGCAAGGGAGGGAGCAGGGTGCAAAAGCAGAGTGGCCGTTGCCTAGCCAGTATTCCTGCTACTGCCCACCGCACCCAGGGAATGAGCACACCAAAGCCAGCTTCAAGGAGTTCCCTGGCGTGGCAGTTCTTCAGACAATGTGCTGACGACAAAACGCAAGTAGTTTTCACGCTGTGCAATCAGAGCCTGAAGCGAGGCATAAATGTTCTAACCCTGAGCACTACCTGCATGACCAGGCATCTAAATGCAAAGCACGAGCAGCAGAGGAGTACACACCTGAAAAACCACAAAAGATCTCAGGCTCCTCTTGCTCCCTCTTCTGCTGTGGTCTCAACCTTTTCCTCCCCCTCTAGAGTGACAGTGGCACCTGCCACCCCGCAAACAGAGGATGTGGCAGCAACACCACCACCTCCACCACCGTCACCCAGCATGTCCATACTGTCCCATGGACGTGTTCAGCTGTCCATCCCTCAAACACTGGAGAAAAAGAGGAAGTACCCCCCTACCCACCCGCGATCCCTGGCCCTGAATGCCAGCATTTCAAAATTCCTGGCATTTGAAATGCTGTCATTCCATCTGGTGGAGACAGAGACTTTTAAAAACCTTATGGCGGTGGCTGTCCCACAGTACGTGGTTCCCAGCCGACACTACTTTTCCAGGCGAGCCATCCCTGCCCTGCACCAAGTGGCGGACAAAATCAGGTTTGCACTGAGCAACGCCATCTGTGGCAACGTCCACATAACTATCGATACGTGGACCAGTAAGCACGAGCAGGGACATTATATCTTCGTAACTGCACACTGGGTAAATGCAGTGGCAGCTGAGCCTGAGGCGGATAGCAATTTGGCGTATGTCCTACCACCACCAAGGATTGCAGGACATTTCTCGTTGCCTCCTGTTGCCTCCTACTCCGCTTCCTCTTCTACCGCCTCCTCATTCGGTCAGCATAACACCTTCACCACCAACTTCAGCACAGCCAGGGGGAATCGACAGCAGGCTGTTTTGAAACTGTTTGGGGGGAAAATCCCACACCGTGCAGGAGCTGTGGATGGGCATGGAACAACAGACCGATGAGTGGTTGGTGCCGCTGAGCCTCCAGCCTGGCCTGGTGGTGTGCGATAATGGGCGAAATCTCGTAGGAGCTCTGGGGCTAGCCGGTTTGACGCACATTCCTTGCCTGGCGCATGTGCTGTATTTGGTGGTGCAGAAGTTCCTGAAAAATTACCCCGATATGTCAGAGCTGCTGAAAGTGCGGGCCGTCTGTGCACACTTTCGGCATTCTCATCCTGCTGGTGCTCGCCTGTCTGCTCTGCAGCGTAACTTCGGCCTTCCCGCTCACCGCCTCATATGCGATGTACCCACAAGGTGGAACTCCACCTTGTACATGCTGGAAAGACTGTGCGAGCAGCAGCAGGTGATAGTGGAGTTTCAGCTGCAGCACGCACAGATGACTCACTCTGCGGAACAGCACCACTTCACCACCAACGACTGGACCTCCATGCGGGACATGTGTGCTGTGTTGCGCTGTTTCGAGTACTCCACCAACATGGCCAGTGCTGATGAAGCAGTCCTCAGCGTTACTATCCCACTTCCATGTCTTCTTGAAAAAACACTTCGGGAGATAATGGAAGAGGATGTGGCACAGGAGGAAGAGGAGAAGGAAGAGGGATAATTTCCACGTTTATCAGGCCAGTCATTCACAAGTGGCTCAGAGGGTGGGTTCCTGCACCAACAGAGGCCAGGTACACAACAGGATGAGGAGAAGGAGGGTGATGAGGACGAGGAACCGTGTTCACAGCAGGGTGGCACCCAAAGCAGCTTATGGGCATCAATGGAGCATGGCTGGGGAGACACAGAGGACACAGACGATACACCTCCCACAGAGGACAGCTTGTAGTTGCCTCTGGACAGCCTGGCACACATAAGCGACTACATGCTGCAGTGCCTGCGCAACGGCCGCCCAGTTGGCCTTCCCGCTCACCACCTCATATGTGACGTGCCCTCATTTGGAACTCCACCTTGCACATGCTGGAGAGACTGTGCGAGCAGCAGCAGGCGATAGTGGAGTTTCAGCTGCAGCACACACGGGTGAGCCGCTCTGCGGAACAGCACCACTTCACCGCCACTGAGTGGGCCTCCATGAGAGACCTGTGTACCTTGTTGCGCTGTTATGACTACTCCACCAATATTGCCAGTGCCGATGACGCTGTTCTTAGCGTTACTATCCCACTTCTATGTCTCCTTAAAAAAACGCTTTGGGCGATGATGGAAGAGGATGTGGCACAGGAGGAAGAGGTGGAGGAAGAGGGATCATTTCCATGGTCAGGCCAGTCATTCACAAGTGGCTCAGAGGGTGGGTTCCTGCATCAACATAGGCCAGGTACACAATTGTCCTTAATTTCATCACTGGAACGGTACGTGTGTACATGCCTACACGTACTGACTGATGGGTCTGTCCCATACAACTTCTGGGTCTCCAAATTGGGCACATGGCCTGAGCTTGCCCTTTACGCCTTGGAGGGGCTGGCCTGCAGCAAGTGTATTGTACGAACGTGTGTTTAGCATGGCAGGGGGGGTAATCACATACAAGCACAGCCGCCTGTCCACAGCCAACGTGGACAAGCTCACGTTTATTAAAATGAACCAGGCATGGATCCCACAGAACTTGTCTATACCTTGTGCTGAATAGACAAGTATACTGGCCGCACCCAGCCATTGTTATACTCCAGCGCACTTTCTCTGTGCATTCTCTTTTCTATTTCCCAATGTTTTGGGGTCTTCCCAAATTTATAAATAAATAAATAAAAAAACAAAAACAAAAAATTCTGGATACCTCTCCACCGCCGCTTCCACCTACACCGCCACGTCCACCGCCTCCTCAACCTCCTACTTCACTTTTACCTCCCCCTCCTAGTTCAAGGTTATGTTTTATTTTATTTTTTCTATTCTATGTTATTTTAAGTAATTTCCCTATCCACATTTGTTTGCAGGACAACTGCCCTGCTCTTATCCGCACTTTGCTTCCTTTTGCTGCCCTCTTGCTCTTACTACGAGTATTTTACAGCCATTTTAGTGCACCAAAGTTCAGGTCCCCATTGACTTCAAAGGGGTTCGGTTTCAGGTATGAGTTCGGGTCAAGTTCGGGTCCCGAACCCGAACTTTGACACGAAGTTCGGCCGAACCCAGCGAACCCGAACATCCGCGGGACCGCTCATCCATACTGCTAACGTCTTGGTACCAGAAACTCATGACAGGTCAGAACTATTTTGGTGGCACACAGAGGATTTAATGTTATGGTAGACTGGTGTAAGTATGCACTAAACAAGTCCCCTCAGAGATTTTGTTGGACACAAGAAAACCAAGAGAACGCTGATATGTTTCTGTATGGAGCACAATGATAAAATTGGAAAAGGCTGGGTGCCAATATTGTTCTCTTTATGGAAGCTGAAAGCAGAGCAGATGATTCATAGCACCATGCCTTGTGTGTGTAAAAAGGCTGAGGGGTGGTCTGGCCACAATGCTTTCTTTCGAGAGTTGTAGACAAGTAGATGAACATCAAATGTATTCACAGCCAGGTGAGGGAGGGGGGCCTAGTTGACAGCGCGCCCCCTCTAAGCCTTTTTCCCGACCGCTCTGTCCCTTTACCTGGAGTTCAATTCTTGGGAAATCTTTGGAGTACTCAATGTGGTCTATTGTCCTAGAATGTATTTAGGAAATTTCAGAATCAGATCAAGGCAGAAAAGGAAGCAAAGGACTGGGAGGGCTGATGTAAGAACAAAAAGAGGGCTGTTCTGTTCTCCCCACTGCCCCCTCCATTTACTATCCCACCCCCTTCTCTTCTTATCAGTTTTCCTATCTCCTGGCTTAATCCCTGTTATACCATTCATAATCACTTCTTATATGCAGCCAATCCACAGCTTCTCACTGCTTCCCCCCTCCCCATTTGCCACTGTTTATAAATGAGTCAGTTGAGATCAGTGAGGAGAGCGCTTGCATTTACTTTCTCCCTCTACTTCAAGTACCTCTAGCCTCTAGCACACCTTGAAACCTATTGGTGAGATCACATACTGGATACCAGGCTGCCAGGTAAGGGCTCTGCCAGATGCACATTTCTGTAATACTGACCTAGTATATAGATGGACATTTATAAGAGACTAGTGCAATTAGCAATTTTCACACTTCTCATGACATATATATTATATATATATAATTATAAAATTATGAAAGTGTTGAAAACTTGATTGCCATTAGAAACATACCATGGAGTTATATTGACTTATGGAGTTATTAGAAAATTGCTAAATTGACCAGTGTTTAGTGGTTTGCTGTACACTACACTGAATGTATATGGTATAATATTGAATAAAAGGAAATAAACGTTCAGAATGAAATGATTTTGCACAGATAATTCAAACTCATATGGCAAACACTTGCTTCTTGATATTAAGGAATCAGACCTTCCTAATATAATCCTAGTATGCTGCATTATGTCTTAGATTCGGGGCGTAATCATCTTACATTGTCTTCTTGTCCTAATGCATAGGCCTAAAGTGATTTTTGTATCACCCTATATAGAGGTAACAAGAGTCACTTCATCTCCTAATACGTGTTTCAGGAGTTTCACTTCTGCATGCAGAACACCGGTTTCATGATAATGTCACTAAGCTTCACTATTAAATTTCATGAGACTTTACACCTTGTGCTTCAACATAAGGAACTGCATGTTTTTTTTTTTTATCAGTTCTAGTGCTCAAGTCGCAGTCACTCTTACCAGACCCATGCGTGGTAAAAGGTTACACATGACATTAATGCAGCTGTGACACAAGTTAAATCGTTAGATCAATTCATTCCACGCAAACACGGCCTTATGCAATGCATTAGCCTTTTATTACGCCCTAAGACAGTAGGTGTCAGGATATAAGGTTATTGCCGGCTTACTTTCTTCAGTCACATGTTCCAGGACCTGAGGACATACTCCTACAATATGTCTTCCAGGCTTCAACCTTTCTCTGAGCTCCTATTTGCAAAGATTTTGGGAGTATTTGGGCACATACAACCAACAAGCTTTATTATATATGGGCTTTATCAGATCCCTTTATGCTATTGTTCTTTCTTTTGGACAACCAAATGTCTACAAGAAGCCCAACAAGGTCATTCATCTCTTCTTAACAGATGTATGACATGTCAGATGTCCCATGGTACATAGAAAAGGAGGCAGATTCGACTCAACCCAACATAATGTTCGATTTCACATTAAAATATGTATCATAAAGAAATAATGGGTATGAGTGCACCAGTCACTTGTGGTTGTCTGATATGGAGGATGGCTTCCACCTGTGTCCAGTAGAATGAGTGACAGTCTGAAAAAAAACTTGTCGTTCAAAACATTTCTGCAGTTTTTTTACATGTATCATTATATAAATCATTATCTCATCTGTGATGCCTTGGATTCTCTTGAATGTTGGACTTTTTGAAACATTTCTCACACCTTTTGAGGGTTTCTTTTTTGTCCACTTTACAATGCGAAGGTCAAACCATAAAAATGAGACATGATGCCAAGGTAATTTCTGTAGGCTTGCTTTTTTTCTGCTAGTATCTCCAATTGGTAGAGTGTATTAGCATGGAATCCCGTTCATATATTAAGGAGTCAACAAGGAGTTGTGGAAGCAGACAAATCTCGCTAGGTGAACACTACTGTAATGTTGTATTTGTACTGTATGCCCTCCATAATGCAACCTATTTCCAAGGCAAGGAGAAAAATTCCTGCAACATTGCCAGCTACAGATAAAAAAATGTCATCTGTGGATATAGGGAGAAAGTGCCTAGGCCAGGATATTCAGATACAGCACAAAGGGTGCAAACTGTATCTTTGAAATGAGTGAGAAAGCTTAGCCATGCCTTTTTCCATTGAATTTAGTGGAAGCACATTTGAGTTTTGACATTTTAGTAATAAGCTGATTCTCATTTAAATCCAAGTAAAAGATGGTGGTGCTGACAAGTCCTGAGAAAAGCAAAAGTGACAAATGAGAGAAAAACGGCGCTCATAGGCCGCTTTCACACAAATGTATTTGCAATCCGCATATGGCCTGGATTTTATGTACCGGAATCCTAATGAATACGGCTATTGACATGGGTGTATAATTTTGGTTAGTATTTGAAATCCACAGCTTGTCCAAGTTTTGTGTCTATTTGCTTACAAATATGCATATTACAGTCTATAGGAGTGCATTTAAAAATGCAGGAAGGAGGTAATACACATAAATCCGGGTGAAATACTGAAGCAATACTGATGACAATAGTGATGATATATCATCCGGAATCCATGCATATTCCAGACGCAGAATACAGATGGATTTCAATACGCTTGTGTAAAAGCCGCCATAGGGTGAGTAAGTAGAAAACAGAGGTCCCTTGGGGGAAATATTGTGCTCATCTGCTTGTGTTGTGCAAATTTGAGCACAACACCAATGTGCGGCGGAGGAGCAAGTATGGTGGTCAGTGCAGCCAATGCTTTTGCTGTCCTCAATGGGTAGTGATCAACCAGCCAGAGGAGTAGAATAACCATCCGATGGTGAGTGATGCACCAGAGTGGTCTCACTTTGTATTATTTGCTATTCGGCACAGGAACACAGTTCAGGGTACTAGTTCACATTTCTCAAGTCTCGAAATGGAGCACAACACTGGTGAAAGGTAAGTAACAGGAGAAGATGACTGTCCGGTAACTTAGATGTCTGGTCCACAGGGGTATGCAATAAGTAAGGCTACTTTCACACTAGCGGCACGGTCCTCCGCCAGGCTGTTCCGTCGCGTCGGGTGAACAGCCTGTCGGATCCGTCCTGCCGCTAGTGAACGTGTGCCCCCGGACTCCCGCTACGGCCCCATTGACTATAATAGGACGAAGCTGTAGTCCGAGGGCACACGTTCACTAGCGGCAGGACAGATCCGACAGGCTGTTCACCCAACGGAACAGCCTGACGGAGGTCCGTGCCGCTAGTGTGAAAGTAGCCTAAGCAACAAGGCAAGCTTTCTAACGACACTGCTTGTCTGAGTATAATCCATCCTTCCCTAAGCTTCAGTTCAACATTATATTGTTCCATAGCTCAGACTTCCCATGCCAGCTTCATTTGGCAAATCTTGAGAAGTCCTGACTGATCATAAAGCTGCTCATAATGCTATGTATATGTATGATGGCTTACATCTGTCAACCCCTGCTAAGAGGAGGACAATAGAAGCGAAGGCATCTCACTTCTTAATATACAGGTTAGACTTTCTTCGCACCTTTTCCAGCAGTTAACGAGTTAGTAAAAATATTTTCTAGGAAGGACTCTCTCAATGTGACTTCTAAACATGACTCAGTCTTATCAAGACGAAAACACTCATAACTGTGGAAAAAGTGATACCGAACTGATATCAAATGAAAAGGAAGTTTTAACTCTTCAGTGCCTTCACTATTGCAATTCTGCGGTCATTTTTCTTTACCGGCAGAAGGTGAAATGTTACGTAGTGAGATGCTAGTTGTTAGACATTGCAAGGATAAAGCCAACATGACTGTATGCAGATAAGGGCGCGCTCACATTACGTTTGCAGTGTACGTCAGAGATAAACGCATGCGTGATGCGAACGCATTGCGCCCGCACTGAATCCGGACTCATTCTTTTCAATAGGTCTGTGTACATGAGCGTTGGTTTTCACGCATCACTTGTGCGTTGCTTGAAAATCGCAGCATGTTCTATATTCTGCATTTTTCACGCAACGTTGGCCCCATAGAAGTGAATGAGGCTGCGTTCAAATCGCATCGCATCCGCACTTGCTTGCGGATGCGATGCGATTATTTTTCAAGATACCCAAGTCCTGCACTAGATGGATTTGTGTTTTTCTTCAACCAGGATGGCTATGTGCCTAACAACTAAAGTGGCCTATTTCTACAAAATGTCACATACTTACCCGCCTGCCCTCCTGCGGCAAGTCTGGCCACATTATGGTTGCTCTTTTGGTACAGCAACCAGTCCCACTGACAGTGGGGCTGGTCGAACTATCAAGGAGCAGGGATGCCAGACTAATCAGGCTCTGTGCCGGCATCACATGCTTCCTGAGGGCAGGCTATTTAAACAGTCAGCCACTGGCCACAGTTGCCTGTGATTGGTATTCCTGCCTCACTAGTTAGTTTTGTGTTAGTTAAGCCTCATTCACATGTCAGTGTTTGATCAGTGATTTCCATCAGTGGTTATGAGCCAAAACCAGGATTGGAGCCTCCACTGACATAAGGTATAAGGGCTCGTTCACACGACCGTATGGTTTTGCGGTCTGTTTTTAACAGATCCATTTTTCAGTAGTGTTTCTGTTTCCGTTCTGCTTCCATTCCGTTTCTGTTCCATTTCCGTTTGTGATCCGTTTTTTACGGATCGCAAACAGAAACGAAAGCATGTAATAGTGTTTTAACAGTAAGTGCATTGAAAAATTGGGCTGGGTATAAAATGTTCAATAGATGCTTCCGCAAAAACAGAACGGATACGGAAGACATACGGATGCATTCCGTATGCATTCTGTTATGTTTTACAGCCCTATTGACTTGAATGGAGCCACGGAACGTGATTTGCGGGCAATAATAGGACATGACTCAAAATGTAGTGGAACGGAAATACAGAAACGAAATGCATACGGAGTACATTCCATTTTTTTTGTGGACCCATTGAAATGAATGGTCCCGTATATGAACGGTATACTGAACACAAAAAACGGCCCGTATACGGAATGCAAAAAACGTTCGTGTGAACGAGCCCTAAGGGAAAGATCTGCACCTGTTTTGTGTTTAGAGCTGCACTTGGTTATGGCTCACAATCACTGAAGGGAATCACTGACCAGGACACTGATGTGTGAATGAGGCATTACTCTGGAACGCTGACCTTTTGCCAGTTTCTCTGACATTGCCTCTGAATACTGATTTTGCCTCTGACATCACCTGACTTTGCTTGTTATTTGACCTTGTTTGATTTTGGACTCTCTTTGGTATTTGCTAGTTTGTGACCTTGCCTTTTTCTGCTAACTTTGTCACTGATGTGATCTCTTGGTTTCACTCTGCTGTGAATTTGACTTTGCTTTTGGATTCTGTTCCTGGTTTTGCCAGTCTGGTTTTGAAAGCTCTCTGTCTGACTACTCTTTTACCCATTTAAGTTTAGGCCCCTGCAATTAGTCAAGTCAGGGACTGTCGCCAAGTTGTGGGCCGCCATTTAGGGCCGATCGTGTAAGTAGTTAAGGATGGTGGTGCAGGTAGAGAACAGGGCTGCACTGTTCCCTATCTTTCATGACACATAAGGTACAGTTAAAGGGGTAATGTACTGTATGTAAGGTGGCATGGAAAATTTAATATGACCGCATTCTACGTTTTACCATAGAGCCTCATGGTTACCCGTGATATTTCATTATGACCTCTCTTCAGCATTACCTTTTGTATTATTTTTGTGATGAGACATTACCACATTATTCATGTACTGTGACATCACATGTGCATTATACTTGCATGTGACATTACTGCTTTATATAACTTCAGTACTGTAACATCGCTGCGTAGATTATTCCTGTACTGTCTTTATTATTACCATACTGTGACAGCACTGTACACAGTATGCCTGTACACATTACTGTGTGTACTATGCCATATAGTGACCTAAATGTATGCACTATCCCTTTGCTGTGACTTCACTGTGTACATGATTTCAGAATTATTACACCACTGTGTACAAAATCCCTGTACTGTAACATCTCTCGGATTGTACGCCGCCCTTGCCACTCTCCCTAAAGGTGTGTGGCAAAGGTGTAGAAGGGGCGTGACCAGCCACCAGACAAATTTATCTTTATTTACGCCAGAAATGAAGCCAGAAATCTTAGCTCTGAGCTGCCGTAGATTTCTGTTTAGGCACACAAACTGTAGGAGGATGCACCCAATTTAGGACTAGGCATGAGCCTCGTCATAAATTAGGTGCATCCTCCGGCGGCGCAGAGGATATCAACACCAGCACAGAAAGTGCTGTTCTTGATAAATCACCCCGTGGTCTCTTTTTTCTCCTGTGGCAAAGACTGTATTTTCTTGCATCTTCTGATTTCCTGTTATATGCCAAATAAGTGTCAAGGATTCAATAAGACAATAATGCCCTGGATACCTGGCATTTTCCTGACATGCAAAACATCTGTGATGCATATCTGATCTCTGACTGCAGACATGGGAACAGAAATAAAAAGTGAGTGACTATATTATGACTATACACATGCAAGTTCCCGTTAGGCGAATACAGAGATCAATAGACCATAAATGACAGAAGTATGTTTGGCGCGCATATGGGTATGCCATTTAATGATGATAATTATATATATGTGATATATATGAGTAGTCCATCAAAATTCCCAACCTCCCTATAATCCATCCCACAGTGATTAGTTTACCCTCATGCAACCTCGCAACCCTAACTTCCTTTTAGTAGAGAATATTCCAGTCTATTCCAGAACATTTTCGTCTTCTGTCAACCATCTTGATTGTAGAAATCACAGCCTGAGTGGCTCTGGTAACTTCATGTCCAAGGATACCTTGCAAATAGGGAGGTGCCGGCAAATCATATCCGCAGCTACAGACATGCAGCTTAGCAAAATAATGTAGAGCCATCAATGGAGATTTAAGGGTGGGTTAACACACAGCTTTCTTTGGCAGTTTTTGTGACAGTTAGTTTTTGATGTAGTTGAGTTGGAAGGGAATGAGAAATATGAAGGAAGGGCTTATACTTTTCATTCCTGCTTGATCCACTTCTGGCTTTTGCTCAAAAAACAACATCAAAACTGCTACACAATCAAACTGCCATAAAAAGCTGAGCGCGGCACCACCGCAATGCAATTCGAGGAAAATGTGAAGCTCATTGCCCTGCAGATGGGACCAGGGAAGATTGTTTGACAAGAGACTTAAAGGAAGGGTGACCATATTTTGGTTTTCAAAAAGAGGCTTTTGGGGCAGGATGGTGTTGGAGGTGTAATTTCAAATAATTGGTGGCACTTTTGACCATGTGTATGGGGGTAGGGCGGTAAATACTTGACAAATTCTTCCATAACCTTGTTAAATAGTGTTAAATAGTGCTACCTGGCTTTCAGTTCTTCTTATATGATGCTGGAGGACAGAACTGTAGCAGAGGACTGCAATGAGACACAGACCACATTATATAGAGATGTCAATGGACGGTGTGTTCTATCTTCTGCTGATCTTCATTTTATAGAACACCATGCATCCAATAAAATGAAAATCAGCAGAACACTCCACTGTCCATTTACTTCTCTATATAACATGGCCTGTGTCTCATCACACCTTTGCTGCAACTTGCCATACAGTCTGTATTATATAGATGGGTTGTTCTAACCTCTGTTGATCTTCAATTTGGATGCATGGGGTGTTCTGCAGCCTACTGCAAGTAGTCCACCGTGCATTAGCCACCAAAATTATACAGACCCAAGATCAAACCCCAAATTTATACAGAGCCTAGATAAGCCCATACATTTATACAGACCACAAATTCATTCAGATACCAGATCAGAGCCCACATTCATACAGGCCACAAATCAGACCCAAAATTCATACAGGCCGCAGATCAGCCCATAAATTTATACGAAGCCCAGATCAGAACCCAAATTTATATAGACTTCAGATCAACCCATACATTTATACAGAAACCATATTGGACCCCCAAACCAGCTCCCAACCTCATACAGACCTCAAATCAGCCTCCAAGTTCATACAGACCACAGATTAGCCCATACATTTATATAGACCCATGCGCCGACACCTGCAGAAGAGGCCCGGGAGCGGTGAGTAAAGCGCATATTCACCGCTCATCTGTCCTCCTGTCATCTAAAACTACATTCACACAACAGAGAAAAAAATGTCTATGGCAATAACAAATGAATTCAATTGACCTTTAATATCGCAACCCCTGCAGTGCCCTTTCTATACAAAATTTCCCCCATTGTGCCCCCTGGACACCAATTCCCCCCTCTACAGTGTCACCAGTATGATTAATACCCCATTGGTGCCCCCAGTATTTTTATTGCCCCCTTTAGTGGCCCCTAGTATTATGAATATCCACATTAGTGGCCTCTAGTATTTCAAATTACTAGTAAAGGTGTGGACAACCCTGAGATCAAAAAAGAAAAAATCATGGATATGCCCCAAATGGTACAAATAAAGAAATGATGGTATATGGAAGTGACCAACTGCAGTAAATCGCTACCCTCAACATAATACTGTGATTAGCTGCAGCGGTGACAACCGCTTTAAGGACCACTTAGACTGTTCTGCTGTATCATCAATTGGTGCTTGTTATCAATAATCTGCCCATCTAAAAGGGCCCTTAAAACAGCAGCAGAGCCAGCATCAACACCCAACAAGATCAGTCAAATGCCAGGGCAAAGTCCTACTGCTGCTCACCGTATTACAATCTTGTGGCCCAAATAAGGCTACTTTCACACTGCCGTTTTTGCTTTCTGAGATCCGTCATGGGCTCTCAAAAGCGCTCCAAAACGGATCAGTTTTGCCCTAATGCATTCTGAATGGAAAAAGATACGCTCAGAATGCATCAGTTTGCCTCCGCTCAGTCCCATTCCGTTCTGGAGAAGGATACCAAAACACTGCCTGCAGCGTTTTCTGTCCGCCATATGGTGCGGAGCAAGAAGGATCCGTCCTTGGACACAATGTAAGTCAATGGGGACGGATCCGTTTTCTTTGACACAATAGTAAACGGATCCGTCCCCCATTGACTTTCAATGGTGCTCATGACTGATCCGTCATGGCTATAGAAGACATAATACAACCGGATCCGTTCATGACGAATGCAAGCTGTTGTATTATGGTAATAGAAGCGTTTTTGCAGATCCATGATGGATCCGCAAAAACACTAATGTGAAAGTAGCACACCAGAGTGCACAGAGCACCAGATTTCAGGTTGTCCCCCAATGCATTCTTATACTATTGTTATGTTATGTATCAAAATGGCGAACTAAATGGCTAGTGTACTTTACATTAATATTTTGGACAAAATATTAACATAAAGGCTTCATTTACAACCCAGAAATATGCCTATATTAGGCATATTTCTGGCGCATATTGCACCACAATCTGCGACTTTTGCCCGCTCACGCTAGGTCTAAAAGAGTGGGAAAGATGTGGGTGAGAAAGAGGAAGGGCCGGTAGGCCCGTCTCCTTCATCATTTTTTACGTCTGTTTTAACCGTAGAAAATGGTCTAAATGTAAGACAGCTCAGAAGCTGTCTTATTTTTAGACTTGCTCTGGATACGCCAAAGTTATGTAGAGACCTGTGCCTCTTCACCAATATCTATAGGGGTTATTAAGACCGGCATCAAAAATTGGAGGATGGGGCAAAATGGATTTAACGTTCATGAAAAATGTAACATACCACAATTGGATTTGGCTTTTCACCTTTAAAGGGATTGTCTGGTTTCATGATACTGAACACCTATCGTCCAGATAACCCCAAAGAACTTACAATGATTTAAAGTGTACCTTCCATTAATGAAGTCTAGTTTTCAGCAACTTTCAGAAAATAGTATGTAGATGCCATATAAGTTCTCTGCTCTTGCCATTTAATCTGTAGCCACTCCAGTATCACTTTTTTCAGGACAGGCCATCAATATCTGGTCAGCAGAGGTAAGTAGAGATGAGCGAATTTTTCAAAAATTCGATTCGGCCGGTTCGCAGAATTTAAAAAAAAAATTTGGTTTGATCCGAATTTACTCGCATTAAAAACGGCTATTCCCTGGCTGCAGAGAGCCTTTATAGTGGCGTAGAACACTGTGCCTTGCAGTAACACGCATAGAGAGTCTGCTGTGCTAGTGAAATAATACTGTGAGTCAGTATGATATGCAGATGACAGGTGTCGCTCTTAGAATCGCTGCACACTTTACTTATTTGGGCAGTCACGGGGCCAAAACTGACTAAATAACTCAAGTATCAACCTTACAGGTCGATGTTGGCGTCAAGAAGAAGATCACTACTTTTACACCGTCATCGGCTGATTCCACATAGATGTCTACAGAACCTGTTCTATTAAACGCTTATACAAGTAGAGCCCCCCTGACAGAGTGGAGAGGGTGTCAGCAGTAAGTTTGTGTTGACGTCACTGATTATTTTGCCCTTCCTCTGATCCGTCAGAACGATAACCCCCAAACTGTCTGTTGAGCATCCGCCGTCACTGGGTCAGCATTTGGTCAGTAATCTATCAGTATTGCTAATGCAAAAAAAAAACAGGAGTGGATCCAAAACAGAGATGACACATGAATGGAATATTTGCATGTCTTCTGTGTTTTGTACCCACTCCTGCTTTTGGCTACTAAATCATACAGGCCTTACAGCTGCTACACAGACAGGATCCAATGTGAGGCTCATTTTTCCTTCCTTCTGACAGATCAGAAGATGGGTCAAATAAATGATGATGTCAGCCAGGACGAAAGGCAAAATAGTGGCTCAGTCATGAAGTGGGGAGGATGGGAACAGCCTGAGAAGTCCACAGAGTGGCCCTATGACAGAGTCTGGAGGTGGCGGCAGCATCAGAAGGAGGCCACAGAGTGGCACAATGACAGTGTGGAGGTGGCGGCAGCATCAGGAGGCAACAGAGCGGCACAATGACAGAGTGTGGAGGTGGCGGCAGCATCAGGAGGCGACAGAGTGGCAAGGGGACATAGTGTGGAGGTGGCAGCAGCATGAGGAGACCACAGAGTGGCAAGGTGACATAGTGTGGAGGTGGCAGCAGCATGAGGAGACCACAGAGTGGCAACGTGACGTAGTGTGGAGGTGGCAGCAGCATGAGGAGACCACAGAGTGACCCGGTGATAGAGTCGGGAGGTGGGTAGCAATAACAGTACCCACTGATGATGGTGGGTGTAAGAAGGAGCACTTGGCATCAGGTGGGTGGCAGCATCAGAATAGTAGCTGAGGCAGGAAGCCAGAAGAAACCGGTATCTTTTGTCAAAGTGTTGGTGTGGCACCATGGATGATCTGTTCTGATGCATCAGGCATTGGTGGGTGGAAATCCTGCCTGATTCATTTTGACAAAGGTCAGTCTCTCCACATTTTGGGTGGGCAGACGAGTTCTTCTTTTAACTATGGCCCCCGCTGCACTAAACACCCACTCTGATTCCACACTACTGGCTGGGCAGGACAGCTGTTCCAGGGAAAACTCTGCCAGTTGCGGCCACAAAGTTTGGCTGCCCAGTAGTCCAGCGTATCTTCAATGTGGGGTGGCAGGGTGCTGTCCAAGTATGCCACCACCTGCTGGTTCAGGTCCTGCTCTATGTCTAGCTACTGGTGAGTAGTTTCTTCACTATGCAGGTGAAGGAAGCTGCTCATCAGCGACTCTAGACTCAGGCTGCTGCTGATTGAGCTGGTACTGCTCCTGCCACCCCTCCCCAGCAGCCATGGCAGTGGAATGTGAGCGCAGAGGGCCCCCCTGTCAGACCTGAGAGAGGATGGACGATGGCACAGATAGGCAGCGGCCAACTGACTACATAGGATGTCTCTATAGCAGTTTAGTTTTTCCTCACTCTCAGCGGGTGTAAAAAAGCCCCCCATTTTGGACCAGTAGAGAGGGTCCAACAAGGTGAAAAGCCAGAAGTCATCCCTCTGCTGAATGGTGACAATTTGGCTGTCACTGCGCAAGCAAGTGAGCATGCATTGGGCCATTTGTGCAAGTGACTCGGAGTGACTCCCTGCCTCCATCTCCACTGCATACTGCCATGGTGTGTCTGGGTCCTCTGCCTCCTCTTCCTCATTGCCCTCTAGCTCCTCTGGCTGCTCCTGGTCCTCTTCTCCTGCCACCTGTGTAGAAAAACCACCCACTTCGCTACACATTGCTTGTGGTCCAATGTCCTCCTCCTCCTCCAGTTCAGCCACCACAGGGCTCATGTGGCCGTGAGATATATGTGCCACATCTCCAGTCCCCTAACCAGCCAGATTTAGCAGCATCTGTTCCAGGACATAAAGCAGTGGAATGACATCATTCATCCCATAGTCCTGGCGACTGACAACTAACGTGGCCTCCTCAATGTGCCTGAGCAAACGGCAGATGTCACGCATAAGCTGCCACTGGCTGACATCGAAGTTGAACAGGGGAGTACTCCTGTCCGCTTGGATAATCAAGAAATCATTTATGGCCTGTCTCTGTTCGTATAGTCAGTCCAACATATGGAGGGTAGAATTCCAACAGGTCGAAATGTCGCATATCAGCCTATGTTGCCGTTCTGCCACTGCAGCTCAAGGAGGGTGTGCTTTTCGGTGTACGAGTTTCTGAAGTGCATGCAAAGTTTCCTGTCCATTTTTTGGAAGTCTTGCTGATGGGTTGAAGACTTTAGGAACCGCTTGACAATGAGATTGAACACGTGTGCCATGCAGGGCGCATAGCTCAGCCCTCCTTAACACAGCGCCGACACCAGGTTCTTCCCATTGTCAGTCACCATGGTTCCGATTTTCAGCTGTCGCTGAAAAAGCCAGGATTTGATTTCTTGATAAAGGACATATAGCAGTTCTTCCCCTGTGTGACTGCGTCCGAACAGCATGACAACGCCTTGCCCTGCACATGTGGTATGCTGGAGGGACACTGTGAATTGTCCCTGCAGTGGAGGCTGAGGACATGGTGGAGGTTGAGGAGGCATAGGCGGTTATTCTCGCAGGACCAAGGCGGAAGCGGCATCACCTGGCCAAGTTGCTGATGTGGCTGTGCAGAAACAACATTTATCCAGTGGGTCATAAAGGACATGTATTGTCCCTGACTGTAGTTACTGCTCCACACGTTGGCGCTGCCGTGCACTTTGGCAGACACCGACAGGCTCAAGGACTGGCCCACCTTCTGTTCTACATATGTGTGCAAGGCTAGTACTGCCTTTTTGGCAAAGAAATGATGGCTTGGGACTCTCTTCCTTGGCTCAGCACAAGCCATCAGTTCTCTGAAAGGTGCAGAGTCCACCACTTTAAAAGGGAGGGACTGCAGCATCAGCAACTTGGCCAGGAGCACGTTCAGCTTCTGTACCGTTGGATGAGTGCATGCACACTGTTGTCTCTTGGCAATCGCTTCGGTGATCCATTGCTGACGGAATGACTGATGAGGAGTAGGAGGGTGAGAAGCAGGAGCATCAGGACCAGCAGATGATGGGAAGGACAGACAGCTCCCTTTGGCTGACGTGATGGAGCCTTGACTACCTGAAATTAGCTGCGTGCCACTGGGTGATGCAGAAATTGCTGCGGCAGGCTGGACCACCACATCAGAGCCTTGGTTCTCCCAGGCCACTTTATGGTGACGCTGCATCCTGGCTACACTTCACCTTCTGCCCACAGATTCTACATATGGCCATGTTCACCTCCTCTGGTGGCTTAACAAAAAACTGCCCCACCGCCAAGTAGGTGATTTTACCCCCAACACTACGCACTGACTGACTGCCTCTCTAATCCTGGGCAGGTAGGCTACTGTGAAGCAGGTGGTCTACCCCGGGCACGTTTGGCTCCCGACTTCTTACTGCTGCCACCCTGCTGACTCCCAGCCATGCTAGCGACTTGCTGGCTCCATCACTGCCTCACGGGCAAGCTCCCGCCCTCTTCTCCCGATGATGATGAAGCCCCTTCGTCACCCGGCTCCCAAGTGCAATCAGCTACATCATAATCATCGAGTACTGTCTGCACGTCACTGATGTCCTCCTCAACCGTCTCTGTGTCAGGAGCCTGACTGCTTACAAGACCAGCTTCCACGCCACTCTCCTCATCACTACTTGCCCGCCTAGTGGAGGAAGAGGTGGATGTCTCCTCCACATTTTGGCTTGCCAGTAGCTGCTGAGTGTCTTCTAGTAGCTCGTCCTTACTGTATAGTGGAGTTGAGACCACAGTATACAATACTTCTCTGGCTGAGGAAAAGAAAAAGGAAAGAGGCAGGTTGAGGACAGGTGAGAACACAGGGCCTGCTCCTGGGCCATGCCAACTAACGGTTGTGTCTGATGAACCCACCGACTCTTTGTGATGTCTGATGTCACTTGCAACGAAGTTGAAGATCGAATCAACCATTCAAGAACCGCTGGGTTGCTGGTCAAGACACGACCGCTAGCTGACACTGGAAGCTCAGGCCTCTCGAAGTGACCCCTGCTGCCATGGCCCCTTACTCTGCTGCGACCTCTGTGCCAGAAACATTTAGGCCTCTGCCACTCCCCTGCACAGGGCCTGGCACCTCTCTGTCTGACATACTGTTAGATCAAATAAATAAATAAATAAATAAATAAAAAGGAAATTAAAACACCCCAAAAAAGTCTGTCATTTTCTCATTTCACCACACAATGGCTAATAATGAACCTTTTTTTCCCCACCACTAATAGACAAAAAACAGAGCTTTATAACATATAACTGCACCGCTGAATGGCAAATATATTTTTCTTTTGCCACTAATACACGCCACAAAAGGCTTTAGAACATATAACTGCACTGCTGAACGGCAAATATATTTTTCTTTTGCCACTAATACACACCAGAAAAGGCATATAACTGCACTGCTGAACGGCAAATATATTTTTCTTTTGCCACTAATACACACCAGAAAAGGCATATAACTGCACTGCTGAACGGCAAATATATTTATTTTTCTTTTGCCACTAATACACACCACAAAAGGCATATAACTGCACTGCTGAAAGGCAAATATATATTTATTTTGCCACTATTACACGATAAAAAGGGCTTTAGAACATACAACTGCACCACTGAACGGCAAATATATTTTTCTTTTGCCACTAATACACGCCACAAAAGGCTTTAGAACATATAACTGCACCGCTGAACGGCAAATATATTTTTCTTTTTCAACTTATACACGCCACAAAAGGCTTTAGAACATATAACTGCACCGCAGAACGGCAAATATATTTTTATTTTGCCACTAATACACACCACAAATGGCTTTAGAATGTATAACTGCACCACTGAAAGGCAAATATATTTTTCTCTTTCCACCTTTACACACCACAAAAGGCTTTAGAACATATAACTGCACCGCTGAAGGGCAAATATATTTTTCTTTTGCCACTAATACATGACAAAAAGGGCTTTAGAACATATAACTGCATCGCTGAACAGCAAATATATATTTCTTTTGCCACTAATACACGACAAAAAGGGCTGTAATTTTCGCACTTCACCAGACAATTGCTAATAAGCCCTTTTTTCCCTCTAATACAAGCCAAAAAATGCTTAAGAACATATAACTGCACCGCACAAGGGCAAATAAGACATAGTAATATTTCCTTGTAATAAACCCTATTAATGGCTGTATCAAACAGCACTTGCACCCAGTATCTGAGGAAAGGGATTTAGGGGTCATTATATCAGACGACCTAAAGGTGGGCAGACAATGTCATAGAGCAGCAGGTAATGCCAGCAGAATGCTTGGGTGTATAGGGAGAGGCATTAACAGTAGAAAGAGGGAGGTGCTCGTGCCGCTCTACAGAGCACTAGTGAGACCTCATTTAGAGTATTGTGTGCAGTACTGGAGACCAGATCTGCAGAAGGATATTCAGAGAAGAGCTACTAAACTAGTACATGGATTGCAGGACAAAACTTACCAGGAAAGGTTAAAGGACCTTAACATGTATAGCTTGGAAGTAAGAAGAGACAGAGGGGATATGATAGAAACTTTTAAATACATAAAGGGAATCAACACGGTAAAAGAGGAGAGAATATTTAAAAGAAGAAAAACTGCTACAAGAGGACATAGTTTTAAATTAGAGGGGCAAAGGTTTAAAAGTAATATCAGGAAGAATTACTTTACTGAGAGAGTAGTGGACGCATGGAATAGCCTTCCTGCAGAAGTGGTAGCTGCAAATACAGTGAAGGAGTTTAAGCATGCATGGGATAGGCATAAGGCCATCCTTCATATAAGATAGGGCCAGGGGCTATTCATAGTATTCAGTATATTGGGCAGACTAGATGGGCCAAATGGTTCTTATCTGCCGACACATTCTATGTTTCTATGTTTCTATAACAGGAACGGTTTGCTGAAATTGCAGAGCTGTATAATGGCAATTTGGGTCCCCGGTCAGTGCAGCAAGGTACAATTAGATTGTTCCTATTACCCACGCTGTTACCTCCCCTGCTGAACCCTGTTCTACATAAATGCTGAGGAATGATTCATCCCTATTCTTTCCCTACACCTTGAATAATCTTTCCCTGAACTTGTAAATCATTTTTTCTAGCACAATGAAGTCTTTCCTAGCACTGTCACTGCTAGCACTGCTGACGTCTCTCCCTGCACTAAATACACTGGAAAATGGAAGAATCCAAGATGGCTGAGGGTATTTATAGGGCTGTGACATCACAGGGCTGGCTGGCTGAATGCATCACAGGGCTTATTGGCTGAATGCATCACAGGACTGATTGGCTGAATGCATGGCATTATGGGTGATCCCGCCTTCCCAGAGTTACTTGCTCCATGTCCTCACACGTGCAGCAGCCATTTAAGGAAAAAATGTGATTCGTTGCCACGAAGCATGAGGAAATTCGGATTCGGTGCTGTTGTGGAAATTATTATGATGTGTTTTCTAATATTGTCATCGTGTCTCTCAGTGTGTAAACCACTGGAAGTGGATATCTTGCTGCGGATATAGAGACGCAGCAAGCAGTGTTTTCTTGACGAATGGATAGATGCCGGCTGGGGCCCTCCGCCCAAAAGGCGGATTTATTGGCTTGGCGTGTATGCATTTATTAAGAGAACAATATACGGAAAGGAACGTGCATTCGTTATTTCCAGTGTGCTTGATCAACCGCTGGAGATGGTGACGCTGTTCCTATAAGTAGGCCCGCATGAGAATCCTGGTGAGCCTTGTTGAGCATTGATCACTGATCGATGCTGAACAAGATTCCCCCCTAGTGGTGACTGAGAGACATGTTGTGGTATTCTTTCTGTGTGTGTGTGTGTGTGTCATCACTTCCTGTATGTCTGTACTGTACCTGAAGGGAGTGGTCAGGTGTTGGGCCCGCCCACTTCCTATTTGTTATCCCTTGGTCTATGTAAATAAAGAAAGGGTCTGAGGAGAGCAGTCTCTCAACAGATCTCAACCATGAAGCATCTTATCTCATTACTGGAATAGTGCGGCCTTGCCTTACTCAAAAGGAGCTGATACACGTGCTTGTGAGCACGGGGTAAGGAAATTACTATAACAGTGCAAATTGAATAATTCCTGAAATTTGGATCAAATTCCACTACGTCATCTTCGATTCGCTCATCTCTAGTAGTCAGCCACCCCATTCCCCGGCCAATCAGCTGTGAAAATGAATAGGAGACAAGCTGTAGTACACCAAAATGGCCACTACAGAGTGAGTGGATGGAGCCTTCTGCTTTTGCATGTTTTCAGTACCAGTAGCAGCTAAAAACAGCTGATCGGCAGGGGTGCTAGGTTTCAAACCCCCACCTATTTGATATTGATGACCAGGGGCATAACTACCATAGCGGCCGACCATGCGACTGCTATGGGGCCCAGGGCAAGAGAGGGCCCAGTCTTAGTTGGGATTATCTCCTCTTCCACTGGAGGTGAAAACTTGGTCAGGAGGCTACCCTCTAAAAGACCAACTTTTAGCAAATAAAGAAGCGGAAAAATGGCCCAGGGGTCATTGAAAAGGGTTTAGGCAGAAACCCTTCTGTCCTGTGTGGGGGGCCTAGTTTGATCCTTGCTATGGGGCCCTTACTTCTCTATGTACGCCACTGTTGATGACCTATTTGGAGGACAGATCAATATCTAACAGCTGGGTTATCTCTTTAAGTAAGATTTTAACTAAGAATATTCAGAGTCCTAACTAGTGACTAACTGCTATCTCTGTAGGTCCTGTAAAACAGGACGGCTGTCAATCACTGAGCACAGCCACTGATTGGACTACGAAGCATAGAAACAGCAAGGATTTAAAGGAAAAAATTGGAATTAATACTGATTCTTCTATAAAACTACATATAAATCTATCCAGTTCCTCCTGCTCTATAACACATACAAACCAGCAGATTCCCTTTTCAAAATATGCTTTGTGATACAACAATCCATTAAAAAGTTTATAGTGCTGAGTCTATCCATTTTAAAAATCTGGGTCTAAGCAAATTATATGGATTACAAGGAAGAGGTTGTCCCTGCTGACTTGTATCTGGTGAAATGCAACAATTATTTAATACAAAAAGCGCTGGTTACTTGCCAATGTTGTTATGTGCTCTAGACCACAGTGACATAGTAATATGATGTCATATGTACGCATTGTCTAATGGCAGCCCTGGAGAAGTCAGAATTTTGTAAGCTGAGTTCCTAATAAGAACAATTGGGCTCTAACTCACCATAACAATACACAATGTATTCATTGTTACCCTGAATGGTTGGTCTGGCCCTGGTTTGCACTAAATGCAAAATTTAACAAATCCAAGTGAGCATACTGTATGCCTTTTGATTCTTCGACATGTCTGAAACCATTACTTGACCAGACAGACACAAATTGATGTCAGCATTACATAGAAAACACACCTATACTATACCTAGAACCGTAAAAAATAAAACAAACTGCAAAAAACACTACTTTTTAATTCCCACTGCCCCCGTTTCCCCACTGTGTTGATACATTGTGAGTACTACTGTGCATGCGCACGGGAGTTCTCTCCTTTATGTTGGCATGGATCAGCAACCTTTGGGTGCTGATAGTGAGAGAATAGGGGCAGTAGAAAAATAAAAAATAGAGATCTCAACTCCTTATTTGCAGTAATACTCGTATTACCTTAGATAATGGTCCAAAATTGTGGAGACAAATTCCCTTTAAGTTCTTGTGTCGAATCTGGGCATGTTATTGAAGTGGGTGGTAATTTAACCTTAAGATATTTGAAATCTTCGAACAGTATTTTTCTTGGACAAGTAACCATTGAATTCCTAAAGTAATCTTACTGTACTTTACGTGTAAATGAAGGGGTAACGTCATAGAGTTAAGGACACTTGTGTTTCATTGGGAAACATTTCAGTAATCCAGAAATAGGAGCCGCTCCCAGGAGAATATAACATAGGGACGTACCCTTAACAAAAAGACAAAGCAAAGGGCTTGTTATGCACTAAGGAAACTTAGTCCTTGTTTGACAAAATAGAGTACCAACAGATGTTAAAAAAATGTACCAGGCAGACAGACAGATAATGTAATTCACCTTTACAAGAGATCCAAGTGACAAAGGAACATACTAAATGGGGCATAAAGCCAAGGGAAACTAACATATAAAAAAACAACAAAAAAGTACTTGAAACCCCAGTTCTTGAAGATACATTATTTTAGATCCTAATGTGCAAATATGTTAAAGGAGGTTGTGTAGTTTAGAAAACTCATTTAAAGTATCCTGTAATAGAATTCTTAGTAAATATAAGAGGGTTTGCATTCAAGAACCTTACTGATCAGACATGAGAGGAGATCTGAAGAACCCAGCACATCTGTACATTACACAGGCAGCCCATTGATTTCAATGTGCACCGAGCAATGCTTCAGTTTCCCTGTGGTAATATTAATAAAAACAGGATTGTCCAAAATGCAGAACTGTTTTAACCCCATGATGGCACAGTGTTTTGGGCATTAAATGGGTAATCTCAGAATGACAACTTATCACCTATCCACGGGTGCATTGCTGCTAAGATCTCTGAAATAATTTTTTGTTTTGGAAGTCAATGGACTGTGGCATTGCAAATACCAGAATAGGAATGTTCGATCTGCATTTCCGCTCTTTACTTCCTTCTCTAACAAATCCAGTAAGTTTCCCAATGTAATAACTTCTGAGCATTAACATCTCAAGGCCACATACACAGCCTTAACAGCAAACACTGGGGGTTGAGGCTGTGTATACCGGTCCAATATTTTTATGCTGATTGATTTGATTGGATTATTTTTTTATTGTTGTGTTAGTGTTAAATGGGATTTTCCAATATATTATTCTTTCATGAATTTAAGAAAAGTCCCTGCAGGGAAATAATCATTTCTTGCTGCCTAGTAAGGATAACACTTGCAAAAACTAAAAGAAGTCTGTCAGCAGTTCTGGATCCTCAAAACCCGGACAGATCTATGTAGGCAAAAGGGTGTGCAGTGTATACATATATATGAGTGCAAGGTCATGCTTGTGGAGAACACCAAGTTGGCATAGGGAATCTTATAGGTCAGATAATACTCCATGGAAAAAAGGAAATGTAAATAAGCTGTTATCCAGAAGGACAAAACATGGCTGTATAATGGGTGTCTTATTTTTATAGAATAGGTTCTGGGGTTTTTTGGCTTATATTTCCAAGTCATGTTCCAAGGCCTCTTTAAAGGCCCAGTCATTGACCCAAAATGTAGCCATCCAATAGGAGGCACTAGAAAGCCAGCTTTTGCCCTTTTGGATAAGAGCTTATTTTCATGGTCAGGCCTCTTCTTCTTGCATGACCAAAAAATCTAAGTATTAATGCTCCTGATGCCAGGATTGCAACAGCCTAGGGGGCTTATCTTCACATGCAGCAGTGCCCAGGGCTCCCCGGCCCTCAAGTGAATGGGTCTGAGATTCAACACCGAGCACAGCCACTATCTAATAGAAAATGCTGTGCTCGGTCAGCTGCAAGCATTGCTGCCATTTCAAACAGTTGACTGGCAGGGGTGCCGGGAGTCAGATATCGATGACCTGTTCTAAAGATAGGTATTCAGTACTAAACACCCAGAAAACCCTAAGTTAAGGATATACTTACAAAAGCTGTCAGCCGAACACACATTCGGCCCACAGCTATTCGCCCTGACCTCCCCATATACATGAACTCTTGGATCAGCTGTGCATGTATGTGTTCAAAATGGGGAGATGGAATAAGCCTCTGCCAGACACCTCATCATATCTCCCTTAAGAACAAATTGTAGGATATGTTGAAATCCAGCATGTATGACCTTTTTTCCCAAGGGATTTCAGTCTACTGTGTATAGTCAGCTTTACACTATGGACTACATAAATAATTTTCAGAACAAATAACTCATCTGTACCGTTTGTTTATAGTTTTTGACAGACTACAACAGCGTCCACCATCAATCCCTGAATGAATTCTTATGATGCGCGTCGTAGTATTTCTAGTGCGTTTTAGTATTTCTAGTATTTTAAAAACTAAAGGGGCTTTCTGAATTTTTTTTTAATGATGACCTATGTTCTGGATAGGTCATCAGTATCCGATTGGTGAGGGTTCGATACCCAGGACCCCCCCCCCCCCAACGATCAGCTGTTTGAGAAGGAAGTGGCACTTGCAGTAGCAGTATTGCAGTATTGCCTAGGCCGTGTGACTTCACGTTCATCGGTCACATGCCTAGGCGCAGCTCAGCACCATAGAAGCACAGCCACTCTATATACTGTACAGCACTGTGCCTGGTAAGCTAAGAGAAGGCTGCAGTGCTACTTCTCAAACAGCTAAACAGTGGGGAGGAAGGATGGGTCATTAGTAAAAAAAAATACGATGGAAAACTCCTTTAAAGATTCATATACACCTTCAATAGCTGTTGGCTCATTTAGCCTTCTGCTATCTTTCTCAATTCCTCTATACACTCTATACACATACATGCTTGGCTCAAGTGGTGCATCACACATGTGCAGTACCCCAGAGCTGGGGATACTTGCAAATTGTTTAGTGTGTAATGCTTTTCATGCTATGTAATTTAATTTGATGCTCTGTATACCCAGTATGGTCATGTATGGAAGTAACAGATTTAATAAACTCTGGCACGACCACTGCAGGAAGCTTGGGTGTGGATCCCAAGTCCTCTCCCAGCTCAGTCTACAGAGTTCCAGTGAGAGGAGGAAGAGTGAGGATGTAACTCCATGTGCTCCACTCCTCACAGGACTGTACTAAAATCACAGAGAATCACCCTTTCTGAAAATTATCTATTGAGAGAAAGATCTCACCATTTCTACAGTACTCAAGATAGAAACAAAGAAAGAGACAAGAAGGTCCAGAAATCTGCATGGCTGAGCGTTTAAGTCAGACAGAAAGGTATTTGCTGATCAAACCTATTAGACCTTACTGCTGTGAGAGGAATACTGCTAAGACACACTTGGACATGCCAAGGTCAGTCGTATCTCAAACCTAGTGAATTGCAGCTACTATCTCAAAAATAATATTGCCAGCCATAGATTTTGCAGAAAGAGACACTGGAAAGATAGAGAGAGAAAGTTACCATAATTCCCATCCTTGTTCAAATCCATACAAAACCATGTTGGGAGATTTTTGCACTGTGTATTGTTGGAACTGTGTTTTGGTACTGCTGGATTGTACTACAACTCCCATTCAGAACCTCAGTAAAAGCGATGTTTATTCTGTTATATCCGGCCTGGTTACTGACTCCAATATTGTTTACTGGCCACAGTACCAACATCTCTTGCCTACCATCCATACCAAAAACAGAAGACCAAGGGCACCTCAAAATCAGGCAGGAGTCCTAACATCAGGGTTTGTCCTGAGGGAAGAAAGGACTCGCCTCCAGTCACTGCACAGCCCTAGGGAGTAATGGTATAAGGAAAGTCATTCCCATCATCTGCTCTGGCTCATCCTGGGCTTGCTGCACATAGATATTCTGGTGTTTTTTAGTCATATACTACCTCCTGAGGCCCACACTATGCTTAACACAGTACATTAATTTTGCCTCAATGTATCATAGCATGCTGTAATATAATGGTCAACAGCTGGCAACATTATGATAATGTTTTCTCTAATCTATATTAAATTCCCTGTAAACCAAAGACTGAACTGAAAGCTCTCCAGCAGTAAAGGAGTTAGGTACAGTTTAGAAGATTAGAAATTCAACATTAGATTAATGCAGGCATGGAGATATGACGTGGCTCAGGAGATAATCCTCAGCAGAACAGGGTTTGGACAACTTGTTTCAACAAGTGTAAACCTGCAATTTGAGGGTCAGACATGGTAATTCCCTCTAACCAGAATCTTGGGGTTAAAATTGGGAAGACAACTTAACTGTTCAGTTGAATGTATTCTATAAAATGTAGGAATACTATTACAGTGATCTTCTACAGACCTGATGCATGTTGCCAGAAAAGTCAGCTACGAAGGTGTGCGAGGGAGGACCAACACGATACAGTGGAGCAGCTCACCGCCAAAATGAAAAAGGGGGCTACCAAGGTGTGTTTTAAAACACAGTTCAGGAAACCCTTCTGCATATTTGGCATTGGAAGAAAAAGCTTGAATTTTCGTGGCAATATCGGAATTCGACTTGTGATTGGCAAAGGTTTGCCTTCTCCGATGAGTCATGTTTTCTGTGTCATAGAATGGATGGATGATGGTGTGTCTAGCGAGAAACATCAGAGAAACAACACCCCCCAACAGTTGCTGGAAGAATACAAGCTGGTGGTGGCAGGGTTATGGTTTGAGAATTTTTTTCGTGGCATTCTCTAGGCCTCCTTATCCATGTGGAAGGCTCGTCCAAATGATTTGGGTATGAATCCATCCTTGCAGATCACATACACTCATACATGCTTGTTGTCTCACCTGAGGCAGATGGGATCCTCCAGCAAGACAATGCGACGTCACAGGGCTAGAAATGTTTGACATTGGTTGGAGGACCATGACTAAGAATGCCAAGTAGTACCCTGGCCTCCTAATTTCCCAGACTTTAGCCCAACTGAGCATTCTCCTCCACATACCCTCTAACTGCTGTAGGATGCACTCCAGTCAGCAAGGCTCCGAATGCCTGTGACAGCCTACCACAACCTTATCAAGTCACTCCCAGTCTGTATAGCTGCTGTCTATGCTGCTCACCTCTATTACTATGGATATTAGTTGGTGGTCATAATAATGTGACTGAACTGTGTATATAAATATAGGGAGATATAAAAACTTGGTAGAATCTTGCTCACTTATTTTGGTTGGGTGCTAAGACCAATAAACGTAGACATTCACAATTACTACTATGGTTTGTACAAGGGGTGTTCGATAAGTTATCTACCCCAGCATGTTCTGAGATAGGTTGGGTTATGTCTGGACATGCAACACAAACAGGAGCAGTTCAGTCTGATAAAAGCACTGGAAGTGACCGGATGGCAAGTTCAGTACAGTGCAGGTCTACAAAGGAAGTGAAGGATTTCGAGCTTTGTTCCATGATTAAATTCTTTACAAAGGAAGAAAAGAAACCTAAAGAAATCCATGAAAGGATGATTGCTGTATATGGTGATGATCCACCTTCCTACAACCCAGTAAAGTTTTGGGCCAAGCAGTTTAAATGGGGTAGGGAATCAAATGAAGATGACCCCCTGCTTCATGACAATGCACCAGTTCACAAGTCTCGCAAATCACAAGCTGCTATCAGGGAATGTGGCTTCATGGGGCTTAACCATTCACCCTACACTCCAGACCTAGCTGTCAGGGAATACTTTCTCTTTCGGAATCTGAAGAAATTTCTACATGGGCAACAATTTCTTGATGTTACAGTCAAAGAGGCAGAAACAGGGTTCCTCCAGCAGCAAGAAGCCTCCTTCTATTTTGAGGGCATCCGATCACCAGAGGCGAAGTGAAATAAGTGTGTTGAAGGAAAGGAGGTTGTTTTCATATTCATACCCCTCATATGTTCTCACTATGATAAAAGGGTAGTGCTGTTGTATGTACACTGGACAGATGAGGGGCTTGTATGCTTGACGACAAAAACTCCATACTGAACTTTTTACTTCACACAAGCAAGGCACTTAGGCATTAGTAACAGAACATTTATGAAATGGAGCCGCTTGCATAGCAATTATTCACAATAAGTATAGTTCTTACAAATCCAGAAAAGGGCATTGGCTGTAGTGGGTGGCAGCTTTACAGTAGGTGCTCCAAGGAACTGTGTAATGATCTCCCCTTGAAGGTCACTATTCCCCAGACTTCTCTATCTGCTCTCTGTAGAAAGCGCTCCTAAGTTCCTCATCAGTCAACTGGTCCCCTTTATCAGATCAGGACCCCAACTAGTTGACACTTCATCAATTACTTTCTCTTACACCCTCCAGTACTAAGCTCACTGTTTGATTCTCTGCACTACTACTCACAGCCACAACCCCATATCCATATATCAATAGCTGGGCGATCCCTTCTCGTACTCACAGCTATTTTAGACCCTGCTTGAAGGTGTAGCCACTGAAACCACTGCACTTGATTAACACCAGTGTACAAACACGAAATGAATCTACAAGCTCCATTCCTGATGAGCTCAACATGAAGGGGATTTTCCCACCATTTACATTGCCAGGCCTGCATTTTTCTCTGACGTTACTCTCTTCATTCTCCAATGTAGAAATCAGAGTTAAAGGGGTATTCTAGTTACAGAAAGTTATCCCCTATCCACAGGATAAAGTATTATTAGATCAGTGGGGGTCCTTCCACTGGGACCCCCCACTAATCACGAGTGTGGAGGCACGTCTGTTCCCTGTGGAGCCCCCCTGAAATGGACAGAGTGGCTGGTCAGAAATGCGTGCTGCTGCTCTATTCATTTCTATCGGAGCACCGAAGATAGCTGAGCCTTTGGATAGTGAATAACTTTCTGTAACCAGAGTACTCCTTTAACTGACCTATTGGTTATTAGTAGAGATGAGCGAATCGAAGCTGACGAAGTGGAATTCGATGTGAATTTCAGAAAAAATACGATTCCCACGAACCCGAATTTCCTCACGATTAGAGGTAACGAATCGCATTTTTTCCTAAAATGGCTGCTGCACGTGTGAGGCAATTGAGCAAGGAACTCTGGGAAGGCGGGATCCCCCATAATGCCATGCATGCAGCCAATCAGCAGCCAGCCCTGTGATGTCACAGACCTATAAATTGTCTCAGCCATCTTGGATTCTGTCATATACCAGTGTACTCAGTGCAGGAAGAGATGTCAGCAGTAGTGTTGGGCGCGAATATTCAAATCATGAATATGAATCGCGAATATCGGCATTTCGAGAATTCACGAATATTTAGAATATAGTGATATATATTCGTAATTTGGAATATTCTAGTTTTTTTTTAATCAGTAACCTCCCTTCTTGCTTGTGGGCCAATGAGAAGGTTGCTATGTCTTTGTCTGAGCTTAGCAACATCCCTAGCAACCAATAGTAAAGTTGCCTACCACTTACTATATAAGTACCTCCCCAGCAGCCACTGTATGCAGTATTTTTCAGATCTGAGAGAGACAGCAGTGTTATTACTGTGCTCTCTGCTTTCCTGTGTCATGACCTTAGATAGGTAGTTACTTAGTTAGCTTATATATAGAATATAGAATATAGATAGTTAATGGGAGATAGTCAGTGTAGGTTAGATAGTGATATAGTGTGGCTGGTTCTGCTGTCCATACATACATGCTACATACATAGTGCTGTGATGTCACAAGTTCACAACAATACTTAGTGCACCAATCACTAATATGTAGTGAGACCTGTTAAAATGTGAAGATGCGCCAAAATATTCGCTTCATTGGTTAGATTTCACAATCGTGAATACATTGGAGCACTCTATCTGCATTAAAGCTGTTGTAATGTTCTGCCTTGCCAACAATTTTCTCCTGTCTCAGGAAAATTCTAGCAGCTTGATAAATATAGCTATAATGACCCACGCCTGCATTTCGCGAATATTACATTGCCGATTTTTCCCAATCAAGAAAATAATCGCGAATTTGCAAATATATGACAAATATTTTACCAAATATCCGTGAAATAACGAGAATTCGAATATTGCTCCTGCTGCTCATCACTAGTTAGCAGGCGTTAGGGGCAGTGTTAGAAAAAACGTCATTGTGCTAAAAAAAATGATTTACAAGTGCAGGGAAAGATTATTCCAGTTGTAGGGAAAGGATAGGGAGGAATCATTCCACCAGCATTTATGTTGAACTGGGTTCAGTAGGGGAAGTTATAGCCTAAGTAATAGGAACAATCCTATTACACCTTGCTGCACTGACTGGGGATCCAAATTGCCATTATACAGCTCTGTAATTCCAGCAAACCGTTCTTATTAGGGTGCAAGTGCTGTGTGATACAGCCATTAACAGGGTTTATTACAAGGAAATATTTCTATATCTTATTTGCCCTTGTGCTGTGCAGTTATATGTTCTAAAGCATTTTTTGGCTTGTATTAGTGGGAAAAAAGGGCTTATTAGCTGTTGTGTGGGGAAGTGCTAAAATTACAGCCCTTTTTGCGTGTATTAGTGGCAAAAGTAAAATATATTTGCCGTTCCGCAGTGCAGTTATATGTTCTAAAGCCTTTTGTGGCGTGTATTAGTGGAAAAAGAAAAAGAAAAAATATATTTGCCGATCAGCGGTACAGTTATATGTTCTAAAGCCTTTTGTGGCATGTATTAGTGGCAAAAAAATATATTTGCCGATCAGCGGTACAGTTATATGTTCTAAAGCCTTTTGTGGCGTGTATTAGTGGCAAAAGAAAAATATATTTTATGGTCTCCTCATGCTGCTTACACCTCACAACTATGTCATAGGGGCTCTGTGGACTTCTTATGCTGTTCCCACCCTCCCCACTTCATGACTGGGCCACTATTTTGCCTTTCGGCCTGGCTGACATCATCATTTATTTGACCCTTCTTCTGATCTGTCAGAAGGAAGGAAAAATGAGACGCACAACGGATCCTCTCTGTGTAGCAGCTGTAAGGCCTGAATGGTTCCATCTGAATTGGCTTATGGTTTGGTAGCCAAAGCAGGAGTGGGTACAAAACACAGAAGACATGCAAATATTTCCATTCATGTGTCATCTCTTTTTTAGATCCACTCCTGTTTTTTTTGGCATTAGCAATACTGATGGATTATTGACCGAGTGAAGGCGGATGCTCAACAGACAGGATTCGTTTTTTGGGGGGTTATTGTTCTGAGGGATCAGAGGAAGAGCAAAATAATCAGTGACATCAACACACAAACTTACTGCTGACACCCTCTCCACTCTGTCAGGGGGCTCTACTTGTATAAGCATTTAATAGAACAGGTTCGGTAGACATCTATGTGGAATCAGCAGATGACGGTGTAAAAGGAGTGCGCTTCTTCTGGGCGCTAAGATTGACCTGTAAGACTGAGTTCATACTTAAGTTATTTGATCGGTTTTGGCCCCGTGACTGCCCAAATAAGGGAAGTGTGCAGTGATTCTAAGAGCGACACCTCTCATCTGCATGTCATACTGACTCACAGTATTATGTCACTACCAAAGCAGACTCCCTATGCGTGTTACTGCAAGGCACTACTATAAAGGCTCTCTGCAGCCAGGAAATAGCTGTTTTTAAACTAAATTTGCCCCAAATAAATTCGCATCAAAATGAATGTTTTCCCAAAAATTCGGCGAACCGGCGAATTGAATTTTTGAAAAATTCTATCATCTCTAGTTAATAGACCTGATCAGATGTTTCAGAGTAGCTTTGGTGCTGGAAGTCAGCTCCTGATCTGCACAGCTTGTATTGTGAACAAATCTACTCTGAAGGAAAATCCTCTTTTAACAGACAATTCAAGAAAAAAAATATTATTTTTTTTTCCCTTACATTTTTACCTTTGGCTTTCAAAATTCCAGTCCATCAGATTGACTTTAGATATACTTTTTGTGGATGCAGAGCCTTCTTTATCATTCACTTCGCCTCAGCAAGAAAAGGCAAAGAGTACCCGATGCCAGGGTTGCAGTTGTGTTAAAAGTGTGTTAAAGGTAACTTTATTCTATACAATGATATGAATACAGCAATATGAAGTAAGTATACTTTTTTATAGTACATATGCAAAAGGCTGGGCACGCTCAGATATTGGGACCAGTTACCAATTTTATTGATCAGAAAGCTATAATTGATAATAAAACCTGACAAAAAATCCAACATGGGTTAAATCACAACAAAAATGTTTATAATTTTAAAAAATTTTGTTGTGATTTAACCCTTGTTGGATTTTTTTTTTATCAATTATATCTTTCTGATCAATAAAATTGGTAACTGGTCCCAATATCTGAGAGTGCCCAGCTTTTGCATATGTACTTTTTTCTAAGTAGATTGGGTGATTCTATGGGACTGTGAGCACCTCATCTTGGTAACCTATTGCTTCTGGTGCGACACTTTACCTTTGTCATACTTTTTTATAGGTTTTATTATTTTTGCACAATAAAAAATTATTTAGAAGAAAAAGTCATTTTTGCTTTGCTGCATTCCAAGAGCCAACTTTTTTTCTTCTTCATCAAAGTAGCTGTATAATGGCTTACTTTTTTGCCTTTTGTTTTGTTTTATTTATTTTTATTGTTTGCTTTATTTTTGCAGGGCAGGATTTACTATTTATCTATACCATTTTGGGATACATATAATTTATGGATTTATTTTAAAAGTTTTTCAGCAATGGGGGATACAAAGCACAACTATTCTGACATTATTTATTATGGCGTTTTAAAAAATACACTATGGATACAGACTCTGAGCCTATGTGTTCGCAGTGACATTCATATATGGCATGATATTTTATGTTAAAGGACATCTGTCAGCAGATTTGTAGCTATGAAACTGTCTTCTCCGGGGCGGTTGGGATCTTCCAGCAAGACAATCGAAGAGGTTGGAAGAGCATGAACAAGACTTCTAAGTTCTACCCTGGCCCCCTAATTCCCCAGACTTGAACACAATTGAGCATCTGTGGGACCACCTCAATCATTATGTTCACTCTGTGGAACTTCCCCCACACATCCCCCAGCAGCTGTGGGATGCACTGAAGTCAGCATGGCTCCAGATACCTGGGACAACCTACCAGTCACTTCCAGCCGGTCTAGCTGCTGTCCGTGCTGCACATGGTGGTTACTCTGGATATTAGCTGGTGGTCATAATAATGGGACTTGACTGTGTATAATTATTCTCTCTCTCATTTATTTACACATAAAGACCTCTCCCCCTTTTGCAATGCATAATGTAATGTATGATTCTGTATATTTTAGGGTATATAGTATCGCAAGGGATGAGATCAGCCTGGGACAGATATCAGACAAATGTTCAGGTGTCTTGTTTTCTCTGCTATTGTCCGCATTTTACATAATTACTTCATCTATTTGCAGAAGTCAGAATTTAATTTGCTGCCTATTTTACCTTGTTTGCTCTCAGTATTTATTTTTAGCATTTTCCTTTATGCCAATACTTTAAAAGCAGATTTACACAGTGATCATTTTGGCTAGAGCATGTACAAAGTATACCTGAAAATATGACTGTGCACTGAATAAATGATAGCTGCCAGTAACAGATGAATCAGACTGCTAAATGGAATTATCTGTCTAACAATTTTTTATATGAAATACATATGTATTTCACTGAAAACTGGGATGAGACTTGATAAGAGCTTAAAATTCATCAAAAGTCATGGACTTTATTTTTAAATATTTCTATTATATGTATTCATATTGGTCAGCTCCTAATATTATATATACCTCCTCAGGGCAATCATTTGGTTAAAACTGTAAAATGCTTATGTAACATAAAAGAAGTTGTGCCAAGTTTTAACGTTCCCTATCTAAAGTTATTTCTGGCGCTATCATAGAGAATGAATAGATCGGCAGGGTTCATGTATGACTTTCCGCTTCGTCAGATGAGGGAAATGAGACCCCCATTCTGAGGATCAGTGGGGGTCCCAGAGGTAAGACCCCCAGTGATCAGTTAGCTATCCTCTATCCTGTGGATAGGACATAACCTACAAAAATTGTCATCAATTAAATTATTACTCTAAGAAGTTAATTTCTCCAGACTACAAATATTGAGGACAGGTCATCAATATCAGATTGGTGGGGGTCTGACACTCAGCACATGCAACAATCATCTGTTTCGGGCTGCTGCAATACCGGTGACTAACAGGGTGCATAGCAGAAGCAGAAGGCTCCTTACACTGTGTATTTTATAGCACCAGCGTACTGAAGCCAGCTGCCATTCACTTGAATGGAGGATGAGGTACAGTACCCCGGAGCGGCCACAGTGTACCAAGCTGTCTGCCTCCAGCTCTGTACACTGCATAGTTTCCAGTGCTGTGGAAGCCCAAAATAGCTAATCCGTGTTAAACCCCACCGCTCCAATATTGATGACCTATCTAGTCAGGCCTACAGTGGCATGCAAAGCTTTGGGCACCCCTGGTCAAAATTACTGTTACTGTGAACAGTTAAGCAAGTTGAAGATGAAATAATATCCAAAAGGCATGAATGTAAAGATAACACATAGATTTTCATCCATTCTTCCTTACAAAAGTCTTCCAGTTCAATGAAATTCCTGGGCCAGCTACCATGCACCACTCCTTTGAGGTCTATCCACAGATTTTCAATGATGTTTAGATCAGGGGACTGTGAGGGCCATGGTAAAACCTTCAACTTGCACCTTTTAAGGTAGTCTATTGTGGATTTTGAGGATCGTGTGTTTAGGATCATTATGAGAATTCAAATCGGTTGGTTCGCCAAATTTTACAAAAAGATTCGATCTGGCCCATTGACAGTAGTGGGGAGGTGGGAGGCAATACCAGTGCCAGCTGAATATGGTGGGTGGCAGTAGGAGCACCTGGCAGGTGGCAGCATCAGAATAGTAGCTGAAGCAGGTAGCCAAAAGCGAGAGATCTCTTTTGACCTCAACGGTCTCAGGGCCAGGAGCCTGACCACTCGCAACACCTGCTCCCATGCGACTTTCATCATCATTACTTGCCCGCCTACAGGAGCAAGCGGCAGATGTCTCCTCCAGATCTTGGCTGGGCAGTAGCTGCTGACTGTCCTCTAGTAGCTTGTCCTCGCTAAAACGGCATATAATACTTATCGCACTGAGGGAACAGAAAATGACAGAGGCAGGTTCAGGACAGGTGGGGACACAGGGCCTGATCCCGGGCCATGCCAACTAAGGCTAGTTTCACACTTGCGGCACTACGAAATGTCCGACTTTTTAGTCCTGCGGCCTCTGCTGTGCATTGTCGTGCTGTGCCGTAACTCCGCCCCTGCCCTATTATAGTCAATGGGGAGGGAGCGGCAGTCCGGCGGCACGACGAAATAGTGGCAGGACGGTTCAGACAGGATGAACAGCCTGTCGGATCTGTCCTGCCGCAAGTGTGAAACTAGCTTAAGCGTCATGTCAGAGGAACCCACCGACGCTTGGCTGGGGGTGTCTGATGTCACTTGTGATGAAGTTGAAGACCAAGTCAACCATTCAAGCACTGCTGGGTTGCTGGTCAAGACCGTTAGATGATACTGGGATCTCAGGCCTCTCGCTGCGACTCCTGCTGCCACCCCCCTTCTTCTGCTGCTACCTCTGCCTGCGACAGAAACATTCTGGCCACTGCCCGTTCCCGTTGAAGGGCCTGTCACCTATCTGTCTGACATACTGTATAATAAAATGATTAAATTAAAAATTAAATAATACACCCCAAAAAAGGAAGGTACAATGTAACTTCACCGCAGAACGGCAATTATGATGTATTCTTTTTCCTATTAATAACCCCCCAAAAAAAAAAATAACAATCAAAATTCACTGCAGAACGGCTAATAAGACATATGTATCTTTCCTATTAATGTACCCAGTAAATGGCTGTAGTACAATGTAACTTCACTGCTGAACGGCAATTATGACATACTTTTTACTTTTTCCCCCCTTATTAATATACCCCCAAAAAAAAAAAAGTAAAACAACGTAAAATCAACGCAGAACGGCTTATAGGACGTATGTATATTTCATAATAATACACCCCATAAATGGCTGTATCACACAGAACTTGCACCCCAATAACAAGCAAGGTTTGCTGGAATTACTGAGCTATCATACAGTGCAAACAACCTAAAAGCAGCAGTATAACTGCAATTTGGATCCCCAATTAGTGCAGCAATAGAATTGCTCCTATTACGCATGCTGTACACTCCCTTATTGCACCCTGTTCTGCTTTTATAGTGTGGATGATGCCTCCCTAGCCTTTCCCTACACCTTGAATAATCTTTCCATGAACTTCTAAATCTAGATTTTTCAGCACAACAAAGTCTTTCCTAGCACTGTCCCTAGCGGCTGCTATCATCTCTCCCTGCACTAAGTTCACTGTAAGATGTCTGAGGCTATTTATAGGGCTGTGACATCACAGGGCTGGCTGGCTGCTGATTGGCTGCATCCCTCGTTTCCAGAGTTCTTTGTTCCATGTCCTCACAGTGCAGCAGCAGCCATTTTAGGAAAAATGTGATTCGTTACCATGTGAGGAAATTCATTCTCGGTGCGAATCAAATTTTTCCTGAAACCTGTCAGCGCTGTACTGGTATACGGATTTTTACTGGCTGCTACAGCGAATGCTACACAGGCCAGAGCACACATCACTACTCCTGCCTGGCTTAATTCTGGCACAGAACATCGGTACCCTGTTCCCTGTACAGTTCTCCCCAAGGCACTCTATAGCACATTGGTACTCCTCTGCTGACGTGCTATAGAGAGCCTTGAGCCGAGAGGAACGGACTTAAGCAGGAGCCCACTCTGCTCAGCTAAATACTGGCATTGCACTTCAGGTCAGCGCTGTACGAGAATGATGATTTTAAGAAGCTGTAAAATCCAGGACTTCGGGTCCTTTTTTGAACAGGAAATAATTGATTAATAAACTGCATTACAAAAATCATTTCTGGGCTATTTAGAACAGTTTAAAATTAAGTTGTAAAAAGGTTTAGTTACTCTTTAACCTTGGGGTACACCACTTATAACCTAGGACCATTCAGAACAGGAATCATTGACCACAACTGACTGAACATGGTCCTTCAGCCATTTTCAATCTTTACAAACTATACTGCCTAAGCCTACAGGTCTTATTTTACCTATTAAATGTCTATAAGGGACAGTATTATATGGCTTAGCAAAATTCAAGAACACTACATCCACAGCCACCCCTCTGTCCAGACTTCTACTCACCTCCCCATAAAAACAAATCAGGTTAGTCTGACAACTTCAGTCCTTGGTAAACCCATGCTAGCTATCACTTATGATACCAATAACAGACATATACTCCTGTATATAGTCTTACAGAATCTCAACCAGCCTGTGCATCCAAATGAAAGACTTGGTGGACTATTTAAGAGACTACCCAATTTATTATTATAGTTTATTAGTATAGATGCATTGGGTGGCAGAGAAGACTTCTAGGCACAGAGACATGCCAGCCACCATTTCTCTGGTGGGCCATGGGCATCCCAGTCTGAAACTGACCCTATTTAAAGTTGACCCTCGGAGTTAGTTGCTCTAGGGTTCTAATTTTCATGAGTTGCATGACAAACTATTAGATTGTATTGATGTCCTCTATGCAATAACAAATTGACATCTCAAAAATTAGAAAATAAAGCAGAACATTGTGGTGCTCTTCTTACAACATGTAGCTCTTTTCCTCTCACTTTCACAGCACTTTACACCATATAAATGACAATAAGTCATATTGGTGTAACCACTATTCATGGTTTTAAAACCTCAATAATCCCTTCATTAAGCACTATTCCAAAATGACTCCAGAGAACAAAAAAAAACATCTTTTCCACCGAGCCTACCACTCCTCCCAAAATAAAGACACAGACACCAATTATCCTTTTGTTGGACGGAGGTCGGTCACAGCTTTATTTTCATACTGATTAGCACTAGATATGAGCGAATTTCCGGTTATGAAATTCTTTTGCGATTCGTTTACTGGCAAAAGGTGAATTGCGTTATGGATTCCGTTACCATGGACCATAACGCAATTCTATGATGGAATGCCTTTAGAGGCATTCAGTTATTCATTCCGTCATAATAGAAATCTATGGGCTGCAAAACGGAGCCTATGACTTCTATTATGACCGAATGAATAACAGAATGCCTCTAAAGGCATTCGGTTATGCATTCCGTCATAGAATTGCGTTATGGTCCGTGGTAACGGAATCCATAACGCAATTCACCTTTTACCAGTAAACAAATCGCAAACGAATTTCATAACCTAAAATTTCATACCAGTAAACAAAGTGTGAACAAATTTCAAAATATGAAATTCGCTCATCTCTAATTAACACCATTACGCATATCTTAACGTAAAAGATATATGTCCAAAAAGCCTGAAGTGGTATGTCAACCACCGGACTCCTAGTGGGCAACTCAATGCTCAGCTCCATCCATTATCTCAGAACACCTGAACCAGCTGTGACTTGTTACAGAAAACAGCAGCCTCTAAAACAGAGTAACAACAGCATTAACAAAACAGTACTGAACCAAAACAAGAAAATTTAGGGGCTGGTGGGTGGGAGATTCCTTGGGAAAGCCAGGAAGAGGCTGATTCCCACCAAGCTTCTTGTAGGCAGGACTACCCCAAAAACAGATGGGGAGAACGGTAAAGGAAACACCCCCAATCCAAGACACCAACATGGGCAAATAAGGGGGGGGGGAGGCAAGAAGCATCCCTGGCACTGCTGACCCTCAACCACCCCCCAACCTTGTCTCCGCATTTTTCATTTACTTTTTTCTAAAACATTTACTCTAGAATCTTCAAAGCATAGTAACCAACTTGTAATGGACGTGACAAGAAACGGACATCAATGCCATACACATTTTTAAATAATGGTTTTGAAGACATGAGTGTTTAGCGGAGAGTCTCTCCTTTGCTACCGATTAGATTGTAAGCTTCTGTGCACAAAGGTTTTACTGTTCTGATGAGCACAGAAAATGTGCCAGGAATTGATACAGATAAAGTAGTGTTATTATTGTCATGCATCTTCTGTCATCAATCACATCAGCCAAACCCTGCATGCCTCTACTACTCTGGTGCCAAACATAGGGAGTGCAGTCATTTCTGGAACTGGTGTATAGTGTGGAAAGCTGAGAGACACTGAGCTGTCATACACTGGCCAGATAACACAGGCAGGTGATTAGATGTAGTGTACTTCTTGAAGAATTAGGACAAGAACATTGCTTACAATGGGGTTCAGAGAAAGGTAAGACTTGTTGTGTTATACGGCCTATTATTGTACCCTACTGAGACCAGAGAAGTACTGGTATAAAAACTTTCCACTAGGACCATACCATACCTGTTAGCACTAGGTTACAAGCCATATGATCTGTTGTTCACACATGAAGGGATTTTCCAACAAAGGGAGCAATTATTCACCATATCAATCCCCTGGCACTCCTGTGCCAACTCATTCCGTGCACTCCTGCTAGTCTTTATTCACCTGCCTCCAGTGATGTGATGTTGACATGACATGTGACTGCTGCAGCCAATCAATGTCCACAGCAATGGCCTGAGTGGAGTTGACACGTCACTGCTATACAGTGGCGTAACTAGAGTGTTATGGGCCCCGGTGCAAACTTTGGATTGGGCCCCCCCCTCAATTTATATAAAGGCCAAATTGTTTTACACTAAGGCTCCATTCACATGTCCGTAGTGTGTTTTGCGGATCCACGGATCTGCAAAACACAAACACCGGCAATGTGCATTCCGCATTTTGCGGACCGCACATCGCCGGCACTATTTAGAAAATGCTTTTCTTGTCCGCAATTGCGGACAAAAATAGGACATGTTCTATTTTTTTGTGGAACAGAAGTGCAGACCCAGAAGTGCAGATCTGCAATTCTGGATCCGAGCGGGACATAGTGTGTCCTCACAGAAATGAATGGGTCCGCAATTCCGTTCCACAAAATGCGGAACGGAATTGCGGACGTGTGAATGGGGCCTTAGCCCAATGTATGGCTACACTCACCCATTCCTAACTAATAAAATCCGGTCCTACCTCATCCAGGGTGTCGCTGGCGTCGGTGTGATGTCCGCTGGATCCAGAACAAGGTCCCTGTGGTGATAAAAAGAATAATCACATAAGGAAGGGATGGTGATGGTATAGCAGGGTAATCTAGGACATTTCCCCTAAGTGCTACCACACAGCACTAATGGCCACATTGTGGCCCCTCGCAGTAGTAAACCCACCTTGTTACCCCTTCACAATAATTATGTCCTCCTTGTGGCCCCTCACACCTAGTTATGCCCAGATATGTGCCCCCTCACAGTGGTTATGGCCAAATATGTGCCCCCTCACAGTAATATGCCCAGATATGTGCCCCCTCACAGCGGTTAAGGCCAGACACGTGCCCCCTCACAGTAATATGCCCAGATATGTGTCCCCTCAGAGTAGTTATGGCCAGAATATGGGCCCCCTCACAGTAGTCATGTCAGATTAGGTGCCCCCTCATTAAAATGCCCACTTTTGTGCCCCCCTCATGCTTGTTGGGCGACCCCCCCCCCCCCCTCTCTTTTGCCTCCAGTCTGCAGCTTTATAAAAAAAAAAACATACTTAACTTCTTCCCTGATGACAGGCTCCCACACACGATGATGATATAAGGTTGGATGGTACTCCAATGGATAGAGTGTGTGGGCAGCAGGAGGCCAGGTAATAATGAATATCCAGACTCCTGTACTCCACTTTGCAATGAGCAGCGCTGTGAAGGTAAGTGAAGCAGAGAGCGGAGAGAGCTCCTTGCTTCACGCTGGAGAGGACAACCCGGCACTGACAAGAACTGCTGGGTGAGTATGCACACCACCCCCCCACTTGCCTCACTTGCCTCTGTGCCCCTCTACTCTCTGCAAGGGCGCATAAACATGCTTACAGAGCGCTCTAACGGGGCCCATTACATGTGAGCGCAGCGATTATTACGCCCCTGCTGCTATAGCCAGTGTTTCACAGCAATGGCCACATGTCAACATGCCACGTCATTACTGGAGCCTGGTAACCAGAAAATGACAGGGACCAGGGAGCCACTGTCATGGGAACAACAGGAGATTTGTAAGATGAGTATTAGGGTATGTTCACACAAGCTTTTTTTAGCAGGGGTTTCAGTGTGGATTTGATGATGAAACCCGCACAGAATCTGTGCTATAACCTCCTCCTAATGTTTTCAGTGGGTGGCCGCACCACAGTTCATGCGGCTGAGAATTTTTCCTAAGCGTTTTTTAGACCACGCCATTCTTGGGGCCGTTACCATGTGGACACATTGGAAATCTGTATAGATTCCACGGCACACACGATGCGTAAATAAGCAAAGATTTGTTTTATTTAAAGCCACCATCAAATTTGCAGGACATCATAGACACATTAAAGGGCCAACGTTTCGGTCCGCCCGGGACCTTGGTCACGGCCAAGTAGTAGATGATAGATGCTCGTTGGTGTACTACGCCACCAACGAGCATCTATCATCTACTAGGAGGCCGTGACCAAGGTCCCGGGCGGACCGAAACGTTGGCCCTTTAATGTGTCTATGATGTCCTGCAAATTTGATGGTGGCTTTAAATAAAACAAATCTTTGCTTATTTACGCATCGTGTGTGCCGTGGAATCTATACAGATCTACTTTGTGGCATAACAGCCCCTTCACGCAGCACCATTTATACTTCGGTGGAAGTGCCATTTAGTCTACTTTAATTTAATTAGACACATTGGAAAGGCACTCAATGGAGCTAAATCTAGTGAAGGACCCCACCATTCAAAACCCATAGAAGAAACCACAGCGGTTTATTCCATGAGATATGTGGCGGAGTTTGACTCCTTTTGTTATTTTATATAATTATTAGATGTTTAAAAATATTGTATGATGTTGGAAAACCCATTTACTAGATTTAACAGCATCTGTCATATTAGAAAGTGGCATGCAGTCTATAAATGGTTGAAAACTTCCAATGTAATATACAAATACGGAGGGAAATTATGAAACCACTTTCACCAGTTTTCTGGCATCAAAAGTGAAACATTTGTGCTCAAGTCCCACTTGGTCATTCTGTACAGTGCACTTTTCAAAAAAAAAATTGATGGCACGGGGTTGGGTGTGAATGATGCAGGGCCAGACTTAGGCAGCCCAGCACATTTATTGGTGTAAATTATAATTGAAATCTATGCAGTGCTGCATCTGATGCCGGTGTTATGCTATTGACTGCTGTTATCCCACTGCTCCCAGTGGGGACAGCTATCGGATTACTCACCGTCCTGTTGTGATCAAGCAGTTTGTACCTACCAAGATCCTCCTGTACCTTCTCGACATGGTCGCCAAAGTGCTGTTCCACTGTGGCCCAGGGTCATCCTAGACCAGTATGGCTTATTCCTTCTGTCTCCTTTCTAGGGAGTGCATGCCCTTTAAAAGGGCAAGAGGAATGTGAGTGCACTACCCCAGCTGCTCCCAGCCTATGGCAGTCTTCTATTGGGTATATAACGCATCATCATGCCTAAGTAATAGGTTCTAGTAGATATTTCCTGCAAAGGTGCACCACTGTGCTGTTTTGAGCTTCTATGTACTAACTCTTGTCTGTTGTCCAGATTTCACCCTTTGCTGCCTTACCTAACCTCTATTTGTCTCTCAGATTGCACAAACATTGCCTGACCTGACCTTGGCTTGTTTCCTGACTACGGTTCTGCTTTATCCCTCGGTGCTCCACACTGGTGTCTCCCGATCCCCATGGGTCAGCAGTCACATGCAAGAGGTAGTGGCCTAGTGTTTTTCTGTAGTCAAGAAAGATCCCTGTATTGGGTTTAAAGTCTGAAGACCAGGGGCCACCAGGACAATGCCCTTAGGAGTAGCCCCAAGTGAAATCTGTTCAGTGGCACAGCGGATCTACATCAGCTTCCTAAACAGCCAGAGGGATAGAGATTGTCCAAACTGTTCACAAGGAAGAGTCGCACTATAGGATTATATCCAAACATTGTCCTACAATGAAACAACATTTTGATTTTCTTCCAGATCAGTATTTGTTTGCAAATTACTGACAATAAGCCATCCCCAAAGGAACAAGTCTTATGTTTTAATCTTCTCATACTACCTCTAATCTTGTCTGCGTTATTTTAGATGTCAGCCAACATACTTGCTTCCATTGATTGCTAGAGTGCCCTACCTCAAAAGTAATGTGCACGCCTGTTAGTTGTTGGCTGATCTTTACCTGGGTTGACAACTGTGAAATCACATGTGTCTTCGGTTACAATAAAAACAGAAACATGCCTTCCGATTTGATTATAAAAGAATACAAAGCTTTAGTGCAAATATAGTACAATTACCCTCTGCCGCAATAACTTTAGACCACATCCCCATCATCCTGCTACGCTACGCCATACTATAAAGACAACTAACTTACAACATAATCATGAGAATTACAATTACACTTGTATTCGGGCCTCTAGTCTACCATGCTTACTACACTACTTCATAAGCTTCAGTGATGGCTTCTGAGGTCCTCCTCTGTTCATATTTGGGGTTTTCAAAGCGATCAAAGCAGAGACTTTTGATGTGCAGGTATTTCTTGTATATATAGGAGCATATGTAGATCTGTTTGGCTGCAAGTTGCAGTGGTCTATTAGGACTCAAACTATCAGCAAGTTGAGCAGGTTGTCAGTTTGACACTAGTGAACAAGGACGTCCAGCTCAGCTAAAGACAATATTATGGATCACTGTTGTATGGTTCTTCAATGGTTCCAGAAAGCTGCAGCTACATAAATCTATAGACATGTACTATAACTCCATGAGCATATGATTTTATGCAGATGTATATGGAGGTTTTATTTTTGTATGGATTCATACAGAATCTGTAAGGGGGTGTTCTTCCTCAGTAGTGTTACATCTACTGTAGATGTGCATTACATTGCTTCTAGGAGAAAATATGGTGCTATACAGAGGTACCATATGGTGACACACTGAATGCCTACAACTACATATGTATCTGCAGAGGCTTCCTGTGCTGCTGTTCAGGCTGTGTGCATGGGACTTTAGTCTACATATGGGCGCACATATAGCTTGTAGCACCAACAGGGCACCACTAATAATTACGAGCATGTCACTGAAGACACCACGAGTTAGAAGAATCAAGTAGCATGCTAAGCTGGAGAGATGAGCAAGTTTCCCAAAATTCGTTTCAAGGCTGATTTGCTAGAATCGGTCCATATAAACTTGAAGCGCTCCAATCGCCCTGAAGTTATGTATAGCACTCTGGGTTTTGTATCCAACTGTATCCAACCCATTACAAGCTCTTTAACACCAAGGCAGCATTAGTATTGTCCAACTGACAGCAACATTTATTGATATGGGTAAACGTATACTAACTGGCACTTACAAAATTTTTAGAACTACACGGCACTTTTTAAATTAGAAAACAGTCCAGAAATTATTCATTTTTGGTGGCAGATGCCTTCTTCTCTGTCCTCTGATCCGTAAAATGGTGGCCACGTTTTGAGCAATTCGTGTGGGACGAATCACCACAGTTTCAGAGTCGCTGAGACTGAGTTGTGTAGAATCAATTCGATCATTTCAAATTAACAGGTTTCAAACAAAATAAAAATATCTCTTTTGAACTCTGACTCCACATCAGCATCAGAAAGTCATTACTAGGGATGAGCGAATCGACTTCGGATGAAACAGTCGCCCATCCCTAGTACTTACAGTACTACTGCAAGAAGTCAAAAACATTTCTTTTCTTTGGTACTGAGTACAGTTAAAATGGGGTTAATACTATGAAACCTAATCACATAAACATTGTAAAGGGAACCATTGCCCTGTACATATAAATGAAGCATAAAATATGTTTTAATTACAAATAAACCATAACATAAAAAGGCCACATTGATTTTTATTCTCCTCTTTAATCCAGTTGTAGCAGCTATGTTCCAGTACTAACCACCCCTGTGCATACTACAGCTCTGTCACTTCATCCTGATAGGGAATTAAACATACACACACACCCATGTACATAAACACAATAGGACATGCACAGTACCCTCTTAAAAACTTGAGCAAATACTGCCATTTTTATCCACATTGATATCCGTTTAGGATATGGTGCAATCTGAGAGATTGAAAACTGTCTAGCTTTCTCAAGCCTGTTTGCTCAGGCTGTTCGTAGAGACAGTCTGTGATTTTTTTTGAAAGCAGCAGCTGATGTTCCCACTACGTCCTTTGTGTTTAGCTGACAATATACTAGAATACGTTGTAGGATGGCTTTGCTGCTGAGCCACTGCATGCCTGTTATGTGCATTACTGTTCTCTATTGTGGAATCTAACTGTAACATATTTTGTGTCATATTTTAATAGTCACCCTTATGACTGTGTCATCCGTGCCTTTATTGTGGCCTGCAAACTTGAAAGGGTCCGCAATCTGGAAGATACGATGCGGTGCGGAACGGAGGCACGGATCAGAAGCGTTTTCTGTCTGTGCTTCCACCTCAAAAAAGTAGTGCATGCACTACTTTTTTGCGGTCCGGACTGTCGGATGCGGATCGTGTAACCCATTCAAGTGTATGGGTCCGCATCCACAGACGGAGGGCAGCGGGACCGCATATTTTTATAAATTGAACAAAAATAGAAAATTAGGAACACATGTAGGGACATTAGATCAGGAGATAAATCTTTCAAACTTAGAATTGTGCCTGCAATTGTGTTTGCCAAAAGATTTTTCAAGTATGTTTTGGATTTTTGTCTTACGTCCATGCTCCGGATGTGGTGAGCTTTAGTTTAAGAGGTTGTACAGCTTTGGCAGACTTTCAGGCTGTCCCCCACATTTCTCTTCACTTGCCTACTGGGTTCTGGCTCCTTCAGTCCACTGCTGTGGTCTCGGTCCCCGCTTGTCAAAAACTCCACCATTGGTATCAACTGCAGTACTTTAGTTGAAGAATTGGAGCTAAATGGAAAAGTATCATAAAGTAGTAACTACACTACACAGCACAACATGTTAGGAGTTTTCAGTATTGGTACATAGAATGTTGTCCACCCCATTCGTTTATTTATTGCCGTTGGATGTAGCAACCAAAAGTTTAAAAGGGTGATGCTAGGAAGGCTCGTTCCCGTAGCGGCCTGCTATTAGCTGCCCCCCCTGTCGTCGGATGTTCTAATATGCGCAAACGGGGAGATGCAGTGGTAGCCGTGCGGGGATCAGGAGCAAAGTGGGTGCCGGGGAGCTGGGTAAGTATAACCTGTATGCAGTGCCCAAGCATTTTGGGAGGTAAATAGAGGTAAAAGGAGGATTCTGGGAGTTGTAGTTTCAGAACAGCTGGAGTGCCAGAGGTTGCTGATCCCTGACCTATAGCATCTTCAGCACACAGGACAGGATTTTTGTGAACCTACACACACACTGTACACACTCTCTCTTACTCACACACAGAGGGGCGGAGTTTAAGCAGTTTAATTTCAGAGTTTTTTTTTTATTATTTAATTTGTATTTGCACGTCTATATTGTGTTTTTCTACTTTTCTAGTAGTAGGAACTATAAATCAAGTGGTAATGACACTGAATGATCCTGCTGGAACTGCTGTGTCATCACTGTCTACTCCTCCCAGTTGCTTTAGTTTTCGTGAACTAATCTTTGTCAGTAATGTAAACTAAATGGGTTAGTTCACTTAGAGGATTGTTCATGAACTACCCATCACTACTGTAAGCAGAGCATAGGGAGAAATATGACAAGTGCTCATGTGCTAGGGAGAGTGTTGCTGCAAACTGTTAATAGGACAATATTGGAGAGGGAGAGTGCAGGGAGAGTGTAAGGAGAGTACATGGAGACTACAGGGAGAGTGTATTGACATGTGCATCATTGTTAAGTGCACCAACATTCATAGTTATTCTGTGCTGTTAGGGATACAGTTACTGTGCCACAGAATTAAAGGCAGGTGTAATATATTGCCACGTGCATCACTGTGCAGTACACCGACATTTACAGTTAATCTGTTATTTTAGTGATACAGTTAGTGTGCTTCAGTATTAAAGGCACTGTTACTGCCGCTGCTGCTGCCACTCTCCGCATTCTGTCTTGGAGCTACTACTGTCACTGTTACTGCTGCTGCTGCCACTCTCTGCACTCTCTGTAACCGTTTAGTTCCGTATATGGAGCGGGCTCACTGCAGCAGCCTGCTCCATACATTCCCTCAGCCATCGTGACGTACGGGTATACCTGATTTATAGTAACTCGTGACGAATTCGTTCATAACGAATCAAATTTTTTGGCAAACTTTGGTGAATTGATTGAATCAAATTTTTAAAAACTTCGCTCATCTATATTTATTTTATATAGTGTTTTTTTATTTTATTTTGTGATTAAACAGCATTATTGTATGTATGTGTCTGTGTGCGCATAATCCTATTAACAGTATCACATACTTTTTCTTTTTCATCTTAGCTTACAAAAGGATTTCGTGCCACTTACACTATTAGGGCCAAACCATGAATAAGGCCCGGCCTCGATACATAGTTGATCGATCTACGTATTCCCTTGACCTTTTCAATGAAGAATATGAGAAGAAAAATCGCAGTTACCCAGTAGGTGGAAAAGCAAGAAAATTGTTCAGGTAATGGCGAGAAAATGATCTATATTATTTATAATGTACGCCTTTACTGAGACTTTAAAAGCGTTACCCCAAGAAAAGAAAAAATATCAACTATTTATAGCATAGGTGATATAATGTATGATTGTTGGGGGCCAACCCAGCACTGGAGCAGGGTCCCAAGCCTCGCCATTCTAAAAGAGTTCAAATGGAACTGTGGTACATACAGTTGCAAGAAAAAGTATGTAAACACTTGGAATTATATGGATTTCTGCACAAATTGATCATAAAATGTGATCTGATCTTCATCTAAGTCACAATAGACAATCACAGTCTTCTTGAACTAATAACACACAAAGAATTAAGCGTTACCATGTTTTTATTGAACACACCATGTAAACATTCACAGTGCAGGTGGAAAAAGTATGTGAACCCTTGGATTTAATAACTGGTTAAACCTCCTTTGGCAGCAATAACTTCAACCAAATGTTTCCTGTAGTTGCAGATCAGACGTGCACAACGGTCAGGAGTAATTTTAACCATTCCTCTTTACAGAACTGTTTCAGTTCAGCAATATTCTTGGGATGTCTGGTGTGAATCGCTTTCTTGAGGTCATGCCACAGCATCTCAATCGGGTTGAAGTCGGGACTCTGACTGGGCCACTCCAGCAGGCGTATTTTCTTCTGTTTAAGCCATTCTGTTGTTGATTTACTTTTATGCTTTGGGTCGTTGTCCTGTTGCAACACCCATGTTCTGTTGAGCTTCAGATGGTGGACAGATGGACTTAAGTTCTCCTGCAAAATGTCTTGATAAACTTGGGAATTCATTTTTCCTTCTATGATAGCAATCCGTCCAGGCCCTGACGCAGCAAAGCAGCCCCAAACCATGATGCCCCCACCACCATACTTCACAGTTGGGATGAGGTTTTGATGTTGGTGTACTGTGCCTCTTTTTCTCCACACATACTGTTGTGTGTTTCTTCCAAACAACTCAACTTTGGTTTCAAATCTTCCACAGAATATTTTGCCAGTACTGCTGTGGAACATCCAGGTGCTCTTGTACAAACTGTGAACATGCAGCAATGTTTTTTTTGGACAGCAGTGGCTTCCTTTGTGGTATCCTCCCATTAAATCCATTCTTGTTTAGTGTTTTACATATCGTAAATTCGCTAACAGGGATGTTAGCATATTCCAGAGACTTTTGTAAGTCTTTAGCTGACACTCAAGGGATCTTCTTCACGTCATTGAGCAGTCTGCGCAGTGCTCTTGCAGTCATCTTTACAGGACGGCCACTCCTAGGGAGAGTACCAGCAGTGCTGAACTTTCTCCATTTATAGACAATTTGTCTTACCGTGGACTAATGGACAGCAAGGCTTTTGGAGATACTTTTATAACCCTTTCCAGCTTTATGCAAGTCAACAATTCTTAATCGTAGGTCTTCTGAGAGCTCTTTTGCGCGAGGCATCATTCACAACAGCCAATGCTTCTTGGGAAAAGCAAACCCAGAACTGGTGTATGTTTTTTTATAGGGCAGGGCAGCTGTAACCAACACCTCCAATCTCATTTCATTGATTGGACTCCAGTTGGCCTCAATCCACCTCAATCCAATTAGCTCTTGGAGATGTCATAAGTCTAGGGGTTCACATACTTTTTCCACCTGCACTGTGAATGTTTACATGGTGTTTTCAATAAAAACATGGTAACATTTAACTCTTTGTGTGTTATTGTCCTTTTCAGAAGGCAAAAAACATAACAAGTACTGGCCCTTTCTATATCCAGGGGCCACATGGGGTTTTTACTGCATTACTAGGTAAAGCACCTCCCTGTGATAGATATTGTCCTTTCCTGTAGTTAAAGGTTTATGCTGATTGGCAGGTGAACAACTATTCAGAAGTTTCAGTCTAATACAATCATATATAAACCACATTTTTGTATTTCTTTTCATAGACATAGAGACTGCAGCTGCAGTTCCCCTGCTTCCTTCTGTTAACTGCCTTAAAGCAGATAGATTTTAAAAAGGGTGGACATTTCTAAAAATTAACAGTCAGCAGACAGGAGAAGGGGGATTGCATACTGCTGGAAGGTGAGGAACATCTTACATTTCTTTGATGTGGTATACTGTACAGTTGTGGCCACAAGTTTTGAGAATTACATAAATATTGGAAATTGGAAAAGTTGCTGCTTAAGTTTTTATAATAGCAATTTGCATATACTCCAGAATGTTATGAAGAGTGATCAGATGAATTGCATAGTCCTTCTTTGCCATGAAAATTAACTTAATCCCAAAAAAACCTTTCCACTGCATTTCATTGCTGTCATTAAAGGACCTGCTAAAATCATTTCAGTAATCGTCTTGTTAACTCAGGTGAAAATGTTGACGAGCACTAGGCTGGAGATCATTTCAGGCTGATTGGGTTAAAATGGCAGACTTGACATGTTAAAAGGAGGGTGATGCTTGAAATCATTGTTTCCATTGTTAACCACGGTGACCTGCAAAGAAATGCGTGCAGCCATCATTGCATTGCATAAAAATGGCTTCAGAGGCAAGGATATTGTGGCTACTAAGATTGCACCTCAATCAACAATTTATAGGATCATCAAGAACTTTAGGAAAGAGGTTCAATTCTTGTTAAGAAGGCTTCAGGGCGTCCAAGAAAGTCCAGCAAGCGCCGGGATCATCTCTTAAAGAGGATTTAGCTGCGGGATCAGAGTGCCACCAGTTCAGAGCTTGCTCAGGAATGGCAGCAGGCAGGTGTGAGTGCATCTGCACGCACAGTGAGGCGAAGACTTTTGGAAGATGGCCTGGTGTCAAAAAGGGCAGCAAAGAAGCCACTTCCCTCCAAAAAAAACATCAAGGACAGATTGATCTTCTGCAGAAAGTATGGTGAATGGACTGCTGAGGACTGGGCAAAGTCATATTCTCCGATGAAGCCTCTTTCCGATTGTTTGGGGCATCTGGAAAAAGGCTTGTCCGGAGAAGAAAACGTGAGCGCTACCATCAGTCCTGTGTCATGCCAACAGTAAAGCATCCTGAGACCTTTCATGTGTGGGGTGGCTTCTCATCCAAGGGAGTGGGCTCACTCACAATTTTGCCCAAAAACACAGCCATGAATAAAGAATGGTTCCAAAACACCCTCCAACAGCAACTTCTTCCAACAATCCAACAACAGTTTGGTGAAGAACAATGCATTTTCCAGCATGATGGAGCACCGTGCTATAAGGCAAAAGTGATAACTAAGTGGCTCGGGGACCAAAATGTTGATATTTTGGGTCCATGTCCTGGAAACTCCCCAGATCTTAATCCCATTGAGAACTTGTGGTCAATCCTCAAGAGGCGTGTGGACAAACAAAAACCCACTAATTCTGACAAACTCCAAGAAGTGATTATGAAAGAATGGGTTGCTATCAGTCAGGAATTGGCCCAGAAGTTGATTGAGAGCATGCCCAGTCAAATTGCAGAGGTCCTGAAAAAGAAGGGCCAACACTGCAAATACTGACTCTTTGCATAAATGTCATGTAATTGTCGATAAAAGCCTTTGAAACGTATGAAGTGCGTGTAATTATATTTCACTACATCACAGAAACAACTGAAACAAAGATCTAAAAGCAGTAGTTTAGTAGCAAACTTTGTGAAAACTAATATTTGTGTCATTCTCAAAACTTTTGGCCACGACTGTACAATTAGTGATGAGCGGAATGGGAAAGATTCGAATGTGCGTTATTTTGCGAATATTTGGGCGAATATTCATCATATATTCGCGAAATTATTACTTTCTTGATTAAGAAAATCCACAGTGTAATATTCGCGTATTGCGCTCACAATACAGGCCTGGGTCACTTTTGCTACATTTATCAAGCTGCTAGAAGTTTCCTGAGACTGGAGAAAATGGTTGGCACGGCAGAACATTACAAAAGCTTTACATGCAGACAGAGTGCTCCGATATATTTGCGATTGCGCCAATCGGCAATTGATACGCATATTTTTGCTCAATACGGGCAACTTCACATTTTAGCAGGTCTGACTACATATTACCAATTGGTGCACTAAGCTTGTGACATCACAGCACTATGTATGTAGCATGTACTGTATGTATGGACAGCAGAATCTATCACACTACCTAACACCCTGCACTGGAACCTATCAGCAATCTAACCTACACTGACTATCTCCCACTAACTATCTGTATTATATATATAAGCTAACTAATTAACTAACTAACTAACTATCTAATGTAATGTGACACAGCAAAGCACAGAGCACATTAATGACACTGCTGTCTCTCTCAGACTGCAAAAAACTGCATAAAATGGCTGCTGGGGAGGTTCTTATCTAGTAAGTGGTAGGCAACTTTACTATTATTGCTAGGGATGTTTCTAAGCTCAGACAAAGACATTGCAGCCTTCTCATTGGCCCACAAGCAAGACACAGGGAGGGATCATGGGTTTAGAGGGGAAAAAAATGATGATTATTCTCGAATGACGAATATATAGCACTATATTCTAAATATTCGTGAATTCTCGAAGTGCCGATATTCGCAATAAATATTCGCAATTCGAATATTTAAGCCCAACACTACTGTACAACAGAGGTGTAAATTGAAACTACAATACCACAGAAGTGATGACAATAACCAAGGCATCTTCTTATGAAGAGACTTTGGGGTCCCTCAGGCACCAGAGACAGGTTCCTCTACACTTCCTATAGATATAACCTGGATTACAGAGAATTATATATTCCAATTAACTACTGATTTAAGCAAACAAACCCTATGGCAATACAGTAGGTATAAAATGTCCTAAAATGTCAAAAATCCTTTTTTTTCCTGTTCTTACCGTCTGAATTTCTGCATTTCTTTCAGTTGGACGCCCACCAAGTTCAAAGCTCTTATTTTTGGTCTCCTTCCCATTCTTACTTGGGTACCCAAGTATAACTTAAAAGAATATGCCCTCCCAGATCTGCTTGGTGGTCTCAGCGCTGGCACAATCCAGGTCCCGCAAGGTTAGTTAGGACTTTATTTTGCAAAAGTGTATTGTATTTTTGAGACAGATGTTGTCAGTTTTTCCTTTGCTTTATCGTTTCAGGCATGGCTTTTGCCCTTCTTGCTAACCTCCCACCTGTGAATGGATTGTACTCTTCCTTCTTTCCACTTGTGACTTATTTCTTTTTGGGAGGAATTCCACAGATGGTACCAGGTAAGGGTTTCTAATTGGTTTCTGGTATCTGGGACATGATTTTTATGCTACTCCTTGTAAACCGACATCCTTAATTCATTATAGGAACGTTTGCTGTCATTAGCATAATAGTGGGAAATGTGTGCATGCAGCTGGCTCCAGAGTCTGATTTTCAGAAAATAAATGAGACCACAAATGCCACTATAACAGACATGGCAGCAATGAATCAAGCAAGGCTGCAGGTTTCAGCAACACTTGCATGTCTGACAGCAATCATACAGGTCAGTATAATCTTAGAAATAGCCTAATGTACTACTAAGAAAGTTATTATTTAGTGGGTTAACACACTGTAAGTCATTGTCTCTAATAATTCTTTTATTTTATCCTCCATTTAAGATTGCCTTGGGCTTTGTGCAGTTTGGCTTTGTTGCCATATACCTGTCAGAATCCTTTATTCGTGGTTTCATGACAGCCGCTGGCTTGCAAATTCTTATATCTGTGCTCAAGTATATATTTGGAGTCACCGTGCCACCATACAGTGGTCCTCTGGCTATTGTTTATGTAAGTATTTATATTCAGCATCAGGTTGAAACCTATAGGTTATCGCATCCATAAAATAACCTATGTATATTGTGTCTTGTAGACCTTCATAGACATCTGCAAGAACCTACCAAATACCAACGTGGCATCCTTGATCTTTGCTTTGGTCAGCTCGGTGCTGCTCATCATCGTCAAAGAGCTGAACCTCAAATACATGCATAAGATTCGCTTTCCTATTCCCATGGAGATTATTATTGTATGTATCCCTATGAAAAAAATAGAATTGTATTACTCTTACTTTAAGCTTGTATCACAGAGTCGTAGGAGCAACTGCCTGTATTTTTCTTTCAGGTCATAATTGCTACAGCTGTCTCGGGCAGTTGTAACCTTCCGGAAAAATATAAAATGGATATAGTGGGCCAGATACCATTAGGGTAAGTAGTAGGAGAGGATACTATGTTGCACTATTTCACAGCTATCAGTCTAATGGCAAAAAAGGAAAAATAGGTCTACACAGATGGCAGTAACTTCTGTGTGCCATTCGGACTGCAACCACATAGCACACGGACCCTTTAATATGTCAGTATTGGTCCATGGCAAAAAAAAAAACTTATTGTATGCCCAGTCCAAGACTCATTCAAATAAACAGACCCGGAAAAAAACGGACGCAGGCAGACACCATATGATCAGATACATCCATTTTATTTTTGGATGAAAATCAGAAAGTCCGTTTGAATCCAGCCTTACAAGATTATATGTTCTCTTATTAAAGGGGTTATCTAAGACCTATAATGCCCCTCCCCAAATGCCCAGGCCCCTCACACAGATTGTACTTACTTCGCTGCCATGCACCCATGTCGCTTCTGATGCCAGCACGGCCGCCGCTGCATCCGGCGTCTTGGGGGCAGCCTATAGCAGGCTGCAATGAGAATGAGCATCCCTAGCGTCACCCGCGATTCTAGGGAGACTCGTTTCTGTTGCGGCCCCGTCATCAGAGGCAACGCGGGTGTCGGGGAGTGAGGTAAGTACATTCTGTGTGAGGGGCCCGGGCATATGGGAGGGGCATTATAGGTCTTGGATAACCCCTTTAAGGACCCTTCTCATGGCAGTTTATGCCACCAGAATTTTGGCACAGACTGCGCGCCAAAATTCCAGGGGGCCCATCCCTCTTTTGTTTTCAATGAGAGGCAGCGCTGCAGTTCATGAAGCCGGTGGTTTAAAGCTGCGACGGTGCCAAAATAAGATGTGGCCCTTTCTGGCGTAGTGTCCAGGCTGACGCTGCTTGAAGCTATAGCAGGTCTGCACTCGCAGTTTAACTCTATTCAATGGGGCCAAATCGAGAGTGAATCTGTAGCATCTGCAGTGAACAACAGCGACAGAAACCAGACATATGGAAAATCCGCTATGTGCACATGCTCTTATTATGACATGATTAGAAATTTACCAATGAAAGCTACATAGCCACTTTGGCCTCCTATCATAGACCTAAGAAGATACGTGTTTAAAAGTCAATATTTCATTCAAAGCAGCAAATAGGAGGAAATCAGTACACGAAAAATAGGAGGAAATCAGTACACGAAAAATAGGAGGAAATCAGTACACGAAAAATAGGAGGAAATCAGTACACGGAAAATTTAAATGTTTAAGGAGTTATCCTTTATGCTTGATATTTTCACTACCAATAACTTAATTCACACTTATAACATGTAAAACCTCTGTCAATGTATTTTCAGCTTTCCTGCCCCTACTTTGCCTACTGTAAGCCAATGGGGTGAAATGATTGGCACAGCATTTTCTCTTGCTATTGTTGGCTATGTAATTAACCTTGCCATGGGCAGGACTTTAGGAGCAAGACATGGCTATGATGTTGACCCAAACCAGGTAAAACTTCCACAAAAAATGTGTTATCAAGTAGTGACTATTCCCATAATTAAATTGCCTTCTAAAGGGTATTGGGTGGCATTAGGGGCACAACCACCTCCCTTGTTAATGTTTACAATGAGATTAAACTCACCATGTGTTGAACTTTTGGTATAAGATATTTCTGGTGTAGCCACAAACCTGGTAAGACATCCACACGTACCACAGTTCACTAGTTTCAAGAACATGTGCAGGACAATGCTAAAAACAGCCCACAGACAAAAGCAACTCAATTCCTAGAAAACAAAATGTTAACAGCCGCCATGTGCAGGTCTCTAGTCATCTTGGTGGTGCTCCAGTGGGGACTAGTTATGGTGAACTTACTGTTTGTATGCCCATTCTGCCTTGATTGATGACTTGCTGAACGTCAGTACTAGCTATGTTAAGCAGGACATCAATCTAAGCAGAGTCGGCATACTAGCAGTAAGAACACTGTGATTAACCTGCTCATATGACTATTTAAAGGATTTGTCCCACAAAGAGTATTTTTGTGGTAAATATTGCATTATGAGGGGCCATAGTCCCATAAAAATGAATGGAGCAGTGGACCACTAGCACTGCATTAAAGGAGGGGACTCAGGCACCCCTTGTTCTCTGGATCGATGGGGGTCCCAGTGGTGGAACTAACAGCCATGGATAGGTGATACTGTCTTGTGATACTTCTCTTGTCTTGTGATACGCCCTTTCATAACCAAAACTCTGCTGGGAGGATACTTCCTACAGTATTTACTAGTTGCTAAAACTTTATTTCTAATATATGTTAAACATATTTCAAATATAACCAAAGCTTTCTTTGTAGGAAATGTTGGCCCTTGGTTGCAGTAATTTCTTTGGATCATTTTTCTTCATTCATGTGATTTGCTGTGCACTCTCTGTAACTCTCGCAGTGGATGGGGCTGGAGGAAAGTCACAGGTAGGTGGGATTGGAGTGTAGATACTTGATCAAAGCAGGAATTTATTTTTTTACCAATCAAGTAATCTGGTCTCGTCTATAAGACTCCTCACGCCATTTAAGGTACTTTCCATAAGGAGATATTGTATTTCCCAAAATCTGGTCTATAATGGTACTTCTGATACCCCTCAATAAAAATATCACCAACTGAACATCTTACCCACAGTTAAAGAAAATACACTGAATCAACAAGTTTTCCTAGAGATTAAGAAATATAGTTTCTTGATATAATTATATCATATACTAAAATACCAAATCATATTTCTATACCCATTATACTTCCCTCACACAATTTATCTGTACAATAAAGAATACATAGCACACATCTATTTAAACACAATATTTTTTTTAACACACATCCTCATTATCTTTGTCAGTAATATCTACTCCTTACAATTTTTTATAGTTATATAGGAAATTTTGGGAAAAAATAAGCAAATCCCTTTAATTTCTATGATATTATTGTGAATGCTTTTTATTGTGTTTATTGGGCTACTATGTAAGCAGTTTTGGTTGTAATTATTATACTGAGTTTATACATTATATTATAGTTGCTTTAGTTACATTTTTAGCATTATTTTTATTATGCATTGTTACATAGGGGATAATCATTTAGAAAAATATGTGGGGGGTCAACCTTCTTCCTGCCAATGTCGTATCTCATATGTTCTCACATGGTGGCACTTCAGTAGCCAAGGATGAATACAATGGATCCGTGCTACTGATGGCTATACCTCAGGCTACATTGCAGCTAGAGGAATGTCTGCTGTTTTTAAAATAGCCTTTACTGTTGGCTGCAAAGCTGCATAAAGGTAGATGTCTGTATTAATTATCACGTGGTTAATTGCTGTATACAGTATAAATTTTAACACATTTGTAGATTATGGCCAAATATTGCGGGGCCTCAGTTTGAGTGTTTTTTAGAGCACAAGCTCTTGTTGAGGTATACACTGTACACAATATGTTATTTTTACTTTGTTTTTGTTTGTAACCTCTGCTTGGATGTGAGTTATTGCTGCAAATATTTGCTTTGATGCATTTAATAACTCCCGTTTCTCACAAAGTCATATAAAGGTAGACATGGTTGTCAACAGCCCGTCTAGCTAACTGCAATCATTAGGTTGCTTGATTTCAGGAATTATATAGGTTTCAAGGACTTTTTGCAATATACTTTATTTGTTGATTTTGCACTTTTTCATGACAAAACTGTCACTGAAGTTTTCCCTAATTACAAGTTTTACTGAATATTTCCACACAACAATATATATCAATCTGCTCAGCTCCTCCTGCTCTATAACATGCTGCCTGCAGCTCAGACACCATGTTCAACATGACAGGTTCCCTTTAACTACCCCAAAGAACAGATAATAATGGAAATGCATGAACACCAGTGAGCACCAAACACACGATAAATATATGGATAAGGGACTGTACACCGCATAACTTTTGTTCTTTTTGAATCCTCAGATGTCCAGTTTCTTTGTTATGATGGTGGTAATGATCACTATGCTGGCACTTGGTACTTACTTGCGACCTCTACCTAAGGTAGGTATTTCCATGTCTTTAGTGCTGTACAATATGAATGCATTCCTTATTATTTGCCGGTACTTTAGTTGTCAGAGTGTTCTTACTGTGTAATATATGTTATATTATAAACTTTAAACCAAGAAATTCAATACATAACTACAGTATGAATGTTATTGAACCCTTTCTTGTCACAGCAATTTTCTACTTTTTGTTTCTGTTTTTCACTCCCTGCCTTCCAGGAGTTTTTTTTTCCCCATTCACATGGCTGTATGAGGGCTTGTTTTTTGCGGGACAAGTGAAATTTTTAATGGCTTTAAAGGGGTTTTTCAAGATTTTGATTCTGATGACCTATCCTCAGGATTAGGGATGTCCCGATACCATTTTTTTAAGACCGAGTACGAGTACCGATACTTTTATTTAAGTACTCGCCGATACCAATTACCGATACCTCGTATAAATAGCGGCGCAGTTGCCGATAGCAATGAAAAAAATTAAAGCTGGAATTTGGTTGCTATGGACAACGGCTTTTCTTTTCCTTTGTACAAGTGTTAATAAATTGATAAATGGGAATATAATAGTGTTTTCCAACCAATGTGCCTCCAGAGGGATCTGTTATGGGGGATCTGTGGATGACACTGTTATGGGGGATCTGTGGATGACGCTGTTATGGGGGATCTGTGGGTGACGCTGTTATGGGGGATCTGTGGGTGACGCTGTTATGGGGATCTGTGGGTGACGCTGTTATGGGGGATCTGTGGGTGACGCTGTTATGGGGGATCTGTGGGTGACACTGTTATGGGGGATCTGTGGGTGACACTGTTATGGGGGATCTGTGGGTGACACTGTTATGGGGGATCTGTGAATGACACTGTTATGGGGGATCTGTGGGTGACGCTGTTATGGGGATCTGTGGATGACGCTGTTATGGGGGGGGGATCTGTGGAGGACACTAATGGGGGGGATCTCTGAATGACACTAATGGGGGGGATCTCTGAATGACACTAATGGGGGATCTCTGGATGACACTAATGGGGGATCTCTGGATGACACTAATGGGGGATCTCTGGATGACACTAATGGGGGATCTCTGGATGACACTAATGGGGGATCTCTGGATGACACTAATGGGGGGGATCTCTGGATGACACTAATGGGGGGGATCTCTGGATGACACTAATGGGGGGATCTCTGGATGACACTAATGGGGGGGATCTCTGGATGACACTATGGGGGATCTCTGGATGACACTATGGGGGATCTCTGGATGACACTATGGGGGATCTCTGGATAACACTATGGGGGATCTCTGGATGACACTGTCAGGGGGCTATGTGGATGACACATATATAGCATATTATGCTATATACGTGTCATCCACAGATCCCGCATTAGTGTCATCCACAGACCCCCATAGTGTCATCCAGAGATCCCCCCATAGTGTCATCCAGAGATCTTCCATACACTATTGACCTAAACTTAATCTTTATTAATGTGGCCGGAATTACTAACTATTAATGTGCAGTCTCCCTCAGGTCAGGCGCTCAGTCCCTCCATGCTCCTCCTGCCCAGCGCGCCTTCTACATTCATAAAGTGGGCGGAGCACGCAAGAGGGACGTGAGGTGCTTGGAGGAATCGGGCAGCTTGAGCTCTCAGTTCCTCCATGTGCCTCATGTCCCGCCTGCTCGCTCCGCACACTTTTATGAATGAAGAAGGCAGGCGGGGCAGGAGGAGCATGGAGGGACTGAGCGCCTGACCTGAGGGGGACTGGGCAGGTTAGGTTTACTTTAATAGCGTATAGGAGCTGCCGGACCGGAACTTCCGGTATCGGCAGCGGTATCGGCGGCATTTTCACGAGTACAAGTACTCGTGAAAATGCCGGTATCGGGACATCCATACTCAGGATAGATCACCAGTATGTGATCAGCCTGGGACCCCCGTCAATCAGCTGTTTGATAGGGCAGCGGTGGATGAGCGTGATATCAAGCACAGCCACTATATAATGTACAGCGCTGTGCTTGGTAAGCTGGGAGAAGGCTGCAGTGCTGTGAGCATTGGTGCCTTCTCAAATAGCTGATTGACAGGGGTCCCAGGGGGTCCCAGCCCCCACCAATCAGATACTGATGACCTATCCTGAGGATAGGTCATCTGTATAAAAATCTCGGTAAACCCCTTTAATGGACTTTTTAATATTGCATATGATGTAGGGAAGCTGGAAGAAAATTCTAAATGGTGTGAAATTGCAAAACAAACAAACAAACCACAATTCCACCATTATTTTATATATTTTGTGTTTATGGCATTTCCTACTTAGTAAAACTGACCTGTTCATTCTGCAAGTCAGTACGATTACAGTAATACCACATTTTTATAGTTTTTCCTCTGTTTAACCCAAAAAACAAGCCCTCATTTGGCTATGTGAATGAAAAAATAAAAAAGTTATGGCTTTAGGAGGGCTGGGACTAAACAATACATTTTTCATTGATACCATTTGGGATGTGTTTGACTTTTTGATCACTTTTTTTTTTCCATTTTTTGGGCAGGTGAAGCAACGAAAAAAAAAACGAATGGGCCGTTTTACTTTTTTTGTTACATCATTCATCATGTGGGATACATACTTGTAAACCTATTAGTTCAGGCACTCTCAGACATAGTGTTTATTTATTTTTATTTGTACAATGCTGAAAGGGAGGATGATCTGATTTTTACATATTTTTTATCTTTTTAAAAACATTTTTTAACCATTGCAGTCTATGGGAGAATCAGTGTATAGCTATCAAGCCCTGTCACAGGCCACAGGCTGCTACAGCAACTGATCCACTCCCACAATCTCATCGCAGGGATGCTGTTCAGTCACTTCTGGTAAATGATCACTTGGATGCCATGACCACAGCATCTGAGGGGCTAACACTGGGTTCAGACCTGAGCGTTTTTGAAACGCGCGTTTTACGCGCGTTTTTGTCGCGCGTATTTTAGCGGGTTTTTGCAAATAGGAAACGCGCGTCAAACGCGCGTTCGTGATTCTGGAGACCAATAGAAAAAGGCATATCTACACCTTAACGCGCGTTTTACACGCGTTATACGCGCGTTCCCATTGAAGTCTATGGGAGGAAAAGCACGACAAACGCCCAAAAAAACGCTCCTGAACGAGCTTATGCGTCGGGCGTTTTACAGCGCGTTTTTACGCGCTGTAAAACGCTCAAGTGTGAACCACTCCCATAGGGATGCATTGGTTTTCATGTGTTGAGCGTTTTACAGCGCATTTGAATGCGCTGTAAAACGCTCAGGTGTGAACCTAGGGTAAAAGTCCGTGATTAGAGTTGTTTCTGATCCTGGACTCTGATGTCAGCTATGTAAAACAGCAGGCACCAACCAGCTATGTTGCCCGCTGAGCTTCTGAGCGGGTACCTTCTTTAAAGACCTGACATCCTCCGCCATCCTCTCTTATTTGGTTCTTCTCTTTTTTACTACAGCATATCTATTACTTGACTTCACTTGCCATTGTTTTTTCTCCACCAGGCTGTGCTAGGAGCCTTGATAGCGGTCAACCTGAAAAATTCTTTAAAGCAACTTGCTGACCCTTTTTACCTTTGGAAAAAAAGCAAGCTTGATTGTGTAAGTCCATAATACAATTAAGAAAAAAGTTATTTTAAGCACGTTCCAGTTTTAGGGGCAGAATTCTGCAGGGGTAATTCGGCAATAAAAAACCCCAGCAAAAACCCAATGCATTACATGAAATTTGTGGTGGATATCTACAGCATAAATTGACATGTGGACCTAAAGGCTATGTACACCTTTTGGGGTAATATTGCATTGTATTCATTTTGAGCTAAAATAATTTTTTCGATTGGTCTTTATTAAATATTTTATACAGTTTCTGTAGTAGCAGGCTCTGAATTTTCACTCTGCTCTGTCAGACAGCTCTGCTGACGGCTCCTTATCTCTGCTCTCTGACCTCCTAATCATTATAACTCAATTCTTATCTTACTGAAAAGAATGTGGCTTAAATAACTGTGTATGACCTTTAGTAATTTAGCGATAAGGCTACATCTGCGCTTTGGTTTCCGGTTTTGAGATCCGGCAGAGGAATAAATACCCTGAAAATTACATACACCATTCACAATACATTGGCCCTAAACGGAACCATTTTGGCCTGGTTTTGGGATCCTCTGCCGGATCTCAAAACCGGAATGGCAAAAAGGTGATATTAAAGTAGCCCGAAGTTTATTAGATGAATGGCACAAAAGTAAAAATGCCATTCACACAGCTTGACAGTTAACCCTTTGTGACAGAGTGGCTCAATATTTGTAATAAAGACCAGATGAAAAATAAATGTTTTAGGCCAAAATGAGTAAAATGCAATCATAAAAAAATTGCCCCCTGAAGCTGTACATAGCCTTTAAAATCTACATGGCAGGTCAATTTAGTGTGCCTTCATAGTTGGCAGATTTTGTTTTCCAAATTTGTGCAACTGAAAATCAGTTTATCTGAATGGGGTTATTTTACCAGCAAGGGGAGAAGGACAGTCGCAGTGATGGTAAGCTTATGCTGCAGATTGCATGTGGGCGACATACACCACCATATACCTTTATCGTTGTTGCAATAAATTAATAAAAAAAAAATTTGTTGAACAAAAGGTTTAAAAAGTACTGGTAATAATACTGGCTATGTAAGTATATACTGTAGTTTCCAAAGTTGAAAAAAGTCACAGTTCAACTATTCTCAGCTCAATTATACAACATTGTAAGATTAATTTTTTTAAACCTCGGTGTAATTAGCTATTAGATAAACATCTAGCCCTTTTTAAATGCTGACATAGTATCTGCCATTACTATATCCTGGGGTAGGGCACTGCATAGTCTACTCTACCAGTAAAGAATCATTTGTCGTACTTATGTCTGAATCGCCCTTCCTCCACACTCAAGGAATGTTGGCTGGTTCTTTTTTGTCTTATTTTGTCTATAAAATCCTTTTTTCTTTTGCAGCTGCTGACTGAGATTGAGAAATAATGCTTAGCCTACTTGTAACCAGACTGGATTTGATCCCGTGCTGAGCCACGCCCCCTGCACTGATCACATGACAGTGATGTCACCCCAGGTCCTTCGGCTGTGCAACAGTTCGGGTTGGTGGAAGCCGCCCCTTATGGATTCCATATGCCGCTATAGTGGAATCCATAACGGGATGCGCGACTTACCACCACCCGAACGCCGAACAACGGACTTTTTTTTAATGTTCGCTCATCTCTATACCCAAGTCCTTTTCTTGTTTTATTGTCCCCAGGTTTATTCCATTTAATATCTATGCAGCTATAGAATTACTGTGGCCTGGGTGAATTACTTCCCATTTATCAATATTAAAATTCATCTGCCACATTATTGCCCATGCTGACAGCTTATCTAGGTCTTTCTGTAATATTTTACAAGCAAGCTTCAGCTTCCTACACAGTTTTGTGTCTCCAGCAAAAACTGACACTTTGCTCTCAATCCCATTTCCGTGGTCATTAAAAGATTAAAAAGTACTGGGCCTAACACATATCCTTGTGGTGCCCTGATGCTGAACTTAGCCAATTCTAAGTATGTATTTACAACGATCCTTTGTTTTCTGCCCCATAACCAGTTCCTTACACATGTGCATATGTTGTCCCCTAGTCCCTGCATATTTAGCATCAGTACAAGTGTAGTTCTATTTCTAGTGTGGTAAAAATCTAGATATTTGCCGCATGACCAACATACAGATTTTCACTTACAGTACCTCTTCAAAGAAACTATATGCTACTGCAACTCCTCTCTTAGAATATTTTTTAATATTTTACATACCACAGATGTCAAACTTACGAGACAGCAATTTAGACATCAAGTTTATCGCTGGGACATGCCACCAATGTCTGATAGGTGTAGGTTCCAGAAGTGGGGCCTACACCTATCAGACATTAATGGCATATCCTAGTGAAATGCCACCAATGGGTCAACCCCTTTAAGTAAACTTGATGTCTATCTCTAGAACAGAGCCTGAGAAGTGAAGGAGAGTGGACCACGAATGCATGGCTGCCCTCAATTAATTTTGATGGGAGTACTGAAAATAGCCAAGCTCAGCACTGGATTGGATAAGAGGTGATCCAGTACTGAGCCACGCCCCCTGCACTGATCACATGACGGTGACGTCACCCCAGGTCCTTAGGGTTGTCCACGGTTCGGGTTCAATGAAGCAGCCCCTTATGGATAACAAATGCTGTTATGGTCCGCGGTAGCGGAATCCATAACGGGATGCTACGATAACCCGAACCCAAACTTTGGACGCCGAACTAAAAATAGAAGTTCGCTCAACTCTACTTACTTTACATATATTTCCATTGTAAAGAAAATAATAAAAACACTTAATGACTGTCCCTCTATATTTAAAAAATAAAGATGAGACAACAGTTAGGCTCTAAATGTGTTACAGCGGTGGCTGCAAGCTTCCACTGCTCTGGTGTACTCACCAAGAGAACTCAATCCGCCTACCAATGTCTTTCTCCGGGCGGGCCTGGCTGGTCCTGCTTTGTCCCTCCACACAAGCTGTGGCTTGCTTGATTCTCCTCTTCTGCCCATTGGCGGTGCACATGCCCTCTTCGGCTCTTAAAGGGCCAGCACCCATGCACCCTAATATTCACCAGTCAAATCTGGCAATACTGGGGTATTTCAGGTACCTGAGCAAAAGGTTCCTTAATGTCCTGCAAAGGCGTGCTGATCTGTTGTCTGCCTGTGTACCGAATTCTGCACGCTTACCGTTCTCTGACCCTCCACTGCTTGACCTAACCTGTTATTGATTGTACGCTGTATGTCCTAGCCATCAGCCTCATTTCTATATTGCACGTACACTGCCAACCCTGACCACAATTCTTCTCGGTGCCCAGAACAGGTCATAACCACACAGAGACTACTCCAGGAGGCCTGCTGCGAAGTCCAGATCCCTGTATAGGGGTTAAAGGGAGAATACTGGGGACTGCCAAGATAATGCCCTTAAAATTATCCCTAAACCTAATCTGTTGGTTAACACAGTGTTTCCATATAAACTGTCATAACAAATCGCTTCCTACTATTTCTTACTAAACCCCCCAAACACATGCACACTCAGGCTCAGACAAGCGTGCCTATGTTCTGAATAAAGAAAAGAGAGTAAATTGCTGCCATACACCTCTGGCGATGACTTACATCTTCAAGAACCAAAAGATCAGGTGTATTAAAATCCAACTGCCCTATCTTTCTTTCCCCCAACATCTTCCTTAGGGAGAGTAAGGGACTTCCCATACACATTAGTTGGTTGGCTGGTCTCAGCAAAGCCACTGAGTTTTGTGTATAGCTAGTGTGTATAGCCAGCTTTCGATCTCACCAAACAGTTTTGAGATTACCTTGTGAAGGTCATATGATGTCAATGGCGCCTGGTCAACAGCCTAGATATTAGCTTGGCCTCTTATCAGTTTAAATAGGCAAAATAAATAATGAAATAATTTCACTAGCAGTAAGATAGATGGAAGAGAGCCAATGTTCTGGAGAAAGTAAGCAAAGTCTTGTAGGCATGAGAGGCTGTATAAACAACACTAGAAATTGTATATTATTTTATTTCAGTTTGAGAATGATATTACTGAGAAATTATACTATATATGCTATACATTTTCAAGAGCTAATATAAAATAAAGTACAATGACCATGGCATGGTAATACAGCAGTTACTAATGGATCATAAATGTGAGATGGTTTAAACGCTGTTTGCACTTTGCAACCATCTTAAAAAGATGAAATATAAGCAACTTTTCACATTTTTATTAACGTTATCCTTTTATTCTTTGATTTCAACAGTTCCTAAACAGACCTTTGGGTTTCTATATTTCCAGAGTACAAATGGACCCTATGTAGTCTGATCCTGAAATCATGTGATCCTCTTCTTGTAAGCCTACAGACAGTAGAAGAGGGGGCAGATTGAAACAATAAAAAGTTATTATGAATCATGTTGAGAGTAGTAGTAGTTGCATCATAGTTCTAATGAACACATTTGGGAGATAATATCTGACTGTTCTGCTGTACCCCGATTCACAGTAATGTACTGATGGTCGATAATTTACCAGGTTATTCCTCATCGAATGTAATTTTACTGTTACTTACTTGTTTCTACAGTATATAGAGTTCTATCTACTGTAAACCTACTTCAGTCAGTTCCTGCTTGTTTAGTCTGACTTTCAGACTGGCCTTCCAGTATATGAATATACCAGAATTCTTTTGATATGTTTTTTTTTTTTCATATGTTTTGATGATTTGTGCTTTCTTTTCATAGTGTGTTTGGGTTGTGAGTTTCCTCTCCACCTTCATCCTTGGCCTTCCCTACGGCGTTGCTGTTGGTGTAGGATTTTCTGTCTTGGTTGTCATCTTCAACACACAATTGTAAGTTGTGTCTTCCTTAAATGATGAGGGCAGACAGCAACTAGCAGAATTCAATGAATAGAATCTATCATCCTTAATTTATATACAAGTATGCAATATGTAACCATGTCCATTTTAGCAAGGCCACTTCTAGCAGATAGTAAGGTTTTAGACATATTTCCACTACCTTGTCTACTCTTCGCTTCATCAGCCACAGGGAAATGTAACTTCACGTCACCCCATAGTGGGGCTAGGCCTATATCTGGAGATACAGTAGATAACTAGATATGTTGAAAAATTTTCAGCCCTCCAAAAATAGTAGTAATAAATTCTTTTTTTATTCATCTATATGTTGAACGCTATTAAAAAACTCGTGTACATAGCTAGTAAAATATTTTTTCAGTGCTGGTGAATTTTTCTATATGTTCAAGTTCAATACCGAACCATTTCCTATGGACTTGCACTCTGGACTGCCTACTTTATCGCTGCTAATATATTGTTCTACTTTAAATAGATACGCAGACAGATATTGATTTAGCTACTGTCATATACTAATTCATTTTTGTGCCTCTTTTTTTAACCCATGTTAGTCGAAATGGTTCAGCATTGGGTCAGGTGGCCTCTACTGATTTATATAAAAACCCAAAAGTATACAGCAAGGTAAGAAATGTACTCAATAATGTGTTTTGTAGTAAGCAAAAGAGCTGTAACACAAACAAAATACTTGCATTAGGTAAAGGCTTCATTATACATATGCTGCTGTACACTTAAATACATAAATGCAAATTTTCATATGCATATATGTACTTACTTTTTTTTTTTACTTTGTTTTTTTGGCTCCAGGTTCAATCTATTGAAGGGATAAAGATTGTCAATTACTGCTCTCCACTTTATTTTGCAAATTCAGAGATATTTAGACAGAAGGTTATTAAGAAGGTAAGCTCTGAAATGTATTTTAATTGAAGACATATAGGCTCTCAAGCATGGTCATATCTTGAATCATCTGAGCCCAAATCCAGTATCTGTAACTGGGCTTCTGCCTACCATGTGCCTATTATAAAACTGGTGTCTCCTTATGCGGCAGAGGAGCTTTGGGACTCTAAGGCACCTAGGCTCGGGTACGAGTGCCACCTTTCCGTCTCCTATAGGTATGCCTATTCAGCTTTGTAATGATATTCTGAAAATACCAGGTTTATATGTTTTTCCTGATCAAAACACCCACACATTTAGACTATGTGCATATGGTGAGCATGAGATTGTTTAATAAATAGAATGAAAGAGTAACAAAGAGAGTAATGAAGAGTAATGAAAGAGACATTAATCACAAATGGTTTTTAACTGTCTTATGAATATAGTATAATATAACCTGTACTGTGTGTACATGTATAACACAATATAATATATTAAGGAAACCTTTGATATTACAATCATTGAATTTCATTTTAAAACCTTAAATTGAAGCCTTCTATAATGAATGTAAAGAGCACCGGCTTCTGAGAAATCGACATCTGATAAATGTTTTAATAAAGTTGTCATTTTAATATTGTCTATACAGGTCGAACATTGACTGATAGGATAGCTGCCTTACATCTGGTGGCATTAGAGGCAGAGCTTGTTAAGAGCGCCTTTGCATGCCTTTCTTCCCAGAATTCCAGAGGAACATCTATGGTCACACTGATTAAGGCACTCTCTCCCCAAGGAGATAGTACCCCCCAAATCCTGACTTAGGCCACTCACCCAGTGTGGGAGTCTATTATATTATATTATCTTGGCCTGGGAACCATCTCCCCCTACCCACGAATTCCATATAGTGGAGTACTATCCAACTCTCTACCTCAACCAGTTAAGCCAGTACTCTCTGCTCTACACTGATGAGCAGCAATCACCAAGAAACAGCTGTCTGGAGATGAATTGCTGGATTATTTAATATCCGAGTCATGTCTCAAGGCCTATTTAAAGGGTCGAACATTGACTTATAGGATTACAACCTTATATCTGGTGGCATCAGAGGCACAGCTTCCTAAGAGCTCATTTGCATACCCTGTTCCCAGAATTCCGGAGGAGCATTGCCTGGCCTATAAGTCTCCTCACGCCAATCAGGCACTCTCCATAAGGAGATATAGTATTCCCCAAATTATTGTCTGCACATACTAAAAATGTCTCAATAAGTTTATAAGCCAGACTATAAATATATATATATATATATAGAGAGAGAGAGAGAGAGAGAGAAAGAGAGAGAAAATTGAGGCAGCACCACCTAGCAAAAAAAGGATAGCGGGTGCAGCGCTCACCTGTGGAGTAAACCCACTCCAACAATTGTAGACAGATAAAAATCGAGCAGCACTCCAAATGTGTTCAAAATAGCAAATGCGTCTTTATTCACCCATCGGCGTGGCAACGTTTCAGCTCCTGCTGGAGCCTTTCTCAAGCTAGAGAAGCTTGAGAAAGGCTCCAGCAGGAGCTGAAACGTTGCCACGCCGATGGGTGAATAAAGACGCATTTGCTATTTTGAACACATTTGGAGTGCTGCTCGATTTTTATCTGTCTATATATATATATATATATACGTTTATAAGCCAGAATGGAGAACTGCTAGCATCAGAAATGAATGACTTCTCCTGAAGATAACAGCTGACCATGGTAGCTTTACATTTATACTTGACAGCATAATTAACAGGCTACACCATAATGAAAGTACATAAGAATGTTCAATATTCATAAAAAATTGAAGAATTTTTGCTTCTTCGATCCTATACTCTAAACATATTGATATATCTAAACCAAGAAAAAAACTCAGTCTCATACCTGTCAAGAAATGAATGTTCTGACATTATGTTGTGATGGTAGAAGAATTAAAATGTGAGATTGTACTGTATGTTATACTTTACTATTAAACTGTATTTTTACTATTTTTATTTTAACACCATGTGTGGGGAGTAGTTTTCTATATGTTTTACAGCATTCTCAACCATATTTAGATATGGCATTCTTTGCCTCCTAGACTGGACTAGATCCATGCAAAGTCTATCTGGCTAAAAAGAAGTACTTGAAGAAGCATGAAGCAGAAGAACTGCAAAGGCAAAGAGGGTCTGTGTTCATGAAAAGTAAGGTGAGTTTGAGCATGTGAGATGAAAAAGAAATGGCCGATCACATGCAGTTACATTTAATAAATGGTGCCTTTTTGTGAATATAAATAATTTCAGCTTAAGAATAAATAAAAAATTTGAGAAATTTTCTTACTATATTTTTTCTGCTTCATCATGTACTATTACATCACTCCAGGAGGGTCGTTCCTGTTCCATGCCGTAATAGTATGTAATAGCGATGGTGCAGGCTTAGGAGCTGGGCCTACGCCATCACTTGCTGGTACTGGCTGTACTATACAGCTGGCACCAAGGTATTATTGCTAGGATCAGAGATAGCTCCAGTCCCAGTAGGTTCAGCCCTAAGATGCCGAGGTTAATAGCGACTGCAGCACCTTAGATGTTAGACAGAACGAGCTCCCTCTGTCCTTTGACCAGCGCATCGTAAAAGCAATTACAGGGTGCTGAGTACTCGGAATGGCAGCCTGGGGCCTTCTGAAGGGCCCCAAGCCTGACATGTGCCAGCCACTAATACAGCAGGCTGTTATTAGCATGCCAGTAAGAATTACTAAGCACTGTAATACAGTGCAAGCAATCATAAGAATGCAAGTTCAAGTCCCTTATGGGGTTTAAAAAAAAGGTGTTAAAAAGTTCAGTATAGTTTTTAAAAAATATATATATGAAATATTAAAAATTCAAAAAATAAAAACTTAAAACAATTGGCATTGCAGAGTCTGCAACAACCCAATCTATTACAATACTCCATTATTTAACCTGCACGACGAACTGCATAATTAAAATAAATCCCTCAAGCCAGAATCATCTTTTTTTGTCAGCTCACCTCTGCAAAAAATTGAAACAAAATCTGATCTGGTTAAAGGAAAATCTTTTTAACAAGGTAGTCTTTTGGAGATATTTTACTGGAATCAGTTTTTCTTTTTTTTTTATAGCAAAAATATTTGCTATTTAATCTAATATATAAAGCTGAGTGTATGTATGTATGTCCGCTAAAGGAATCCGCACCGTCGCATTTACAATCACGAAATTTGGCAAACAGGTACATCAGGTGTCCGGGAAGGTTTTAGACTGGGTCTTATGCTCAGACAGCACAGTGCTGCGGTCTGAAAGTGAGCTGTTTAAAAGGATATACCTGTGTCCGTCCGGGCCCTGCGCCGGACGGAGGGCAGGTAGTCTGAAAGCTGGACTGTCCGGCCTAAAACCGGACTTTTGCCTACCCTAGGTGTAGGCTGCTGTGGAAGTCACAGTTAAGGGGATGATCCGCTATGGAGGTCAGTGTTAAGGGGCAGATTGCTGTAGAGGTCACTGTTAAGGGGGCGGGGTGTTGTGGAAATCACTGTTAAGGAGATGAGGTACTGTGGAGGTCACTAATAAAGGGGCAGCCGCTGTGGAGGTCACTGTTAAAGGGGCAGGCACTGTGGAGGTCTCTTTCTCTGTAAAGGTGATCGCGCTTCCGAACTCAACAACTCAACTGTGGAGGTCTCTGTTACGGGGGCAGGGAACGGTGGAGGTCACAGTTAACGGGGATGGACCGCTATGGAGGTCAGTGTTAAGGGGCAAAGTGCTGTAGAGGTCATTGTTAAGGGGGCGGGGTGTTTTGGAGGTCACATTTTAAGGGAACGGAGCGCTGTGGAGGTCCCTGTTAAGTGGACGGGTTATTGTGGAAATCTCTGTTAACGAGACAGGGGATTGTGGAGGTCACTAATTAAGGGAGTGCCGCTGCAGAGGTCACTGTCAAAGAGGAGGGCGCTGTGGATGTTACTGTTAAGAGGGTATGCTGCTGTGGAGGTTACTGTTAAAGGGTTGGGGTACTGTAGATATTACTGTTATAGTGGATACTGTCGATATCTTTTAATGACACACACAAACATTAAATTAAATAGATGAAATATACCCATGCGACTCCGGGTCCTTCTGCTAGTTTCATAATATGCAGCATCTTTACATGTGAAGACACTCATACAGGGTTCTTTCAGAAGAGGTGTAGTTATACTCACATCATGTGATAGATCATGTGACACTTTAATTGCACATACTAATTGATTGGACCAGACTTAGTTAGGGCTTTAATAGCAAAAGAAAAAAATTATTTTAATTCCAGGTTGTAATGTAACAAAAAACAGGATAGACACCAATGGGGTTGACAAGGCACGATAGATAGATAGATAGATAGATAGATAGATAGATAGATAGATAGATAGATAGAAGATAGATCTATGGATTGACTTCTCATTCACTCTGTTTTCTCTATTATGCAGACATTATCACTGCAAGAACTACAAGAGGACTTTGATAGTGCACCCCCAACTGATTCCAACAACAACAGCACAGTGAATGGAACGAACAGTATCATTAGTTACATAGCATCAAATACTCTGACAGTGGGGTCTTCAATTCCTGTCATTATTCCAAATGGCATGTCCACCCCAGCACAAACTGAAGATCCTATCATCATGGCACCGCCTATTGTTAACTTCCATACTGTCATCATTGACATGAGTGGTGTGTGTTTCGTAGATCTGATGGGCATTAAAGCCTTAGGAAAGGTATTTAATAAATGGCACTATTGGATCCTCCTGACACACTTAGAATGATAAGAATGTACCATAAAAATGATGCCACTAGCATGTTTTATTGTCTAAATGAATTCTGGGGATTACATTGATTAATTTAATAGTATATTGATTCTATAGATTCTATTTTTCTCGTGTATGCACAGATTATTATCTGCAGCACAATGCTACCATTGAGGTGGTAGCTGTGTAAATTAAAAGGGTTTTCTGAGATTTAGATACTGTTGACCTATCCCCTGGATAGGTCATCAGTATCGGATTGGTGGGAGTCCGACACCCAAAACCTCCACCAATCAGCTGGTTTCAGAAGGCAGAGGTGCTCCTGTGAGCGCCGTGGCCTTCTCAGAGCTCACCAAGCACAGCACCGTACATAGTATAGTGGCAGTGCTTGGTATTCCAGCTCAGCTCCATTCACTTGAGCTGCTCATAGGCCCTGTGAACGATGAATGTGATGTCAATGCCCTTGGAAAAGCTGAGAGAAGGCTGCAGCTCTCCCAGGAGCACTGGTGCCTTCTCAAACTGCTAATTGGCAGGGGTCCCGAGTTGTCGGACCCCAAGCGATCAGATACTGATGCCTATCCAGAGGATACCTAAAACTATAACAGTTATTCACACATCCTAAAAGTAGATAACCAAATCAAACAAATGAGTCAAAAATATTAGACACACATGATCATTTATTTATTAAGGAAAATTATCCAATGTCATATGTCTGTGAGTGGCAAAAGTATATGAAAATTATGTAAAAAGTGTCAAGAGAACTGAAAAGTTTCAAATTATGGTGCAGATAAGTCCTTTGCCATAATCTGTGACTTTTTTATGCAAGAAATTTGACGTAAAATGCTTGATAAATGTCTGCCATTGTGTACAAATGGAAGAAATTCAAGACCATTATTAGACTCCCCAGGAGTAGTGGACCAACGAAGATCTTTCCAAGAGCAAGGTGTGTAATACTCTGCAAGGTCACAAAGCAACCTAAGGTAACCTCTGCGCAACAAAAGGGCTTTCTCACATTATATTAATGTTCATGAGTCCACCAACAGGAGGACGCTGAATTATAATGGTGTGCATGGCAGCACAGCAAGCAGAATGCTGCTGCTCTCCAAAGAGAAGATTGCTGCCAGTCTGCAGCTTGCTAAAGATCACCTGGACAAGCCAGAAAGCTACTGAAATGTGTTGTGGACAGATGAGACAAAAATAGAGCTTTTTGGTTTAAATGAGAAGCATTATGTTTGGAGAAAGCAAAACACTGCATTTGTGAAACACTGTGGTTATAGTATCATGGTTTGGGACAGTTTTGCTGCATTTGGGCCAGGACAACTTGTCATTAGTGTTGAGCGAACTTACGATTTGCAAGTTCGGAGTTTGGGTTCGGAGTATCTAAGAATTCCGTAATGGATTCCATTACCATGGACTATAATAGAATTCTATGACAGCATGCACCACGGAAGCCTATAAGAGGCATTCTGTATGGCATTTCGCATTCCGCCGTTCTGGCCATAGACTTCTTTTATGACGGACTGCAATATGAAATGCCTCTTATAGAATTCCGTGGTGCATGTGATCATAGAATTTCGTTATGGTTCATGGTAACAGAATCCATTACGGAATTCTTAGATAACCCGAACGCTGAACTTGCAAATCGCAAGTTCGCTCAACACTACTTGTCATCATTGATGGAAAAATAAATTCTAAACTATACCAGCAAATTATAAAGGAAAATATCAGGACATCTGTTCGTGAGCGTAATTTCAACAGAACATGAGTTATGCAGTATGACAACAACCCTAATAAAACAAGTCGTTCTACCAAAGAATGGTTAAAGAAGAATAAAATTAAAGTTTTGAAATGGCCAAGTCAAAGTCCTGACCTTAAACCAATAGAAATGTTGTGGAAGGACCTGAAGCGTGGAATGGGCTAAAATTCCTCCAAGCCAACGTGCAGGACTAATTAACAATTCCCAGAAACATATAGCTGCCATTATTGCTGCACAAGAGGGCCACACCAGATACTGAAATGAAAGGATTACATACTTTTGCCCTTCACAGATAGGAGATATTGGATCATTTTTCTCAATAAATAAATGACCAAATCTAATATTTTGACTCATATTTTTGATTTGGTTATCTTTATCTCCTTTTAAGACATTTTACTGTAGGTCAATTTTATGCAAACATTTAGAAAGGTTTCACAAACTCCACTGTAGGGGAGATCCTTATGATAAAAGGCTAAAGTAATCTGTTTTTTGTTTTTCTTTTTTATAGTTGGGTTCCAGTTACCAGAGGATTGGAGTGAACTTCTATTTAGCAGACGTACAAGGTATTATACAATTGTACTTGATCAGCTAGGTTTCCTTAGAGGTTTTTTTTAAGGATGCTGACAAATTGTTTCACTCAGGTTTCGGGCCAACCAATAAAGAATAAGTTTTATTTTCATATTTTTACAGCCCCTTAGAGGGGTTGTAAAAGTTCGGAAAATGGGTTTTATTTCTTTTTTCCAGAAACAGTGTTACTCTTCTCCATGGGTTCTGTCTGATATTGCTGCTTATCTCTATTAAACTGAATGAGGAGAAATTTTCCACTAGAAGCATTTCTACCAGGGGAGAATACTGCTCCTCTTGGAGGCACAATATGACTGCATACAGAGTGCCTATGGGTCCATAATACTGAACGACAGAGGAAGTGCCATACAGTATCTAAAACCAGAGGATAAAGACAGTCCTCAGCAGTGAAGCATAAGAGTACAGGTGTTAGGCGATGACTGTGGACTCATTCACACACTAAATTATGTAATTTGCAAGAGGGTTAAAGGGACCTTCTATATTAAGGAAAAAGTATCTTCATTTTCTGCTAAAGCTATTTTATAGAATAGGGTATTGGGTATATGGGAAATACCCCATTAGCTAAAGCCAGTCAGGGGTGGAGGATCGTACTTAAAAGGATTGTCCAACCGCGAAGCTAAAATTAATTAAGGCTTGGGATGCATTTAAAACAAACAAAGACACCATCTCATCGGTGAACAGATGAGTTGGTGTCTTTATTCTAAATGCATTTAGGGGCGTTAATTAATTTTAGCCAGGGGATGGGGTAACTGCTTCATTTTTCATTTACATTAATTTCTTTTAGATCTCTGTTTAACATACCAACCCATACTAATAATGTAATTAAATATTGCCAAGGTATTCACGGGATATTAGGAGTGAGCATTCTCTTACAGGGCAATTTTGATTCTTCCATCTAATATTTTTTTTCCTTTCAGCTCAAGTGTACGATGACATTGAACTCGGAGGGGTCTTTGCTGAGGGAGGACTGAGCCGTGATCATCTCTTCCTTACTGTGCATGATGCTGTACTTCATGCATTGGCAAACAATACAGGAATAAGACATACCATGTCATCTGGAAAGGTATCTTATCTTCTTGTATGTATATATATAACTAATTATCAAGTGTGTATTGAAAAGGAACACACTGTGAAATACCATTTGTCATATCCTCTACAGTTCAGTGATCTGTGTTTACTTGGCCTCAGTGGTGGTGTGCTGTACTTACACGAGTCTTTTGTAACAAAGCTTAAAAGGGCATTCTAGCTTTTTGATGTTTACCTATCCTCCGTCCACTGTTTACTTTTCAGCAATGGTGGCTGTCCAAAACAGCTAATGGGTCGGAGTGCTGGGTGTCGGGGCGCCACTGATCTGGTATTCATGACTTATTTGGAGGATGGGTCATCAATATCAAAAAGTTTTAATATTTTATAAACATTATTATGTAACATTAAGTATAATTTATGGGGCATTATCATTTATATATGCCAGAAAACTGGCATCAAAAAGTAGCAAACTGCATGTTTATAAGGAGGTGTACGCCATCAGTCTATAATAAATCTGCTCCTATGTCTTTAAGATCTTTTCATGCTGTAAGTGGATAGAAATATTCATTTTTTACATTCAGATGGTAAAAAAAATTTTTATGACCTAGTCCTGCACACACAGCTGCAATTTGGTACAATGTGTAGGTATAGTTACACGTTATCAGCTTAATCCAGGATAGAGGAAAGATATGTGCTTTGCTTGGCTTATAAACAATTGTTTAGCCTGGATACAGTGTGACAAACAGAACTAAAGATCCTTTTAAATAGTCGGATAAATGGTCCATAATGAGCACAGATTTACCTATTTCTGTTCTATAGGAGCTTGAAAATAGCTGAGTTAGGTTATTCTGCAAGTTAGGGAACACCCATAGGAGAGAATGAAGGAAGTTGTGTATTTGTGTCCACCTCTACATTCACAGTGGCCACAAGATCCTGTGGATATGCCATAAATGTTAGGATGGGGATAGCTGTTTAACTAAGGACATGTTTTCAAGCTCTGAATATAAACATAAATGGTGAAATTTTGCAATACATAAAGTATATTTGAAAGTTCAGAACTTTTAATTGTTCCATGTACATATGTCTGCCCACGCTCTACAACTGCAAGACTAATGACTTTTAGTTCAATTTGGCATAATCTTGTACTGAGTGGTTAAACAAATTTTCATAGAAAAAACTGTATCCTTTTCACTATCATTAGAACTTAGAAGAATCCATATCAAACTTGATTAAAGCAATGCAGCGTATTATGTTGATAGCCAGGAGTGATTTACAGTCACAGTTTGTGCTGAATCAGAATCTGGTTTCCAACCAGGAAAGGAATTTCTTTAGCTACTAAACACTGACCTTCTGAAGGACGTCATTTGGAAGTCTTTGTATGCAATTCACTTTACAATATATTGCAATACTGTGTAATTGGCATACATATTTACATTATGTAAGCACGCCTCCTATGCAGTCCCTCTTTTTCGCCTGAATCCCTTTGTCCCTCTTTGCTTGTAAAATTTTCCTCTATTTTGAGAAATAAATAAACTTACTGAACTGCTCCAGAAACTGGTTCTTACCTTTATGTCTGCCTCCTCCTGTCCACACCTTGCCCACTTATTGGAAATTTGACAGGGGTGTCAGAAAAAGCAAAAAAAAGAGAAAAGGAAATTTTGTTGCAAACTAGCACTTGCGAAATTTGTGACTTTTCTACACCAGAAGACAAATGGCACACACAGGCTTTATACATTTCCCCCAAAATGTCATTGATCAATGGCTCAAACTCAGTATCAGATTTACATCTCAGCTTATAAAACCACAAATGCAAAAACCATGTGTAGTTTTACCACAAATTAACAGGGAAATGTATCGAGTAGCAAATTTTAGCAGAAGTGCCTTTTTTGGCCAAAATTAGCAATTTTTACAATTTTATGCCACCCTCGTCAATTCTGAAAAGCGAGTTAAACATGGGCGTGGCTTGGTATGGTACTTATTTTCATGCCAGATTCATCATCATTTTTTTTTTAAAGTCACAATAAAGTTCCAAAATTACTCAAGGGGGTGACATAGGAATAGTGGAGTAGCATTTCTAAATGGTTTAAAGATGTGCCAAATTTAAAAAAAAAAAACATTATGCAACTTTTGATACATTTGGTGCACTTTTTGATAACTAAATAAGTAACAATTAAAGCAAAACTGGCTTCATGGTGCATTCCCACCATGTGTTTCACTTCTACTTACTGTGCAGTCAAATGCATCACAATACCCGGCAATTTGCAGTAATAAAAGGTATGAAAACAGTTAAAACAGTACAGAAGGAATGTATTATGAAGGAACTATTTGAAGTTGGCAAAAGGTGCGTCAAATTATCAAAAGTCTCACAATGTTAAATTTGGAGCTTTTTTAAAACTTACATTTTTGTCTAGAAATGTTTCTTTACTTTTCCTACAACAACCCACTCCCCCCACGGAGTAATTTTGTGACTTTTTTATATCTTTTTCAAAAAGTGGAAATGATAAACCTGGCATATGCAGATTGTAAGCCCTCACGGGCAGGGCCCTCTCTCCTTCTGTACCAGTTTGTAACCCGTCTTGTTCATGCTTATTGCAATTGTCTGTATTATGTATGTATACCGCTTATGATATGTACAGCGCTATGGAATGAATAGAGCTTTAATAATAAATAATAATAATAATTACCTAATTATCATACCTAATCCCACCCATTTTTGAACCTCTTTCCAAAAGTGGCAAGGACGGCAGTGAAACAGCAAAAAGTCACAAATATTGGCGCAAAACAGCACTTGCACAATGAGCATACATACTTGATTCCTTCCTGGAATTTATATTACAATGGCACCACAACCTTTACTGTTAGTTGCTTGACTGACCAAGACACTACTGACAAGAAAAAACAGCGGAGGAAGGAAATGTGGCCAACACAGGCCATATAGCTACTGTATATAGTAGCTTCTGCTTGCTGTTGTGCTCTATTGGTTGTAGAATGCTTCTAGGAAGAATAATGGCATTTTTACACCACCCTCGCTATGTTTCTGAAAGGGGGCATGGCTATCAGCCCTTTCACATTTATCATTATTTACACCAAAAACTGGAGCAGGAGTAGATTTCAGTCTGGCGCATGGACTGTGCCTCCTCATATATTTGCTCTGGCAGCACAGTGCCCATCAAGACTGGTGCAGCATGCACTAGTCTTCATAAATTAGGGCTTATGTTTGGTGGTAGACTGGTAACCACTTGTGGTTTTGGCCATTCAGCTTTCAGTCCCACAACAAAAAAACTCTATGAGGTCATTTACTAAACTTTTACTCCCCTTTTGTGCTGGCTCTGCTGCATGAAGATGTGCATAATTTATGATGGGATGTGTGCCTTGCCATTGACTAGGCGCACCTTCAGCAGTCCATGCGCCTGGCCGAAAAACTATTTACGCCCCCTGGCAAGAGTAGATTTTCACCAACATGTACGTCTGTTTCCAGGTGCAAATGTTGGTAAATTTGAGGGCAATTTTCTGGCCACCAGCAACCACCACTACTCTCTAGATACTCAAGTGTAGAACGCAGCGCAAAAACGCCCGTGCAACAACATATTGGTCTACGGCATTTAAAAAGTCACAAAAAGAAGGTGATGCAACATTTTTACACCATAAACTGGTATAAAAAGGTTCAGAAATGACCCCATATGTGTTCTGCCACCTTAAGGCCTCTTTCACACGAACGTTTTTTTTGCGAGTGTACGGGCCGTTTTTTGCATTCTGTATACGGAACCATTCATTTCAATGGGTCTGCAAAAAAAATTGAAGGTACTCCGTATGCATTCCGTTTCCGGACTGCATATTGCCGACACTATAATAGAAAATGCCTTTTCTAGTCCGCAATTACGGACAAGAATAGGACATGTTCTATTTTTTTCAGGAACTGAATTGCGGATCGGATACGGACCCAAATTACGGACGTGGAATGGACCCTTAGGGGCCAGATGTTCCATTTCACAAAAAAAGGAAGGCACACGGATGTCATCCTTTTTTTTGCGGATCCGTTTTTTGCGGACCGCAAAACCATACGGTCGTGTGAAGGAGGCCTAACAAGGGGAAACAGTATCTACTCAGAACATATAATTGGTATGTCCTCTTAATGAACCGGCCACTTTGCTGAGGAAATAGAAAACCTTTTTTTCCAAACTTTTGTTTTTCTAAAAGTAATCTACCTATATTGATATTTTACTAGTATCACATTAAACCCCCCCCCCCCTCCTCCATTGGAATTGCTCTGCCAACCTGTTACAATATATCAATAATAACACCAGCATCTATTTCAGGGTTCTGGTGACACAGAGATTTTTGTGCAGGACACACAGGATGAAATCAATGAGGATTATCCAAATCTCGAAGAGGTGAGTGAAAATTAACTTAGTAGGGGATACTGTTTAATTTAATCTGGGTGATAATATTGGTTTTCTAAATTTTTGTGTAGCTTTACTGTATAAATTGCACTGGTTAACATGCAACAACCTGGAAGATAATATGGCTACAACCTACTTTAGAAAAAGAATTAAGAAAAGTCTATATGAGCTACTTAAAAGGAGCTAGCTTAAAAAAACAACTATCATCCTTCCACACTTAATGAAAACATTCAAAACTGGGAAATAACCTTAAATGACTACATACGCGACAGTTCTCAAATATACTGTACCTGAAAAAATCTAGATACATTCAAAGTCAAATAAACATCTAAATATTAAATAAAAGCAAAAAAAAGTCAGCATTTTTAACTCGTTATCGATCACTTTAAGTAAGCAAAATATTTGAACAAAATAATAATGAAGATTGAGAAGGGGAATATAGAGCACTAGCTCCTCAGGCACAGTTTAAAAGTACAGATACATACATCACGGCAACATGGTAGAAGTCTTGAATAAGATGATAGAGTTAGGGTACAGCCACACATGTTGCAGCGTAAAAACTGCAGATTTACAGTGGCAGCGAAGTGGATGACAGTATCTTCAGTAATGTCCGCACATAACTGGACACACAAAGTGGATTTAAATGCATATATAGTACAGTGAAAGAAATTTATGAAAGCAGTGATGTGAAGATCGATCAATAAAATGATGTCAATACACTGTACAATGTAACAACAAGTATAATGACATAACTAGGAGAAACAGAACGGAATGGAAGACATCTTACCGTTACATACACCAGCCATAGTATGTGCCACAATAACACCTCAATATACATGCGTAGAATTGTCCTAGACAGCTTTGTCAGGAGGCAATGTCAAAAAGTGGATATATAAAAATAATGGAGTCACGTTTGTGTCCTCGTTGTTGCCTCTGTGCCTGGACATGTAGCACGGGTGATATGGAGAGACATGCGCACATCACTTGGCCTTTGCTCCTTTGGAGATGCCTGTTGTGTACCATCTTCTTTGACTTCCTGTTTGTATGTAGAAATGCAAGATACCTGTGCTGCAGATCAGATTATATGTACAGTATACCCCCACTTTGAATGACATTGCCTCCTGAAGAAGCTGTCTAATACAGTGAAACAAGCGTCAAGGTTTCTTATTCCATTCTGTTTCCTCTACTGTAGTCATTGTCCTGGGGGTTTACACAGTGCTATGGGTGTATTGTTAGGTTATGTTTGTCATAAACATTTCATGTACCTAGAACTAGTCTTTTTTTTTTCATAAAAGACATACTGCGATAGAAATATGAGCATTTTGGGGAACCGCTATTGTTGCTAGAGTAAGGGCCTTATTATAGTTGGTGGAACTACAAAGTCCAAAAAATTGGACCACTCCATAGTAAAGGTGTCGAATAAATTACATTTTTGACAGTACTCCAAAGTACAGACAGATGGAGCATCAGAGCTTAGAACAAAGATAGCAGATCTCTAACACAATGGAATTTTACAGAAGCCTGATGATTAGAGATGAACGAATTTCTTGAAAATTTGATTCGGCTGATTCGCCGAATTTCACAAAACATTTGCTTTGTGACGAATTACTTTGCCACAACACGTTCATACATGATCGCGGCATCCGAGTGTACAAACAGGGTGAAATTAACATTTTTTTAAAATTGCATCAAATTTATCGTGTCCATTTGCTCGTGATGGGCCAGCCTCCGCAATTTTGCTTGAAGATCTCAGCCGAAATCACATGCGACGCGAGATTATGTCATCATGCCAGCCGGCGTGGTGACGTATGACGTCATCACGCCGGCCAGAGTGATGATGTAATCTTGCGCCGCACGGGATTTCAGCCGAGGATGGAGGCTGGCGGCCCCTCGCTAGTAAATGGAGGCGGTGAGTTTGAATGTCAAGATGAATCGATTCGCTGACATGAAGCACGAGGAAATTCGGCTTCTAGGCGAATCGAATAATTCCTGAAATTCAAATTGAATTCCACTTCATGAAATTTGAGTCACTCGTCTTTACTGATGATCAGATGAACATTTGTAGGATGACCGCCACATGTAAGCATGCTGGAACGTCACTGAACATATCTTTTATTTGGGTCATAAAAATGCTTGTTTGTCAGCAGCACATTGCCCCATGTGAACAGGCCCTTGTAAAAACCCTTTAAACTCTGTTCGACTTGCTATATTGTTGATCTGCACTTGCTATGGCCCTGCATCAGGCTGTTTTTAGGAGTTGTACAATCCTCTCTTCTGCTGGATATTACACTTTTTCATCTCTTGTTGTTGGAGTATGCTTTTTTTTCAAACCCCTAAGTTCTTGTATGGGTAAGCCTTGAGACCCCAACATGGTGACGGTTCCTGGGCAAATGTCCCTTGCACAAATATGTGTACTTGCCACCAGAAGAACCCCATTTAGATGAATGGTGCTGGTTTTCAGTTGCATGAAGGAACCCTTATAATTCAGCCCTGGCTCAAACTGTTTAAGCCTCTTCTCATTTTTCCATAGTGATATAATGTGTGATACGTTTATGGTACCTAGCACTTTTCAGTTCATCGCTCTTACTTTATTTCCAGGCCATGTTTGGCAGTATGTTCCAGGCCGAAATCCAAACAGCATTGTGAGGACTTATTTGAACCGTGGTCTCCTGCAGATAAAACAATGCTCCATTCCTTCTAAAATCATTGGTTGATGATAAGGGCTTCCAAGGCACAGCTGCTGAAATCTGTTCAAGCCAAGAAACCTACCCTCTCTAACTCTGGGATAGCAATGCCTGCTGCTTTTCAGCCAAGAAAGGAACAAACTGACTCAGGTGACATGATATGGTTTCATGTTCAGAAGCAGATAGCAGTTCGGACATCTAGAGTCCCGCTGATACTTCAGTCTTCATGCTATTAAAAAGTTCTCTTCAATGTACCTGTTGTGGATGAAAACTTCACCCATGTCTCCCAAGGCTCTCTTATAAATGAAATAAAGGAGCAGAAAAGCAAATGGGATCCCCAGACTAATATACTTTTGAATAAATTCACCTATGTACACTATGTACCAGAACACGACGGTGACAATGAAAATGTAAAAAAGCCTATATTATTTGGACTATTGACTTTGCACACAAAAGCAAAGTAAAAAATACTTTTTTTATGCTGCTTTCTGCAAATCAAGCTATGAATGTACAGACTTAATATTTATGCCAGTAATTGAAATCAAACCTGAAAATCAAAGGCTTTTACCTTTACGACCTGCTGCAGGGATTACTAGATGATTATTATTATTATCCACAGACGTGAAGTATACACCATCTTGTACTACAGCTTAATACAATGAATGTCAATGGCCAAGGTGTTTCTGAATTCAGCACTAGAACTGCAGAGCTATTAACACAGTCGTGATATCATACTGTATGCACTGTGTTTGTAATGTATATATAGAAGTTCTACAATGTTATTTATTTCACGTGGATGTTGATCCCTGTGTATGCCATTGTTAAATCACATGAATTAAACTATTGGTCACAAAAGTGACAGAAATTAGAAATTGTTCATTGTGCTGTTACTGCATACATTTGTTAAACACATACATTTCAGACGATGCATTACAAGGTAGTAAGCAGCTTTGCGTTTGCCTACTAAAGTCTGTATTACACTGCCCGATTTTTCAGCAAATAATCACTAACGAGCGTTCATATGCAGGCTTGTTAGCGATCATCTGGCAGTGTAATACTGCCACCGATTGCTCGATCATTGGACAATCCAAATCGTTTGACATGTTAAAAAATTATCGTTTGCAGGCGGCAGATCGTGGTGTCTAATAACGATCTGCTGTCGGCAAACCACTATACAGCATGGGGACAAACGATGGCAAAGTGTATTGCTCCTGAATATGCTGTGGAGGAGATCGCTGCATGTAATTGGAGCGGTCTCCTCCGTGACAAAGCAGGTGATTGCCAGGTGGGAACTCTTCCACCAGCTAAGACCTCCACCAACCTCTAGAACATAGGAAGGACAGGAAGCGAGACGGACTCTATAGAAAGTCTCGCTCCTGTCTCTTCTAGGTGAGGTTTATACTTACCTGGTCCCAGATGATGGGTTCCGGCTCCATTGCTCCATGTCCACCTCTGTAGGTCCCGGGCGTTTGGGAGTCAACATCCTGTTGACAAGTGGCCAAGTGACCCATACAGCCAATCAATGATCACAACAGTCACATGTCATCCATGTGGTACTTCACTGGGTCACATGCCGCATGGGTGATAGATCACCACTACAGCCAATCACTGGCTGTGGCCCCCCCATCAACAGGCAAAATGAATAACTTTGAGACAACCCCTTTAACCCTTTCCACAGTGTAGAGCAGATACAGTAACAGTGTAAATGAACAAGATACAAAGCAATAAACATAAAATGCAGTTCAACAATATAAAACAGTATTAGTGTAAACAAAGGCATAAGTCACACTGCAATTAAACCCTTCCAAGTGCACTAAAATAGTGAGCTGGTGGCTTTGAATAGCAATAGGGGCAAATGTCTACAAACGTCCATACTCCAAAGTATCCTTGCTCCAGGGTCCTACACCTACTCTAGACACAATTCCCCAGTGGCCATTAATCTTTTGAGTCACAAAAGAATATTGACTTAATAATACCTGATTATATAAGTTACTGAAAATTCTTTTCTAGAGCTTTTCTAGAGCCTTAAAGGGGTTGTCTCATCTCGCTTGGCAAGATGGGACTAATATGCAACATCAAGTGGCTGGGTTTACAGAAACAGCCAAGCAGGCCAGCACTCCACTGTTACCATAACTCCAAATTTTAATGAAAACAGATCAGGACAGTTTGTAGCATGCCACAGACTGGCAGTTGTTCACAAATATACTTTCCACAGTTCCTTAAAGAGGTTGTCTCACTTTAGCAAATGGCCTCCTTTGCTGGCTTGATACATTTTTCCACAGCATCATACACTGCTCATTTCTATTTTTATGACCACCCTGCAGTTCAGCAATAATGGCCATACTTGTACACTATACCAAAAATCGCTGGCCTCTCTGGTGTCATGTGAGTGCGCATAGGAACAAATGTGCAGCAGCTCCCATCGCAGCCACCTTGAACCTGCGCTTCAGAGGTGGCCGTAACCCCTGGGAACAAGTAGTGTATAATGGGATGAAAAAGTAAATCAAGCCAGCAAAGGAGGCAATATGGATAATCACAATACATTAGTAAGAGCCCTGTGTTAACTTTCTCTACATGATAAATGCCATTTGCTGAAATGAGAGAATCCCTTTAAATGTGACACAGCTACTCAGATAGTTAATAACCAAAGTGTCTCTTTAATGTAGTCTTCCTTACTATGCACTTTACTAGCTGTCTTTGAAATAAGCATCCAGGCATGGGGTACACTTTACTATAGGCAATGCAATGCAACCACAGGGCGTTTTTTTTTTTTTTAACAAGCTGCAGTACCTACAGTAAATATCCACACAATCCACCTTGGGACGTGGGTATTTCTTACAGTGGATCCAAACTGTGTTTTGGAATGCTCAGGACCAGAAGCAACTCCTGAACTTGGATGCCATAGAGTCAATACATCTTTTGCAGACAGGTTATCTCTACTGCGCTTTCTCTACACCTCTCTGTTAGATCTGGCCTACTTTTGAAGTTGTTCTTTTGTCCTGTTTCAGACCACTCCCTGGCTGGTACCTTGATCCAAGGGTGGCTAAAGTGTCAGCACAACATATTTGCATCTGCTCTCCTTGCTGTCCAGACACCAACCGATTTAAACTGGCTAGATTGACTAAAATGCAACTCCTCCCCTTTACTTGCAGAGAGTGGAGATGGTGGCACCAGCCCTAACAAGTGGTGGCTGTGGCTGTGTAAATACAAGCATTATACATATTATAGCAAAAACATGTTTCACGCTTTCTTTTGCATTTTGCAGTGGAACACTAGTCTGCAGAGGGAGGCTGCACATCTAGCATGTATAAAAGACAAATTGCAACAACTTTCAAACTTTTTTAAGTGCAGTGACAAAAACCATAAAGCTCTGCAATATAAAAGGCACCCACGTGGATCACTACAGGAAAGGCAGACCGAGATTTAACTATCTGTTCTGCACAGCATAGGTTTATTAGAGTGACCATCCTTAGAAATCACAGGATACTGGTGGTTTAGCAGTCCAAACAATAACAAAGACAGGTGCACTCTGCGATAATACTAAACCCTCACACTGATGTAAAATTGAGAGGTTAGTTCGACATATCCTACTAGGAGGACATGTCTTAAGCTCAGGCACCGTGCCAAGGTCTCTTGAGTGATAGGGCCTCGGGCTACTTAAGAGACCTTGGCGCGGTGCCCGAGCTTAACCTCTTAAGGACACAGGACGTACATGTACGTCCTGTGTCCAGTCTTTAAAGATGGCGCCCGCTCCTGCTCCATGCGGACGCCTTAGCCGCGGGTGTCCGCATGGTTCCTGTAGCAGACACCCGCGGCTAATGTCCGCGACCGGCAGCGATGCCGATCGCAGACATTTAACCCCTCAGATGCCGTAGTCAATCCTGACCACGGCACCTGAGTGCGCACAAACCAAAAGTTTTACTTTCGGTTTGGGCTCCGGCTCCCCCGTGTGGCGATCGGAGGAGCCGGAGCGTACCTGTAGTAGCCTGGGTCTCTATGAATGAAACCCAGGCTACTGTATAGTATTTCCTATGGAGCCTTGCCTGTAATAGGCTTCATAGGAAATATGCGATTTTTTCATACATTCCAATGCTATTGCATTGGAATGTATGAAAATCGCAATCAGATGATTGTAAGTTATAGTTCCCTATGGGAACTATATAAAAGTGTAAAAAAAAAAAAAAGTTAAAAAAATTAATTAAAAAAAAACATAAAAGTTTAAATCACCCCCTTTTGCTAAAATAAAAATTAAAAAACTAGAAAAAATTTAAAAATACACATCATGGGTGTCGCAATGTGCGAAAACACCCATAGTATAAAAATATAAAAAAATATTCCCCATACGTCAAACAGCAAAACGGAAAAAAGCGTCCAAATGGCGGATTTGCCATTTTTGGTCGCTTCATTTTCCACAAAAAATTACATAAAAGGTGATCAAAAAGTCAAACACCCCAGAATGGTATCAATAAAAAGATAAGATTATGACACATAAAATGAGCCCCCATACAGCTCTGTACATATAATTACAAAAAAGTTATAGGGGTCAAAACATGGTGACAAAAGAGTAAAACTGATTTTTTCCCACTTGTGAATTTTTTTTTCACTATCAAAACGCAAGAAAACCTATACATATAGGGCATCGCCGGATTCGTAATGACCTGTAGAGTAAAATTAACTGGTCAGTTTTATCGCACATCGAACGTCGGAGTTTAAAAAGCCGCAAAACTGTGGTTGAATTGCTTTTTTTTTGCAATTTCACCCTATTTGGAATTTTTTCCCCGCTTCCCACTACATCATATGCAATATTAAATGGTGGCGTTGGAAAGTACAACTTGTCCCGCAAAAAACAAGCCCTCATATGGCTATGTGAACCAAAAAATAAAAAAGCTATGACTATGGGAAGGCAGGGAGCGCAAAACGAAAACTCAAAAAGTAAAAAACCTCTGGTCCTTAAAGGGTTAAGACATGTCCTCCTAGTAGGATATGTCGAACTAACCTCTTAATTTTACATCAGTGTGAGGGTTTAGTATTACCGCAGCACGCACCTGTCTTTGCTATTGTTTAGTCTTTGATTGTTCATCACATCCACATAATTGTTACCTTATGTAGGATGGTTATTGTGGTACTTGTAGTCCATTGCTGGCATCTTCCATTATATGCATTCTTTTGCTGTTGATTGCCATCAGCAACGGACTGCAAGTGCAGGATGTGCTCCCCTATATATATGCACAACCGCATGTGGGTTTGACGCATATCCTGCCTGTTTAACATCACACCACGTTTTCTAATGGTTTGTATGGTTAAGCAGTCCAAAAACTAGTGACAGGTTTCCTTTGACTGCTTCTACCTAGACCACCAATGATTTTGGCATTAACTATGTCTCTGTTCTAAAATCAAAAGGGATGCTGGCATTAACACTTACTCTATCCTAGATCGGTAAATATACTGACATTATCTCCTTTTTTTCAGTAGACCTTATTTACTGCACTAGACCTACAGGGATGGTTTCATTAACTTCTTCATTGCCCTAGACCACTGAGGATGTAAACATTAACCCCATGTCTGCCCTAAACCACCAGGGCTGGTGTCATTAAACCTCTCTGTGCCTAAGTCCTCTTTCACACTTGTGTTGTGAAGATCCGGCGTGCACTTCCGTCGCCGGAATGCGCGCCGGATCCGGCACAACGCAAGTGAACTGAAAGCATTTGAAGACTGATCAGTCTACTAGCGTCCTGGTTGCCATAGTAGCAGTGGGGAGCGGGGGAGCGGCATACTTACATTCCGTGCGGCTCCCGGGGCGCTCCTGAATGACGTCAGAGCGCCCCGCGCGCATGGATCACGTGATCCATGCGATCATGTGATCTATGCACTGGGGCGCCCTGACGTCATCCTGGAGCGTCCGGGAGCCGCACGGAATGTAAGTATGCTGCTCCCCCGCTCCCCATACTCTTTACTATGGCAACCAGGACTTTAGCGTCCTAGCTGCCATAGTAACCATTGACAAAAAGCTAAACGTCGGATCCGGCGATGCGCGGAAACGACGTTTAGCTAAAGGCCGGATCCGGACTAATGCCCTTCAATGGGCATTAATTCCGCATCCGGCGTTACGGCATGTCTTCCGGATTTTTGGACGGAGACAAATCCGCAGCATGCTGCGCTTTTGTCAACGTCCAAAAAACATTGACATACTGAACGGAAGACATCCTGATGCATCCTGAACAGATTTCTCTCCATTCAGGATGCATGGGGATAATCCTGATCAGTAGCTTTCCGTCCTAGAGACCCGAGGACGTATCTCTAGGACGGAAAGCTAAAACGCTAGTGTGAAAGAGGCCTTAGATTACCAGGAATGCTGATAATTACCATCATTCTCTGCCCTAGACCATAAGGGATCCTGGCAGCAATGCCTAGACCTGTAAGAATAATACCTTCACTGCTATTGACCACTGGGAGAACAGACATTAACCTCCTCACTATCCTAGAGGTTGAAGACATTAACCATTTCTTTGCTCTAGACCAGTGGTCCCCAACTCCAGTCCTCAAGGCCCACCTACCAGTCATGATTTGAGAATAACCCACAGAATGAATCCCTGTGGTAAATCCTGATGCATTGAAACTAATTATATCACCTGCTGAATACTAAGGAAATCCTGAAAACCTGATCATTAGGTGGGCCCTGAGGACTGGAGTTGAGGAACACTGCTCTAGACCATAGGAATGTTACCATAAGGCCTCTTGCACACGACCGTATGGTTTTTTCAGTATTTTGCGGTATGTTTTTATCGGATCCGTTTTTCCGTTTTTTGTTTCTGTTGTGTTTCCATTTTCGTTCCGTTGTTCCGTTAAGTTTTTCCGTATGGCATATACAGTATATAGTAATTCCATAATAAAAATTGGGCTGGTCTTAAAATTTTCAATAGATTGTTCAGCAAAAACGGAACGGATATGGAAGACATACTGATGCCTTTCCGTTTGCTTTCCATTTTTTTTGAGGACCCATTGACTTGAATGGAGCCACTGAACGTAATTTGCGGACAAGAATGTAACATGGTATATATTTAAACGGAACGGAAAAACGGAAACGGAAGGCATACAGAGACACTTCATTATTTTTTGCAGACCCATTGAAGTGAAGGGTTTAGTATACTGCAATGAAGATTTGTTCGCACTCAGCTAGAGGCTGCTGTATATAGGGTTCCCACCCCAGGTAATCAGCAAAAACTATTTTGCTGTATCTTTATTTTTGCTGGTTCAGTATACTGTCAGTATACTGAACTGAAAAAACTGCCAGTATACGATCCGCTAAATACTGTCGTGTGCAAGAGACCTAAACCTGTGAACTACCCTGGCTAATTATGGCTAATTGTTTAGAGCCACATATCTATGTTTTATATAAATATTAATTAATACATGCTGGAAGCTGCAAATCACCTTCTGTGCAGTACACACATTATACAGTGACAGTAAAATGAAGATTTCACCTGATGTCTAAAGAAGTAGCTGGTCATGAGACAGGTAAATAGCAGTTCAGGTTATGGTGGAAAGAGGTGCAATAAATGTAGAACAAGTGGAGTAGAGAAGAGAACACTAAACATACAGTATTATACAGTAGGTGAGGAATAGTAACAGACATGTAATACAGGTACAGTAGACAGCATTGAAGTACATGTAGTACAGGTAGACTACAGTACAATACATGTAATACAGGTAGAGAGTAGTAGAATAGAACACTACATGTAGTACAGATAGAGAGCAGTATAGTTCTGCTCTGTACTGTGCCCTCCAAGATGCACTAGTATATAGCCAATCAGTGCATGTATACAGTGCCCACTGATTGGCTCTACTTTCTACCAATGTGATGTATACATTCACAGGCATTTCATCAGTGAAACTAACCCACTATATAGGCCCCTTTCACACGGGCGAGTTTTCCGCGCGGGTGCAATGCGTGAGGAGGACGCATTGCACCCGCACTGAATCCGGACCCATTCATTTCTATGGGGCTGTGCACATGAGCGGTGATTTTCACGCATCACTTCTGCGTTGCGTGAAAATCGCAGCATGTTCTATATTCTGCGTTTTTCACGCAACGCAGGCCCCATAGAAGTGAATGGGGATGCGGGAAAATCGCAAGCATCCGCAACCAAGTGCGGATGCGTTGCGATTTTCCCGCATTGTTGCTTAGCAACGGGACCCAATCTCTATTATTTCCCCTTATAACATGGTTATAAGGGGAAATAATAGCATTCTTAATAAAGAATGCATTGTTAAATGATGAGGAAGGGGTTAAAAATAATAAAAGTTAACTTACCTTAGCCACTTGATCGCTCTAGACGATCGCAATTGACGAAGTGGAATTCGATCCGAATTTTAGGAAAAATTCGATTCGCTCCAAATTTCCTGACTCTTCGTGGTAATGAATCGCATTTTTTCCTAAAAGGGCTGCTGCTCATGTTAGGACATGGAGCAAAGAACTCTGGGAACGATGGATCACCCACAATGTCATGCATGCAGCCAATCAGCAGCCAGCCAGACCTTTTTTGGCATGTATTAGTGGGGAAAAAAAGGGCTTATTTGCAGCTCAGTGGTGCAGTTATATATTCTAAATCCTTTTTTGGCGTGTATTAGTGGTGAAAAAAGGGCTTATTAGCTGTTGTGTGGGGAAGTGAGAAAATTACAGACTTTTCAAAAGTGTATTAGTGGCAAAAAAAATGCCACTCTCCTCATCAATACTTTCCCATCTACCGGAGAAAGAGTCGAATGTCTCCTCCAGATCTTGGCTGGGCAGTAGCTGCTGACTGTTCTCTAGTAGCTCGTTCTCGCTGTATAGTGGAGCTGAGCCCACAGCATATAATATTTCTCTGGCTGAGGAAATAGAAGAGGGTGGCAGCTTGAGTGTGAGTCAGCGGCGGAGTCAGCAAGTCGGTAGCGTGGCCGGGAGTCAGCGGGGTTGCAGCAGAGGAAGATCGGGAGCCAAACGTGCTTTGCAGGAGCCTACCTGCCCAGAAAGTAGTGGTGCAGGGGTTCACGGAGGCAGCGGCGGTAGCAGTCAGTCAGGGCGGAGCGTTGGGGGTAAAATCACCTACTCGGTGGTGTGACAGTTTAAGTTAAGCCGCCGGAGGAGGTGAGGATGGCCCTATCGAGAATCTGTGGGTAGAAGGTGAAGAGTGTCCAGGATTCCAATATTGGCACCACGGCCCTGAGTCAACATATGCAGCGTCATCATAAAGTGGCCTGGGAGAACTGTGGCTCCAATGTGGTGGTCCAGCCTTCCGCAGCAACCACTGCATCACCTAGTGGCACGCACCTGATTTCAGGCAGTCAAGGCTCCACCACCTCAGCCGAAGAAAGCTGTCTATCTTTCCTATCATCTACCGGTCCTGATGATCCTGCTCCTAGCCCTCCTACTCCTCGCCAGTCATTTCGTCAGCAATCGATGACCAAAGCGATTGCCAAGAGACAACAGTATGAGTGCACTCATCCAACGGCGCAGAAGCTGAACGTGCTCCTGGCCAAGTTGCTGGTGCTGCAGTCCCTCCCTTTTCAAGTGGTGCACTCTGCACCTTTCCGAGAACTGATGGCCTTTGCCGAGCCGAGGTGGAGAGTCCCAGGCCGTCATTTCTTTGTGAAAAAGGCAGTACCCGCCCTGCACAAATATGTAGAACAGAAGGTGGGCCAGTCCTTGATCCTGTCGGTGTCTGCCAAAGTGCACGGCAGCGCCAATGCATGGAGCTGTAACTACGGTCAAGGACAATATATATCCTTTACTGCCCACTGGGTAAATGTGGTTCCTGCCCAGCCAAACCAGCAACTTGGCCAGGTGACGCTGTTGCCACCTTCACGTTCTTACGCCGTTGGTCCAGCGACAATGGCTCTGCCTCCTCATCCTCCACCAGTCCTTCATCAAGAAATCGAATCCTGGCTTTCTCCGCGACGACTCAAAATCAGAACCATGGTGACCGACAATGGGAAGAACATGATGTCAGCGCTGCGTCAAGGAGGGCTGAGCCATACGCCCTGCATGGCACATGTGTTCAGTCTGGTTGTCAAGTGGTTTCTGAAGTCTTCAATCCATCTGCAAGTCATCCTAAAAATGGCCAGGAAACTTTGTATGCACTTCAGCCACTCGTACACCGCCAAGCACACTCTCCTTGAGCTGCAGCATCAGAACGGGGTCCCCCAACATAGGCTGATATGCAACGTTTCCACCTGTTGGAAGTCCACCCTCCATATGTTGGACCAACTATACGAACAGAGAAAGGCCATAAACGATTTCTTGATGATCCAAGCGGACAGTGTAACTTCAATGTCAGCCAGTGGCAGCTCATGCGTGACACCTGCCATTTGCTCAGGCCCTTTTAGGATGCCACATCAGTCGCCAGGACTACGGGATGAACAATGTCATTCCACTGCTTCAGATCCTGGAACAGATGCTGGTAAATCTGACTGTTTAGGGAACTGAAGACGTGGCAACTACATCTCATGGCCGCATCAGCCCTGTGGGGGCTGAACTGAAGGAGGAGGACGTTGGAGCACAAGCAGTGTGTAACGAAATGGGTGGTTTTTCTACACAGATGACAGGAGAGGAGGAGCAGGAGCAGCCGGAGGAGCAACAGGGAGATGAGGATAACGAGGCATATGACCCAGGCGCACCGCGGCAGTATGCAGTGGAGATGGAGACAGGGAGTCCCTTTGAGTCACTTGCACAAATGGCCCGCTGTATGCTCACTTGATTGGGTAGTGACAGCCGAATTGTCACCATTCGGCAGAGGGATGACTTCTGGCTCTTCACCTTGTTGGACCCTCACTAGCGGTCCAAAATGGGGGCCTTTTTTACAAACTGAACTACTATAGAGACATCCTATGTAGTCAGTTGGCCGCTGCCTATCTGCGCCATCATCCATCTTTTCGCAGGTCTGACCGGGGGGGCCCTCTGCGCTCTCATTCTACTCCTTTGGCTGCTGTGGCAGGGTGGGGGGGTAGGAGCAGTACCAGCTCCATCAGCAGCAACTTGACTCTAGTGTTGATTTTGAGCAGTTTTTTTAACCCGCCTAGTGAAGAAACTACTCACCAGCAGCAGCAGCTAGACCTGGAGCAGAACCTGAACCAGCAGGTGGTGGCATAGTTGTATAGCTCCCTGCCACCACACATTGAAGATCCGCTGGACTACTGGGCAGCCAAACTAGATTTGTGGCCGCAACTGTCCGAGTTTGCCCTGGAAAAGCTGTCCTGCCCGGCCAGTAGTGTGGCATCAGAGTGGGTGTTTAGTGTGGCGGGCCATAGTTGCCCCAAGGAGAACTCGCCTGTCCATCCAAAATGTGGAGAGACTGACCTTTGTCAATATGAATCAGGTGTGGATCAGCCAGGATTTCCACCCACTAATGCCTGATGCATCAGATTAGATCATCCATGCTGACTCACCCAAACCTTGACAAAAGAAACCGGTTTCTTCTGGCTACCTGCCTCAGCTACTATTCTGATGCTGCCACTGCCTGATGCTACACATCTGATGCCAAGCGCTCCTTCTTACTCCCACCATCATCAGTGGTTACTGTTTTTGCCACCCACCTCCCCACTCTGTCACCGGGTCACTCTGTGGTTTTCTGATGCCGCTGCCACCTCACCACTCAGGCCTCCTCATGCTGCTGCTGCCACCTCCACACTATATCACCTTGATAGTCTGTGGCCGTCTCATGCTGCTGCTGCTCTCATGCTGCTGCCACCTCAACAGTATGTAAATGGGCCACTCTGTGATTTCCTCTTATATAGACCACCTAGCCAAGTCAAAGAATTAGATGATCTACTAGTTGAGGAAATGGCTAAAATGACATTGAAAGGGGAAGTTGTCATTATGGGAGACTTTAATCTTCCTGATATAAACTGGAAAACAAAAATAGCTAGTTCTGCCAGGAGTACAGACATTCTAAATTCCCTACTGGAATTATCTCTTGTTACTACACTGACGGTCAAAGTAGGGGTGGCACTATTGAAGGCAACAGAAAAGTGCATTAGGCTTGTCAGTAAAAGCAAAAAAAGGAAGAGACCACTGTGTTACTCAGCAGAAGTGGCCAAAATCATTAAAAACAAAAAGATGGCATTTAGTAAGTATAAAAAAAAAAAAAACAAGGATGACAGGGAAATCCATAAGATTGGGCAGAGAGAGGCCAAACAAGTTATAAGAGCTTCTAAAGCTCAGGCAGAAGATAAATTAGCCCAGTCAGTGAAAAAAGGTGATAAGACATTCTTCAGATACATACATAATAAAAGGAAATTAAAACAAGGAGTTACCAAATTAAAAACAAAAGAAGGAAGGTATATGGAAGATGATAAAGAACTATCTGACTGCCTCAATGAATACTTCTGTTCAGTTTTTACAAAGGAAAATGAAGGAGAAGGACCTCAGTTAGGGAGGCAGACTAATGAATCCCTTGATGCATGTGTCTTTACAGAGGAAAAGGTTCTAAGTCAGCTGTCTAAAATTAATACAAATAAATCACAGGGGCCTCATGGGATACACCCAAAGCTATTAAAAGAGCTTAGATGTGTACTAGCAAAACCATTAACAGATTTATTTAACCAATCACTGGTAACAGGAGTTGTTAGCAAACGTTGTGCCAATTCACAAGAAAGGTAGTAGAGAGTAATCGGGCAACTATAGGCCAGTAAGCCTGACATCAATAGTGGGGAAATTAATGGAAACCATACTCAAGGAGAAGATTGTGAAACATCTAAAAACCCATGGTTTGAATGATGAAAAACAGCATGGATTTACTTCGGGAGATCATGTCAAACTAATCTTATTGACTTTTTTGATTGGGTGACTAAAATAATAGATGGCGGAGGTGCAGTAGACATCTCTTATCTGGACTTTAGTAAGGCTTTTGATATTGTCCCACATAGAAGGCTTATCAATAAACTGCAGTCTTTGAGCTTGGGCTCACATATTGTTTAATGGATTAGGCAGTGGCTGAAGGACAGAAAACAGAGGGTTGTAGTCAATGGAGTATATTCAGACCATGGTATTGTTACCAGTGGGGTACCTCAGGCATCTGTTCTGGGACCCATATTGTTTAATATCTTTATCAGCGAAATTGCAGAAGGCCTCAATGGTAAGGTGTGTCTGTTTGCTGATGACACAAAGATTTGTAACAGGATTGATGTTCCTGGAGGGATACACCAAATGGAAAAGGATTTAGGAAAACTAGAGGAATGGTCAAAAATCTGGCAACTAAAATTTAATGTCGATAAGTGCAAGATAATGCACCTGGGGCGTAAAAACCCAACAGCAGAATATAAAATCAGTGATACAGTACTAACCTCAGTATCTGAGGGAAGGGATTTAGGGGTTATTATATCAGACGACCTAAAGGTGGGCAGACAATGTCATAGAGCAGCAGGTAATGCCAGCAGAATGCTTTGTATAGGGAGAGGCATTAACAGTAGAAAGAGGGAGGTGCTCTTACCGCTCTACAGAGCACTAGTGAGACCTCATTTGGAGTATTGTGTGCAGTACTGGAGACCATATTTGCAAAAGGATATTGAAACTTTGGAGAGAGTTCAGAGAAGAGCTACTAAACTAGTACATGGATTGCAGGACAAAACTTACCAGGAAAGGTTAAAGGACATTAACATATATAGCTTGGAAGTAAGAAGAGACAGAGGGAATATGATAGAAACTTTTAAATACATAAAGGGAATCAACACGGTAAAAGAGGAGAGAATATTTAAAAATAGGAAAAACTGCTACAAGAGGACATCGTTTTAAATTAGAGGGGCAAAGGTTTAAAAGTAATATCAAGAAGTATTACTTTACTGAGAGAGTAGTGGACGCATGGAATAGCCTTCCCGCAGAAGTGGTAGCTTCAAATACAGTGAAGGAATTTAAACATGCATGGGATAGGCATAAGGCCATCCTTCATATAAGATAGGGCCAGGGGCTATTCATAGTATTCAGTATATTGGGCAGACTAGATGGGCCAAATCGTTCTTATCTGCTGACACATTCTATGTTTTTATGCTTCTCATGCTGCTGCTGCCACTTCCGCGCTATGTCACTGGGCCACTCTGTGGTCTCCTCATGCTGCTGCCACCTCCACACTCTGTCATTGTGCCAGTCTGTGGTCTCCTCATGCTGCTGCTACCTCCACACTATGTCACCTTCCCAGTCTGTGGCTTCCTCATGCAGCTGCTGCCACCCCCACACTATGTCACCTTGAAAGTCTGTGGCCTCCTCATGCTGCTGCTGCCACCTCCACACTATGTCACCTTGCCACTCTGTGGTCTCCTTATGCTGCTGCTAAATCAACACTATGTCACTGGGCCACTCTGTGGCCTCCTCATGCTGCTGCCACCTCCACACTATGTCACCTTGCCAGTCTGTGGCTTCCTCATACTGATGCTAACTTAACACTAGGTCTTTGGGCAACTCTGTAGACTTCTCAAGCTGTTCTCCCACCCTCCCCACTCCATCACTGGGCAACTATTTTGCCTTTTTGACCTGGTTGACAACATCATTTATTTGACCCTTTTTCTGATCTGTCAGAAGGAAGGAAAAATGAGACGCACAACGGATCCTGTCTGTGTAGCAGCTGTGAGGCCTGTATGGTCCTATCAGAATTGGCTTATGATTTGGCAGCCAAAAGCAGGAGTGGGTATAAAACACAGAATACATGCAAATATTTCACGTGTCTTCTCTGTTTTGGATCCACTCCTGTTTTTTTTTTTTGGGCTTTAGCAATACTGATGGATTATTTACCAAATGCTGACCGAGTAAAGGTGGATGCTCAACAGACAGGACCCGTTTTTGAGGGGTTATTGTTCTGACGGATCAGAGGAAGGGAAAAATAATCAGTGACGTCAACACAATCTTACTGCTGACACCCTCTCCACTCTGTCAGGGGGTCTCTACTTGTATAAGCGTTTCATAGAACAGGTTATGTAGACATCTATGTGGAATCAGCTGACGACGGTGTAAAAGGAATGCGCTCTTTCACGCTACAGTAGGATCTTGGGCCTCTGCACAGTTCTTTATACCTAGCACTAACATCGACCTGTAAGGCTGAGTTGACACTTGAGATATTTGGTCAGTTTTGGCCCCGTAAATGCCCAAATGAATGAAGTGTGCTGTGATACTAAGAGCGATGCCTGTCATGTGCATGTCATACTGACTCACAGTATTGTTTCACTACCACAGAAGACTTCCTATGGGTGTTACTGCAAGGCACAGTGTTCTACACCACTATACAGGCTCTCTGCAGCCAGGAAATAGTTGTTTTTTAATGTGATTCGTGGCGAATAAATTTGGATGTAATCGAATCTTTTCGGATAATTCGACGAACTAGCAGAATTGAATTTTTTAGAAATTCGCTCATCTCTATTTATAATCTGCTTTTGCTGATACAGTCACAACCAGAAGGTTATCATTTAGGTCAATGACTGTCGATTGGAAATCAGTAGAATGCCTTTGTGTTAGATGCAGTGACACATTTTTTTTTTTTTTAAATCAGTCTTTTAAGAATAAAAAAGATTGCTGGATTATAATAGGTGCATGTGTAAATGTAGGCTGTATAATTGGTTGTGACTGACAAATTATGTTAATATTTTAGAAACACAGCCCAGTGTGTTGCAATCTGAAAAAGAAGCCAGGACCATTCGCCAGTCTATAGCCTCCTCTGTTGGTCAAAAGTGGTAATGGAGGTTTCAAAAAAAAGGTCATCCTCTTAAACTCATAATGGGGGTTAGATTCTAAATTTCTAATTTATAAAATAGTCTTCTTAGTGACGCTCTGTTCACACTTGTTTTAATGCTGATATTTCTAGCACATATTTTTTAAGGCTGAGTACACATCTATGTTGAGCATTCTGTTCTTCTGATCCGTCAGAACAGAAAAATAAAAAATAACTGATTCCTCCTATTTTGTGCATCAGTTATGATCAGTTTCCATCAGTGAGAGTCAGTTCCATCAGACATCAGCTATTTTTGAGCATCAGTTGTGACCTGTTTGTGTCAGTTCAGTCAGACATCCCATCAAAAATGTATAACTCTTGTTAAAAATAACTGATGTCTGACTGAATTGACATAAACTGATCACAACTGATGATTTAGAAGAATAGAAAAGCTAAGTGCAGATGTGAAAAAGTCCTAAGGCTACTTTCACACTTGCGTTGTTGTTTACCAGTATTGAGATCCAGCAGAGGATCTCAATAATGGGAAAAAAAATTCTGTTTGTTCCTCATGCATTCTGAATAGAAAGAGATCTATTCAGGATGAATCAGGATGTCTTCCGTTCTGTCAGCATTCAGTTTTGTGACCAGACACACGCATCGCCATAAATTGGGCGCAAGCTACGACGACATAGAGGGGAAACAAAGACCAGCGAAAAACGCTGGTCTTTGTAAATTACCTACAATGTTCCAAACCTGTCATCAAGGATATCTTGTTGTATATTGTGGATGTTACCTGAACACATAGTAGCAGATTTATAATGTATTTACCTCAGTTGTCTGAGAGGAACTCTATATTTATGAAATCCCTGGACATTTGATCCTTTAATTCGTTTTTTATTTTCTTATTTGTCCTTAAAGAATTTTAACTTTAACCCAGGGTTTTGCGAGGGGGGTTCAGTCGGGGCACATGCCCTGGTCACAGAGGCTGGGTGTGCGCACCCGCCAGGCAGTTCATTTCCATGGTGTTGTCCGCTCCCTGCTTCACCTTTCAGCTGGTCTCCGGCGCTCCCCTGCAGGCCATACAATGCGCTACTGGCTGTGTGGGAGGAACGGTTAAATCCTGCGAACCAGCCTCCTGCACAGTGAGCAGTGTGATGTGTTTAAACGCATTGTGATGCTGATGGGGAACGCAGGATGTGCCGATCATCAGTGAAACAGGTAAGCATTTGTGTGTGTGTGTGTGTGTGTTTTTAATGGAGTTGGAAAGGGCCCTAGGGGCCAAAGGGGCACAAGGAGGGCATAACTATAGTGAGTGGACACAAAGGTGGGCATAACTACTGTGAAGGGGCATAAAGGTGGGCATAACTACTTTGAAGGGCACAAAAGTGGGCATAACTACTGTGAAGGGCACAAAAGTGGGCATAACTACTGTGAAGGGGCACAAAGATGGGCATAACTATTGTGAAGAGGCACGAAGGTTGGCATAACTACTGTGAAGGGGCACAGAGGTGGTCATAACTACAGTGAAAGGGCCACAAGGTTGGCATAACTACTGTGAAGGGGCACAAAATTAGGCATAACTACTGTGAAGGGGCACAAAGGTGGGCATAACTACTGTGAGGGGGCCACAAGGAGGATATAACTACTGTGAAGGAGGCACAAAACTGGTTAACTACTCTGAAGGCTCCACAAGGTTGGCATAAATACTGTGAGGGGACATAATGTGGGCAAACCTGCAGTGAGGGGGCACAATGTGGGCATTTCTACTGTAAATGAAGCACAATGTGGGTATAACTACTGTGAAGGAGGCACAATGTGGGCATTGCTGAACCCTTGCCCCGGGTGCTGGAAAGCTTAGCTCTCTGCTTTATCCTTTTATTTTGTTTACCTGAAAGAAAATGTAAGGTTGGCAAAAGTACCAGAGAAGGCAGGGTTCACACAGCCCAGTGTGTTGTAGTTTTGGTGATTTTAGCCACAGATAGTAGTTGTCCTAAAGTGAGAAAAGATTACTAAAGTATTGGAACGATTTATCGTATACTGCACATTTTTTGTGTAGTCACTCCTTTACAAAGATAATATAATGCCATTCAGATGCATTACATAATGGCACACTCATTGGCTATAGTTCTGTAGGTTTAAAGGGTTTCTGTCACCAACTTTTGACATTATAAGCTGTCTGACATTAGCTATGTGCTAATGTCAGACCAGCTTGATAATGTCTTTTTTATAAAAATCCGCTGTATATATAGTCTGAAAAACTTACTTTTATATTATGTAAATTAGCCTCTAGGAGCAGGGGGGGCGTTGCCCTGCTCCTAGCGGCTCCGTCCGGCAACCTGCTGGCACGCCCCTTCACACTTTGATTGACAGTGCAGGGCAGCGATCCTCCTGCACTGTCTCGTTCTGAAATGCACGCCAGCGCCGCCGCTCTGTATTCGGGCGCAGGCGCGGTGAGCAGAGGACGCTGGTGCCTGCTGTCCTCTGCTCACCGCGCCTGCGCCCGAGCTACAAGCGGCGTGGCGTGCATTCAGACGAGCAGTGCAGGAGGATGCCCTGCACTGTCATCAAAGTGTGAAGGGCGTGCCAGCAGGTTGCCGACGAGCCGCTAGAGCAGGGCAACGCTGCTCCTAGAGGCTAATTACATATAAAAGTAAGTTTTTCAGACTATATATACAGCGGATTTTTATAAAAAAGACATTATCAAGCTGGTCTGACATTAGCACATAGCTAATGTCAGACAGCTTATAATGTCAAAAGTTGGTGACAGAAACCCTTTAAGTTGCTCTGCATTTGTGTGTCTCCATATAGAACATGTTCATGTCATAACATTTTACCTGTTGTCAATGGGAGTCTGTGCTGCCATTCATGCTGCCCTAGAAAAATTTCCAGTTGACATCCATACTGCGCCGGGAAAGGACATGCCCTTTTCTAGTACAGTTTCAACCAGAAACCGCAGCAGATGTCGGCATGTAGGTAAACTGCATTAAAATTGCAAAACCTCGAGGATCAGCATTGGGTTTCAGCTGTGGATTCTGCAGCAGATTTTATTAGCAGAAAAATCTGCTGTGTGAATTTGCTCAAATAATTTATTATGGTTGTCTTGTTCATTACATAGTAACATAGTAACATAGTACATAAGGCCGAAAAAAGACATCTGTCCATCCAGTTCGGCCTATCATCCTGCTAGCTGATCCAGAGGAAGGCAAAAAAAAAAAAAACCCTGTGAGGTAGAAGCCAATTTTCCCCACTTAAGGGGAGTAAAAAATTCCTTCCCGACTCCATTCAGGCAATCAGAATAACTCCCTGGATCAACGACCCCTCTCTAGTAGCTATAGCCTGTAATATTATTACACTCCAGGAATACATCCAGGCCCCTCTTGAATTCCTTTATTGTACTCACCATCACCACCTTCTCAGGCAGAGAGTTCCATAGTCTCACTGCTCTTACCGTAAAGAATCCTTTTCTATGTTTGTGTACAAACCTTCTTTCCACCAGACGCAGAGGATGTCCCCTCGTCACAGTCACAGTCCTGGGGATAAACAGATGATGGGAGAGATCTCTGTACTGACCCCTGATATATTTATACATAGTTATTAGATCTCCCCTCAGTCGTTATTTTTCTAAAGTGAATAACCCTAATTTTGATAATCTTTCAGGGTACTGTAGATCCCCATTCCAGTTATTACTTTAGTTGCCCTCCTCTGAACCCTCTCCAGCTCTGCTATGTCCGCCTTGTTCACAGGAGCCCAGAACTGTACACTGTACTCCATGTGTGGTCTGACTAGTGATTTGTAAAGTGGTAGGACTATGTTCTCATCACGGGCATCTATGCCCCTTTTGATGCAACCCATTATCTTATTGGCCTTGGCGGCAGCTGCCTGACACTGGTTTTTGCAGCTTAGTTTGCTGTCTTAGATCCTTTTCCATGTCAGTGTTACCGAGTGTTTTACCATTTAGTATGTACGGGTGACTTGCATTATTCCTTCCCATGTGCATAACTTTATATTTGTCAGTGTTAAACCTCATCTGCCATTTGCCCAAGCCTCCAATCTATCCAGATCCCTCTGTAGCAGTATATTGTCCTCATCAGTGTTAATTACTTTATACAGTTTAGTGTCATCTGCAAAAATTGATATTTTACTATGCAAGCCTTCTACAAGACCATTAATAAATATACTGAAAAGAATAGGGCCTAGTACTGACCCCTGAGGTACCCCACTATTGACAGTTGCTCAATCTGCGTATCTACCGTTAATAACCACCCTCTGTTTTCTGTCACTCAGCCAGTTACTTACCCACTTACAGACATTTTCTCCCAGTCCGAGCATCCTCATTTTACATACTAACCTTTTATGTGGTACAGAGTCAAATGCTTTGGAGTACCTCTCACAATGAGAATTTAGAATGCTTTTAAAGATATCCCATTTTATGGCTGTATTTTTGTTTTGGAGGACTTTGTCCCAGTTAGTTAGGCCTATGGCCTTGCTTAGTTGGCTAAATTTAGCTTTTTTGAAGTTTGGTATTTTTGTTCCTCCCTGTAGAAATGTTCTTTTGAATGATAATTGGAAGGTTATTACTTTATGGTCACTATTTTCCAGGTGTCCCCCAATTTGCACATCTGTTGTTCTGTCAGGTCTATTGATTAATACTAAGTCCAGTATGGCTGTCCCTCTAGTCGGGTCCTGAACCAGTTGGGAAAGGTAATTGTCTTTGGTTATTGCCAAGAACCTGTTTCCTTTATGAGATGTACAGCTTTCAGTTTCCCAGTCTATATCTGGGTAGTTGAAGTCCTCCATAATAACCACCTCATTATGATTTGCCGCCTCGTCTATCTCGTTTAGTAATAGATTTTCTGTGGACTCTGGTATTTTGGGGGTTTATAGTAAACTCCTATTAGTAATTTATTAATGTTTTTGGCTCCATGTATCTCTACCCACAGTGACTCCGCATGTTCATGTCCCTCACTTATATATTCTCGGACTGTGGGCTTTAGATAGGACTTTATATAAAGGCAAACCCCTCCCCCTCTCTGGTTTTTACGATCCTTTCTAAACAGACTGTAACCCTGTACATTAACTGCCCAGTCATAGCCATCATCCAGCCATGTCTCAGTTATTCCCACTATATCATAGTCCTCCTAACACATCACTAATTCCAGTTCCCCAGTTTTGTTAGTCAGGCTTCTGGCATTAGTGTACATACAATTAAGAGGTTTATGTATATTTTTAACCCTACACCTTTCCTTCTGAACTGTTTTAGTCCCTCCTTCCATTCCCACTACCTTGCCCCCGGTATCTATCTGCACTATCTTCCCCTTCTATAACGTAAGTACCCTCCCCCCCAGTCCCTAGTTTAAACACTCCTCCAACCTTCTAGCCATCCTTCTCCCCAACACAGCTGCCCCTTCCCCATTGAGGTGCAGCCTGTCCCTACGATAGAGCCTGTAGCCAACAGAGAAGTCGGCCCAGTTCTCCAGGAACCCGAACCCCTCCTTCCTACACCAGTTCTTGAGCCACTTGTTAACCTCCCTAATCTCCCACTGCCTTTCTTGTGTGGCTCTTGGCACAGGCAGTATCTCGGAAAATACTACCTTTGAGGTCCTTGCCCTAAGCTTTTGACCTAAATCCCTGAAATCATTTTTAAGGACGCTCCAACTACCCCTAACTTTATCATTGGTTCCAATATGGACCATGACCGCTGGATCTTCTCCAGCCCCTCCCAGTAATCTGTCAACCCGATCTGCGATATGCCGAACTCTAGCGCCGGGAAGACAGCACACTGTTCGGCAATCACGGTCTTTGTGACAGATTGCCCTATCTGTTCCCCTAATAATGGAGTCTCCCACTACTAGCACCTGTCTGGCCTGTCCTGCTCTCCTGTTCCCCTGCTTACTAGAGCCAACATTCCCCTGACTGGCAGAGGAAGTGTCCTGCTGCAGCAGTGCTGTCCCTGAACTGAAATCCCCCTCATCTGCCAAACGTGCAAACTTGTTGAGGTGTGTCAGATCATTGCTCCCATCATTCACATTCTACATGTCCAAAGACTTTCAAGAGTGCCCATCTGGATGTTATGCATTAGTATACCATCTTTATTTTATGAACATGTGACTCTGCTATATTTGGCTTTATCTATCTTTTCCTTGGGTTTACAATGCATATTCCATGCTATAGGCCGTGTGAAGTCTACATCACACTGTTTCGAGTTGGAATCTGTGTTGCGTATTTCTGTATTTCCTCTGTGTGCACATTTAATAGGGTAGGTTTACACTTCTGTTTCCCTGGATCCGGATTCTCTACTTGGACAGCCTGACAAATAAGTTAAACTGAGTTGTGAACCTAACCTAAGTTCACACATATAAGCCTTCTTTCTTCTTCTTTCTTTCCACACATACTGTATAATCAACTATACAAAATACATATGCAGCGAGCCACCGTAGGAGCCAGTGTAGAGGATGAGAGTGGTAGTGGCACTGATGTGGTGTTGTTGTGTCACGGTGTTGTACCATAGGCCGTCTCTCCCTGGTGTTTGATGCAGTGAGATGATGATGAAAGAAACCAGGCCGAGATGTTTAAACAAAAAATGTCTTCTTTTATTGAGTGCAAAAACGTATAGCAGCAAGTTTATCAGCAGTAAGTACACAGTTGACTTACTTTCCCCTCAGATAATGGGGTAAGATGGTTGGCAATGTGGCAAAAATGTCACTCAGAAACTTGCTAGCTGTCTCTCTCTGGATTTCTTTCTAGGCCTCTAGTTATGTCTCTCCTGACTCTCATGATGGTGTCTTAACGTGTTTCCCACTACTTTTGCAGCAGAGTCTTGATAGCTCAGATACTAGATCACTCTGCTGACTAATACGCCGTAGCCTGCGGCTGCTAATCGTCTGTGGTCTAGGACCCTGCAGGTCCTCACAGATGAGCTGCATCTGAGGGAGCCTCATGGCACAGGGGAGCGGGAGATGGATCACATTCCCCACACAATAACTCCTCACTCTCCAGCCTTAGACGGACTCTCCCTAGCTCAGCCCCACCCTTGGCAGGAAGTCCAACTAGCACTCTCCTAACCAAAAGATCAACACACATGAATTCTATGTAATCAATATTTATTAAGTTATCCAAAAAGGACATACATACATACAATTTAAAAACAAGCAACAATACTGGATTGGTAACAGCAGAATGATAATACCACCAAGACAGGGGTCAGTAAAAACGGCACCATGTATAACGCAAATCACAGTTTACACCTGTCCAGAATCGGATGTTTGCACAATAAAAACCATGCAAAATACCAGGCCCCGACGCACGTTTCGCCTCAGCTTTATCAAGCCCCTTGATAAAGCTGAGGCGAAACGTGCGTCGGGGCCTGGTCGCCGTTCCCATAGTTGTGGTCAGTATGGCACAATAGGTTATTTATATGTTTGAATTTGGAGGTATAGGTGTTTGCTCAAATTGTTTTTGTGTACACACTTTCTACCCAATAGGACTTGGTTATACATTGGTGCCTTTTGGCATGTATTTTGCATGTTTTTTATTGTGCAAACATCCGATTCTGGAAAGGTGTAAACTGTGATTTGCGTTATACAAGGTGCCGTTTTTACTGACCCCTGTCTTGGTGGTATTATCATTCTGCTGTATCCTATCCAGTATTGCTGCTTGTTTTTAATTTTTTTTAATGTGTACTAATTGTATTTATGTCCTTTTTGGATAACTTAATAAATACTGATTACATAGAATTCATGTGTGTTGATCTTTTGGTGTTGATTGATTTATGGTGACACACATGTATCAATAGATTGGTATATGATTGGTGGTCTCTAGCACTCTCCTACCAAGGGGGGAGGAATGAAATAGTAAGTTTCATTCCCGTTACAAAACATTGCAAACCATACTCCATCTGCTGGTGAACAAAGTGCATTACATGTAACTACATTCACAAAAAAAAATAATATAAAATGCAGTAACCAAAGTATAAAATAGTAATACCCCCAACTCTGGGGTATTACAGATATACAATAAATCAGTCTAGCATACGTAAAAGAGCTGTTCAGCGTTTTAGAATTGCTTTTTAGTTACAAGGTTTCCAGGAATATAAACTAATCCCAAATTGTCCCACTTCTAATTTGATTTTAACCTATGCAATACAAAGGGTATAAATCTGCAACTCAGATCAATTTACGCTGCAGATTTCTTAGGCTTCTTTCACACATCTGTGATGACATCTGTGACAAGACAGTCAGTGATTAACTCTTACTTTTACACTCGCGTTTTGGCTTTCCGTTTGCGGTCCATGACGGATCCGCACAAAACGCGAGTGAATCCGTGAAGATGTCCGTGAAGGATCCGTGTGTGGTTTAAGTGTCCATTTTTTGCCCTGCATGTATCATCTGTATTCTATGTACATTGCTAGGCTGAAAGTTAATCTCCAGATCATATCCTATCAATGATTTGTGAAAACCATGGACCAAACACAGATGGCATCATCCATGGTTTTTAAGGACACATAGACCATGTTGTGCATGAGGAACCCCTAATCACGGATAAAAATAAGGTATGCTTCTGTGGTGTTTTTAATCATACAAGGGGCTATCTTTAGCCTACAGTACCCTTTTACCTTTGTCTTATTTTAACCTCTCTTTAAAAAGTACCTTTTTTCGCTTCTTTTAAAATATCTGTGCTTGATTAAAACCCAGCTAATCACCATGCTGTGTGTCACCATGTATAACATTCATGGGTGGGCTTCACTGGGTCTGCACTCCTATGGTTGCCATTTCTCTCAGGATTCAAAAAACGTTAAAAAAAGAGCAACAAAACCTCAAACACAGAAAGGAAATCCATCTATCACAAATAAAATATAGGGGGAAACAAGTACCACTACAATGGCACCCCAATCCCAAGTCTCAGATCACTAAGCATTTAAGTCCACCCAGGCGGTCATATGCTGGGATCTACTGGATTCCTCTTGGGGCCTCAATTGCCATAAATCAATGGTTCAAATTTGCAACCAGCAACAGAAACACTTTCCCTCTGACCTTCTACCCTTTTTTAATATAAAGTGGGATCCAGTTTGGAGAACGGGACAAAAATATGCACAATGGAAAAACAGAAATGAAAACGAAAACAGAAATGAATCAGTACAGGACCAACATTTATAAATACCGGTAATTAATTTATTATCAATGCAAATGCAAAACAAACACATACAGCTAATGAGTAAAGGGTTGTCATTTCTATTCCTTTTTACCAAAATTAGCATTACACAACTCATACAAAAGTCAAGAGAGGCATTAAAAAAAAAAAAAAAAAAAAAAGAAGAGCAAGCATTACACATACTGGAAATGGGAATAAAACAACTGTAATTAAAATGGAACCCCCCATTTTTTACATTGAAACCGAAATTTCAATTTACTCCACCGTTTTCACAGTATGGCAATATAGAAACGTTTGTGGAGCTAGTTACCAAAGACCTAAAAAATCAAGACCCCAATAGGAAAAATCAATAATAATCTAACCAATGAAAATGGCTTTGAAAGCATTAACACTTTCCCAACCTAGGACGGGTCCTAACTGGCCGGTACTTAAACCACTAGGACGAGTATTCTCGTCCTAGGGTTAATCGGCTGCCCCACATATGCTGCCGCGATCAGCAGCAGGGGCCCGGCTGATACTGACAGCTGGGCCTCTGCTGTATCTGCCAGCAGCGGTGAAAACACCAAGGCAACTGTTAGCGTCTTACAGTGTAAGACACTGACAGTTCAATACAGCACAATACAAATGTATTGTTCTGTATTGAAACAGGGATCAGACCCTAAAATGTTGAAGTCCCATAGTGAGAGACAAAAAATAAAGTGAAAAAAGAAGTTAAAAAAATAAAGATGAAAAATAAAACAATTCACATAAGAAAGCGCCCTTTTCCCAAAATAAAGTAAAAAAAAAAAGAAAAAAATGTTAAAAATAGGCAAAAAAAGAACAGTAGACATATTATGTATCGCCGCATCCGTATCGACTGGCTCTATAAAAATACCACATCACCTAACCCCTCAGGTGAACACCGACCAAAAAAATAAAGTAAAAACTGTGCTAAAAAAACATTTTTTTGTCATCTTACATCACTAAAAGTGCAACACCAAGCGATCAAAAAGTCGTATGCCCCCCAAAATAGTATCAATCTAACAGTCACCTCATCCTGCAAAAAAATGATACCTTACCTAAGACAATCGCTCAAAAAAAAAATAAACTATGGCTCTCAGTCAATGGAGACACTAAAACATGTTTTATTTTGTTTCAAAAATGCTTTTATTGTGTTAAATGTAGAAAAAAAATGTATATATTAGGTGTCGCCATGTCTGTAACAACCTGCTCTATAAAAATACCACATGACCTAACCCCTCAGATGAACACCGTAAAAAACAAATATAAAAACGGTGTAAAAAAAAAGCCATTTTTTGTCATCATAAAATGTGTAATAGCAAGCGAAAAAGTCATACGCACCCCAAAATAGTGAAAATCAAACAGTCATCTCATCCCGCAAAAATGATACCCTACCTAAGACAATCGCCTAAAAAAAACTATGGATCTCAGACTATGGAGACACTATAACATGATTTTTTTGTTTCAAAAATGACATTATTGTGTAAAACTTAAATAAAAAAAAGTATATATAATAATAGGTATTGCCATGTTCATAACGACCTGCTCTATAAAAATATCACATTACCTAACCCCTTAGGTGAACACCGTAAAAAGAAAAAAAAAAAAAAGTAAAAAAAGCAATTTTTTGGTCACCCTACATCACAAAAAATGTAATAGCGAATGATCAAAAAGTCAAAAGCGCACCAAAATCATACCAATCAAACCGTCATATTATCCTGCAAAAAATCATATCCTAAGCCAAACGCCTAAAAAATAAAAAAAATATGGCACTAAATATGGAGACACTAAAACATGATTTTTTTTGTTTACAAAATGCTGTTATTGTGTAAAATGTAAATAAATAACAAAAGCATACATATTAGGTATCGCCGTGTCTGTAAGAACCTGCTGTATAAAAATATAACAAGACCTAACCCCTCAAATAAAAACTGTCAAAAAAGCAATTTTTTGTCACCTTACATCACAAAAAGTGTAATAGCAAGCGATCAAAAAGTCATATGTACCCTAAAATAGTACCAATCAAACCATCATCTCATACCGAAAAAAATGAGCCCCTACATAAGAACAGGCTTAACAAATTTCCTTGGAATCTAGGAGCCAGCTAAAAAAGTTAGAAGCCAGACGGAGCAGCGTCATAAAGCCCCCAGTAGATGCCCCCATAGTGCTTCTCCTCCCCCACACTTCTCCATAAAGCCAACCAATGATGCATGCCAGTACATAGGGCCCCCATAGTGCCCCCCATAATGTGCCAGTAAATAGGGCCCCCATAGTGCTTCCCCTCTCCAATTTGTTAGATGACACGTCAGACGCTGCCAGCATCCAAGTAAACGCCCCTGGCAGCCGCCATGACATGTGGAAACCCTTACAAGGATTACAGGGTCTGGAGGGGAGGGCAGAGGGGTCCGGAGGAGAGGGCAGAGGGGTCCGGAGGAGAGGGCAGAGGGGTCCGGAGGGGAGGGCAGAGGGGTCCGGAGGGGAGGGCAGCGGGGTCCGGAGGGGAGGGCAGCGGGGTCCGGAGGGGAGGGCAGAGGGGTCCGGAGGGGAGGGCAGCGGGGTCCGGAGGGGAGGGCAGCGGGGTCCGGAGGAGAGGGCAGAGGGGTCTGGAGGAGAGGGCAGAGGGGTCCGGAGGGGAGGGCAGAGGGGTCCGGAGGGGAGGGCAGAGGGGTCCGGAGGGGAGGGCAGCGGGGTCCGGAGGGCATAAACACAGCGGGCACAAAGACACTTTACCGAGCACTACAACCCCCAGCTGGGGCTCCGCCTCTGCAGTCCCCACATCACTACAACCCCCAACTGGGGCTCAGCCTCTGCAGTCCCCGAATCACTACAACCCCCAGCTCTTTTCCCCTCTTGTCATTCTCTTCCCCTCCTTGTCATTCTCTCCCCCCCATGTTATTCTCTTCCCCCTCGTCATTTCCCCCCCCCCATTTGATTCCCTTTCCCCCTCTTGTCATTCTCCTTCCCCCTCTTGTCATTCCCTTTCCCTCTCTTGTCATTCACTTTCCCCCCCTTGTCATTCAATTTCCCCCTCTTGTCATTCAATTTCCCCCTTCTTGTCATTCCCTTTCCCCCCTTGTCATTCCCTTTCCCCCCTTGTCATTCTCTCCCCTCCCTTGTCATTATCTCCCTCCCCCCTTGTCATTATCTCCCCCCCCCTTGTCATTCTTTTTCCCCCTCTTGTCATTCTCGTTCTCCCCTTGTCATTCTCTTTCTCCCCTTGTCATTCTCTCCCCCCCCCCTCTTGTCATTCTCTTTCCCCCCTTGTCATTCTTTTTCCCCTCTTGTCATCCCCCCTTGTCATTCACTTTCTCCACCCCCTCTTGTCATTCTCTTCCCCCCTCTTGTCATTCTCCTCTTGTCATTCACTTTCCCCCCTCGTCATTCACTTTCTCCACCCCCCTTGTCATTCTCTTCCCCCCTCTTGTCATTCACTTTCCCCCCTCTTGTCATTCACTTTCTCCACCCCCCCCCCCTTGTCATTCTCTTCCCCCACCCTTGTCATTCACTTTCCCCCTTCTTGTCATTATCTTTCCCCCTTGTCATTAGCTTCCCCCCCACATCTTTGTCAGTCTCTTTCTCCCCCTCTAGTGTAGCTTGGCCGAACTCTGTATGGTCCACGGGTACAGGAGGTTTAGTATCCTGTACCCGGGCGGACTGACAGGAAGTGCACACTGTGTGCGCACTTCCTGTCAGTCCGGCAGGGTACAGGAGACAGATGCTCCCTGTACCCGCGGACCATACAGGGCTCGGCCACGCTACAATGAGGGAGTGACAGGAGGGAGCGCTGAGCTCTTCCCTCCTGTCAGCCCCTCTCTTCATGCTGCGCCCGGGCGGTGTGCCCTCATGGAAGCGCCAGCCTGAGCAGTGCTGCAGCCGCCTGAGGCTCTATATAGAGCGCTCGGGCGGCTGCAGCATGAGGCGGGGCCGGCGCTCCTAGTCCGCGTATAGGATGCGCCGGCCCTGCGCCCTGGCACCTGAGAAAACGGGCTGACAAATACCCAGGCCATGGAGACCTGGTGCCTGGGATTTGTCGAGCCCTGCATAAGACAGTCGCCCAAAAAATTAAAAAATCTATGGCTTTCAGAATATAGACACACAAAAAAAAACATTTTTTGGTATTGTCGCGTCCTTAACAACCTGCTCTATAAAAATACCACATGATCTAACCTGTCAGATGAACATTGTAAATAACAAAAAATTAAAACGGTGCCAAAACAGCTATTTTTTGTTACCTTGCCCAACAAAAGTGTAATATAGAGCAACCAAAGATCATATGTACCCTAAAATAGTACCAACAAAACTGCCACCTTATCCCGTAGTTTCCAAAATGGGCTCATTTTTTTGGAGTTTCTACTCTAGGGGTCTTCAAATGCAACATGGCAGCTTAAAATTATCCCAGTAAAATCTTCCTTCCAAAAACCATATGGCAGGGGTGCACAACCTTTTTTGGTCTGAGGGCTTCCTTGTCACATTACTCTGTTTCAAGGGGCCGCAAATAAAAAAACACGTTGATCGGCGCTCGTTTGCATCAGCCTATTAAACAAGCAAATGCAAAGTGATTGGGGAGGAATGATCACTACCACAGTCATTCTCCCTTCATTTAGTTATATTGATTATTGGTGTCCCATCCCTGATTACACAGTGAGATGTGCTGCCGATAATTGTAAACCTTTCATCCTGATAAAATATGAAAATCAGCCAAAAAACGAATGATTCCTTGTTTATCGACTGATCAGCGGCACGATTATACCGGCCAGATATAAGACATGAGCGCTATGAACACTTTTTCCCAGTAATTGTCGCGAATATCATTCTGCAGCATGGCCTCTGAAACCAAAGAGTTATACTTACCTGCTCCCCACCTCTGTGGTCCTCTGCACTGCCCCCATCTTCCGAGCCCCGCGCTGTTTACAGCTGGCAATGCATGTGCAATGACTGGCTTCAGCGGTGATGTGGCCACAAGCAGCGTGTTACTGCTAAAGCCAGTCAATGGCTAGAGAGGTGCATCTGACCATGGCCATGCACTGGCAAGTGTAAACAGTGCGGGGACCGGAAGATGGAGGCAGTGCAGAAGCCAGGAGCAGCAGGGGAGCAGGTAAGTATGAACCTTTTGTTTCAGGGACCATGCTGCAGGAACTGGTTAAAAATCATTTTTACCGGAAAAGTGGAGACATTTCCTTCCATCCTACCTCCTATTTATAAATCAGTGTTTTCCTTCGCTGCGGAGAATGTCGCTCACTGGTTATTACCGCCTCCTGCCGTTATAGGGGCCCTGCAATAATCAGTAAGCACTTTCCTTCGCTGCGGAGACTGGCGCTCACTGGTTATTACTGCCTCCTGCCATTATAGGGGCTCTCCAATAACCAGTAAGCACTTTCCTTCACTGCGGAGACTGGCGCTCACTGGTTATTACCGCCTCCTGCCGTTATAGTGGCCCTGCAATAATCAGTAAGCACTTTCCTTCGCTGTGGAGACTGGCCCTCACTGGTTATTAAAGCCTCCTGCCCCCAGTTATAGGGACCCTGCAATAACCAGCAAGTACTTTCCCTCACTGCAGAGGACGGCGCTCACTGGTTATTACCGCCTCCTGCCGCCAGCTATAGTAGCCCTGCAATAGCCAGTAAGTACTTTCCTTCACTGTGGAGACTGCTGCTCACTGGTTATTACCGCCTCCTGCCCCCAGTTATAGGGGCCCTGCAATAACCAGTAAGCACTTTCCTTCACTGCGGAGACTGACGCTCACTGGTTATTACTGCCTCCTGCCCCCAGTTATAGGGACCCTGCAATAACCAGTAAGCACTTTCGTTCACTGGTTATTACCGCCTCCTACCCCCAGTTATAGGGGCCCTGCAATAGCCAGTAAGCACTTTCCCTTACTGCAGAGGACGGCGCTCACTGGTTATTACCACCTCCTGCCGTTATAGGGGCCCTGCAATAACCAGTAATCGCTTTAACTTACTAGTGGGGAAGGAGCTCATTGGTTAACCCTTTAATGACCAGACACTATTTTGTGATTTAGCACCAGTGGTCCAGACGGCTGTAACTATCTTATTTGTTAAATTACCAAATTAAGTTTTGCGACAATTTTTTAACTGACACATAGGGCTTTGTAACTTATTTTTTGAGTAGTTTTATTTGGGGGAACTGTACAAAACATTTTTAAAAAGTTTTTTTTTTTTCAAACTATAGCTCCTTATTCTTTAAATATGCAAACTGACACCAAAATAAATTATTATAATTAGTTCCCTATTTTGTGTAGGCTGTTTTGTTATATAAAATTTATAGTTTCACGTGAATGGGGCAGTAATGGTGGCGGTTTTGGTTGGTGTGGGTGTTTTTTTTTTTTTTAATGAATTTTACGTTTTTTAATCTTTTTTTAACTTACTACTACCATATATCCCCCAAGAGGTCATAGAAAGACTTTTGGGGGGACGATGACCTTTTTTTAATTTGCACCTTTTCTTTTTCACTTTTATTTGTGTTTATTAATATTTTATTGTATTTTTTTTTTTATAATTGGTTTATCATTTTTTAAAAATATTTTTGCCACACAATATATCCCCCAAGAGGTAATAAAAAGTCTGTTCAGGGACAATGAACACTATTAATTTGCACTCTTCCTTTTTATTTTATTTGCATTTTATTTATTTTTTATTTTTTAAACTCTTTTTTTTATTTTATTTGTATTTTATTTTTTTCGAACTTTCCATTTTTTAAAATTTATTATTTTTTCCCCAAAATGGTCATAAAAAGACTGTGAACAATTTTATTTTGCACTTTTTCCTTTTTTTATGGTATTTTTTTTATAATATTCTATTTTTTGCCCACATATTTTATTTCTTTTTTTCTTTAATTTGTATTTTACTTTTTATTTAGTTTTCAAATTTTTATTTTTAGAATTTTTTTATATATTTTTCCATATAATTTGTCCCCAAGAGGCCACTGAAAGACCTTTGGGAGACAGTGAGAGGCTTTTTTTTGTACTATTTCCATTGTAACTGGGGCATTCAAAGGAGCACCAGTTACAGGGGAGACTAGCCTCCTGTGGGGTGGTTTATAGAAGGCAGAGCTGATCAGGGTTTCCTGACAGTGCAGCTCTGCACTCCTCTGGCCCAAGCTGCTCATCGCTCCGTTGATCTGTCTGAGAAGGCAGAAGCTGCAAAAGAGCTTCTGCCTTCTTCTCTGCTCTCTCACTATGTATTCCAGTGGGGGGAGCCTGGGGGAGCGAGGGGGGGGAGGGGCGACCTGCTCTCGCTTTCCTGCTACAGTGCAAGAGCAGGAGCTGAAATTGTGCGGTGCTGGCGGCAGAAACATAGCTGATCACACGATCAGCTGTGCTTCTGCCTAGGAACACGAGGGCCGCAAAACTTGGTTCAGGGGGCCGCATGCGGCCCGTGGGCCGCAGGTTGTGCACCCCTGCCATATGGCGTTCCTTTTCTTCTGTTCCATGCCGTGTGCCCATAAAGCAGTTTACGACCACATATGAGGCATTTCTGTAAACTACAGAATCAGAGTAATAAATATTCAGGTTTTTTTGGCTGTTAATCCTTGCTTTGTTAGTGGAAAAAAAAATATTAAAATGGAAAATCCGCCAAAAAAGTGACATTTTGGAATATCATCTCCATTTTCCATTAATTCTTGTGGAACACCAAAAGGGTTAACAAAGTTTGTAAAATCAGTTTTGAATACCCTGAGGGGTGTAGTTTCTAAAATGGGGTCATTTTGGGTGGTTTCTAATATGTAAGCCTCACAAAGTGACCTCAGACCTGAACTGGTCCTTAAAAGGTGGGTTTTGGAAATTTTCTGAAAATTGTCAAGATTTGCTTCTAAACTCTAAGCCTTCCAACGTCCCCAAAAAATAAAATGGCATTCACAAAATGATCCAAACATGAAGTAGACATATGGAAAATGTAACGTAGTAACTATTTTTGGAGATACTATCTATTATAAAATTTAAATTTGCAAATTTTTCTAAAATTTTGTATTTTTTTTTAAATAAAAGTGAAATTTTTTAACTCAATTTTACCACCGTCATGAAGAACAATATGTGACGAGAAAACATTCTCAGAATGGCCTAGGTAAGTAAAAGCATTTAAAGATATCACCACATAAAGTGACACATGTCAGATTTTCTAAAAATGACCTGGTCCTTAACCAGTCCCGGACCGCCGTACGCAGGATTGCGTCCTGCGGGCGGCCGGGATCTTCTGAGTGGACGCATCAGCGCGTCCTCTCGCGAGACCCGCGAGTTCCTGTGAACGCGCGCGAGTTCCTGTGAACGGGCGCGCGTCTCAAGAGTTGAACTACAGCCTGCCAGCAATGATCAATCGCTGGCAGGCTGTAGATGCGATATAAAATCGCATCAAACATGTATACCAGACGCTGTTTTGTGAACAGCGTCTGGTATACCTGCTACCTGGTCCTCTGGTGGTCCCATTTGCTGGGATCGACCACCAGAGGACCAGGTAACTATGTAAAGTTGCACCAAACACTACACTAACCCCCCCCCCACCCCCCCTCACCTATTAACCCCTTGTTAACCCCTTGATCACCCCATCTAGACCCCCTGATCACCCCCCTGTCATTGATCACACCCCTTGTAAGGCTCCATTCAGGCGTCCATATGTGTTTTGCGGATCTGTGGATTTACGGATCCGCGGAACTGATCCACGGATCCGCAGATCCTCAAAACACGGACACCGGCAATGTGCTTTCCGCATTTTGCAGATCCGCACATTGCCAGAACTATATAGAAAATGCTTTTCTTGTCCGCAATTGCGGACAAGAATAGGACATGTTCTATATTTTTGCGGAACGGAAGTGCAGACCCGGAAGCGCGGATCCGTAATTCCGGATCCGAGCGGGACAAAGTCTGTCCCCATAGAAATGAATGGGTCTGTAATTCCGTTCCGCAAACAGAATTTCGGACGTGTGAATGGGGCATAAGGGTCCCTTATCACCGCCAGTTAGCTAGCTACTTGTTAGGTAGCTAGCGCCCAGCCCACCGCACCGCAGTCACTGATTTTGGCAGAGATTTTTTCATCCACATTGACCGATGCGAATGAAAAAATCTGTGCCGTTCATTTTTTTTTTTCAGCGCAGAGGCTGAACGGAAAAAATCTCATTACCCGTATGCTCAATATACGGAGAATCGCAGAAACTCCTAATGCTGGCCATACGTGTAATGATTGCGGAGACCCTCAAATGCCAGGGCAGTACAAAACCCCACATGTGACCCCATTTTAGAAAGAAGACACCCCAAGGTATTCCGTGAGGGGTATGGTGAGTTCATGCAAAATTTTATTTTTTGTCACAAGTTAGTGGAATATGAGACTGTAAAAAAAAAAAAAAAAAAAAAAAAACAATTTCCGCTAACTTGTGCCAAATTTATTTTTTTCTGTGAACTCGCCATACCCCTCACAGAATACCTTGGGGTGTCTTCTTTCCACAATGGGGTCACTTGTGGGGTTTTTATACTGCCCTGGCATTTTACGGGCCCTAAAGCGTGAGAATCCAAATGCGTAAAAATGGCCTGTGAAACCCTAAAGGTACTCATTGGTTTTAGGGCCCCTTTGCGCATCTTGGCTCCAAAAAAGTGTCACTCATGTGGTATCGCCGTACTCAGGAGAAGTAGGGCAATGTGTTTTGGGGTGTATTTTTACATATACCCATGCTGGGTGTGAGAAATATCGCTGTAAACGACAACTTTTTAAATTTTTTTATTCAAAGTTGTCAATTTACAGAGATATTTCTCTCACCCAGCATGGGTATATGTAAAATACACCCCAAAACACATTGCCCTACTTCTCCTGAGTACGGCGATGCCACATGTGTGACACTTTTTGCAGCCAAGATGCGCAAAGAGGCCCAAATTCCAACGAGTACCTTTTAGGAGGGCATTTTACGCATTTTCTCTCACGCTTTAGGGCCCCTAAATGCCAGGGCAGTATAAATACCCCACATGTGACCCCATTTTGGAAAGAAGACACCCCAAGGTATTCGCTGAGGGGCATAATGAGTCCATGAAAAATTAAACTTTTGTCAAAAGTTAGCGGAAAGGGAGACTTTGTGAGAAAAACAATAAAAAATCAATTTCCACTAACTTGTGCCAAAAAAATCTTCTATGAACTCGCCATGCCCTCATGGAATACCTTGGGGTGTCTTCTTTCCAAAATGGGGTCACATGTGGGGTATTTCTACTGCCCTGGCATTTTAGGGCCCTAAAGCGTGAGAAGAAAATACGTAAAAATGCCCTCCTAAAAGGTACTCATTGGAATTTGGGCCCTTTGCGCATCTTGGCTGCAAAAAGTGTCACACATGTGGTATCGCCGTACTCAGGAGAAGTAGGGCAATGTGTTTTGGGGTGTATTTTACATATACCCATACTGGGTGAGAGAAATATCTCTGTAAATTGAAAACTTTGAATAAAAAAATGTAAAAAGTTGTCGTTACAGCGATATTTCTCACACGCAGCATGGGTATATGTAAAAATACACCCTAAAACACATTGCCCTACTTCTCCTGAGTACGGCGATACCACATGAGTGACACTTTTTGCAGCCTGAGTGCGAAGGGGCCCTAAAACCAATGAGTACCTTTAGGATTTCACAGGCCATTTTTATGCATTTGGATTCTCACACTTTAGGGGCCCCTAAAATGCCAGGTGAGTATAAATACCCCATATGTGACCCCATTTTGGAAAGAAGACACCCCAAGGTATTCCGTTAGGGGCATGGTGAGTCCACAGAATTTTTATTTTTGGCACAAGTCAGCGGAAATTGTTTTTTTTTGTTTTTTTTTTTACAAAGTCTCATATTCCACTAACTTGTGACAAAAATAAAATTTTACATGAACTCACCATACCCCTCACAGAATACCTTGGGGTGTCTTCTTTCCAAAATGGGGTCACATGTGGGGTATTTATACTGTCCTGGCATTTTAGGGGCCCCTAAAGCGTGAGAAGAAGTCTGGAATCCAAATGCGTAAAAATGCCCTGTGAAATCCTAAAGGTACTTATTGGTTTTAGGGCCCTTTACGCACCCAGGCTGCAAAAGTGGCACACATGTGGTATCGCCGTACTCAGGAGAAGTAGGGCAATGTGTTTTGGGCTGTATTTTTATATATACCCATACTTTGTGTGAAAAATATCTCTGTAAACGACAACTTTTAAAAAATTTTATACAAAGTTGACAATTTACAGAGATATTTCTCTCACCCAACATGGGTATATGTAAAAATACACCCCAAAACACATTGCCCTACTTCTCCTGAGTACGGCGATACCACATAAGTGAGACTTTTGCAGCCTGAGTGCAAAGGGGCCCAAATTCCAATGAGTACCTTTAGGTTTTACATGGCGGCTCACAATTTAGCCCCGCCCAAAATGCCAGAACAGTAAACACACCCCACAAATGACCCCATTTCGAAAGTAGACACCCCAAGGTATTCACTGAGGGGCATAGTGAGTCCGTCTGAGATTTTTTTTTTTGCCAGAAGTTATCAGAAATTGAAACTTTTTTTTTTTCTCAGAAAGTGTCATCTTCCGCTAACTTGTGAAAAAAATGAAATGATACATGAACTCACCATGCCCCTCCGCGAATACTTTGGGGTGTCTTCTTTCTAAAATGGTGTGATTTGGGGGGTATTTATACTTTCCTGACATTCTAGCACCTGAAGAAACATGACAGGTGCTCAGAAAGTCAGAGCTGCTTCAAAATGCCGAAATTCACTTTTTTGCACCAATATTTGGTAAACGCTATAACTTTTACCCAAACCAATAAATATACACTTATTGGACTTTTTTTTATCAAAGACATGTAGAACAATAAATTTAGAGAAAAATTTATATAGAAATGTAGTTTTTTTTGAAAAATTTTACAACAGAAAGTGAAAAATGTAATTTTTTTGCAAAAATAAATTTTTATTAATAGCAAAAAAAGTCAAAATGTCAGCAACAATGAAATACCACCAAATGAAAGCTCTATTAGTGAGAAGAAAAGGAGGTAAAATTCATTTGGGTGGTAAGTTGCATGATGGAGCAATAAACGGTGAAAGTAGTGTAGTGCAGAATTGTAAAAAGTGGCCTGGTCATTAAGGGTGTTTAAGCTAGGGGGGCTGAAGCGGTTAAAGAGGACTTTTCACCAAAAAAAATAAATGTGTAATAGTTATATTACCTTTTAGGGGACCTGCCCCTGAAGTCTTCACCATATTTTTTTTTTTAAAATGACCTCCCCCGTTCGGCCGCCTTTGTCCCCGATATGTCCTGCGCCTCATATGCAAATGAGGCACAGAAAGTTATAGTAGGCGTCTCCTCGGATGTTCTGGTGGGCGTGCCTGGGCGTTTCTCCTCTCCCTCTGGCTGCGAGTGCATCCAATAGCAGCGCTCGGCTCTTAGCCAGGGAGAAGGAGCTCAAGTTCTCGCGAGAACCGTGAGAACTTGAGCTTGCCGAGTCCCGGAACCCGCGCCATCTTGGATTCCCCAGCGCAGAAGAGGAGCGTAGCGAGCGTACCAAGATGGCGCGGGCTCCGGTTCTCGCGAGAATTTGAGCTCCTTCTTCCTGGCTAAGAGCCGAGCGCTGCTATTGGATGCGCTCGCAGCCAGGGGGAGAGGAGAAACGCCCAGGCACGCCCACCAGAACATCCGAGGAGACGCCTACTATAACTTTCTGTGCCTAATTTGCATATGAGACGCAGAACATATCGGGGACAAAGGCGGCCGAACGGGGGGTCATTTAAAAAAAATAAAATATGGTGAAGACTTCAGGGGCAGGTCCCCTAAAAGGTAATATAACTATTACACATTTTTTTTTTTTTGGTGAAAAGTCCTCTTTAAGGTGAAAAATGGCAGGGTCCTTAAAGCGAACCTGTCCCCTGCTTTTCACTTATTAAACTATTCACAGTACCTTATAGATCATCCTCATTGTGTTTCCAAACTGGTTTTTCCTGTTTCTCTGGCCTGTAGATTCATGAAAAAAATCACTTTATAAAGTCCTGCTTGCCTGCGTCACAAGTCACGATACAAGTCAAGGAGGCAGACCCTCCTTGACTCCAGGATGTGCCTCCCCCGCCCTAACCCCGCCTCTCAGCCCTTTAATTGACACTTGTCCTCCTGGCCGGGACCGCGCTTGTATCGGCGGCGCATGCGCCGTCGCCCTCCTTTGCAGCGCGATCCCGACCATCGCGCAGAGTGAAGCGTCGGGGGACGGCGCATGCGCGATTAGCGCGATGGTCGGGATCGCGCTGCAAAGGAGGGCGACGGCGCATGCGCCGCTGATACAAGCGCGGTCCCGGCCAGGAGGACAAGTGTCAATTAAAGGGCTGAGAGGCGGGGTTAGGGCGGGGGAGGCACATCCTGGAGTCAAGGAGGGTCTGCCTCCTTGACTTGTATCGTGACTTGTGACGCAGGAGAGCAGGACTTTATAAAGTGATTTTTTTCATGAATCTACAGGCCAGAAAAACAGGAAAAACCAGTTTGGAAACACAATGAGGATGATCTATAAGGTACTGTGAATAGTTTAATAAGTGAAAAGCAGGTGACAGGTTCGCTTTAAGGTGTTAATACAAAATAAGATAAATAAAACCATCTGATAAAAGGTAGCAATGTTGTGATTATGGATAAAACTAATATAGTAATGTGCCTGGTTAAGGACTCCAACACATATAAACAGCTAGATAGTAATCTGACAGACAAATAACTTCCAGAAATTAAACAAATATTATCAGAAACATGAGAAACAACTTATCACCAAACATTTTCGATTTTTACATCCTACCACAGCTACTTTCTATGCTGTTCTAAATGTCCATAAAAATAAAAGGTCGGTCACTAGCAGACTGTGTCAGGGACTAATTATCTACCAGAAAACATAAGTAAATACATTTATTAATTTCTATCATATTTTGTTCCTATCTTGCCGTTCTTCTTGAAAGATACAAAAGACACTTTCACCAGGCTCCGGAAAATTCATGTCTACAAATACCAAGATCTTAGACATACAAGCATTGTATACGTCATGAATTTGGCATCAAAGCAGCAACTTTTTATTTGACAACAAAAGGCATTCAATATCAAGATCACAACACTTTTGTCATGACGCTTAAAATGTAAAACTCAAACTTTCTTTTGATACGTAACTATCTTATGTTTATTGTAAATTATCATCAAAACACAGGGACTGCTATGGGGACGTCCTACGCACCAAATTACGCAAATTTATTTTTAGGGTGGAGGAAAGACAGTATAGTTATTCACTTCGGAGATACAAGATAACACAGTTAAGTTTTGGGATTTAAGAATAACCTAGGGCCTGGTGGTAAAGTCCAAACGGAGATCTATTGGAAACCAACATCTACTAATAATCTGTTATACTGGGTTCATTACCACCCCCACCCCCCAGCAATTAAAAAAGTAATACCCACAGTACAATATTTAAGACCAAGACGACCTTGTTCAGAAGAATCATCATTTCACCAAGAATGTCAATTACTGTATAGGAGATCTAGAGCAAGGGGCTACCCCAAGGCATATTCCAGGGCCCTGGCCAACAATCGGAGTGATCTACTAGGGAACAATACCAAGGCAAGAAATTATGGAATCATTCATTGTATAGGAACATTCAATCAACAGCTCAGAGCAGTCAATCAAATTTTACGCTGGCATTGGCATATACCTATTAAGAATTGATAATGATCTGAAAGATGTTCCTACGTTAGAACCATCTATAACTTACCAGAGAGGTAGAAATATTCAAGCAGAGGCGTAGTTATAGTGGTCGCAGTGGCCTGTGGCGCACTGCCAATTACCATGTTTTTAAGATGCAGGGTATCTTATTAAGCGAATACTAGTAAGTGCTTCCATTATGAAAATGCTCACTAGTATGCAAGAGGAGCGCAGAGTGAACAGCTGATAGCACTGTACTCACCCTTCCTGGTCTTCTTTGGGTCTCAGGTCCACACTGCACTGTCCTGACTGCGTACAGCATCAGGATGTAGAGTGTGCATTAGCACCTGACATTGTACACAGTCAGGTGACAGTGCAGTGCGGGCCCAGAGAAGACCAAGGAGGGGTGACTGCAGGAGAGGTAAGTGAATTTATTTATTTTTGGTCTGATCTGAGGTCTGATGGGGGTCTTACTATATATATATATATATATATATACATACATATACATACATACATACACACACACACACACAGCGTCCCACTCCAAGACATGTGGGCACTGCCAAATAACTGTAAACTGCATTACCGTGTTGCATGTCATTCCATATTGCATCATCTGTTGTATCCCAGTTCATAGGACGGTTAGGTGAAATTTATACATCCCACCACTAGAGGGGGATAACACTTAGCCTATATAGAAACATAGAATGTGTCGGCAGATAAGAACCATTTGGCCCATCTAGTCTGCCCAATATGCTGAATACTATGGATAGCCCCAGGCCCTATCTTATATGAAGGATGGCCTTATGCCTATCCCATGCATGCTTAAACTCCTTCACTGTATTTGCAGCTCCCACTTCTGCAGGAAGGCTATTCCATGCGTCCACTACTCTCTCAGTAAAGTAATTTTTCCTGATGTTACTTTTAAACCTTTGCCCCTCTAATTTAAAACTATGTCCTCTTGTAGCAGTTTTTCTTCTTTTAAATATTCTCTCCTCTTTTACCGTGATGATTCCCTTTATGTATTTAAAAGTTTCTATCATATCCCCTCTGTCTCTTCTTACTTCCAAGCTATACATGTTAAGGTCCTTTAACCTTTCCTGGTAAGTTTTGTCCTGCAATCCATGTACTAGTTTAGTAGCTCTTCTCTGAACTCTCCAAAGTTTCAATATCCTTCTGCAGATATGGTCTCCAGTACTGCACACAATACTCCAAATGAGGTCTCACTAGTGCTCTGTAGAGCGGCACGAGCACCTCCTCTTTCTACTGTTAATGCCTCTCCCTATACACCCAAGCATTCTGCTGGCATTACCTGCTGCTCTATGACATTGTCTGCCCACCTTTAGGTCGTCTGATATAATGACCCTAAATCCCTTTCCTCAGATACTGAGGTTAGTACTGTATCACTGATTTTATATTCTGCTCTTGGGTTTTTACGCCCCAGGTGCATTATCTTGCACTTATCGACATTAAATTTTAGTTGCCAGATTTTTGACCATTCCTCTAGTTTTCCCAAATCCTTTTCCATTTGGTGTATCCCTCCAGGAACATCAACCCTGTTACAAATCTTTGTGTCATCAGCAAAAAGACACACCTTACCATTGAGGCCTTCTGCAATTTCGCTGATAAAGATATTAAACAATATGGCCCAGATTTCATTAATAGTGATGAGCGGCAGGTGCCATATTCGATTTCGACGAAATTCGCGAATATTCGAATGAATATTCGTTTCATATTCGTCGAAATCGAATATTCGTCATTTTTTCTAGTTATCGCGATTAACATGCGATTTAAATAATCGCATATTGCGATTTGTACTTAAGGCTACTTTCCTATTGGTTTCATATCTAGAATTAGCGAGGATGACGAATATGACGAATGTATTCGTCTATTCCTCAAAACGAAGATAACGAAGTATTCTACATCTTCGTTTTAGCTACCTATTCGTCAACCTCGCTAATTCTAGCATCAAATAGGAAGGTTGACTATAGAGACAGTTGTAGCTTAATTCGCTATGCGATTTTTTTTTTAATAAATAGAATAATTATAATAATTATAAATCAAGTAATATAATTATTCTATTAAAAAAAAAAATCGCATAGCGAATTTAACACAGCTGTCTCTATAGTCAACCTTCCTATTTGATTGCTAGAATTAGCGAGGTTGACGTAATAGGTTGCTAAAACGAAGATGTAGAATACTGCTATCTTCGCTTTGAGGAATATGACGAATACATTCGTCATATTCGCTATTCGCTAATTCTACCAAGCCAACCATAACTTCTGTGCTCATGGAGCGTCCCCATCACCATGGGAACGTCTCCATATACTAAAATGTACTGTCGGATTTGAGGAATTACGCTGAAATCGCAATGCGATTAATTCAAGTTATATTAATCGCATTGCGATTTCAACTTAGAGCTGGGTTTATAATGGGTCAGCTTGCTAGAATGAACGAGTTAACGAATATGGAATATAGCAGCACTGCTAAGTTGAATTCGCAATGCGATTAATTTAACTTGAAGTAATCGCATTGCGATTTCAACTTAGCACTGCTTTCTTACATAGGCTAGAATTAACGAATATGGAATATAGCACTAGCAGTGCCAAGTTGAAATCGCAATGCGATTACTTCAAGTTAAATTAATCGCATTGCGAATTCAACTTAGCAGTGCTGCTATATTCCAAATTGCTAACTTCGCTCATTCTAGCAAGCTGACCCATTATAAACTCAGCTCTAAGTTAAAATCGCAATGCGATTAATATAACTTGAATTAATCGCATTGCGATTTCAACGTAATTCCTCAAATCCGACAGTACATTTTAGTATATGTAGATTCTCCCATGGATGGGGACGCTCCATGAGCACGGAAGTCGGCAGAAGCGGCAATGGGCACTGACTAGAGCAGCCAGGAAGCCAGGAATCCTCAGGACAGGTAAGAACTACTGTTGGGAAGAGGGAAAGAAAAAAATATAACTAAAAAAAAAAAAAAAAAAAAACGAATATTCGAAATAGCGAATTTATAGCGCTATATTCGAAATATTCGCGAATTAGCGAAGTGCCGATATTCGCTAAAAAAATTCGCTTTTCGAATATTCGCGCTCAACACTATTCATTAATAAACTCAATTAACCAGAAGCCCCTGTTTATCGGCTGCAGTTAATTAGCTCCATCAGAAAAGTGATCCTGGCCAGGGGGGTACAGGGACACAGGTGTCTTGAGCTTTATCCTGTGTCCACCCCCCTGTGAAGTGAGTAAAATTGAGCGCTAAACTGCACTAAAAGGATTACTTTTTAGTAATCTATCTTAGCCATCCAACACTCACTGCTCACCTTGGGTCCCCCCCACTCCCTCAGCCTTGAGGAACAAAATATGATTATTATCATCCATCAACACCCACTAAGTGATTGATCCTACCTCCACCTATCTACCTTACTCTAACCCCATTATTTTTTCCGTCTCACGGGGATTGGCGCCTCGATTGGTGTGTTTTTTCTGTGACCAAACACGGTCCCACCCACCGTGCCACCGTCACTCACTTTTCTTCCTGATCAGTAGGGGCTGACTGGTTCAAACCCCTAACACCTGTGCTGCCTCCCACACAATCGTGACTGTTTTGTTATTATTGTTATTATTATTATTTAATATTCATTACTCAATATATTTTTTTATTTTTTGTTTCTAATCAATACCACTTTTCTATAAATAAGTTTATCCCACCATATACCTTTCTGCCCTCTGGCGCCCCCAGTCCAGGGTTTTTCTGCTCTTACAGAACTACTCAACCTCTGTTTTTTCCTTTTTACCTTTAAATCTCCTTACATCCTGACCAGAGGAGAGCATTTTACTCTCTGGAAAAAGAGCCAAGCAGAGAAAGAAAAATTAATCAGTGATAACAGCCAATACCTAAGGCTAACAGGCGCCTTTGCGCATGGTGGAGGACAATCTAGCTACAGGCAGCCTCACCATAAAAAATAGAAGACAGACTAGCTACCTGTCCCAAAAGCTTGAAAGAAACGGAAAGATATAGGACTGAGCATACCAGAAAGAGAAAGGTACTACATAACCACACCCCGAGTCAGGACGTAACTAAATCTATTAACAGTGGATCAACAGAATTCCTCTAATTTAATCAGAGACTGTATTCTGTATGCTACAACCAAAACCAGTCACAGTAAAAGTTATTCTTCAAAACTACAATTGGTTGTACCACCATTAACGGTACTGGGGTCACGACAAATATCATCAAGGGACCCAGCCGCCACAAGAACCCTAAGCACTCCTGTCATCAAGGGCACCTCAACCACCATCTTGGCTGATGCTTTCCTATCACAGAGCGTGCCCCGGAAGATTTCGTGCTGTCTTCCTCATCACTGTGCAACCGACCCTGGGAGGCTTTCTGCTAACTGTGAGTAAGCCGATGAACTGTATCATTGCTGTCCCCTCATCGGCCCACCGTGCACCTCACGTGTATCCCCTGCGGTTCTGGTACGTCACATATATAAATATATATATATTATATACAGCAGTGTACTGATATGTGAGGTATGAGGTATAATAGATGCAGTGTACAGATGGCTAGTATACTATATAAGGGACCCGGCTTCGCATGGGTATATTTAATCTATTTCATTTAATGTTTGTGTGTCGATAAAAGATAGACAGTATCCACTATAACAGTGACATCCACAGCCCCCCACCCCTTAACACTGACCCCCCACACACACACAGTTACCCGTCTTCTTAAAAAGGGGACCTCCACAGCAGCTCATTAATTTTGACCTTTACAGCAGCCTGCCCCTTTTAACAGTGAGTTTCCACAGCCCCCCAACCTCTTGACAGTGACCTTCACAGGGGCCCACCCCCTTAACAGTAACCTCTACAGCTCCCGGCCCTTAACACTTACCATAGGTTACAGTCCCCTTAACTGACCGCCACCATTCCCGGCCCCCTTAACAGAGGCCTTCACAGCGACTGCCCCTTTAACAGTGGCTGCCACAGTACCCCACTCCTTTAACAGTGACCTTCACGGTACACCGCCCCTTTAACAGTAACCTCCACAGAGCTCCATTACCTTAAAATGTGACTTCCACAACACCCCACCCCCTTAACAGTGACCTCTACAGCACCCCGCACCTTAACACTGACCTCCATAGCAGACTGTCCCCTTAACTGTGACCTCCACTGTTCCCTGCCCCCTTAACAGAGACCTCCACCGTGCCCGCCCCTTTAACAGTGACCTCCACAGCATTCCGCCCCTTTAACAGTGACCTCCACAGTATCTCCTTAACAGTGGTTTCCACAACACCCTGCCCCCTTAACAGTGACCTCTACAGCAATCTGCCCCTTAATACTCACTTCCATAGCAGACCGTCCCCTTAACTGTGACCTCCACAGCAGCCTGCTCCTAGGGTAGCCAGAAGTCCGGTTTTAGGTCAGACAGGACGGCTTTCAGACTCCCTGTCCTCCGTCCAGCGCAGGGCCTGGACAGACACAGGGATGTCCTTTTGAACAGCTCACTCTCAGACAGCAGCACTGTGAAGTCTGAGCATGAGCTGCAGGGAGAAAGTCAACCTCCCTCCCACCCCTGCAGCTGACAGAAGTTGATTTTTACCTTCATTTTTTCAATCCCTGTTGGCTGCGGAGTGGGAGGGGCGTGACCTAACTGGGTCAGAGGCGTGGCTTAGCTGGACCTGGGGGTACACCCCGATGTCCTGGTACTTAAGGACACTGGGTCCTGGCCGTGTGCAATTATAATAAGGAATGTTTCTATTAGGGATGTCCCGATACCGATACCAGTATCGGTATCGGGGCCAATACCGGCATTTTCACGAGTACTTGTACTCGTGAAAATGCCTCTGATACCGCTGCCGATACCGGAAGTTCCAGTTCGGCAGCTCCTATACACTGTTTAAGTAAACCTAACCTGTATTAATGTGGCCGGAATTACTAACTATTAATGCGGTCTCCCTCAGGTCAGGCGCTCAGTCCTTCCATTCTCCTCCTGCCCCGCCTGCCTTCTTCATTCATAAAAGTGGGCGGAGCGGGCAGGCGGGACATGAGGCGCATGGAGGAACTGAGAGCTGAAGCTGCCCGATTCCTCCAAGCACCTCACGTCCCTCCTGCGCGCTCCGCCCACTTTATGAAAGTAGAAGGCGCGCTGGGCAGGAGGAGCATGGAGAGACTGAGCGCCTGAAGTGACCTGAGGGAGACCGCATTAATAGTTAGTAATTCCGGCCAGTTTACCTCAATAGTGTATAGCAGCTGCGGGGCCGGTGTATGAAAGAGTCAAGCTACAGCGGCCCCTGTGAGTGTAAACTGCCCCCCCACACACACTATGATGGCACTTATGGGGGTCTGTGGATGACACTAATGGGGAATCTGTGGATGACACGTATATAGCATAATATGCTATATATGTGTCATCCAGAGATCCCCCATAGTGTCATCCAGAGATCCCCATAGTGTCATCAGAGATCCCCATAGTGTCATCCAGAGATCCCCCATAGTGTCATCCAGAGATCCCCCATAGGGTCATCCAGAGATCCCCCATAGGGTCATCCAGAGATCCCCCATAGTGTCATCCAGAGATCCCCCATAGTGTCATCCAGAGAGTCCCCCATTAGTGTCATCCAGAGATCCCCCCATTAGTGTCATCCACAGATCCCCCATTAGTGTCATTCACAGATCCCCTATAACATTGTCATCCACAGATCCCCCATAACAGTGCGTCCTCCTCAGATCCCCCCATAACAGCGTCATCCACAGATCCCCCATAACAGTGTCATCCACAGCGCCCCCCATAACAGACCCCCTGGATGCACATTGGTTGGAAAACACTATTATATTCCCATTTATTAATTCATTAACACTTGTACAAAGGAAAAGAAAAGCCGTTGTCCATAGCAACCAAATTCCAGCTTTAATTTTTTTCATTGCTATCAGCAACTGCGCCGCTGTTTATTCGAGGTATCGGTAATTGGTATCGGCGAGTACTTAAATAAAAGTATCTTTACTCGGTCTTAAAAAAATGGTATCGGGACATCCCTAGTTTCTATGCTTGCTGTTGCCCCATAGCCTTATGGTATGTACCCGACACACCTCGACCCACAGGATCTGGTGTTGCCGACACATTAAGGTTGGGGAGACGGGCATGTTCCTATTATTAAGTTCATGGCTTTTGCTTAATCCCATGTACATATCCAGCGTGACTATTATTAAAATAGCTTCCCATTGGCTAATGGGCACCTTTTGGTGGTGATCAGTTCATTGGTTGCGGTAGCTCGAAGTACTGCCTGTAGTGATTTCACCCCCCTTTTTTTAAATGTATGGTGTAATGTAGGGGCTGGAACGAACGGCATATGCAGCATCTATTATATTTTATCCCCTTTGTGGAATCTGTAAAGGCTGGTCCACTGGGTCCTGGCTGTCAGTTTGTTTGACACAGGACCTGGGGTTGCTTAGATGCGTACTGGACGCTCTATCACGTGATTCGTCACGTGGGGAAGGGCGTCTGTTCGTTTCCCAGGCACCGGATCATGTGACCGCTTGTTGATCACATGATTGTGTGTTATCTCGCTCAACAGCGCGGAATCTTACTCACGCATGCGTGATTGCATGCTGGAGATGCCGAACATCGTGCTCTGCTTGCCAGATAGTTTCTCGGCTCACCTGTATAGTAAGTGTTGAATGTCTCACACGGTTTGTGATACTATGATGTTTTTATATGCAATCATGTCACCCATTTATACGATTGGGGAAACTTGTAGGGGGGAGGGATTGACCTTTTAGAGGAACAACCCCCTAACCAATCCGGATCAATTGGAGTGTGTGTATGTATATATATATATATAATATTTTTTTTAATGTATGTTCACTTGTAAACCACTTGTAGCTTGAGAAAGACCTGTGTGTCGAAACGTTGCTTTTCTTCGGTGTGAATAAACACGAATATTGGATTGAGAGTGCCGCGACATCTTCTGAAATCTTTTTTGCATTTAAGGGGTCTCTGAGGCCGGGAGCACCGCTGCAACAACATTGAGCAATTTTCCAGCTAGTGGTGCTGTCCTACTCCGTTTTTTTCGCTATATAGCCATCAATGAACACAATGGGCAATCTAATGATTGCTAGTTATTATCAGCCAAGGTGACTTAAAAAAAGTGTAGAAGCTCCAACAAAGGCGACGAGGGCCCAAAAACAACCTGCGCCCATCACAGTATAACACTGGTACCCTCCAGCTCCTCTCTCCTCTCCTGCCTTCCCACATATATAGCCCAAAGTAAGGGCAGGCACTGTGTAGACTGACCTGTGAACACTGTATTACAGGGGACACTGTTCTACCATCACCCCATCAGCGATCATCCACAGTGCTATCTTATCCTTTTACACACCCAAGCCTGGGTGAGCCCTTGTGTGCTCCTGAAGATTGCTGCCATACTACGTTTATGTCTCAGTTGACTATAGCAACCACCCCATGACTCTGTAACTATTATTGTGACTACACAGCCACTCCAGAGGCACATGTGCGTGCGTATAATGCAGCGATGCTCTCTCTACATATATAGCACTCTGCTCCTCTCTAAATATGCTAAAATACAGAAAGCATCCAAAGGCGAATACCACAACCGCATTATCAGTCCCTCCCTGCACATGGCCAACACAAATTCTCAGCCATCATCTCCGCCTGAGCAATACAACAGCCCCAGAAAACAACACCGTCCAGGGATTTAATGCCACCGAACTGTATGAAAATATAAAACAATTCTTCAGACAAGAACTTCAAACTGCCGTATCAGAAATCTCCAAACAGATGCATGATCTTGGTCAAAGAGTGGACGAGATGGAGACCAAAACAGATGAAATAATAGATACTCTGGATGCTGATAAAACACGTCCAGATAATCACAAGACGGGCTAATATTCGTATTAGAGGCCTCCCGGAGAAGATTGTGGCCTTAAAAGACACGGCTCTAAACCTATTCCACGCTCTACTACCACAAACTGATCTTCAGAATTTACGTATAAATCACATACAAAAAGCGCTGGCTACTCCAAGAAACACCTCCTTGCCCAGTGATGTCCTCCTTAAATAACACTACCCTGAAGATAGGGACATGCTCCTTGCTACGGCACGGAATATCTCACCCTTACCAGGAATAAACTCTACTGTTCAACTATTTGCTGATCTTGCACCATCCACGCCAGAGCCCAGACAGCTACGACTTGTCAGGTTGGCCCTTCATTCCAAGTTGAAGGCAAAGACCACAGTATTCAGGCCCTGGAAGAGGGGCAAGAAGCACTGCGACTAGCAAACATACCAATGGACTCTAATCCACAGTCCAGTTCAGGAGCCCCGCTTCCTCATCGCCCTGCAAGACTCTGGGAGAACAACCGACAGTCGCAACGTTCTACCTTGACCAGACCAACTACTTGAAATCACTGGACTAATAAGTATTATCTGTATTAAAAGCTCACTAGAGAGGTCTATGAGGGCAGTGGCGTATCCATCACGAGGCAAACAAGGCTTCTGCCTAGGGCGGCACTTGCCAATGGGGCGACAAAATGCCTTGTTTGCTCATCGGATCTGAGTTTTCACGATCTCAGTAAGATCGTGAAAACTCAAATCCGATAGTATATTCTAACCCCCAGGCGTTCCCATTGTATGTACAGTGCCCTATGCATGTGGCATGTGTGTACAGCGCCCTGTGTGCGTGTACGGCGCCCTGTGTGTGTGTGTGTGCGGCTCCGTGTGTGTACAGCTCCCTGTGTTTGTGTGTGTATGGCTCCCTGTGTTTGTGTGTGTAGGTGTGTGTGTACGGCGCCCAGCGTAGGTGTGTGTGTACGGCGCCCTGCGTGTATGTGTGTGTGTACGGGACCCTGCGTGTGTGTGTGTACGGCACCCTGCGTGTGTACGGCACCCTGCGTGTGTGTGTGTGTACGGCACCCTGCGTGTGTGTGTGTACGGCACCCTGCGTGTGTACGGCACCCTGCGTGTGTGTGTGTGTACGGCACCCTGCGTGTGTGTGTGTGTACGGCAGCCTGCGTGTGTGTGTGTGTACGGCAGCCTGCGTGTGTGTGTGTGTACGGCAGCCTGCGTGTGTGTGTGTGTACGGCAGCCTGCGTGTGTGTGTGTGTACGGCAGCCTGCGTGTGTGTGTGTGTGTACGGCACCCTGTGTGTGTGTACGGCACCCTGTGTGTGTGTGTGTTTAAGGCATCCTGTGTGTGTGTGTTTACGGCACCCTGTGTGTGTGTACGGCACCCTGTGTGTGTGTGTGTTTAAGGCATCCTGTGTGTGTGTGTACGGCACCCTGTGTGTGTGTGTGTTTAAGGCATCCTGTGTGTGTGTGTACGGCACCCTGTGTGTGTGTACGGCACCCTGTGTGTGTGTGTTTAAGGCATCCTGTGTGTGTGTGTGTGTGTGTGTGTGTGTATACGGCACCCTGAGATGAGCGCTCATTTAAAGTTAAATATTACAGTTAATAAATGTATAATCCTGTGAGCGGGGGGAGGGGGATCTGTGGATGACACTGTCATGGGTGGGGGATCTGTGGATGGCACTGTCATGGGTCTAACAGGAAGGGGTGGAGCCTAAAGAGGAAGGGGTTTGGCATTGACAGGAAGGGGTGGGTCAAATTTATATTAGGGGGTGCCCGAGTTCAGTCTCACCTAGGGTAGCACAAAAAGAAGATACACCACTGTATGAGGGTCTCATGAGGGTGAAAGAGGAGAGTGCAAAAGTTGGCCTAAATCTCAACATTTAAAAAACTAAGATCATGGCATCAGGACCCATCCCCTCCTGGCAAATAGAGGGGCAAGAAATGGAAGCAATACTAGATTTTGTTTTCTTGGGCTCAAAGATCACTGCAGATGGTGATTGAAGCCATAAAATTAAAAGAAGTTTGCTTCTTGGAAGGAAAGCAATGACAAACTTGGACAGTGTAATTAAAAGCAGAGATACCACCTTGCCAACAAAAGTTTGGATGGTCAAAGCCATGGTTTTCCCTGTAGTAATGTATGGTTGTAACAGCTGGACCATAAGGAAGCCTGAGCGTAGAATCGACGCCTTCAAACTGTGGTGCTGGAGAAGACTTCTGAGACTTCCATGGACTGCAAGAAGATCCAATCAGTCAATCCTTGAAGAAATTAAGCTGAAATACATTGGAAAAGACCCTGATGCTGGGAAAGATCGAAGGCAAAAGGAGAAGAGCAGGGGCGTGCTCAGACATTTTGAAGGGCAGGGGCTTAAGTAAAAAAAAAAAAAAAAAAAAGGCACCCCCCCAAGGCACATTTCTGACCCTCCATGGGCCTGGCAGCGCAGCAGCCCCACATACCTCTTACATCCTGTGGTGATGTCTCCTCTGATGTAGATGCTCTTTCCTCATCTTCTCCTTTCAGGCCAGACCACCATTTTTCGTCTCTGCAGTTTAAACCGGTAATTGGTTTTTCCTTTAGCCCCCACAGCGGCACGACAGGAGGATACCCTGCCTCCCCAGGGACAGGAAACAACGTGGAGATCGTTAAATACTCCCCTCCCCTGCTCCAGTAAATAACCGAGAAACTCTGGAATGGATGCAACAATATTAATCTTTATGTATGATCGAAAATAAACAAGGATACTCTCCGAGAAATAACAAGAAAACTATTTCCATATAGGAAAAAATAGAATAACCCTACGGGTGGGAAATTCCCCGTGCCGCTGTGGGGGCTAGAGGAAAAACCAATTACCGGTAAGTAATTGAAATCTTTCCAAACGCCCCCCCAGCGGCACGACAGGAGGAATAACAGAGGAATCCTATATCAGGGGGGGGACAACCGCAGATAACACCCTGCAAGCAAACAATAACTCCCTGTTTTTTACCATGTCCAACTGGTAATGTCTAAAAAAAGTGGAAGGTGACGACCAGGTGGCTGCCTGGCAAATCTGTTCTAACGGAACATCCGCTGATTCTGCCTAGGAAGCCACTACAGACCGAGTTGAATGGGCTTTAAGGCCTGCCGGCAGAGGAACTTTTTTTTTGAGTCAGAACAAAGCAAGATTGTGGATCTGATCCATCGACTAATGGATGTTTTGCTTGCCGCGTTCCCTTTGTTCGGACCTGCAAATTGAATAAACAGTCTGTCCGTTTTTCTGAGATCTTCTGTAGCTTTTAGGTAGGTCAGTACCGCTCTTCTTACATCTAGGTTATGGAACAGTCTTTGTTCTTGACTGCCTGACGGGGACCCAAAGGATGGAAGGGAAACTTCCTTTAGACAGTGGAACTTAGAGACCACCTTGGGCAGAAAAGAAGGCGAATGTTTCAATACTATCCTATCATCCCTGATGGATAGGTAGGGAGCTCTGCATGAAAAGGCCTGAATTTCCCCCACCCTTCTAGCTCAAAAGGACTGTCTGATAAAGCAGCCAATACCAGATTTAGGTCCCAAGGGGGGACAGTGGGCCTGACTATTGGTTGTTTTCTTCGAGCCCCTTTCACAAACCTCTTAACGAGGTCTACCTCTGCCAATTGTATTTCCAGCAAGGGACAGGTATGGGACAGGTATATTGTGGACATGCTAGCTGCGATCTAGCCGTGCATGTCCGCAGCTCTGTAGGCTAAAACGAGGTGACCGAATCCCTTTAATAGCTTTGCTTTCTTCTTATCACTATAGTATATAGAGCAGTGTACTGATATGTGAGGTATGAGCAGGGGCTTACATAGAAATCGAGGGGCCCCATAGCAAATCTCAGAACTAGGCCCCCCACCCAAATATAAAGTACAATTAATGTACTAGTGTAGATATATATATATATATATATATATATATATATAACCTACAACATACACGTTTATACCCTGATCGCAGAAAATTCACACGACCATATTATTCTGAAAAGTTTATCTTTATTAGTATAAAAAATAATTTAAAAAAAATCCGAAAACTACATAATGGAGTCCATACTGGACAATGAGATAAAAAGCAGGAACACTGGGAAAAGAGGGAGAACAGGCTAATAATTCATAAAATATACAAGGGAAGCACAAAAATGACTCAACTCCCCCACACGTATACAGGGGCAGGAGATCAACATGAGTCCCCAGAAACAATACCTGTTACCAGTACCTCAAGTAGTAACAATAAAGTGCATGCAGATAATGCCAGGGAGTCCTAGTATATCAAAAAGGCTTCTCATCTGTATAAATAGTACAAAAACACACAGCCACAACACCCACCCCAGTGTTCCTTACCTACCCAACGCGTTTCACCAAGGGAGGAGTGCGGAGAGCTGATCAGTGAGTGACAGGACCCAGCTCCCTGCACTCCAGCAATAAGCGCCTCCATCTGTATTGATGGAAGCACTCATTGCTTTTGGCACCCCCCAGAGAGCCGGCACCTGGGGCAGAACACCACCCCGCCCCCTACCCCCAGGGAAGCCACTGGTAAGCCAGAAGACTAGAAAGTGAGGGGGCGGGACCATTCAGGCCTGCCAGGCCCCCCAACCTCATGGGCCCCATAGCGATCGCGTGGTCTGCCGCCATTGGCAGTACGCCACTGGGTATGAGGTACAATAGATGCAGTGGGTACAGATATATAGTATATATAGCAGGGTACGGATATGTGAGGTATGAGGAATAATAGATACAGTGTGTAGAGGTATATAGTATATACAGCAGTGTACTGATATGTGAGGTATAATAGATACAGTGTGTACAGATATAAAGCATATACAGCAGTGTACTGATGTAAGATATAAAAGATGCAGTGTGTACAGGTATATAGTATATACAGCAGTGTACTGATATGTGAGGTATAATAGATACAGTGTGTACAGATATAAAGCATATACAGCAGTGTACTGATATGTAAGTATGAGTATAAAAGATGCAGTGTGTACAGGTATATAGTATATACAGCAGTGTACTGATATGTGAGGTATAATAGATACAGTGTGTACAGATATAAAGCATATACAGCAGTGTACTGATGTAAGATATAAAAGATGCAGTGTGTACAGGTATATAGTATATACAGCAGTGTACTGATATGTGAGGTATAATAAGATACAGTGTGTACAGATATAAAGCATATACAGCAGTGTACTGATGTAAGATATAAAAGATGCAGTGTGTACAGGTATATAGTATATACAGCAGTGTACTGATATGAGGTATAAAAGATGCAATGTGTCCAGGTATAACGTATAAAGTATATACAGCAGTGTACCGATATGGGAGGTACGATGTATAACTCCTTGCCGACCGCCTAACGCACGGATGCGTCCAGGCGGCGGCAAGTTTGTTCCTCCTGGACGCATCCGTGCGTCATCTCGCGAGAGGCGAGATCTGCTGTGAACGCGCGCGTTCACAGCAGAGCGCGGCTCTGCAGTTATACTACAGCCTGCCAGCGATGATCCATCGCTGGCAGGCTGTAAATGTAACATAAATTAGATCAAACAGGTACATCAGACGCTGTTTTGTTAACAGCATCTGATATAGCTGCTACCTGGTCCTCTGGTGGTCCCATTTACTGGGATCGACCACCAGAGGACCAGGTAACAATGTAAAGTTGCACCAAACACTACACTAACCCCCACCCCCCTCACTTTATAACCACTATTAACCCTTTGTTAACCCCTGATCACCCCATATAGACTCCCTGATCACCCCCTGTCACTGATCACCCCCTGTAAGGCTCTATTCACATGTCCATATGTGTTTTGCGGATCCGCGGATCCACAGATCCGTGCCGCGGATCCGCAAAACACGGACACCGTCAATGTGCTTTCCGCATTTTGCAGATCCGCACATTGCCAGAACTATATAGAAAATGCTTTTTCTTGTCCGCAGTGCGGACAAGAAAAGGACATGTTCTATATTTTTGCGGAACAGAAGTGCAGACCCGTAAGTGCGGATCCGCAATTCGGATCCGAGCGGGACAAAGTCTGTCCCCATAGAAATGAATGGGTCCCCAATTCCGTTCTGCAAACAGAATTTCGGACGTGTGAATGGGGCATAAGGGTCCCTTATCACGGCCAGTTAGTTAGCTACTTGTTAGGTAGCTAGCGCCCAGCCCACCGCACCGCAGTCACTGATTTTGGCAGAGATTTTTCATCCACATTGATCGATGCGAATGAAGAAATCTGTGCCGTTCATTTTTCTTTTTCAGCCCAGAGGCTGAACGGAAAAAAATCTCATTACCCGTATGCTCAATATACGGAGAATCGCAGAAACTCCTAATGCTGGCCATACGTGTAATGATTGCGGAGACCCTCAAATGCCAGGGCAGTACAAACACCTCACATGTGACCCCATTTTAGAAAGAAGACACCCCAAGGTATTCCGTGAGGGGTATGGTGAGTTCATGTAAAATTTTATTTTTGTCACAAGTTAGTGGAATATGAGACTTTGTAAAAAAAAAAAAATATCAATTTCCGCTAACTTGTGCCAAATTTATTTTTTCTGTGAACTCGCCATGCCCCTCACGGAATACCTTGGGGTGTCTTCTTTCCACAATGGGGTCACATGTGGAGTATTTATACTGCCCTGGCATTTTAGGGGTCCTAAAGCGTGAGAATCCAAATGCGTAAAAATGCCCTGTGAAATCCTAAAGGTACTCATTGGTTTTAGGGCCCCTTTGCGCATCTTGGCTGCAAAAAGTGTCACACATGTGGTATCGCCGTACTCAGGAGAAGTAGGGCAATGTGTTTTGGGGTGTATTTTTACATATACCCATACTGGGTGAGAGAAATATCTCTGTAAATGACAACTTTTTAATTTTTTTATACAAAGTTGTCAATTTACAGCGATATTTCTCACACCAACATGGGTATATGTAAAATACACCCAAACACATTGCCCTACTTGTCCTGAGTACGGCGATACATAGTGACACTTTTTGCAGCCTGAGTGCAAAGGGCCCAAATTCCAGAACAGTACCTTTAACTTTACATGGCTGCTCACAATGTAGCCCCGCCCAAAATGCCAGAACAGTACAAACACCCCACAAATGACCCCATTTTGGAAGAAGACACCCCAAGGTATTCGCTGAGGGGCATAGTGAGTCCGTGAAAAATTTAACTTTTGTCAAAAGTTAGCAGAAAGGGAGACTTTATGAGAAAAACAATAAAAAATCAATTTCCGCTAACTTGTGCCAAAAAAATCTTCTGTGAACTCGCCATGCCCCTCACAGAATACCTTGGGGTGTCTTCTTTCCAAAATGGTGTCACATGTGGGGTATTTATACTGCCCTGGCAATTTAGGGGCCCTAAAGCGTGAGAAGAAAAATGCGTAAAAATGCCATCCTAAAAGGTACTCATTGGTTTTAGGGCCCCTTTGCGCATCTTGGCTGCAAAAAGTGTCACTCATGTGGTATCGCCGTACTCAGGAGAAGTAGGGCAATGTGTTTTAGGGTGTATTTTTACATATACCCATGTTGGGTGAGAGAAATATCTCTGTAAATTGACAACTTTGTATAAAAATTTTAAAAGTTGTCATTTACAGCGATATTTCTCACACACAGTATGGGTATATATAAAATACACCCCAAACACATTGCCCTACTTCTCCTGAGTACGGCGATACCACATGAGTGACACTTTGCAGCCAAGATGCAAAGGGCCCTAAACCAATGAGTACCTTTAGGATTTCACAGGGCATTTTTACGCATTTGGATTCTCACGCTTTAGGGCCCCCAAAATGCCAGGGCAGTATAAATACCCCACAAGTAACCCCATTTTGGAAAGAAGACACCCCAAGGTAATTTTTATTTTTTGGCACACGTTAGCGGAAATTGATATTTTTTTTTTTTTTACAAAGTCTCTTATTTCACTAACTTGTGACAAAATTTACATTAACTCACCATACCCCTCACAGAATACCGTGGGGTGTCTTCTTTCTAAAATGGGGTCACTTGTGGGGTATTTATACTGTCCTGGCATTTTAGGGGCCCCTAAAGCGTGAGAAGAAGTCTGGAATCCAAATGCGTAAAAATGCCCTGTGAAATCCTAAAGGTACTCATTGGTTTTAGGGCCCCTTTGCGCATCATGGCTGCAAAAAAGTGTCACACATGTGGTATCGCCGTACTCAGGAGACGTAGGGCAATAAGTTTTGGGGTGTATTTTTATATATACCCATACTTTGTGTGAGAAATATCGCTGTAAACGACAACTTTAAAAAAAATTTTATACAAAGTTGTCAGTTTACAGAGATATTTCTCTCACTAACATGGGTATATGTAAAAATACACCCCAAACACATTGCCCTACTTCTCCTGAGTACGGCGATACCACATGAGTGACACTTTTTGCAGCCTAGGTGCGCAAAGGGGCCTAAATTCCAACGAGTACCTTTAGCTTTTACATGGCTGCTCACAATTTAGCCCCGCCCAAAATGCCAGAACAGTAAACACACCCCACAAATGACCCCATTTCGGAAAGTAGACACCCCAAGGTATTCACTGAGGGCATAGTGAGTCCATGGGAGATTTTATTTTTTTGCCAGAAGTTAGCAGAAATGGAAACTTTATTATTTTTATTTTTCCTCAGAAAGTGTCATTTTCCGCTAACTTGTGAAAAAAATGAAATGATACATGAACTCACCATGCCCCTCACGTGAATACTTTGGGGTGTCTTCTTTCTAAAATGGTGTAATTTGGGGGTATTTATACTATCCTGACATTCTAGCACCTGAAGAAACATCGACAGGTGCTCAGAAAGTCAGAGCTGCTTCAAAATGCGGAAATTCACTTTTTTGCACCATAGTTTGTAAACGCTATAACTTTTACCCAAACTAATAAATATACACTTATTGGATTTTTTTATCAAAGACATGTAGAACAATACATTTAGAGAAAAATGTATATAGAAATGTAGTTTTTAAAAAAATTTACAACAGAAAGTGAAAAATGTCATTTTTTGCAAAAATGTCGTTAAATTTTTATTAATAGCAAAAAAGTAAAAATGTCAGCAACAATGAAATACCACCAAATGAAAGCTCTATTAGTGAGAAGAAAAGGAGGTAAAATTCATTTGGGTGGTAAGTTGTATGACGGAGCAATAAACGGTGAAAGTAGTGTAGTGCAGAATTGTAAAAAGTGGTCTGGTCATTAAGGGTGTTTAACCCCTTTAGGACACATGACGTACCGGTGCGGCATGTTTCCCGAGTCCATAAGGACACATGACGTACCGGTACTTCATGAGTTGTTCCGATCACTGCTGCTCAGCTGGCAGTGATCGGAACAAGCTACCTGCTGAAATCATTCAGCAGGTACCTTGTTACAATGCCCAGTGGGGTCCTGTGACCCCCATATGAGGCGATCGCTGCAAACCGCAGGTCAATTCAGACCTGCGGTTTGCAGCGCTCGTGTGATCTCTGATCCCGCGGTCTGTGACCGCGGGGATCAGAGAGTTACTGCCCCATAGTATTGATTTTTACCCCCTGCAGCCCCCAATCATATTATGTGGTTGCGGGGCGGCGGGAGGCGGGGCGGGATCGCAATTGCGATCCCCGCCCGCCTCCTCTGTAATCTATCCCTGGTGTCCAGTGGGTCTATCAGAGTGTCAGCACATTGCTGACACTCTGATAAGCGACTGGCATCTGTGCTGCAGATGCCAGCCGTTTAGCCTCTCCGTACCGCGGTCCGTGCGGACCGCGGTATAGAAAGGGTTAGCAGGAGGAGCTCCCTCCCTCTCCCATCGGGGGCTGCTGTGCCTTTGCAGCCCCCAGCAGGATGGGATCGCAGAGGGAGGTGCTCCACTCCCTCTGCTTCAATCACCCGCTGCCCTCTTATGGCAGCGGGTGATAGTTCCATGGAGACAGGGCGCTTTCAGAGCGTCCTGCTCTCCACTGCGCCATTGGCAGTACGCCACTGGGTATGAGGTACAATAGATGCAGTGTGTACAGATATATAGTATATACAGCAGTAGTACTGATATGTGAGGTATGAGGTATAATAGATGCAGTGTGTACAGATATATAGTATATACAGCAGTGTACTGATATGTGGTATGAGGTATAATAGATACAGTGTGTACAGATATATAGCATATACAGCAGTGTACTGATATAGGTATGAGGTATAATAGATGCAGTGTGTACAGATATATAGTATATACAGCAGTGTACTGATATGTAGTAGGTATAATAGATGCAGTGTGTACAGATATATAGTATATACAGCAGGTGTACTGATATATGAGTATAGTATAATAGATGCAGTGTGTACAGATATATAGTATATACAGCAGTGTACTGATATGTGAGTATGAGGTATAATAGATGCAGTGTGTACAGATATATAGTATATACAGCAGTGTACTGATATGTGAGGTATGAGGTATAATAGATGCAGTGTGTACAGGTATATAGTATATACAGCAGTGTACTGATATGTGAGTATGAGGTATAATAGATACAGTGTGTACAGATATATAGTATATACAGCAGTGTACTGATATGTGAGGTATAGGTATAATAGATGCAGTGTGTACAGGTATATAGTATATACAGCAGTGTACTGATATGAGGTATAAAAGATGCAATGTGTCCAGGTATAACATATAAAGTATATACAGCAGTGTACGATATGGGAGTCACGATGTATAACTCCTTGCCGACCGCCTAACGCACGGATGCGTCAGGCGGCGGCAAGTTTGTTCCTCCTGGGCGCATCCGTGCGTCATCTCGCGAGGCGAGATCTGCTGTGAGCAGCGCAGCGCGTTCACAGCAGAGCGCGGCTCTGCAGTTATACTACAGCCTGCCAGCGATGATCAATCGCTGGCAGGCTGTAAATGTAAAATAAATTAGATCAAACAGGTATATCAGGCGCTGTTTTGTTAACAGCGTCTGATATACCTGCTACCTGGTCCTCTGGTGGTCCCATTTACTGGGATCGACCACCAGAGGACCAGGTAACTATGTAAAGTTGCACCAAACACTACACTAACCCCCCACCCCCTCACTTTATAACCACTATTAACCCTTTGTTAACCCCTGATCACCCCATATAGACTCCCTGATCACCCCCTGTCACTGATCACCCCCTGTAAGGCTCTATTCACATGTCCATATGTGTTTTGCGGATCCGCGGATCCACAGATCCGTGCCGCGGATCCGCAAAACACGGACACCGTCAATGTGCTTTCCGCATTTTGCAGATCCGCACATTGCCAGAACTATATAGAAAATGCTTTTTCTTGTCGCAATTGCGGACAAGAAAAGGACATGTTCTATATTTTTGCGGAGCGGAAGTGCAGACCCGTAAGTGCGGATCCGCAATTCGGATCCGAGCGGGACAAAGTCTGTCCCCATAGAAATGAATGGGTCCGCAATTCCGTTCCGCAAACAGAATTTCGGACGTGTGAATGGGGCATAAGGGTCCTTATCACCGCCAGTTAGTTAGCTACTTGTTAGGTAGCTAGCGCCCAGCCCACCGCACCGCAGTCACTGATTTTGGCAGAGATTTTTTCATCCACATTGATCGATGCGAATGAAGAAATCTGTGCCGTTCATTTTTTCTTTTTCAGCCCAGAGGCTGAACGGAAAAAAATCTCATTACCCGTATGCTCAATATACGGAGAATCGCAGAAACTCCTAATGCTGGCCATACGTGTAATGATTGCGGAGACCCTCAAATGCCAGGGCAGTACAAACACCTCACATGTGACCCCATTTTAGAAAGAAGACACCCCAAGGTATTCCGTGAGGGGTATGGTGAGTTCATGTAAAATTTTATTTTTGTCACAAGTTAGTGGAATATGAGACTTTGTAAAAAAAAAAAAAATATCAATTTCCGCTAACTTGTGCCAAATTTATTTTTTTCTGTGAACTCGCCATGCCCCTCACGGAATACCTTGGGTGTCTTCTTTCCAAAATGGGGTCACATGTGGGTATTTATACTGCCCTGGCATTTTAGGAGTCCTAAAGCGTGAGAATCCAAATGCGTAAAAATGCCCTGTGAAATCCTAAAGGTACTCATTGGTTTTAGGGCCCCTTGCGCATCTTGGCTGCAAAAAAGTGTCACACATGTGGTATCGCCGTACTCAGGAGAAGTAGGGCAATGTGTTTTGGGGTGTATTTTTACATATACCCATACTGGGTGAGAGAAATATCTCTGTAAATGACAACTTTTAAATTTTTTTATACAAAGTTGTCAATTTACAGAGATATTTCTCACACCAACTATGGGTATATGTAAAAATACACCCAAAACACATTGCCCTACTTCTCCTGAGTACGGCGATACCACATGAGTGACACTTTTTGCAGCCTGAGTCGCAAAGGGCCCAAATTCCAACGAGTACCTTTAGCTTTTACATGGCTGCTCACAGTTAGCCCCGCCCAAAATGCCAGAACAGTACAAACACCCCACAAATGACCCCATTTTGGAAGAAGACACCCCAAGGTATTCGCTGAGGGGCATAGTGAGTCCGTGAAAAATTTAACTTTTGTCAAAAGTTAGCAGAAAGGGAGACTTTATGAGAAAAACAATAAAAATCAATTTCCGCTAACTTGTGCCAAAAAAATCTTCTGTGAACTCGCCATGCCCCTCACAGAATACCTTGGGGTGTCTTCTTTCCAAAATGGTGTCACATGTGGGGTATTTATACTGCCCTGGCAATTTAGGGGCCCTAAAGCGTGAGAAGAAAAATGCGTAAAAATGCCATCCTAAAAGGTACTCATTGGTTTTAGGGCCCCTTGTGCATCTTGGCTGCAAAAAGTGTCACTCATGTGGTATCGCCGTACTCAGGAGAAGTAGGGCAATGTGTTTTAGGGTGTATTTTTACATATACCCATGCTGGGTGAGAGAAATATCTCTGTAAATTGACAACTTTGTATAAAAAATTTTAAAAGTTGTCGTTTACAGCGATATTTCTCACACAGCATGGGTATATATAAAATACACCCCAAACACATTGCCCTACTTCTCCTGAGTACGGCGATACCACATGAGTGACACTTTTTGCAGCCAAGATCGCAAAGGGGCCCTAAAACCAATGAGTACCTTTAGGATTTCACAGGGCATTTTTACGCATTTGGATTCTCACGCTTTAGGGCCCTAAAATGCCAGGGCAGTATAAATACCCCACATGTGACCCCATTTTGGAAAGAAGACACCCCAAGGTATTCCGTGAGGGCATGGCAAGTTCATAGAATTATTTTTTGGCACAAGTTAGCGGAAATTGATATTTTTTTTTTTTTACAAAGTCTCTTATTTCACTAACTTGTGACAAAAATAAAATTTACATGAACTCACCATACCCCTCACAGAATACCTTGGGGTGTCTTCTTTCTAAAATGGGGTCACATGTGGGGTATTTATACTGTCCTGGCATTTTAGGGGCCCCTAAAGCGTGAGAAGAAGTCTGGAATCCAAATGCGTAAAAATGCCCTGTGAAATCCTAAAGGTACTCATTGGTTTTAGGGCCCCTTTGCGCATCATGGCTGCAAAAAGTGTCACACATGTGGTATCGCCGTACTCAGGAGAAGTAGGGCAATAAGTTTTGGGGTGTATTTTTATATATACCCATACTTTGTGTGAGAAATATCGCTGTAAACGACAACTTTTAAAAAATTTTATACAAAGTTGTCAGTTTACAGAGATATTTCTCTCACCTAACATGGGTATATGTAAAAATACACCCCAAACACATTGCCCTACTTCTCCTGAGTACGGCGATACCACATGAGTGCACACTTTTTGCAGCCTAGGTGCGTAAAGGGGCCTAAATTCCAACGAGTACCTTTAGCTTTTACATGGCTGCTCACAATTTAGCCCCGCCCAAAATGCCAGAACAGTAAACACACCCCACAAATGACCCCATTTCGGAAAGTAGACACCCCAAGGTATTCACTGAGGGGCATAGTGAGTCCATGGGAGATTTTTTTTTTGCCAGAAGTTAGCAGAAATGGAAACTTTATTATTTTTATTTTTCCTCAGAAAGTGTCATTTTCCGCTAACTTGTGAAAAAAATGAAATGATACATGAACTCACCATGCCCCTCCGCGAATACTTTGGGGTGTCTTCTTTCTAAAATGGTGTAATTTGGGGGTATTTATACTATCCTGACATTCTAGCACCTGAAGAAACATCACAGGTGCTCAGAAAGTCAGAGCTGCTTCAAAATGCGGAAATTCACTTTTTTGCACCATAGTTTGTAAACGCTATAACTTTTACCCAAACTAATAAATATACACTTATTGGATTTTTTTATCAAAGACATGTAGAACAATACATTTAGAGAAAAATGTATATAGAAATGTAGTTTTTAAAAAAATTTACAACAGAAAGTGAAAAATGTCATTTTTGCAAAAATGTCGTTAAATTTTTATTAATAGCAAAAAGTAAAAATGTCAGCAGCAATGAAATACCACCAAATGAAAGCTCTATTAGTGAGAAGAAAAGGAGGTAAAATTCATTTGGGTGGTAAGTTGTATGACGGAGCAATAAACGGTGAAAGTAGTGTAGTGCAGAATTGTAAAAAGTGGTCTGGTCATTAAGGGTGTTTAACCCCTTTAGGACACATGACGTACCGGTACTGGCATGTTTCCCGAGTCCTTAGGACACATGACGTACCGGTACTTCATGAGTTGTTCCGATCACTGCTGCTCAGCTGGCAGTGATCGGAACAAGGTACCTGCTGAAATCATTCAGCAGGTACCTTGTTACAATGCCCAGTGGGGTCCTGTGACCCCCATATGAGCGATCGCTGCAAACCGCAGGTCAATTCAGACCTGCGGTTTGCAGCGCTTATGTGATCTCTGATCCCGCGGTCTGTGACCGCGGGATCAGAGAGTTAATTGCCCCATAGTATTGATTTTTAACCCCCTGCAGCCCCCAATCATATTATGTGGTTGCGGGCGGCGGAGGTGCGGGAGGCGGGCGGGATCGCAATTGCGATCCCCGCCCGCCTCCTCTGTAATCTATCCCTGGTGTCCAGTGGGTCTATCAGAGTGTCAGCACATTGCTGACACTCTGATAAACGGCTGGCATCTGTGCTGCAGATGCCAGCCGTTTAACCCTTCCGTACCGCGGTCCGTACGGACCGCGGTATGGAAAGGGTTAACAGGAGGAGCTCCCTCCCTCTCCCATCGGGGGCTGCTGTGCCTTTGCAGCCCCCAACAGGATGGGATCGCAGAGGGAGGGTGCTCCACTCCCTCTGCTTCAATCACCCGCTGCCCTCTTATGGCAGCGGGTGATAGTTGCCATGGAGACAGGGCGCTTTCAGAGCGTCCTGCTCTCCATGGTGCTGAAAGTCTGAATAGACCTGCTGAAGGTCTATTCAGACTTTCTAAAGTACAAAATACAGTACAGTGCACTATATAGTGTACTGTACTGTATTACTACTGAACACCAGATCCACTGGATCTTTCAGAACCAAGTGGGTCTGGGTCCAAAAAAATGTAAAAAGTGAAAAAAAAGTAAAAATGAAAAAAACACATATCACTGAATAAAAATTAAAAAAATAAAATACACTACACATATTAGGTATCGCAGCGTCCGTAAAAACCTGCTTTATAAAAATATCACATGACTGAACTCCTCAGGTGAACGCCATAAAAAAAAACCAAAAATGGTGTAAATAAGCCATTTTTGGCACCTTACATCACTAAAAGTGTAATACAAAGCGATCAAAAGGCGTTTGCCTTCCAAAATAGTACCAATCAAACCGCCATCTCATCCCGCAAAAACTAGCCCCTATCTAAAACAATTGGCCAAAAAATAAAAAACTATGCCTCTCAGACTAAAACATGATTTTTTTGTTTCAAAAATGCTTTTAGTGTTAAATGTAAAAAAAATTAAAAAGTAGACATATTGGGTATCTCCACGTCCGTAAGAATCTGCTCTATAAAAATATCACATGACCTAACCCCTCAAGTAAACACTGTAAAAAAATAATAAAAACTTTGTCAAAAAGCAATTTTTTGCCACCTTACATCACAAAAAGTGTAATAGCAAGCGATCAAAAAGTCATATGACCCCCAAATAGTGCCAATCTAACCGTCACCTCATCCCATAAAAATAATACCCAACCTGAGACAATTGCCTAAAAACTGAAAAATATATGGCTCTCAGACTATGGAGATACTAAAACATGTTTTTTTTTCATTCAAAAGGATATTATTGTGTAAAACCAAAATAAATAAAAAAGGTATACATATTATGTATCGCGCGTCCGTAAGGACCCGCTCTATAAAAATATAACATGACCTAACCCCTCAGATGAACGCTGTAAACATAAAAATAAAAACGTTGTCAAACAAGCCATTTTTTGTCACCTTACATCACAAAAAGTGTAATAGTAAGCGATCAAAAAGTCATATGCACCCCAAGATAGTACCATTCGAACCGCCATCTCATCCCACAAAAAATGAGCCCCTACATAGGACAATCGCCTAAAAAAAAAAAATATATGGCTCTCAAACTATGGAGACACTAAAACATGATTTTTTTTTGTTTTAAAAAATGATATTATTGTGTAAAACTTATATAAATAAATAAAAAGTATACATATTATGTATCGCCGTGTCCGTCACAACCTGATCTATAAAAATAACACATGACCTAACCCCTCAGCTGAACACAGCAAAAAAAAAAAAAATACGGTGTCAAAAGCCATTTTTGTCACCTTACATCACAAAAAGTGTAATAGCAAGCGACCAAAATGTCATATGCACCCCAAGATGGTGTCAATCAAACCGCCATCTCATCCACGCAAAAATGAGCCCCTACATAAGACAGTCGCCCAAAAAATAAAAATAAAACTATGGCTTTCAGAATGTGGAGACACTAAAAAAATTATTTTCAAAAATGCTTTATTATGTAAAACTGAAACAAAAAACCCCAAAAAGTAGTCATATTTGGTATTGTCGCGTCCGTAACAACCTGCTCTATAGAAATAGCACACAATCTAACCTGTCAGTTCAACTATGTAAATAACAAAAATAAAAACAGTCCCAAAACAGCTATTTTTTTGCAAATTTTCCATTTTAATCCATTTTTCCAGTAACAAAGCAAGGGTTAACAGCCAAACAAAACTCAATATTTATTGCCCTGATTCTGTAGTTTGCACAAACACCCCATATGTGGTCGTAAACTACTGTATCGCCAAACGGCAGGGCACAGAAGGAAGGGAACGCCATATGGTTTTTGGAAGGCAGATTTTGCTGGACTGGTTTTTTGACACTATGTCCCATTTGAAGCCCCCTGATGCACCCTACAGTAGAAACTCCCAAAAAGTGTCCCCATTTTGGAAACTACGGGATAAGGTGTCAGTTTTGTTGGTACTATTCTAGGGTAAACATGATTTTTGGTTGCTCTATATTACACTTTTTTGAGACAAGGTAACAAAAATAGAAATTCGGAAATTTCATCTCCATTTGCCAATAACTCTTGTGGAACACCTAAAGGGTTAACAAAGTTTGTAAAACTGGTTTTGAATACCTTGAGGGCGTAGTTTCTTAGATGGAGTCACTTTTATGGAGTTTCTACTCTAGGGGTGCATCGGGGGGCTTCAAATGGGACATGGTGTCAAAAATCCAGTCCAGCAAAATCTGCCTTCCAAAAACCATATGGCGTTCCCTTCCTTCTGTGCCCTGCCGTTTGGCGATACAGCAGTTTACGACCACATATGGGGTGTTTCTGAAAACTACAGAATCGGGGCATTAAAAATTGAGTTTTGTTTGGCTGTTAACCCTTGCTTTGTTACTGGAAAAAATGGATTCAAAAGGAAAAATTTTCAAAAAATTGAAATTCTGAAATGTTATCTCCATTTGCCATTAACTCTTGTGGAAAACCTAAAGGGTTAATGACGTTTGTAAAATCAGTTTTGAATACCTTGAGGGGGGTAGTTTCTAGAATGGGGTCATTTTTGGATGGTTTCTATTATGTAAGCCTCACAAAGTGACTTCAGACCTGAACTGGTCCCTAAAAAGTGGGTTTTTGAAAATTTCTGAAAAATTTCAGGATTTGCTTCTAAACTTCTAAGCCTTGTAACGTCCCCAAAAAATAAAATGGCATCCCCAAAATGATCGATACATGAAGTAGACATATGGGGAATGTAAATCAATAACTTTTTTTGGCAGTATTACTATGTATTATAGAAGTAGAGTAATTGAAACTTGGAAAATTGCAAACTTTTCTAAATTTTTGGTAAATTTGGTATTTTTTATAAATAAAAATGAAATTTTTCGACTTCATTTTACCAGTGTCATGAAGTACAATATGTGACGAAAAAACAATCTCAGAATGGCCTGGATAAGAAAAAGCGTTTTAAAGTTATCACCACATAAAGTGACAATGGTCAGATTTTGAAAAAATGGCCTGGTCCTTAAGGTGAAATAGGGCCGTGTCCTTAAGGGGTTAAGCTAGGGGGGCTGAGGTGGTTAATAGATGCAGTGTGTACAGGTATATATTATACACAGCAGTGTACTCATATATGAGGTACGATATATGCAGTGCGTCCAGATATATATTGTACATACTAGGGATGTCCCGATACCATTTTTTTAAGACCGAGTACGAGTACCGATACTTTTATTTAAGTACTCGCCGATACCAATTACCGATACCTCGTATAAACAGCGCCGCAGTTACTGATAGCAATGAAAACAATTAAAGCTGGAATTTGGTTGCTATGGATAACGGCTTTTCTTTTCCTTTGTACAAGTGTTAATAAATTAATAAATGGGAATATAATAGCGTTTTCAAACCAATGTGCCTCCAGGGGATCTGTTTTTGGGGATCTGTGGAGGACACACTGTTGTGGAGGATCTGTGGATGTCACCGTTATGGGGGATCTGTGGATGACGCACTGTTATGGGGGATCTGTGGATGACGCACTGTTATGGGGGATCTGTGGATAACACAGTGTTATGGGGGATCTGTGGATGACGCACTGTTATGGGGGATCTGTGGATGACGCACTGTTATGGGGGATCTGTGGATGGCACCGTTATGGGGGATCTGTGGATGGCACCGTTATGGGGAATCTGTGGATGGCACCGTTATGGGGGAATCTGTGGATGGCACCGTTATGGGGGGACCTGTGGACGTCACCGTTATGGGGGACCTGTGGACGTCACCGTTATGGGGGGACCTGTGGACGTCACCGTTATGGGGGGACCTGTGGACGTCACCGTTATGGGGGAGAGGGGAGCCTGTGGACATCACTGTTATGGGGGGACACCTGTGGACATCACTGTTATGGGGGACCTGTGGACATCACTGTTATGGGGGGACCTGTGGACATCACTGTTATGGGGGGGACCTGTGGACGATGGCTGTAATGGGGGGATCTGTGGATGACACTGTTAGGGGCTATGTGGATGACACATATATAGCATCTTATGCTATATACATGTCATCCACAGATCCCCCATTAGTGTCATCCAGATTACACTTGCGGGGCCGGGACATGAGGCGCATGGAGGAACTGAGAGCTCAAGCTGCCCGATTCCTCCATGCGCCTCATGTCCTGCCTGCCCGCTCCGCCCACTTTATGATTACAGAAGGCGCAGGGGCAGGAGCATGGAGGGACTGCGCATTAATAGTTAGTAATCACGGGCACAGTAAGTTAGCGTTAATGAAACAGAATATAGCCGCTGCCGAACCGGAACTTCCGGTATCGGCAGTGGTATCGGCGACATTTTTACGAGTACAAGTACTCGTGAAAATGCCGGTATCGATCCCGATACCGATACTAGTATCGGTATCGGGACATCCCTAGTACATACAGCAGTGTACTGATATGTAAGGTATGATATATACAGTGTGCACAGATATAAAGCATATACAGCAGTGTACCGATATGGGAGAGTACGATATATAATAGATGCAGTGTGTACAGGTATATAGTATATACAGCAGTGTACTGATATGTGTGGGTATGAGGTATAATAGATACAGGGTGCACAGATATAAAGTATATACAGCAGTGTACCGATATGGGAGGTACGATATATAATAGATGCAGTGTGTACAGGTATATAGTATATACAGCAGTGGACTGATATGTTGGGTATGAGGTATAATAGATACAGGGTGCACAGATATATAGTATATACAGCAGTGTACTAACGTAAGGTATAATAAATGCAGTGAGTATAGATATATGTGGTCAGTTATCAATTACCGTCACTGTGTTAGGTACCTGAGGTATTAGGGGTCGTTGTCTGCAGTACTATACATATAAGTAAGGTATGAGGTGCAGGTCAGGTATCATGTGGCACTTTGAGGTATGAGAATCTGAATCAGTGAGGCATTAGGTACTACTATTCTGAGGTATGATGAGCCATGAGGTACGACTTCAAGTAGAAAAGGGAACTGTGGGCGGTTGGCACATGGAGAGATAATGGGAGGACCTCCTTTACCCACTCTGTTCTAGCCTGCTCTTCCAACTCCAGAGGAGGACCTCATCTAGCCAGCCACATTCCACAGCCCAGTGTGCACACCCTCCTGCAGTCACGTGGTTAACAGGAGGACATGAGCTCTTTACTACGTTTCCCGTGGTGCTTTGCAGCCAGTGTTTATGACAGTGAAGGGAGGCAGTCTGGTAGTGCAGGATGTCTAGAGCCCGCTGGAGGGGGTAGGGGTGCCCTGCTCGGGCTGCTGCTCTTTGGAGTGGGCATATTGGTGGCAGCGCTGCTTGTGAGGACCTACACTCTTCCTAGCAGCCAGGTCAGCTGGCAGGGGCCAGGGGTGGCAGAAGTGAAGTTTACACCTGATGAGAGGCAGCTGCTGAAGAGAGCATTAATAGGTGAGTGATCTCATTTCTGAGCTGTGTACAACGAGAGTATGTGACTGCTATATACAAGAGAGCATATCATATGTGAGCTGTATACATGGAGAGTATGTGACTGCTATATACAGGAGAGTATATCATATGTGACCTGTATACATGGAGAGTATGTGACTGCTATATACAGGAGAGTATATCATATGTGACTGCTATATACAGGAGAGTATATCATATGTGACTGCTATATACAGGAGAGTATATCATATGTGAGCTGTATACATGGAGAGTATGTGACTGCTATGTACAGGAGAGTTAATCATATGTGACTGCTATATACAGGAGAGTATATCATATGTGACTGCTATATACAGGAGAGTATGTGACTGCTTATATACAGGAGAGTATATCATATGTGACGCTGTATACATGGAGAGTATGTGACTGCTATATACAGGAGAGTATATCATATGTGAGCTGTATACATGGAGAGTATATCATATGTGAGCTGTGTACATGGAGAGTATGTGACTGCTATATACAGGAGAGTATATCATATGTGAGCTGTATACATGGAGAGTATATCATATGTGAGCTGTGTACATGGAGAGTATGTGACTGCTATGTACAGGAGAGTATATCATATGTGAGCTGTATACATGGAGAGTATGTGACTGCTATGTACAGGAGAGTATATCATATGTGAGCTGTGTACATGGAGAGTATGTGACTGCTATGTACAGGAGAGTATATCATATGTGAGCTGTATACATGGAGAGTATGTGACGGCTATATACAGGAGAGTATATCATATGTGACCTGTATACATGGAGAGTTTGTGACTGCTATGTACAGGAGAGTATATCATATGTGACTGCTATATACAGGAGAGTATATCATATGTGACTGCTATATACAGGAGAGTATATCATATGTGACCTGTATACATGGAGAGTATGTGACTGCTATGTACAGGAGAGTTAATCATATGTGACTGCTATATACAGGAGAGTATATCATATGTGACTGCTTTATACAGGAGAGTATATCATATGTGACCTGTATACATGGAGAGTATTTGACTGCTATGTACAGGAGAGTATATCATATGTGACTGCTATATACAGGAGAGTATGTGACTGCTTTATACAGGAGAGTATATCATATGTGACCTGTATACATGGAGAGTATGTGACTGCTATGTACAGGAGAGTATATCATATGTGACCTGTATACATGGAGAGTATGTGACTGCTATGTAAAGGAGAGTATATCATATGTGAGCTGTATACATGGAGAGTATGTGACTGCTATGTACAGGAGAGTTAATCATATGTGACTGCTATATACAGGAGAGTATATCATGTGTGACTGCTATATACAGGAGAGTATGTGACTGCTTTATACAGGAGAGTATATCATATGTGACCTGTATACATGGAGAGTATGTGACTGCTATATACAGGAGAGTATATCATATGTGACTGCTATATACAGGAGAGTATATCATATGTGACCTGTATACATGGAGAGTATGTGACTGCTATATACAGGAGAGTATATCATATGTGACTGCTATATACAGGAGAGTATATAATATGTGAGCTGTGTACAACGAGAGTATGTGACTGCTATGTACAGGAGAGTATATCATATGTGACCTGTATACATGGAGTGTATGTGACTGCTATATACAGGAGAGTATATCATATGTGACCTGTATACATGGAGAGTATGTGACGGCTATATACAGGAGAGTATATCATATGTGACTGCTATATACAGGAGAGTATATCATATGTGACCTGTATATATGGAGAGTATGTGACTGCTATGTACAGGAGAGTATATCATATGTGACTGCTATATACAGGAGAGTATATCATATGTGAGCTGTATACATGGAGAGTATGTGACTGCTATGTACAGGAGAGTATATCATATGTGACTGCTATATACAGGAGAGTATATCATATGTGACTGCTATATACAGGAGAGTATATCATATGTGACCTGTATACATGGAGAGTATGTGACTGCTATATACAGGAGAGTGTATCATATGTGACTGCTATATACAGGAGAGTATATCATATGTGAGCTGTATACATGGAGAGTATGTGACTGCTATGTACAGGAGAGTATATCATATGTGACTGCTATATACAGGAGAGTATATCATATGTGACCTGTATACATGGAGAGTATGTGACTGCTATATACAGGAGAGCGTATCATATGTGACTGCTATATACAGGAGAGTATATCATATGTGAGCTGTATACATGGAGAGTATGTGACTGCTATATACAGGAGAGTATATCATATGTGACTGCTATATACAGGAGAGTATATCATATGTGACTGCTATATACAGGAGAGTATATCATATGTGACTGCTATATACAGGAGAGTATGTGACTGCTATGTACAGGAGAGTATATCATATGTGAGCTGTATACATGGAGAGTATATAATATGTGAGCTGTGTACATGGAGAGTATGTGACTGCTATGTACAGGAGAGTATATCATATGTGAGCTGTATACATGGAGAGTATATCATATGTGACCTGTATACATGGAGAGTATGTGATTAGTATATTCATTTGTATATCATATGTGAGCTGTGTATACGGACAGTATATGTATGGATATATAATGCCTGGACTGTGTATAGGGAGAGATGTTACTATAATGGTATGAATATAAGATATATGAAGTACTGTATATATAGAGAGTATGTGATGTGAGCTGTGTATATCATGCGTGACTGAAAGAATATGTACGGAGTTTATATTATGCATTAACTGTATATGTGGTGAGTATATGGTTAGTCTATACGGCAGTTTATTATAGAGTACTAGAGATTTCCCAAATGGCAGCTTCCGGATAAACCCACAGAAGTCTTTTTAGTGGTGGAAATCGTTGGCACACAGACGGCAGTGATCAGCTTGCTTCAGCCAACACGTAAAAACAACAATACAATCCAGAATCTGAATAAATCACATAATTCTGTTTAGGACACAGTACCGTAACCCTCACAGAGTGGATGGGGACCTTGCTTTGGTCCTCTGTCTCGGCAGAGACCCTCCAGCTTTCACTCGGCTCCAAACCTCACCGTCAGCCAGGTGAACACCCCCACCTGACTCTGCTGGCTGATTTTTGTAAGTCGGTCAAAACCCGGCCTGGACCATTGGAAGTAGTCACCCACCCAGCACTATGACTACTCCCAGTAAGAGCCGTCCCGGATTAGCTTTCTCAGCTATGCTAACTAACCAAATTGTCAGTCAGCTACTGCTCTGCTGACACTTATACTATTGGCTCCTACTTCACCGAGGCCAGGAACCTCGGTGACCCATATCTCCCATCTATGATGGTTCCTTGTGCCTCCCTACAATAGATAATGTTGAATATATGTGTCCATACATTAGTATATTACCGTATATATGAGCAGATTATATCATGTATAACATCTACGGTATATAATGACTAGTCCAAATATTTTTACATTTAGTGTAAAAAGGTGTATTACTAATTCCTAATATTAAAGAGGACCTGTCACCCTAAAATGTGATGCAATCTGACAGCACCATGTAGCGCATCGACTGAGCTGAGCAGATTAAAATATCATTTTATGGGAAAATATTCAGAAAAACTTGTAATTTATACATGTAAATCTCTGTTTTTTTTGTAGTTCGGTGAATACCTATCGGTACAGGAGGGGGGTTATCACAGGGCTTGACAAATTTCCTTGGAATCTAGGAGCCAGCTAAAAAGTTAGGAGCCAGACGGAGCCGCGTCATAAAGCCCCCAGTAGATGCCCCCATAGTGCTCCCGCCCACTTCTCCATAGAGCCCCCATAATGTGCCAGTATATAGGGCCCCCATAGTGCTTCCCTCTTCAATAGGTTATATGACAGGTCAGACGCTGCCAGCGTCTAGCGATCGCTCTGGCGGCCGCCATAACATGTGGAAACCCTTACAAGGATTACAGGGTCCGGAGGGGAGGGCAGAGGGGTCCGGAGGGGAGGGTAGAGGGGTCCGGAGAAGAGGGCAGAGGGGTCCGGAGGGCACAAACACAGCGGGCACCATGACACTTTACTGAGCACTACAACCCTCAGCTAGCGCTCAGCCTCTGCAGTCCCCACATCACTGCAACTCCAACCTGGGGCTCTTCAACCCACCCCATTCTCTTTCCCCCATGTCATTCTCTTCCCCCCATGTCATTCTCTTCCCCCCATGTCATTCTCTTCCCCCCATGTCATTCTCTTTCCCCCATGTCATTCTCTTTCCCCCATGTCATTCTCTTTCCCCCATGTCATTCTCTTTCCCCCATGTCATTCTCTTTCCCCCCATGTCATTCTCTCTTCCCTCCCATGTCATTCTCCTTCCCCCTTGTGATTCTCTTTCCCCCTTGTGATCTCTCCTTCCCCTTGTGATTCTCTCTTCCTCTTGTGATTCTCCTTCGTCCTCTTGTCATTCTCCTTCCCCCTCTTGTCATTCTCCTCCCCCCATGTCATTCTCTTTCCCCCATGTCATTCTCTTTCCCCCCATGTCATTCTCTTCCCCCCCATGTCATTCTCTTTCCCCCATGTCATTCTCTTTCCCCCCATGTCATTCTCTTTCCCCCATGTCATTCTCTCTCCCCCATGTCATTCTCTCTTCCCCCCATGTCATTCTCTTCCCTCCCATGTCATTCTCCTTCCCCTTGTGATTCTCCTTCCCCCTTGTGATTCTCTTTCCCTCTTGTGATTCTCCTTCCCCTTGTGATTCTCTTTCCCCTCTTGTGATTCTCCTTCGTCCCTCTTGTCATTCTCCTTCCCCTCTTGTCATTCTCTTTCCCCCATGTCATTCTCTCTTCCCCCATGTCATTCTCTCTTCCCCCATGTCATTCTTCTTTCCCCCCATGTCATTCTGTTCCCCTCCCATGTGATTCTCCTTCCCCTTGTGATTCTCCTTCCCCTGTGATTCTCTTTCCCCTCTTGTCATTCTCTTTTCCCTCTTGTCATTCTCCTTCCCCTCTTGTCATTCTCTTCCCCCCATGTCATTCTCTTTCCCCCCATGTCATTCTCTTTCTCCCTCTTGTCATTCTCTTTCCCCCTCTTGTCATTCTCTCTTCCCCTCTTGTCATTCTCCTTCCCCTCTTGTCATTCTCTCCTCCTCTTGTCATTCTCTTCCCCCCTTGTCATTCACTTTCCCCCTCTTGTCATTCACTTTCCCCCATGTCATGCTCTCTCAGACCAGGTCCTGCAGCCAGCCTGTCCGTCATTTTATTGTATATAATGCCATTATATAATACTGTTGAGGGGCTCTGACAATAAAATCTTTCAGTCTTCTTCCCAGACGGGACCCTTCTGAGTTCTGACCCCGTAGTAGCCGCTTCCCTATAGCCACGCCCTGACCGATAGGTATTCACAGAAAGTAAAAAGGCAAAGAAATAAATGTATTACTAAATCTTTTCCCACAAAACTATGTAATAATCTGCTCAGCTCCTCCTGCTCTACAACGTGGTGCTGTCGGATTGTATTGCACTCTGTGGTAACGGTCCTCTTTAGCCCTTAAAGGGGTTTTCAAGATTTTCATACTGATTACCTATCATCTGGATAAAACAAAACAAAAAACCACCACATCTACCTGCACACATGGGACACTCAGTCCCAGCATGATGTCCTCATGCTAGGAGCGCAGGTGCAGAGTGTCCCTCGCGTGCAAGTGGATGGTTAGAAATAAGTCCATTGATTTCAATGGTGTCCATCTGGCCATAAAAACAGACAAAAATTTGACATGTTCTATTTTTGACGACAGCTATTCACAGTGGCGGATTACAGGTTGGCAGCCCCGGTTCAGCATCGCCGGGTGCCCATCGCCGACCCAACGCCCACATACTGCGGTGGGGCACGGGAGCGCATAGTTCCCTTCCCGCCGCCGATCACCGCCATAGGCTTCAGGCCAGGCCTATGCGGTAGTGAAATCCTGCCGCAGGCTGGCGTGATGACGTCATTGCGCACCTGTGTCGGGACGCAGCACTGTGACATGTGCGCGTCTGGCTCTGGACATAGGTGAGTATTTAGCTTTTAATTTTTTTATTTCATGTGGCTACTTTGGTGGACATGTGGGTGGGGACACACAGGAGGGCATATTAGTGAAGAGGCATCGAGTACATCGGGGAAATTACTATATTGGGGCTTCTGTATGGGGCAACTTACTATCTGGGGAAATTATTATGGAAGGATTACTATGTGTGGGCCCAAATTATTATGAGAGGGGCTACTATGTGGGGGCAAATTACTTTGTTTAGGCAGTGTGGGGAATTTACTTTGTTTAGGCAGTGTGGGGAAATTACTATATGGGGCAGTGTGGAACAAATTACTATGTGGGGGCAGTGTGGGGAAATTACTATATGGGGCAGTGTGGGAACAAATTACTATGTGGGGCAGTGTGGGAAACTGCAGTGTGTGGGAAATTACTGTGTGGGGCAGTGTGGAGGAAATTACTATGTGGGGAAACTACTGTCTGGGGCAAATTACTATGTGGGGGCAGTGTGGGAAACTACTGTGTGGGGAAACTACTGTGTGGGGAAATTACTGTGGGGGCGGTGTGGAGGAAATTATTATGTGGGACAGTGTGGGAGAAATTACTGTGTGGGGGCAGTGTGGGGAAATTGCTATATGGGGGCAAATTACTATATGGTGCAGTGTGTGGAGATAACTATGTGGGGGCAGTGTGGGAAATTACTATGTGGGCAAATTACTATATGGGCCAGTGTGGGATAAATTACTATATGGGGGCAGTGTGTGAGAAATTACTACGTGAGGGCAGTGTGGGGAAACTACTGTGTGGGGAAACTACTGTGTTGGGGCAGTGTGGGGAAATTACTATGTGGGGGCAGTATGGGACAAATGACTATGTGGGAGAAATTACTGTGTGGGGCAAACTACTATATGGGGGTAGTTTTGGGGAAATTACTGTGTGGGGCAAATTACTATGGGTGATTACTATGCGGATGCAGTGTGGGGAAATTACTATATGGGGCGTTGCTATTTGGGAGGCACTGTAGGGGCAATTCAATTTTTTTGGGGACACTATACAGGGATTATTGCCTGGAGCACAAGATAGGGTGTTATTATTACTGGGGAACTCTAGGGACATTATAACTGCTGTAGACACTATAGGACATTTGGGGTAATTTAACAAACTGATGTAAAGTAGAACTGGCTTAGTTGCCCATAGCAGCCAATCAGGTTCCACCTTTCATTTTTGACAGCTCTTTGAAAATCCAGCTCTACTTTACACCAGTTTGATAAATGACCCCAATAATGTCTCTTAGGATCACTATTTTTTCAGCAGTATAGTACCTCGGACATTGGGAGCACAACGGGCACAGTACTGGGGGTGGCAGCAGGATGACACTGTGGGGACACCAGGATGAGGAGGTTGATGGATAAATTAAGAAATCTAACGTGTCTGTGTTACAAACTCTGTAGAGATGAGATGTGGCTGAAAAAATTTGCCATGGCGGCCTTGGTCGAATAGAGAAGAAAAGGAAAGAGAAGATCAATATGACAGGAGATGTCACTGGATGTAAGAGATATGTGGTGCTGTATTCTCCTCCATGTCTTTTTATTATAATTATCGTATATACTGAGTATAAACCGAACTCGGCTTATACTCGAGTCATAAATGAAAAATCTGAAGAGCGGAGCGGGGGAGGAGCTGGGGCGGGCATTTGTGGCAGGGCCGATGCGCTCACTGCGCTCCGGCCTCACCGCTCATGTATAGTTTTTAAATTCGATTATACTATACAGTTATTCTTACTATAATTCTTGTCCTCTCTGTACTTCATCACATGCGGCAGTCGGGCAGTGAATACTTCAGGCCGGGCGGACGAGAGCAGCGTGACTTGCTGATGTCACGTGCCTGCCCGGCCTGCTTTATGAATGAAGCAGGCGGCGCAGGCACGTGACGTCAGTCACACTGCGATCGCTCTCCGCCCGGCCTGAAGTATTCACTGCCCGACTGCCGCATGTGATGAAGTACAGAGGGGACAAGAATTATAGTAAGAATAACTGTATAGAATAATCAAATTTAAAAACTATACATGAGCGGTAATGGGGGATGGGGGGATGTGGATGGCACTGTTATGGGATGAGGGGATGTGGATGGCACTGTTATGGGATGGGGGATGTGGATGGCACTGTTATGGCATGGGGGATGTGGATGGCACTGTTATGGCATGGGGGATGTGGATGGCACTGTTATGGCATGGGGGATGTGGATGGCACTGTTATGGCATGGGGGATGTGGATGGCACTGTTATAGGATGGGGATCTGTGGATGCCATCCACAGCCCCCCATCCCATAAGTGCCATCCACAGCCCCCATCCCATAACAGTGTCATCCACATCCCCTCATCCCATAAGTGCCATCCACATCCCCCTTCCCATAACAGTGTCATCCACATCCCCTCATCCCATAAGTGCCATCCACATCCCCCTTCCCATAACAGTGTCATCCACATCCCCTCATCCCATAAGTGCCATCCACAGCCCCCATCCCATAACAGTGTCATCCACAGATCCCCCCATAACAGTGCGTCATTCACAGATCCCCCATAACAGTGCGTCATCCACAGATCCCCCATAATAGTGCGTCATCCACAGATCCCCCATAACAGTGCGTCATCCACAGATCCCCCATAACAGTGACATCCATTTCCACCTCGGCTTATACTCGAGTCACTACTTTTCCCAGTTTTTTTGGGGTAAAATTAGGGGGGTCGGCTTATACTCGGGTCGGCTTATACTCGAGTATATACGGTATATGTATTTAAAATTTGGCAACCAAATTTTTCATTTTAGGACCCAATTTGGGGTAATTCGGGGTATTTTTTTTTGTCTGAAGATGTCATATAGCCTAGGAAGAGACTGTGGCACTCACGAAGCACTGCAGCCTCTTCATACAAAAAAAATAAAATAAACTAAAATGGAGGGAGGGGCCCAACTTGGGTAGACAGCCCTGGGCCTATCATGCACTTAATCCGCCCCTGGCTATTCACTGGTCGTTAAAAATTGGCCATGTGAATAGACCTATTGGGCAAGATTTATCATTAGCTAAAGTCACTTTAATGGAGTGAAAAAGTCGCAAAAAAAATGCGCAATCGGTAAAATTGCGCATTTTTTTGCGACTTTTTTAAGCTCTGCACTAAGCTCTCCAGTTTTGTAACAGTGGGCATGTTGTCTTATGTAAATGAATCTCTAGACAGATTTACTATTGCAATTATTTAAAAAGTCGCTAAAAAGTCGCAAAAAAATGCGCAATTTCACTCCAGGGAGGACCATGCTTTTCTTATGCGACTTTTTAATAGAACATGCGACTTTTTTGTAAAGACGTGCGACTTTTGTAAAGCCGCTTACTGAAGGATAAACTGCTACCGTCAATCCACATTTATCACAGTATTAAAGGACCATTAATAAATCTGACTAACTAAAAGTGACTTTGGGCAGATGTGAAAGTGGAGTAAGATGTAAGTGTAATGATAAATCTGGCCCATTGACTTTAATTCATTCTAAAAATGGCCAGCTGATAGCCATTACTTAGGCCTCTTTCACACTTGCGCTCTGAGGATCCGGCAGGCACTTCCGTCCCGCCGGATCCGTCAGAACGCAAGTCGCCTGAAAGCATTAGAAGACTGATCAGGATCCTGATCAGTCTTCGAAATGCTTCAGGTTACTATGGCAGCCAGGACGCTATTAAAGTCCTGGTTGCCATAGTAGTAGTGGGGAGCGGGGAGCGGTATACTTACCGTCCGTGCGGCTCCCGGGCGCTCCAGAATGACGTCAGAGCGCCCCATGCGCATGGTTTACGTGATCCATGCGATCACGTGATCCATACGTGTAGGGCGCCCTGACGTCACTCTGGAGCGCCCCCGGGAGCCGCACGGATGGTAAGTATACTGCTCCCCCGCTCCCCACTACACTTTACCATGGCAACCAGGACTTTAGCGTCCTGGCTGCCATGGTAACCATTGAGAAAAAGCTAAACGTCGGATCCGGCGATGTGCCGAAACAACGTTTAGCTTAAGGCTGGATCCGGATTAATGCCTTTCAATGGGCATTAATTCCAGATCCGGCCTTGCGGGAAGTGTCTAGGATTTTTGGCCGGAGCAAAAAGCGCAGCATGCTGCGGTATTTGCTGCGTCCAAAAAACGTTCGGGTCCTGAACTGAAGACATCCTGATGCATCCTGAACGGATTTCTCTCCATTCAGAATGCATGGGGAGGATCCTGATCTGGATTCTTCCGGCATAGAGCTCCGAGGACGGAACTCTATGCCGGAAAAGAAAAACGCCACTGTGAAAGGACCCTTAAACGTGTAAATGAAGAAAAGGGGAATCAAGAATAAGTTAGGTTAAGAAAGGATGATATTCGGTCATAAAGACTATAGGGTTACAAGGAGAGTTCGAGAGAGGGCAGTCTGTAAGACAGTATAGGGCAGGGGTCAGCAACTTCCAACACTCCAGCTGTTGTAAAACTACGACTCCCAGCATGCACACTTGCTTGGTTGTTCTCAGGACTCCCATAGAAGCAAATGGAGCATGCTGGGAGCTGTAGTTTCACCACAGCTGGAGTGCCGAAGATGCTGATCCCTGGTATAGGGTATAAGGATCTTGTCTGGAGCTGTGTCCAGGAGAAGATGGTGGATAGTCTTTTTTCTATCTTCTTTCCTCCTCCCTGGACCCACTTTTTATCCACATTTTAGCCATTGACTATAATGTGGCACATCCTGAGCAGTCATTTAGTGATGGATAATGTTTCCATACGTCCATCTCACTTTTGTGGTTGTTCCCGGGCTTCTAAAACAAGTTAAAATACAGGTTCTTGGGATCTACACAGTGGAACTGGTTTTGTGAGTGATACACAGGAAAGTTACAGGAATTTACTGAGGTGTGGTGGACATGCAAGAAAAACCACCCTCATGGCACGAAAAGTTGACCACTGATACCACCTGCTAGGTTATAGATCTAGAGGTATGTATGTATGTATGCATACGGATCTCCGCCGAATTCCATAATACGTAATAGGGCCAGTGGACATTCCATCCGCATCCGGCAGCGCCGGATCCAGAGCATTTTGGCAGGCTGATCTCTGTTGGAACAGCCTGACGGAACTCAAACCAGTGGTGTGAAAGTAGCCTAACAAATTTATTCGAGACCCTGTTGCAAAAATGAGCGCACCCCAATGAAAGTCTTAGGAGCAAAGCTAAAGTTTAGACTACGAAATTCGAATTAACAAGAATTCATGCCCAGTTATGTCTAATTCCTTGGACAGGTGTTCAGAAAACCCCTTCCCATTTCATGCTGTCAGCAATGGCAGTATAGAGAATGATCAGTAGATCAGTAGATGTCCATGCGCTTTTTTTTTTTTTTTTTTTTTTTAAAGAACCTACAGATGCGCAGCTCCGTTCCCTCAGTTCTCTTTTGCCGGCTTGTATGCTAATTAAGACCATCGGTACATGGAGGAGGAGACAGCCGTGTTTCTGAAGGAGCGTCTTCTTCTGCCCAGCGGAGAGTGTCACAGCCAAGGAGAAGGTGAGCGTCTCCTCCTCCCTGTACCGATGCTATTTATTACCATACAGGGCGGTAGAGAGGGGAACGGAGCAGCGCATCTGAAAAACAAAAAGTGCACTTACATCTACTCATCATGCCCTACACTGCCAGGTGCTAATATTGTAATGTCAGGACCAGTGAAAGGTCCTCTTTAACAATATTATTATCGTAAAAACCTAAGTCCACTTGACTTTCCAAACGTCCATGTGTCTTATATTGGTAAGCAGACTTTGTGCTCTCTGCTCAGCGTCGTCTTCTCAGGGCATATTCTCACGAGTAATAGGGATCTCCGGCACCCTCTATGCAATGTTTCCAGGGCATGCCGTCTTTCTCATCATCATTATATCAGCTGTCTCATTTAAATACCTTTCGTATACAGCACATGATATTCTGGCACAGACAAACAGACATTAAACAGACACTGCCCTCGACATGTTTTGCCAGTAACCTGGCTTCTTCAGGGGTAATGCGTTACTGGCGAAACATGTCGGGGGCAGTGTCTGTTTTAATGTCTGTTTGTCTGTGCCAGCGATACTAGTCAGTTAGACAGTTTAATATTTAGCTAACAAGTGTGATTGCGATCATCAGTCCGTGCATGACCAGTTAGATAGTCACCATCCATACTAACTAGATATTAGCCAGGAAGATATGGCTCTTAGTACTGGTCAGGAAAATAACTGTTGTTGAAGGGGAGTCTGGGAGGTGACCAGCACCTTTAACAAAAAGGATTGTGCTCAGTCACTGCCCTGACGCTAAGTGCAGGGCTGTGATTTATCACCTTATTGTGGAGGGAGAGTGCACATCTCCTCCACATGTAACTAGTTTAGTGTATAAGATGCTGGTGCAGCAAACACTTTTGGAGGCTCACAGCCTACTTTTATATGCACTAATAAAAGTTAATTTATTTGGACTCATATCAGGGACAGGACTCCTCTCAGGTTAATTTGCATATGTATAAAATCGTTTTTTTACACAATAAAAGCACACAGAGCTATGGGGACTGGATATTGCGGATGTGCTAGCGGCCATCTAGCAACCCATGTCCTCAGCTCTGTACACAAAATCCCGGTGACAGGTTCCCTTTATTGTTTCTGGTGCAGGCACAGGTCGCAGCAGAGTGAGGGGGCGTGGCAGAAGGGGTTACTCGAGAGGCCTGAGCTCTGTGTCAGCTAGTGGTCGTGTCTTGACCAGCAACCCAGCTGGTTCTTGATGGGTTGACTCAATCTTCGACTTCATCGCAAGTGACAGCAGTGCCAGCAGTCTGAGTCTAGAGTCGCTGATGAGCAGGTAGACATAGAGCAGAACCTGAACCAGCAGGTGGTGGCAAGCTGTCCTACCCGGCCAGTACTGTGGCATCAGAGCGGGTGTTTAGTGCGGCGGGGGCCATAGTTATCCCAAGACGAACTCGCCTGTCCACCCAAAATGTGGAGAGACTGACCTTTGTCAAGATAAATCAGGCGTGGATCAGCCAGGATTTCCACCCACCAATGCCTGATGCATCAGACTAGATCATCCATGGTGCCACACCAACAGTTTGAACACATAGATCGGTTTCTTCTGGCTACCTGCCTCAGCTACTATTCTGATGCTGCCACCCGCCTGATGCCACACATCTGATGCCAAGTGCTCCTTCTTTCATCCACCTTTGTCGGCGGGTACTGATAGTGCCACCCACCTCCCTACTCTGTCACCGGGTCACTCTGTGGTCTCTGCATGCTGCTGCCACCTCCACACTATGTCACCTTGCCACTCTGTGGTCTCCTCATGCTGCTTCCACCTCACCACTATGTCATAGGCCCACTCTGTGGCCTCCTGATTCTGACGCCACCTCCACCTTCTGTCACTCTGTCCACTATTTGCCGTTCAGCTGTGTAGTCATATGTGGTAAAGCCCTTTTACTGTGTATTAGTGGCAAAAGAAAAGATATTTGCCATTCAGCGGTGCAGTTATATGTGGTAAAGCCTTTTTACGTATATTAGTGGGAAATAGAGGTGGCTAAACTCCGCTGCTCTGCATCTCTTGTGAAGTCAATGTGAAAGTGAAAATAACAACATGACATCACGTTTCAAACACTGCGCGCTTACGTGATAACGTCCTTATCAGGGCACGCTGCACTGTCGGGAACAGAGGAGCGTGTGTGTGCGCTGCGGAGTGCGGGTGCGGCGCCGCACATCGATAAGAGCTGCACACCAATACAGGTGAATACACTATGCACTAACCCTGCACAAAAATGCAACTATCTCACAACAGCCTGCATCTATCTGCGGTATTGCTTACTGGACACTACAGGGACTTCTTTGCAGCACAGAAACAGCGCGAGCACTGCATCTCGCTCTTCCAGCACAGACCTACTTCCTCTGCTAAGTCCCGTTGACTTCAGATTACTCCGCCTCAGGTGCCGTAACTGACAGCCTATAAACCTCTGTTGAAAAGCCTTTAGTGGCGTATATACGTGGAAAAAGGAGAATAAACTCGGTATTCACTGTTCCAGTTATATGTGGTAAAGCCTTTAGTGGCGTATATCAATAGAAAAAGAAAAATTTATTCGGCGTTTCATTCACGTGTCATTTCTGTTTTGGATCCTCTCCTGTTTTTTTTTGGCATTAACAATACTGATGGATTACTGAGCAAATGCTGACCGAGTGAAGGCGGATGCTCCACAGACAGGATCCATTTTTTGTGGGTTATTGTTGTACCGGATCAGAGGAAAGGCAAATTAATCAGTGACATCAACACAAACTTACTGCTGACACCCTTTCCACTCTGTCAGGGGGCTCTACTTGTATCAGCGCTTAATAGAACAGGTTCTGTAGACATCTATGTGGAATCAGCTGACGAAGCTGTAAAAGGAGTGCGCTTCTTCTTGATGCTAACATCGACCTGTAAGGCTGAGTTCATACTTGAATTTTGGTCAGTTTTGGCCCCGTGACTGCCCGAATAAGTGAAATATGCAGTGATTCTAAGAGCGAACCCTGTCATCTAGATGTCATATTGTCTCACAGTATTAGTTCACTACCACAGCAGACTCCTTATGCATGTTACTGCAAGGCACGGTGCTCTACACCCCTATAAAGGCTCTCTGCAGCCTGGAAATAGCCGCTTTGTTAACGTAATTGCTACACTGGATTGAAGCAAATTTTTTCCAAAAATTTGGCCAACCAGCCGAATCTAATTTTTGAAAAATCGCTCAACTCTATATATGTTGTATGAGCTGTATAATACAGTATATACTGTATTACATGTTCATTCTGATTATAGTTTATAGGCTACTATATAACATGTTTCTATAATATAGACCCAGTATTATAACTGCTATATTAATATTGTATATGACCTGTATGTGATGTATAACCTGTATAGATGGTACAATTGTGTCGAAATTATATAATTGGTATGGCTAGTATACAATTTGTTTATATGGTATTATATAGTGTAAGACCTTTCAGTATAGTCATATTCAAGATGTATTATCTGTGTATATGGTGCATAAACAATATATATAATGTATAATGGGTGAAAGTGTTTTTGTTTTTGTTTTTAAGGTCCTACATTTGCTTGTATAGCTACCATTTGTAATATAGCCTTTAGTGGGAATATCATGTGTGCCTTATGTATATGGTCAATTATAGCTCAAATCTTCTGATTCCATATCCAGGTGCCCTACGCATTCCCACCGTTTCCTTCTCTGAAGAAGAGCAAACGTTACAGCTCTGGCCGAGCTTGGAGAATACATTAGAAGAGGTATAGTATGTCTGCCATCTGGAGTGTTCATGTTACTAAATATTAGTAGTGATATCCTCTCCTAATATGCTACTACCAGGTCCTGCTGACATGTAGAATAGTATTCCCACAAATCCTTTCAAATTAGTTATGTATGCTTTCATTGCTGTATTTGTGTAGCAGTTAGTGTGGATGATAAGTACAGTGCATTTCGAAAGTCTTCAGATACTTTCACGTTTTCACATTTAAGGTATGTTGCAGCGTTTTCTAAAATAAAAAAATCAAGTTTTCTCCCATGAATCTGCATTCAATCCCCTTAATAAAACATTGAAAACTGAATTTAAGAAATGTCTGCAAATTTATTAAGAATGAAAAACTAAAATTCAGACTCTTTGCTATGACACTTGAAATTTAGCTCTGGGCCTCCCCTTTCTTCATTATCTTTGAGACCGGATTGTGTAAAGGCACAAGAGTGCAAAAATTCTGCTGCACTGAAAGTCCCCAAGAGCACAGCAGTATTCATAATTCTTAAATGGAAGAAGTTTGTGAGAACCAGGACTCTTCCTAGAGCTGGCCTCCCCACCAAACTTAGTCATTAGGGGAAAGGGGGAAAGATCCTGTGTGCAGATGAGAGAAACTTCCAGAAGGTCAACCATGACTGCAGCACTCCAACAATCTGGGCTTTATGGCAGAGTTGTAGAGGGAAGTGCATGTGAGCTGTCATATCACCACACCAGCCGACATGTAGCAGAGAGCATGCCCTGCCAGATTTAAATAACCCAGCGGCCTATCGCTTGGCAGTTAGGCGGAGCAGCCCCTGCTGAGGATCATCCCTTAGAGGACGAGCAACCTTGACTGTGTAACCCTTTATCCCTCTAGACAACGAGCATTAAGCTCTACATAAAGTATTAACCCTTTACCTGCCTCATTCCCTGTAACCAAGATAACAGGTCACAGTGAAGGTCATTTAGTGGCCCAGCCAGTGCCCTGACTTAAATGTCTCTGGAGAGACCTGAAAATGGCTGTCTATCGAGAGCCCCTTCAGCCTGACAGACCATAAGAAGAACTGTGGAGAAGAACAGCAGAAAATCTCCAAAACCAGTTGTGCAAACCTTGTGGAGTCGTAATCACTGTCAAAGGTGCTTCAACTAAATACTGAGTAAAAGGCCTGAATACTTATGTTAATGCAAGATTTTAGTTCTTCCTTTTTAATAAATTAGCAAAGATTTCTATCTATGTCTATTACTCTGCTTCAGTCTTGTTTCTTTTGAGCTAATTCTTTTAGCGCTGTTCTTATTAACTTCAACTTTTCTTCCATATATAACACTGCCACCTCCGCAGCAGATAGTCCATGTACAAACACGTGTTGCATAAAGTATCACAAAATGGCGGTATGCATAAAATGGTGGTTTAACTGTTTAATCTTGTCATTCAACATAAATGGTGAATATATTTCTCTCTTTAGTGTCTGTACTTTCACTCTAAGTTATTTAAGCACTTTATAATCACTCTGAGAGGTATATCTCAGGTTTTACCAATAGTTTGATTTAGTTTGATTTGCGCAGTTTGTGCGTAGTTTGGTTGCAGTTTGACCCTAGTTTGGTCGCAGTTTGGTGGAACTGTAAACAAACATATACAACTGGTCTCAGTATATAGTTCTGATCACAGTATTACTAATATGAAAATTATATAACCGTTCTAAATACCTATTTGGCCTCTTGTTCCCATAAAACACAGCTCTGACTGGAAATGTCTGTCCAGCTCCTCTTCTCTCCTCTATACTGACTCCAGAAGATTCTGCTAGGGGATTTCCTACACATACTCAGTGTGAGGTTGGCTGTGATTGGTTAAGACTCCTGGGCAGTAACAACAGTTTAACTCTATGCTTTCTGTTGTTAATTCTGCTGTGTCTTTGAGCTTACCTTACATTCATTTACTGAATCTTAAAGGCATATTATCTTTTCTTCTTCTGTGAACACAATAGATAACTGTTATATGACATCCAGAAACATGAAGTCACTGTAAATGACTCTCTTTCTGTTTCTGTATTAAAATTATTGGCAAGTCTAGCTATATAAACATGTAAGTCATAACAACCTAGGACACGTCTTTGCTGGCCAGCTACAATAGTAACTGATTCATGGACCTAGCATATAGTGAAATAATTGGACAAAAGTTGGACGCATTAAATAAAAAGTAAATGAGTATTCCCATGTTGACATTCCACAGGATATGGCATAAATGTCTGATAGGAAGAGGTCCCAGTGTGATCCTGTCTTATGCTGACATGAATGGAGAGGTCCTTCTGACCTTGTTTACAGCCTTTGGCATTAGGAAGCCGCATTTGTAGCGTGGAGGTGATCTGGACATACATGCCGTGATACTTACTGGATGAATAAAGGAAATATTGATTAATTGCAATCCTACATTGAGTTCTTTGCCCATTGTTTCTAATAGATTATAGATAGTATCCTACCACAGAGCACCAGCGTTATTGGCTAGAGTGCTAACCAGGAATTACACAATTAATGGAGAGGTGGCCAGGCTATGCGGCTATCTTCGCTCACCTCTATCAGAGTTCCTAAAATAGGCCCGTAAGCCTGCTTGGCTGTTGTCAGAAGTCCCCTAAGATTGAATTAAGAAAGCTGCACATGCGCAGCCATGGCTCCATTCACAGCTGTGTGAGATGGGTCCAAGATACAGTATGTGCAGGTCCCACCACTTGGACTTGCTCCTATTAGACATTTACGGCATATCCCGTGGATATGCTATAAACGTCCAAATGGGAAAACACATTTAATCATGGCAAATTGTGCCCAGATTTGAGACGTCTTAAGATTTTCCTCTACTTACAGAGTTGATAAGGTTATCAAATAGGGGCATGGCCTCCAAAGCTCAGCACAATTAACGTATTTTAGGCCCATTCACTTAAATGGGATTGAGCGGCACGGAAGACATGTGACTTACGAACGTGATGTTACAGGGCAAAAAAGAGGTTGCAGTGCTCTCTCAACCGTCATGTTCTCTTCGAGTAGCTAATAAGTGGGAGTTCTGGAGCTGGATCCCGCCAATCAGATATCAATAACCTTCTCTAAGGATAGGTCATCAAAACTCCCCGAAAACCCATTTAATAAAGTTTGGGGGAGGGCATAAACCTTGCTCAATCCCCATCTGGCCCCTAGCGTGCAAATTCCAATAAATGTACACTGCTCAGCACTGTCCACCTAGATGGAAGAGGAAAGCTGCCCACGGGTAAAGGGAGGAAGTTATTAAGGGCTGCATGCTATAAAATTGCCATCAAAAAGTCGTGAAAACTATTGGCCTCCAGCAGCAAGACACATACTATAATTTAGTCCGGGAGCTGGCATAACCTGTAGTAAAAATCTATACCAGCTCGTAGCTAGTGTAGATTTCATTTTCTGGTGTATGGACAGGCAAAGATGTGCCAAATTTATTAAGAAGCCTGTGCCTCCACACTTTGGACTAAGACTGGCATACAAAATTCCCTTCTTATGCAACCTTTGTGTCACAATTCTCAAAGTAAGCCAACCTATAGTTGACATAGAGTCAGAGAAAAGTGTCTATCCCTGCACCACATTTATCATCCAGCCTGAGCCTCTGTGATAAACCTGGGTCAGGTCTAGACATCCTGTCTAACGTTACACCATCTGCAGGCTTAGCATCTACCTGTAGCTACACATCTCAGCAGCTATGGAGTGTACCAGGAAATGTCCTGACTAGATGAGCGAATCGATTTTGGATGAAACATCCGGCTGATTCGTATAAACTCAGTCAATACTGCGAGGGAGCGCTATTAGTAGTAGTATAGAATGGATTGGCTCAGATGAGCCGAAGTTATTACTGCGAAGTCTCGCGTGACTTTGCGTAATAAATTCATAGATTCAATTTTGCTGTAAAAACATTTCCGAACTCGGGTTCGGTGGAACTGAACCCGTGTTTGGGAAATGGTTTTTTAACAGTAAAATTGATCTATATAGTTATTACGCGAAGTCAAGCGAGACTTCCCAGGTAGTAACTTCGGCTCATCTGAGCCAATACATTCTAATACTATACTACTAATAGCGCCCCTCCGTACAGTATTGGACTGAAGTTTATACGAATCAACTTCGGATGTTTCATCCAAAGCTCGATTCGCTCATCCCTAGTCAGAACAATTTCCTTAGTACACCCATAGCTGCTTTGAGATGTGGTAACACACAGGGGTAGATGTACTAAGCCTGTAGATGGTGTAACGTTAGACAGGAGTGTTGGACCGAAGTTTTATGCGAATCGATTTCAGATGTTTCATCCAAAGTCGATTCGCTCATCCCTAGTATCATGGGAGGCTTCCCGTTGGCAACATTTACTAAGTAATTTACTAATTCACTAATGCTTAACCCACATGGTAAGCTGAAGCTCCACCTTTAAAGTCACTTTAAAGAATATATTTGGGAATTTCCATGCTTTCCTGTCTAGGCTGTCAGCAGGACGCAGGTTGTCCTATGTTAGTCGGTTTATCTAGTCCTTTGAAATTTTATAAAGTGCTCATGGGCAAGTCGGTTGATGGTTGAACAGCAGTTGAACAAACATCTAGTGAACGTTTGTTTCACAGATACGGCCATACACATATTAGACCATATTGGCCATTACACTTGTTCCATACATGTTCAGTGAAACCTGGCAATGGATGAAAGATCTTTAGTCTATCGAATGAAAATATTAACCCCTTAGTGACGAATGACGTACTATGTACGTCATGATGTGGTGTTAGTTGCCTCATCATGACATGTATAGTACGTCATGAAACGAAAGTGTCACTGCAAGTATACATGCGGTGACACCGGCATCTTAACGGGTGTAACAGTCAGGAGAGCTGTCCGGGCACCTGTCAGGAGACCAATCACAGTGGCGCCCTGTTTCCTCGATTCTGTGATTGGTCACTCAGATCTGAGTGACCAATCGCAGCACATCCTGCTTGCTGGCAGGGAACAAATCACACAGCGCAGCTCCAATCTCCTCATTGTGACAGTTACACCTCAGGAGACCGGAGCTGCGCTGCCCTGGTCTCCTGTCAGAGTTCCCCCAAGTGAATAAACACCCCACAGTGCCCCAAATACACACTGTTCACCTGACACCCCATCCTCCAACCACCCTTCCTCCCCACAGAACATCAGTGTTTTTTTTTTATAAAATAGTGTAATATATAGGTCAATAGGTAACTTGAAATAGTTGAGGTTAGAGTTAGGCGTTTGTTAAAAAAATATATATATATATATATATAAAGTACTAGTAATTAGATGGGTTTAGCTAGTTCGCCAGAGTACTGGCAGTTAGCTAGAAATAGTTTAGGCGTCTGAAAAAAAAGAAAAATATACTAAAAAATATATATAAAATTACTGGTAATTAGCCGTAGTTAGTTAACCTGAGTACTGGCAGTTAGATAGAAATAGTTCGGAGTAGTGTTAGGGTAAGAGGTTTGAAAAAAAATCTAAAAATATATATATAAAAAAAAAAATATACAAAAATAATATATATATAGAACATGTTTGGACTAGTGTTAGCGGTTTGAAAAATTTCAATATATATATATATATAATAGTTTGCAGCATATAAAATGGCTGCAATTTATCTGTTCTGATACTGAAAGTGCTAGCGAGACAGAACAGTTTCAAATTTTGTCATCATCCGCTAACACTAGTGATGACGAGCCACAGCAAAGTCGCAGACGAGACTCTTTGCCTGGCACTAGCGCCATTGACCCCAAATGGATGCCCACAGTTATATACTCCGTCTGTTCCAGAATTTAATACTGTCGCAGGCATCCTTTATAATGTTATGGGGTTTAGGGGTAGAATTTTTAAAATCTTCGTATCAGAACAATTGGTAAATTTGATGGTTGAGCAGACCAATTTATACCCTGCTCAACTCATCGCTAGTCACCCCACTCTCATATTACGCCAAGAATGGCGCACGATGCCCTGTTGTTTTTGGGGCCTCCTTCTAGATATGGGTCTCATAAAAAAACACTATGATATCTTATTGGTCTTCTGATGTACAGGGAAGTAATGATGACAAGACAGCGATTTATGACAACCCTGCACTTTGCTGACAACACACAGTGCCCCCACGTAATGACCCCAGCCATGACAGGCTTTATAAAATTAGGCCCCTTATAAATTATTTAAAGGAAAATTTAAAGAGGCCTACACCCCAGAAAAAACATTGTTGTGGACGCAGTCACTTGTCCTTTTTAATGGTAGGCTTCATTTTTGCCAATATTTGCCAAGGAAGAGGGCACGATTTGGGCTAAGAATTTATAAGCTCTGTGAGAGTGGATCTGGCTACAACTATAAATTTAGAGTGTATGAAGGCAAAGATACCCAGTTTTGCCCTCCTGAATGCCCCCCTTCCCTCAGTGTGGCAGATAAAATAGTGTGGGATCTTTTGCACCCTCTTTTAGATAAGGGGTACCACTTGTACGTCGACAATTATTACACCAGCCTACCCCTTTTCAGGTGCCTTTCAGTCAGAAAGACAGTGGCATGTGGCACCATATGCCGCAATCAAAGAGGCCTGCCCAAGCCTTTTAAGCAACCAAAAATTGAAGTCTGGGGAAATAAAGGGCCTTTGCAATGGGGACATCTTACTTGTAAAATATCGAGACAAAAAAGATGTCCTCATAATAACATCTATACATCCAGGCAGTAGCAGCCCTGTTCCTGTGCGCGGCACAAATACCACCGTCTGTACGCCTATCTGCATACAGGATTACAATAAATATATGGGTGGGATGGACCTTGCAGACCAAATGCCGCAGCCCTATAGCGCGGTCAGGAAATCCCGCATTTGGTATAAGAAACTCATAAGTCCACCTTATGCAAGTAGCCCTGTGTAATTGCTTTGTCATGTTCCAAAAAGCAGGGAACCAAGGAACATATCTTGATTTTTAAGACCAAATCTTTAAAAATTTAATATTTGGAGAGCAGAGCCAGGATAGCAGTGGGATAGCGTCATCTAGTCATGCCAGCAGAATTATCCCAGGGCAACATTTCCCATCAGAGGAGCCCCTACTGCGAATAAAAGCAGAGCCCAAAAGAGATGTAGGGTCTGTTACAAGAATGGGATACGGCGGGATACCATATACCAATGTGACACCTGTCCAGATAAGCCTGGACTTTGCATTTAGCAGTGTTTCCGCATTTACCATACTTCCCTAGATTATTAATTTAATGAATTTACACTTATTTTACTTCTTTTATGCACTTTTGGCATTTTTAATTTATTATGCAATCCACTGTTTTTTAACACTCCACATTTCATTATATTAGCCAATTATAATTTGGAAAATTATAGACAATTATTAGACATGCAGTGCAGAGGAGGATGAGGCAGCTCTTTATCTCAGTGTTGTGAAGTATCTTGTCCTCCCATGTGATTAGAACAGGTTTTGTGTGCACTAATAGGATGGCGGCCATTTTATTTCTCCTAATAATTGCTCCCTAGACAAAACGAGCTATTATAACTAATGTAAGGTATTTGGGAATGTATTTATAATGAAGTAATATTTCAGTATTTTCATTTTCTTCATTCCCAGAGAACCCCTTTAACTAAATATATCTCTTATGACGTGAGGCTCAAATGCAGTTGCCATGCTGTTCAGAATCATAGGAACACTTCTGAACATGAGATTTGCTGTATTTTACCCAGCCCCTTGTCGAGAGCAGCATTGTGTCTGGAAAAAAAAAGCTGAAGGAGCCATCCATAGATGTTAAAGGGGTTGTTCCACGAAAAATATTCTACAGTTTTCTAACCAGTTCCAGGATCTGAATACTTATTTAATTGCATGTAATTAAAAATGTAGCATAGCCTCTGAGTTATTCAATAAAATTAACCCCATTTTGGAAAGAAGACACCCCAAGGTAATTTTTATTTTTGGCACACGTTAGCGGAAATTGATATTTTTTTTTTTACAAAGTCTCTATTTCACTAACTTGTGACAAAAATAAAATTTACATGAACTCACCATACCCCTCACAGAATACCTTGGGGTGTCTTCTTTCTAAAATGGGGTCACATGTGGGGTATTTATACTGTCCCTGGCATTTTAGGGGCCCCTAAAGCGTGAGAAGAAGTCTGGAATCCAAATGCGTAAAAATGCCCTGTGAAATCTAAAGGTACTCATTGGTTTTAGGGCCCCTTTGCGATCATGGCTGCAAAAAGTGGCACACATGTGGTATCGCCGTACTCAGGAGACGTAGGGCAATAAGTTTTGGGGTGTATTTTTATATATACCCATACTTTGTGTGAGAAATATCGCTGTAAAACGACAACTTTAAAAAAATTTTATACAAAGTTGTCAGTTTACAGAGATATTTCTCTCACCCAACATGGGTATATGTAAAAATACACCTAAAACACATTGCCCTACTTCTCCTGAGTACGGCGATACACATGTGTGCAACTTTTTGCAGCCTAGGTGACGTAAAGGGGCCTAAATTCCAACGAGTACCTTTAGCTTTTACATGGCTGCTCACAATTTAGCCCCGCCCAAAATGCCAGAACAGTAAACACACCCCACAAATGACCCCATTTCGGAAAGTAGACACCCCAAGGTATTCACTGAGGGCATAGTGAGTCCATGGGAGATTTTATTTTTTTTTGCCAGAAGTTAGCAGAAATGGAAACTTTATTATTTTTATTTTTTTCCTCAGAAAGTGTCATTTTCCGCTAACTTGTGAAAAAAAATGAAATGATACATGAACTCACCATGCCCCTCCGCGAATACTTTGGGGTGTCTTCTTTCTAAAATGGTGTAATTTGGGGGGTATTTATACTATCCTGACATTCTAGCACCTGAAGAAACATCACAGGTGCTCAGAAAGTCAGAGCTGCTTCAAAATGCGGAAATTCACTTTTTTGCACCATAGTTTGTAGACGCTATAACTTTTACCCAAACTAATAAATATACACTTATTGGATTTTTTTTTTATCAAAGACATGTAGAACAATACATTTAGAGAAAAATGTATATAGAAATGTAGTTTTTTAAAAAAAAATTTACAACAGAAAGTGAAAAATGTCATTTTTTTGCAAAAATGTCGTTAAATTTTTATTAATAGCAAAAAAAGTAAAAATGTCAGCAGCAATGAAATACCACCAAATGAAAGCTCTATTAGTGAGAAGAAAAGGAGGTAAAATTCATTTGGGTGGTAAGTTGTATGACGGAGCAATAAACGGTGAAAGTAGTGTAGTGCAGAATTGTAAAAAGTGGTCTGGTCATTAAGGGTGTTTAACCCCTTTAGGACACATGACGTACCGGTACGGCATGTTTCCCGAGTCCTTAAGGACACATGACGTATCCGGTACTTCATGAGTTGTTCCGATCACTGCTGCTCAGCTGGCAGTGATCGGAACAAGGTACCTGCTGAAATCATTCAGCAGGTACCTTGTTACAATGCCCAGTGGGGTCCTGTGACCCCCCCATATGGGCGATCGCTGCAAACCGCAGGTCAATTCAGACCTGCGGTTTGCAGCGCTTATGTGATCTCTGATCCCGCGGTCTGTGACCGCGGGATCAGAGAGTTAATTGCCCCATAGTATTGATTTTTACCCCCTGCAGCCCCCAATCATATTATGTGGTTGCGGGGCGGCGGAGAGGCGGGCGGGATCGCAACTGCGATCCCCGCCCGCCTCCTCTGTAATCTATCCCTGGTGTCCAGTGGGTCTATCAGAGTGTCAGCACATTGCTGACACTCTGATAGAGACGGCTGGCATCTGTGCTGCAGATGCCAGCCGCTTAACCTCTTCCGTACCGCGGTCCGTACGGACCGCGGTATGGAAGGGTTGACAGGGAGGAGCTCCCTCCCTCTCCCCATCGGGGGCTGCTGTGCCTTTGCAGCCCCCAACAGGATGGGATCGCAGAGGGAGGGTGCTCCACTCCCTCTGCTTCAATCACCCGCTGCCCTCTTATGGCAGCGGGTGATAGTTGCCATGGAGACAGGACGCTTTCAGAGCGTCCTGCTCTCCATGGTGCTGAAAGTCTGAATAGACCTGCTGAAGGTCTATTCAGACTTTCTAAAGTACAAAATACAGTACAGTGCACTATATAGTGTACTGTACTGTATTACTACTAGACACCAGATCCACTGGATCTTTCAGAACCAAGTGGGTCTGGGTCCAAAAAATGTAAAAAGTGAAAAAAAGTAAAATGAAAAAAACACATATCACTGAATAAAAATTAAAAAAATAAAATACACTACACATATTAGGTATCGCCGCGTCCGTAAAAACCTGCTTTATAAAAATATCACATGACTGAACTCCTCAGGTGAACGCCATAAAAAAAAAAAACCTAAAAAATGGTGTAAATAAGCCATTTTTTGGCACCTTACATCACTAAAAGTGTAATACAAAGCGATCAAAAAGGCGTTTGCCTTCCAAAATAGTACCAATCAAACCGCCATCTCATCCCGCAAAAAACTAGCCCCTATCTAAAACAATTGGCCAAAAAATAAAAAAACTATGCCTCTCAGACTAAAACATGATTTTTTTTGTTTCAAAAATGCTTTTTAGTGTTAAATGTAAAAAAAAATTAAAAAGTAGACATATTGGGTATCTCCACGTCCGTAAGAATCTGCTCTATAAAAATATCACATGACCTAACCCCTCAAGTAAACACTGTAAAAAAAAATAATAAAAACTTTGTCAAAAAGCAATTTTTTTGCCACCTTACATCACAAAAAGTGTAATAGCAAGCGATCAAAAAGTCATATGACCCCCCAAATAGTGCCAATCTAACCGTCACCTCATCCCGCAAAAATAATACCCAACCTGAGACAATTGCCTAAAAACTGAAAAATATATGGCTCTCAGACTATGGAGATACTAAAACATGTTTTTTTTTCATTCAAAAAGGATATTATTGTGTAAAACCAAAATAAATAAAAAAGGTATACATATTATGTATCGCCGCGTCCGTAAGGACCCGCTCTATAAAAATATAACATGACCTAACCCCTCAGATGAACGTTGTAAACATAAAAAATAAAAACGTTGTCAAACAAGCCATTTTTTTGTCACCTTACATCACAAAAAGTGTAATAGTAAGCGATCAAAAAGTCATATGCACCCCAAGATAGTACCATTCGAACCGCCATCTCATCCCACAAAAAATGAGCCCCTACATAGGACAATCGCCTAAAAAAAAAAAATATATGGCTCTCAAACTATGGAGACACTAAAACATGATTTTTTTTTGTTTTAAAAAATGATATTATTGTGTAAAACTTATATAAATAAATAAAAAGTATACATATTATGTATCGCCGTGTCCGTCACAACCTGATCTATAAAAATAACACATGACCTAACCCCTCAGCTGAACACAGCAAAAAAAAAAATAAATACGGTGTCAAAAGCCATTTTTGTCACCTTACATCACAAAAGTGTAATAGCAAGCGACCAAAATGTCATATGCACCCCAAGATGGTGTCAATCAAACCGCCATCTCATCCCGCAAAAATGAGCCCCTACATAAGACAGTCGCCCAAAAAATAAAATAAAACTATGGCTTTCAGAATGTGGAGACACTAAAAAAATTATTTTCAAAAATGCTTTATTATGTAAAACTGAAACAAAAACCCCAAAAGTAGTCATATTTGGTATTGTCGCGTCCGTAACAACCTGCTCTATAGAAATAGCACACAATCTAACCTGTCAGTTCAACTATGTAAATAACAAAAATAAAAACAGTCCCAAAACAGCTATTTTTTTGCAAATTTTCCATTTTAATCCATTTTTCCAGTAACAAAGCAAGGGTTAACAGCCAAACAAAACTCAATATTTATTGCCCTGATTCTGTAGTTTGCACAAACACCCCATATGTGGTCGTAAACTACTGTATCGCCAAACGGCAGGGCACAGAAGGAAGGGAACGCCATATGGTTTTTGGAAGGCAGATTTTGTTGGACTGGTTTTTTGACACTATGTCCCATTTGAAGCCCCCCTGATGCACCCCTACAGTAGAAACTCCCAAAAAGTGTCCCCATTTTGGAAACTACGGGATAAGGTGTCAGTTTTGTTGGTACTATTCTAGGGTAAACATGATTTTTGGTTGCTCTATATTACACTTTTTTTGAGACAAGGTAACAAAAAATAGAAATTCGGAAATTTCATCTCCATTTGCCAATAACTCTTGTGGAACACCTAAAGGGTTAACAAAGTTTGTAATACTGGTTTTGAATACCTTGAGGGGCGTAGTTTCTTAGATGGAGTCACTTTTATGGAGTTTCTACTCTAGGGGTACATCGGGGGGCTTCAAATGGGACATGGTGTCAAAAATCCAGTCCAGCAAAATCTGCCTTCCAAAAACCATATGGCGTTCCCTTCCTTCTGTGCCCTGCCGTTTGGCGATACAGCAGTTTACGACCACATATGGGGTGTTTCTGAAAACTACAGAATCGGGGCAATTAAAATTGAGTTTTGTTTGGCTGTTAACCCTTGCTTTGTTACTGGAAAAATGGATTCAAAGGAAAAATTTTCAAAAAATTGAAATTCTGAAATGTTATCTCCATTTGCCATTAACTCTTGTGGAAAACCTAAAGGGTTAATGACGTTTGTAAAATCAGTTTTGAATACCTTGAGGGGTGTAGTTTCTAGAATGGGGTCATTTTTGGATGGTTTCTATTATGTAAGCCTCACAAAGTGACTTCAGACCTGAACTGGTCCCTAAAAAGTGGGTTTTTGAAAATTTCTGAAAAATTTCAGGATTTGCTTCTAAACTTCTAAGCCTTGTAACGTCCCCAAAAATAAAATGGCATCCCCAAAATGATCGATACATGAAGTAGACATATGGGGAATGTAAATCAATAACTTTTTTGGCAGTATTACTATGTATTATAGAAGTAGAGTAATTGAAACTTGGAAAATTGCAAACTTTTCTAAATTTTTGGTAAATTTGGTATTTTTTTATAAATAAAAATGAAATTTTTCGACTTCATTTTACCAGTGTCATGAAGTACAATATGTGACGAAAAACAATCTCAGAATGGCCTGGATAAGAAAAGCGTTTTAAAGTTATCACCACATAAAGTGACAATGGTCAGATTTTGAAAAAATGGCCTGGTCCTTAAGGTGAAATAGGGCCGTGTCCTTAAGGGGTTAAGCTAGGGGGGCTGAGGTGGTTAATAGATGCAGTGTGTACAGGTATATATTATACACAGCAGTGTACTCATATATGAGGTACGATATATGCAGTGCGTCCAGATATATATTGTACATACTAGGGATGTCCCGATACCATTTTTTTAAGACCGAGTACCGATACTTTTATTTAAGTACTCGCCGATACCAATTACCGATACCTCGTATAAACAGCGCCGCAGTTACTGATAGCAATGAAAACAATTAAAGCTGGAATTTGGTTGCTATTGGCTTTTCTTTTCCTTTGTACAAGTGTTAATAAATTAATAAATGGGAATATAATAGCGTTTTCAAACCAATGTGCATCCAGGGGGATCTGTTTTTGGGGATCTGTGGAGGACACACTGTTGTGGAGGATCTGTGGATGTCACCGTTATGGGGGATCTGTGGATGACGCACTGTTATGGGGGATCTGTGGATGACGCACTGTTATGGGGGATCTGTGGATAACACAGTGTTATGGGGGATCTGTGGATGACGCACTGTTATGGGGGATCTGTGGATGACGCACTGTTATGGGGGATCTGTGGATGGCACCGTTATGGGGGATCTGTGGATGGCACCGTTATGGGGAATCTGTGGATGGCACCGTTATGGGGGAATCTGTGGATGGCACCGTTATGGGGGGACCTGTGGACGTCACCGTTATGGGGGACCTGTGGACGTCACCGTTATGGGGGGACCTGTGGACGTCACCGTTATGGGGGGACCTGTGGACGTCACCGTTATGGGGGAGGGGAGCCTGTGGACATCACTGTTATGGGGGGACACCTGTGGACATCACTGTTATGGGGGACCTGTGGACATCACTGTTATGGGGGGGGGACCTGTGGACATCACTGTTATGGGGGGGGGGACCTGTGGACGAGGCTGTAATGGGGGGGGGGATCTGTGGATGACACTGTTAGGGGGCTATGTGGATGACACATATATAGCATCTTATGCTATATACATGTCATCCACAGATCCCCCCCCATTAGTGTCATCCAGATTACACTTGCGGGGGCCGGGACATGAGGCGCATGGAGGAACTGAGAGCTCAAGCTGCCCGATTCCTCCATGCGCCTCATGTCCTGCCTGCCCGCTCCGCCCACTTTATGATTACAGAAGGCGCGCGGGGCAGGAGCATGGAGGGACTGCGCATTAATAGTTAGTAATCACGGGCACAGTAAGTTAGCGTTAATGAAACAGAATATAGCCGCTGCCGAACCGGAACTTCCGGTATCGGCAGTGGTATCGGCGACATTTTTACGAGTACAAGTACTCGTGAAAATGCCGGTATCGATCCCGATACCGATACTAGTATCGGTATCGGGACATCCCTAGTACATACAGCAGTGTACTGATATGTAAGGTATGATATATACAGTGTGCACAGATATAAAGCATATACAGCAGTGTACCGATATGGGAGAGTACGATATATAATAGATGCAGTGTGTACAGGTATATAGTATATACAGCAGTGTACTGATATGTGTGGGTATGAGGTATAATAGATACAGGGTGCACAGATATAAAGTATATACAGCAGTGTACCGATATGGGAGGTACGATATATAATAGATGCAGTGTGTACAGGTATATAGTATATACAGCAGTGTGACTGATATGTTGGGTATGAGGTATAATAGATACAGGGTGCACAGATATATAGTATATACAGCAGTGTACTAACGTAAGGTATAATAAATGCAGTGAGTATAGATATATGTGGTCAGTTATCAATTACCGTCACTGTGTTAGGTACCTGAGGTATTAGGGGTCGTTGTCTGCAGTACTATACATATAAGTAAGGTATGAGGTGCAGGTCAGGTATCATGTGGCACTTTGAGGTATGAGAATCTGAATCAGTGAGGCATTAGGTACTACTATTCTGAGGTATGATGAGCCATGAGGTACGACTTCAAGTAGAAAAGGGAACTGTGGGCGGTTGGCACATGGAGAGATAATGGGAGGACCTCCTTTACCCACTCTGTTCTAGCCTGCTCTTCCAACTCCAGAGGAGGACCTCATCTAGCCAGCCACATTCCACAGCCCAGTGTGCACACCCTCCTGCAGTCACGTGGTTAACAGGAGGACATGAGCTCTTTACTACGTTTCCCGTGGTGCTTTGCAGCCAGTGTTTATGACAGTGAAGGGAGGCAGTCTGGTAGTGCAGGATGTCTAGAGCCCGCTGGAGGGGGTAGGGGTGCCCTGCTCGGGCTGCTGCTCTTTGGAGTGGGCATATTGGTGGCAGCGCTGCTTGTGAGGACCTACACTCTTCCTAGCAGCCAGGTCAGCTGGCAGGGGCCAGGGGTGGCAGAAGTGAAGTTTACACCTGATGAGAGGCAGCTGCTGAAGAGAGCATTAATAGGTGAGTGATCTCATTTCTGAGCTGTGTACAACGAGAGTATGTGACTGCTATATACAAGAGAGCATATCATATGTGAGCTGTATACATGGAGAGTATGTGACTGCTATATACAGGAGAGTATATCATATGTGACCTGTATACATGGAGAGTATGTGACTGCTATATACAGGAGAGTATATCATATGTGACTGCTATATACAGGAGAGTATATCATATGTGACTGCTATATACAGGAGAGTATATCATATGTGAGCTGTATACATGGAGAGTATGTGACTGCTATGTACAGGAGAGTTAATCATATGTGACTGCTATATACAGGAGAGTATATCATATGTGACTGCTATATACAGGAGAGTATGTGACTGCTTATATACAGGAGAGTATATCATATGTGACGCTGTATACATGGAGAGTATGTGACTGCTATATACAGGAGAGTATATCATATGTGAGCTGTATACATGGAGAGTATATCATATGTGAGCTGTATACATGGAGAGTATGTGACTGCTATATACAGGAGAGTATATCATATGTGAGCTGTATACATGGAGAGTATATCATATGTGAGCTGTGTACATGGAGAGTATGTGACTGCTATGTACAGGAGAGTATATCATATGTGACCTGTATACATGGAGAGTATGTGACTGCTATGTACAGGAGAGTATATCATATGTGACGCTGTATACATGGAGAGTATGTGACTGCTATGTACAGGAGAGTATATCATATGTGAGCTGTATACATGGAGAGTATGTGACTGCTATATACAGGAGAGTATATCATATGTGACCTGTATACATGGAGAGTATGTGACTGCTATGTACAGGAGAGTATATCATATGTGACTGCTATATACAGGAGAGTATATCATATGTGACTGCTATATACAGGAGAGTATATCATATGTGAGCTGTATACATGGAGAGTATGTGACTGCTATGTACAGGAGAGTATAATCATATGTGACTGCTATATACAGGAGAGTATATCATATGTGACTGCTTATATACAGGAGAGTATATCATATGTGACCTGTATACATGGAGAGTATGTGACTGCTATGTACAGGAGAGTATATCATATGTGACTGCTATATACAGGAGAGTATGTGACTGCTTTATACAGGAGAGTATATCATATGTGACCTGTATACATGGAGAGTATGTGACTGCTATGTACAGGAGAGTATATCATATGTGACCTGTATACATGGAGAGTATGTGACTGCTATGTACAGGAGAGTATATCATATGTGACCTGTATACATGGAGAGTATGTGACTGCTATGTACAGGAGAGTTAATCATATGTGACTGCTATATACAGGAGAGTATATCATGTGTGACTGCTATATACAGGAGAGTATGTGACTGCTTTATACAGGAGAGTATATCATATGTGACCTGTATACATGGAGAGTATGTGACTGCTATATACAGGAGAGTATATCATATGTGACTGCTATATACAGGAGAGTATATCATATGTGAGCTGTATACATGGAGAGTATGTGACTGCTATATACAGGAGAGTATATCATATGTGACTGCTATATACAGGAGAGTATATCATATGTGAGCTGTGTACAACGAGAGTATGTGACTGCTATGTACAGGAGAGTATATCATATGTGACCTGTATACATGGAGTGTATGTGACTGCTATATACAGGAGAGTATATCATATGTGACCTGTATACATGGAGAGTATGTGACGGCTATATACAGGAGAGTATATCATATGTGACTGCTATATACAGGAGAGTATATCATATGTGACCTGTATATATGGAGAGTATGTGACTGCTATGTACAGGAGAGTATATCATATGTGACTGCTATATACAGGAGAGTATATCATATGTGAGCTGTATACATGGAGAGTATGTGACTGCTATGTACAGGAGAGTATATCATATGTGACTGCTATATACAGGAGAGTATATCATATGTGACTGCTATATACAGGAGAGTATATCATATGTGACCTGTATACATGGAGAGTATGTGACTGCTATATACAGGAGAGTGTATCATATGTGACTGCTATATACAGGAGAGTATATCATATGTGAGCTGTATACATGGAGAGTATGTGACTGCTATGTACAGGAGAGTATATCATATGTGACTGCTATATACAGGAGAGTATATCATATGTGACCTGTATACATGGAGAGTATGTGACTGCTATATACAGGAGAGCGTATCATATGTGACTGCTATATACAGGAGAGTATATCATATGTGAGCTGTATACATGGAGAGTATGTGACTGCTATATACAGGAGAGTATATCATATGTGACTGCTATATACAGGAGAGTATATCATATGTGACTGCTATATACAGGAGAGTATATCATATGTGACTGCTATATACAGGAGAGTATGTGACTGCTATGTACAGGAGAGTATATCATATGTGAGCTGTATACATGGAGAGTATATAATATGTGAGCTGTGTACATGGAGAGTATGTGACTGCTATGTACAGGAGAGTATATCATATGTGAGCTGTATACATGGAGAGTATATCATATGTGACCTGTATACATGGAGAGTATGTGATTAGTATATTCATTTGTATATCATATGTGAGCTGTGTATACGGACAGTATATGTATGGATATATAATGCCTGGACTGTGTATAGGGAGAGATGTTACTATAATGGTATGAATATAAGATATATGAAGTACTGTATATATAGAGAGTATGTGATGTGAGCTGTGTATATCATGCGTGACTGAAAGAATATGTACGGAGTTTATATTATGCATTAACTGTATATGTGGTGAGTATATGGTTAGTCTATACGGCAGTTTATTATAGAGTACTAGAGATTTCCCAAATGGCAGCTTCCGGATAAACCCACAGAAGTCTTTTTAGTGGTGGAAATCGTTGGCACACAGACGGCAGTGATCAGCTTGCTTCAGCCAACACGTAAAAACAACAATACAATCCAGAATCTGAATAAATCACATAATTCTGTTTAGGACACAGTACCGTAACCCTCACAGAGTGGATGGGGACCTTGCTTTGGTCCTCTGTCTCGGCAGAGACCCTCCAGCTTTCACTCGGCTCCAAACCTCACCGTCAGCCAGGTGAACACCCCCACCTGACTCTGCTGGCTGATTTTTGTAAGTCGGTCAAAACCCGGCCTGGACCATTGGAAGTAGTCACCCACCCAGCACTATGACTACTCCCAGTAAGAGCCGTCCCGGATTAGCTTTCTCAGCTATGCTAACTAACCAAATTGTCAGTCAGCTACTGCTCTGCTGACACTTATACTATTGGCTCCTACTTCACCGAGGCCAGGAACCTCGGTGACCCATATCTCCCATCTATGATGGTTCCTTGTGCCTCCCTACAATAGATAATGTTGAATATATGTGTCCATACATTAGTATATTACCGTATATATGAGCAGATTATATCATGTATAACATCTACGGTATATAATGACTAGTCCAAATATTTTTACATTTAGTGTAAAAAGGTGTATTACTAATTCCTAATATTAAAGAGGACCTGTCACCCTAAAATGTGATGCAATCTGACAGCACCATGTAGCGCATCGACTGAGCTGAGCAGATTAAAATATCATTTTATGGGAAAATATTCAGAAAAACTTGTAATTTATACATGTAAATCTCTGTTTTTTTTGTAGTTCGGTGAATACCTATCGGTACAGGAGGGGGGTTATCACAGGGCTTGACAAATTTCCTTGGAATCTAGGAGCCAGCTAAAAAGTTAGGAGCCAGACGGAGCCGCGTCATAAAGCCCCCAGTAGATGCCCCCATAGTGCTCCCGCCCACTTCTCCATAGAGCCCCCATAATGTGCCAGTATATAGGGCCCCCATAGTGCTTCCCTCTTCAATAGGTTATATGACAGGTCAGACGCTGCCAGCGTCTAGCGATCGCTCTGGCGGCCGCCATAACATGTGGAAACCCTTACAAGGATTACAGGGTCCGGAGGGGAGGGCAGAGGGGTCCGGAGGGGAGGGTAGAGGGGTCCGGAGAAGAGGGCAGAGGGGTCCGGAGGGCACAAACACAGCGGGCACCATGACACTTTACTGAGCACTACAACCCTCAGCTAGCGCTCAGCCTCTGCAGTCCCCACATCACTGCAACTCCAACCTGGGGCTCTTCAACCCACCCCATTCTCTTTCCCCCATGTCATTCTCTTCCCCCCATGTCATTCTCTTCCCCCCATGTCATTCTCTTCCCCCCATGTCATTCTCTTTCCCCCATGTCATTCTCTTTCCCCCATGTCATTCTCTTTCCCCCATGTCATTCTCTCTCCCCCATGTCATTCTCTTTTCCCCCCATGTCATTCTCTCTTCCCTCCCATGTCATTCTCCTTCCCCCTTGTGATTCTCCTTTCCCCTTGTGATTCTCTCCTTCCCCTTGTGATTCTCTCTTCCTCTTGTGATTCTCCTTCGTCCTCTTGTCATTCTCCTTCCCCTCTTGTCATTCTCCTCCCCCCATGTCATTCTCTTTCCCCCATGTCATTCTCTTTCCCCCCATGTCATTCTCTTCCCCCCATGTCATTCTCTTCCCCCATGTCATTCTCTTCCCCCCATGTCATTCTCTTTCCCCCCATGTCATTCTCTCTCCCCCATGTCATTCTCTTTCCCCCCATGTCATTCTCTTCCCTCCCATGTCATTCTCCTTCCCCTTGTGATTCTCCTTCCCCCTTGTGATTCTCTTTCCCTCTTGTGATTCTCCTTCCCCTTGTGATTCTCTTTCCCCTCTTGTCATTCTCCTTCGTCCCTCTTGTCATTCTCCTTCCCCTCTTGTCATTCTCTTTCCCCCATGTCATTCTCTTTCCCCCATGTCATTCTCTTTCCCCCATGTCATTCTTCTTTCCCCCCATGTCATTCTGTTCCCCTCCCATGTGATTCTCCTTCCCCTTGTGATTCTCCTTCCCCTGTGATTCTCTTTCCCCTCTTGTCATTCTCTTTTCCCTCTTGTCATTCTCCTTCCCCCTCTGTCATTCTCTTCCCCCCATGTCATTCTCTTTCCCCCCATGTCATTCTCTTTCTCCCTCTTGTCATTCTCTTTCCCCCTCTTGTCATTCTCTCTTCCCCTCTTGTCATTCTCCTTCCCCTCTTGTCATTCTCTCCTCCTCTTGTCATTCTCTTCCCCCCTTGTCATTCACTTTCCCCCTCTTGTCATTCACTTTCCCCCATGTCATGCTCTCTCAGACCAGGTCCTGCAGCCAGCCTGTCCGTCATTTTATTGTATATAATGCCATTATATAATACTGTTGAGGGGCTCTGACAATAAAATCTTTCAGTCTTCTTCCCAGACGGGACCCTTCTGAGTTCTGACCCCGTAGTAGCCGCTTCCCTATAGCCACGCCCTGACCGATAGGTATTCACAGAAAGTAAAAAGGCAAAGAAATAAATGTATTACTAAATCTTTTCCCACAAAACTATGTAATAATCTGCTCAGCTCCTCCTGCTCTACAACGTGGTGCTGTCGGATTGTATTGCACTCTGTGGTAACGGTCCTCTTTAGCCCTTAAAGGGGTTTTCAAGATTTTCATACTGATTACCTATCATCTGGATAAAACAAAACAAAAAACCACCACATCTACCTGCACACATGGGACACTCAGTCCCAGCATGATGTCCTCATGCTAGGAGCGCAGGTGCAGAGTGTCCCTCGCGTGCAAGTGGATGGTTAGAAATAAGTCCATTGATTTCAATGGTGTCCATCTGGCCATAAAAACAGACAAAAATTTGACATGTTCTATTTTTGACGACAGCTATTCACAGTGGCGGATTACAGGTTGGCAGCCCCGGTTCAGCATCGCCGGGTGCCCATCGCCGACCCAACGCCCACATACTGCGGTGGGGCACGGGAGCGCATAGTTCCCTTCCCGCCGCCGATCACCGCCATAGGCTTCAGGCCAGGCCTATGCGGTAGTGAAATCCTGCCGCAGGCTGGCGTGATGACGTCATTGCGCACCTGTGTCGGGACGCAGCACTGTGACATGTGCGCGTCTGGCTCTGGACATAGGTGAGTATTTAGCTTTTAATTTTTTTATTTCATGTGGCTACTTTGGTGGACATGTGGGTGGGGACACACAGGAGGGCATATTAGTGAAGAGGCATCGAGTACATCGGGGAAATTACTATATTGGGGCTTCTGTATGGGGCAACTTACTATCTGGGGAAATTATTATGGAAGGATTACTATGTGTGGGCCCAAATTATTATGAGAGGGGCTACTATGTGGGGGCAAATTACTTTGTTTAGGCAGTGTGGGGAATTTACTTTGTTTAGGCAGTGTGGGGAAATTACTATATGGGGCAGTGTGGAACAAATTACTATGTGGGGGCAGTGTGGGGAAATTACTATATGGGGCAGTGTGGGAACAAATTACTATGTGGGGCAGTGTGGGAAACTGCAGTGTGTGGGAAATTACTGTGTGGGGCAGTGTGGAGGAAATTACTATGTGGGGAAACTACTGTCTGGGGCAAATTACTATGTGGGGGCAGTGTGGGAAACTACTGTGTGGGGAAACTACTGTGTGGGGAAATTACTGTGGGGGCGGTGTGGAGGAAATTATTATGTGGGACAGTGTGGGAGAAATTACTGTGTGGGGGCAGTGTGGGGAAATTGCTATATGGGGGCAAATTACTATATGGTGCAGTGTGTGGAGATAACTATGTGGGGGCAGTGTGGGAAATTACTATGTGGGCAAATTACTATATGGGCCAGTGTGGGATAAATTACTATATGGGGGCAGTGTGTGAGAAATTACTACGTGAGGGCAGTGTGGGGAAACTACTGTGTGGGGAAACTACTGTGTTGGGGCAGTGTGGGGAAATTACTATGTGGGGGCAGTATGGGACAAATGACTATGTGGGAGAAATTACTGTGTGGGGCAAACTACTATATGGGGGTAGTTTTGGGGAAATTACTGTGTGGGGCAAATTACTATGGGTGATTACTATGCGGATGCAGTGTGGGGAAATTACTATATGGGGCGTTGCTATTTGGGAGGCACTGTAGGGGCAATTCAATTTTTTTGGGGACACTATACAGGGATTATTGCCTGGAGCACAAGATAGGGTGTTATTATTACTGGGGAACTCTAGGGACATTATAACTGCTGTAGACACTATAGGACATTTGGGGTAATTTAACAAACTGATGTAAAGTAGAACTGGCTTAGTTGCCCATAGCAGCCAATCAGGTTCCACCTTTCATTTTTGACAGCTCTTTTGAAAATCCAGCTCTACTTTACACCAGTTTGATAAATGACCCCAATAATGTCTCTTAGGATCACTATTTTTTCAGCAGTATAGTACCTCGGACATTGGGGAGCACAACGGGCACAGTACTGGGGGTGGCAGCAGGATGACACTGTGGGGACACCAGGATGAGGAGGTTGATGGATAAATTAAGAAATCTAACGTGTCTGTGTTACAAACTCTGTAGAGATGAGATGTGGCTGAAAAAATTTGCCATGGCGGCCTTGGTCGAATAGAGAAGAAAAGGAAAGAGAAGATCAATATGACAGGAGATGTCACTGGATGTAAGAGATATGTGGTGCTGTATTCTCCTCCATGTCTTTTTTATTATAATTACCGTATATACTCGAGTATAAACCGAACTCGGCTTATACTCGAGTCATAAATGAAAAATCTGAAGAGCGGAGTGGCAGGAGGAGCGGGGGGAGGAGCTGGGGGCGGGCATTTGTGGCAGGGCCGATGCACTCACTGCGCTCCGGCCCCACCGCTCATGTATAGTTTTTAAATTCGATTATACTATACAGTTATTCTTACTATAATTCTTGTCCTCTCTGTACTTCATCACATGCGGCAGTCAGGCAGTGAATACTTCAGGCCGGGCGGACGAGAGCAGCGTGACTTGCTGATGTCACGTGCCTGCCCGGCCTGCTTTATGAATGAAGCAGGCGGCGCAGGCACGTGACGTCAGTCACACTGCGATCGCTCTCCGCCCGGCCTGAAGTATTCACTGCCCGACTGCCGCATGTGATGAAGTACAGAGGGGACAAGAATTATAGTAAGAATAACTGTATAGAATAATCAAATTTAAAAACTATACATGAGCGGTAATGGGGGATGGGGGATGTGGATGGCACTGTTATGGGATGAGGGATGTGGATGGCACTGTTATGGGATGGGGGATGTGGATGGCACTGTTATGGCATGGGGGATGTGGATGGCACTGTTATGGCATGGGGGATGTGGATGGCACTGTTATGGCATGGGGGATGTGGATGGCACTGTTATGGCATGGGGGGATGTGGATGGCACTGTTATAGGATGGGGATCTGTGGATGCCATCCACAGCCCCCATCCCATAAGTGCCATCCACAGCCCCCATCCCATAACAGTGTCATCCACATCCCCTCATCCCATAAGTGCCATCCACATCCCCCTTCCCATAACAGTGTCATCCACATCCCCTCATCCCATAAGTGCCATCCACATCCCCCTTCCCATAACAGTGTCATCCACATCCCCTCATCCCATAAGTGCCATCCACAGCCCCCATCCCATAACAGTGTCATCCACAGATCCCCCATAACAGTGCGCCATTCACAGATCCCCCATAACAGTGCGTCATCCACAGATCCCCCATAATAGTGCGTCATCCACAGATCCCCCATAACAGTGCGTCATCCACAGATCCCCCATAACAGTGACATCCATTTCCACCTCGGCTTATACTCGAGTCACTACTTTTCCCAGTTTTTGGGGTAAAATTAGGGGGTCGGCTTATACTGGTCGGCTTATACTCGAGTATATACGGTATATGTATTTAAAATTTGGCAACCAAATTTTTCATTTTAGGACCCAATTTGGGGTAATTCGGGTATTTTTTTTTGTCTGAAGATGTCATATAGCCTAGGAAGAGACTGTGGCACTCACGAAGCACTGCAGCCTCTTCATACAAAAAAAATAAAATAAACTAAAATGGAGGGAGGGGCCCAACTTGGGTAGACAGCCCTGGGCCTATCATGCACTTAATCCGCCCCTGGCTATTCACTGGTCGTTAAAAATTGGCCATGTGAATAGACCTATTGGGCAAGATTTATCATTAGCTAAAGTCACTTTAATGGAGTGAAAATGCAAAAAAATGCGCAATCGGTAAAATTGCGCATTTTTTTGCGACTTTTTTAAGCTCTGCACTAAGCTCTCCAGTTTTGTAACAGTGGGCATGTTGTCTTATGTAAATGAATCTCTAGACAGATTTACTATTGCAATTATTTAAAAGTCGCTAAAAGTCGCAAAAAATGCAATTTCACTCCAGGGAGGACCATGCTTATCTTATGCGACTTTTTAATAGACTTTTTGTAAAGACGTGCGACTTTTGTAAAGCCGCTTACTGAAGGATAAACTGCTACCGTCAATCCACATTTATCACAGTATTAAAGGACCATTAATAAATCTGACTATCCGAAAGTGACTTTGGGCAGATGTGAAAGTGGAGTAAGATGGAAGTGTAATGATAAATCTGGCCCATTGACTTTAATTCATTCTAAAAATGGCCAGCTGATAGCCATTACTTAGGCCTCTTTCACACTTGCGCTCTGAGGATCCGGCAGGCACTTCCGTCCCGCCGGATCCGTCAGAACGCAAGTCGCCTGAAAGCATTAGAAGACTGATCAGGATCCTGATCAGTCTTCGAAATGCTTCAGGTTACTATGGCAGCCAGGACGCTATTAAAGTCCTGGTTGCCATAGTAGTAGTGGGGAGCGGGGAGCGGTATACTTACCGTCCGTGCGGCTCCCGGGCGCTCCAGAATGACGTCAGAGCGCCCATGCGCATGGTTTACGTGATCCATGCGATCACGTGATCCATACGTGTAGGGCGCCCTGACGTCACTCTGAGCGCCCGGGAGCCGCACGGATGGTAAGTATACTGCTCCCCGCTCCCCACTACACTTTACCATGGCAACCAGGACTTTAGCGTCCTGGCTGCCATGGTAACCATTGAGAAAGCTAAACGTCGGATCCGGCGATGTGCCGAAACAACGCTTAGCTTAAGGCTGGATCCGGATTAATGCCTTCAATGGGCATTAATTCCAGATCCGGCCTTGCGGGAAGTGTCTAGGATTTTTGGCCGGAGCAAAAGCGCAGCATGCTGCGGTATTTGCTGCGTCCAAAAAACGTTCGGGTCCTGAACTGAAGACATCCTGATGCATCCTGAACGGATTTCTCTCCATTCAGAATGCAGAGACTGTGGCACTCACGTGGCACTCATTCAGAATGCATGGGGAGGATCCTGATCTGGATTCTTCCGGCATAGAGCTCCGAGGACGGAACTCTATGCCGGAAAAGAAAAACGCCACTGTGAAAGGACCCTTAAACGTGTAAATGAAGAAAAGGGGAATCAAGAATAAGTTAGGTTAAGAAAGGATGATATTCGGTCATAAAGACTATAGGGTTACAAGGAGAGTTCGAGAGAGGGCAGTCTGTAAGACAGTATAGGGCAGGGGTCAGCAACTTCCAACACTCCAGCTGTTGTAAAACTACGACTCCCAGCATGCACACTTGCTTGGTTGTTCTCAGGACTCCCATAGAAGCAAATGGAGCATGCTGGGAGCTGTAGTTTCACCACAGCTGGAGTGCCGGAGGTTTCTGATCCCTGGTATAGGGTATAAGGATCTTGTCTGGAGCTGTGTCCAGGAGAAGATGGTGGATAGTCTTTTTTCTATCTTCTCCCCTCTTTCCTCCTCCCTGGACCCACTTTTTATCCACATTTTAGCCATTAACTATAATGTGGCACATCCTGAGCAGTCATTTAGTGATGGATAATGTTTCCATACGTCCATCTCACTTTTGTGGTTGTTCCCGGGCTTCTAAAACAAGTAAAAATACAGGTTCTTGGGATCTACACAGTGGAACTGGTTTTGTGAGTGATACACAGGAAAGTTACAGGAATTTACTGAGGTGTGGTGGACATGCAAGACAAACCACCCTCATGACATGAAAAGTTGACCACTGATACCACCTGCTAGGTTATAAATCTAGAGGTATGTATGTATGTATGCATACGGATCTCCGCCGAATTCCATAATACGTAATAGGGCCAGTGGACATTCCATCCGCATCCGTCAGAGCTGGTTCCAGAGAATTTCGGCAGGCTGTTCTCTGTTGAAACAGCCTGACGGAGCTCAAACCAGAGGTGTGAAAGTAGCCTAACAAATTTATTCGAGACCCTGTTGCAAAAATGAGCACACCCCAATAAAAGTCTTAGGAGCAAAGCTAAAGTTTAGACTACGAAATTCGAATTAACAAGAATTCATGCCCAGTTAAGTCTAATTCCTTGGACAGGTGTTCAGAAAACCCCTTCCCATTTCATGCTGTCAGCAATGGCAGTATAGAGAATGATCAGTAGATGTCCATGCGCTTTTTTTTTTTTTTTTTTTTTAAAGAACCTACAGATGCGCAGCTCCGTTCCCTCAGTTCTCTTTTGCCGGCTTGTATGCTAATTAAGACCATCGGTACATGGAGGAGGAGACAGCCGTGTTTCTGAAGGAGCGTCTTCTTCTGCCCAGCGGAGAGTGTCACAGCCAAGGAGAAGGTGAGCGTCTCCTCCTCCCTGTACCGATGCTATTCATTACCATACAGGGCGGTAGAGAGGGGAACGGAGCAGCGCATCTGAAAAACAAAAAGTGCACTTACATCTACTCATCATGCCCTACACTGCCAGGTGCTAATATTGTAATGTCAGGACCAGTGAAAGGTCCTCTTTAACAATATTATTATCGTAAAAACCTAAGTCCACTTGACTTTCCAAACGTCCATGTGTCTTATATTGGTAAGCAGACTTTGTGCTCTCTGCTCAGCGTCGTCTTCTCAGGGCATATGCTCACGAGTAATAGGGATCTCCGGCACCCTCTATGCAATGTTTCCAGGGCATGCCGTCTTTCTCATCATCATTATATCAGCTGTCTCATTTAAATACCTTTCGTATACAGCACATGATATTCTGGCACAGACAAACAGACATTAAAAACAGACACTGCCCTCGACATGTTTTGCCAGTAACCTGGCTTCTTCAGGGGTAATGCGTTACTGGCGAAACATGTCGGGGGCAGTGTCTGTTTTAATGTCTGTTTGTCTGTGCCAGCGATACTAGTCAGTTAGACAGTTTAATATTTAGCTAACAAGTGTGATTGCGATCATCAGTCCGTGCATGACCAGTTAGATAGTCACCATCCATACTAACTAGATATTAGCCAGGAAGATATGGCTCTTAGTACTGGTCAGGAAAATAACTGTTGTTGAAGGGGAGTCTGGGAGGTGACCAGCACCTTTAACAAAAAGGATTGTGCTCAGTCACTGCCCTGACGCTAAGTGCAGGGCTGTGATTTATCACCTTATTGTGGAGGGAGAGTGCACATCTCCTCCACATGTAACTAGTTTAGTGTATAAGATGCTGGTGCAGCAAACACTTTTGGAGGCTCACAGCCTACTTTTATATGCACTAATAAAAGTTAATTTATTTGGACTCATATCAGGGACAGGACTCCTCTCAGGTTAATTTGCATATGTATAAAATCGTTTTTTTACACAATAAAAGCACACAGAGCTATGGGGACTGGATATTGCGGATGTGCTAGCGGCCATCTAGCAACCCATGTCCTCAGCTCTGTACACAAAATCCCGGTGACAGGTTCCCTTTATTGTTTCTGGTGCAGGCACAGGTCGCAGCAGAGTGAGGGGGCGTGGCAGAAGGGGTTACTCGAGAGGCCTGAGCTCTGTGTCAGCTAGTGGTCGTGTCTTGACCAGCAACCCAGCTGGTTCTTGATGGGTTGACTCAATCTTCGACTTCATCGCAAGTGACAGCAGTGCCAGCAGTCTGAGTCTAGAGTCGCTGATGAGCAGGTAGACATAGAGCAGAACCTGAACCAGCAGGTGGTGGCAAGCTGTCCTACCCGGCCAGTACTGTGGCATCAGAGCGGGTGTTTAGTGCGGCGGGGGCCATAGTTATCCCAAGACGAACTCGCCTGTCCACCCAAAATGTGGAGAGACTGACCTTTGTCAAGATAAATCAGGCGTGGATCAGCCAGGATTTCCACCCACCAATGCCTGATGCATCAGACTAGATCATCCATGGTGCCACACCAACAGTTTGAACACATAGATCGGTTTCTTCTGGCTACCTGCCTCAGCTACTATTCTGATGCTGCCACCCGCCTGATGCCACACATCTGATGCCAAGTGCTCCTTCTTTCATCCACCTTTGTCGGCGGGTACTGATAGTGCCACCCACCTCCCTACTCTGTCACCGGGTCACTCTGTGGTCTCTGCATGCTGCTGCCACCTCCACACTATGTCACCTTGCCACTCTGTGGTCTCCTCATGCTGCTTCCACCTCACCACTATGTCATAGGCCCACTCTGTGGCCTCCTGATTCTGACGCCACCTCCACCTTCTGTCACTCTGTCCACTATTTGCCGTTCAGCTGTGTAGTCATATGTGGTAAAGCCCTTTTTACTGTGTATTAGTGGCAAAAGAAAAAGATATTTGCCATTCAGCGGTGCAGTTATATGTGGTAAAGCCTTTTTTTTACGTATATTAGTGGGAAATAGAGGTGGCTAAACTCCGCTGCTCTGCATCTCTTGTGAAGTCAATGTGAAAGTGAAAATAACAACATGACATCACGTTTCAAACACTGCGCGCTTACGTGATAACGTCCTTATCAGGGCACGCTGCACTGTCGGGAACAGAGGAGCGTGTGTGTGCGCTGCGGAGTGCGGGTGCGGCGCCGCACATCGATAAGAGCTGCACACCAATACAGGTGAATACACTATGCACTAACCCTGCACAAAAATGCAACTATCTCACAACAGCCTGCATCTATCTGCGGTATTGCTTACTGGACACTACAGGGACTTCTTTGCAGCACAGAAACAGCGCGAGCACTGCATCTCGCTCTTCCAGCACAGACCTACTTCCTCTGCTAAGTCCCGTTGACTTCAGATTACTCCGCCTCAGGTGCCGTAACTGACAGCCTATAAACCTCTGTTGAAAAGCCTTTAGTGGCGTATATACGTGGAAAAAGGAGAATAAACTCGGTATTCACTGTTCCAGTTATATGTGGTAAAGCCTTTAGTGGCGTATATCAATAGAAAAAGAAAAATTTATTCGGCGTTTCATTCACGTGTCATTTCTGTTTTGGATCCTCTCCTGTTTTTTTTTGGCATTAACAATACTGATGGATTACTGAGCAAATGCTGACCGAGTGAAGGCGGATGCTCCACAGACAGGATCCATTTTTTGTGGGTTATTGTTGTACCGGATCAGAGGAAAGGCAAATTAATCAGTGACATCAACACAAACTTACTGCTGACACCCTTTCCACTCTGTCAGGGGGGCTCTACTTGTATCAGCGTTTAATAGAACAGGTTCTGTAGACATCTATGTGGAATCAGCTGACGAAGCTGTAAAAGGAGTGCGCTTCTTCTTGATGCTAACATCGACCTGTAAGGCTGAGTTCATACTTGAATTTTGGTCAGTTTTGGCCCCGTGACTGCCCGAATAAGTGAAATATGCAGTGATTCTAAGAGCGAACCCTGTCATCTAGATGTCATATTGTCTCACAGTATTAGTTCACTACCACAGCAGACTCCTTATGCATGTTACTGCAAGGCACGGTGCTCTACACCCCTATAAAGGCTCTCTGCAGCCTGGAAATAGCCGTTTTGTTAACGTAATTCGCTGCTAATTCGGATTGAAGCAAATTTTTTCCAAAAATTTGGCCAACCAGCCGAATCTAATTTTTGAAAAAATCGCTCAACTCTATATATGTTGTATGAGCTGTATAATACAGTATATACTGTATTACATGTTCATTCTGATTATAGTTTATAGGCTACTATATAACATGTTTCTATAATATAGACCCAGTATTATAACTGCTATATTAATATTGTATATGACCTGTATGTGATGTATAACCTGTATAGATGGTACAATTGTGTCGAAATTATATAATTGGTATGGCTAGTATACAATTTGTTTATATGGTATTATATAGTGTAAGACCTTCAGTATAGTCATATTCAAGATGTATTATCTGTGTATATGGTGCATAAACAATATATATAATGTATAATGGGTGAAAGTGTTTTTGTTTTTGTTTTTAAGGTCCTACATTTGCTTGTATAGCTACCATTTGTAATATAGCCTTTAGTGGGAATATCATGTGTGCCTTATGTATATGGTCAATTATAGCTCAAATCTTCTGATTCCATATCCAGGTGCCCTACGCATTCCCACCGTTTCCTTCTCTGAAGAAGAGCAAACGTTACAGCTCTGGCCGAGCTTGGAGAATACATTAGAAGAGGTATAGTATGTCTGCCATCTGGAGTGTTCATGTTACTAAATATTAGTAGTGATATCCTCTCCTAATATGCTACTACCAGGTCCTGCTGACATGTAGAATAGTATTCCCACAAATCCTTTCAAATTAGTTATGTATGCTTTCATTGCTGTATTTGTGTAGCAGTTAGTGTGGATGATAAGTACAGTGCATTTCGAAAGTCTTCAGATACTTTCACGTTTTCACATTTAAGGTATGTTGCAGCGTTTTCTAAAATAAAAAAATCAAGTTTTCTCCCATGAATCTGCATTCAATCCCCTTAATAAAACATTGAAAACTGAATTTAAGAAATGTCTGCAAATTTATTAAGAATGAAAAACTAAAATTCAGACTCTTTGCTATGACACTTGAAATTTAGCTCTGGGCCTCCCCTTTCTTCATTATCTTTGAGACCGGATTGTGTAAAGGCACAAGAGTGCAAAAATTCTGCTGCACTGAAAGTCCCCAAGAGCACAGCAGTATTCATAATTCTTAAATGGAAGAAGTTTGTGAGAACCAGGACTCTTCCTAGAGCTGGCCTCCCCACCAAACTTAGTCATTAGGGGAAAGGGGGAAAGATCCTGTGTGCAGATGAGAGAAACTTCCAGAAGGTCAACCATGACTGCAGCACTCCAACAATCTGGGCTTTATGGCAGAGTTGTAGAGGGAAGTGCATGTGAGCTGTCATATCACCACACCAGCCGACATGTAGCAGAGAGCATGCCCTGCCAGATTTAAATAACCCAGCGGCCTATCGCTTGGCAGTTAGGCGGAGCAGCCCCTGCTGAGGATCATCCCTTAGAGGACGAGCAACCTTGACTGTGTAACCCTTTATCCCTCTAGACAACGAGCATTAAGCTCTACATAAAGTATTAACCCTTTACCTGCCTCATTCCCTGTAACCAAGATAACAGGTCACAGTGAAGGTCATTTAGTGGCCCAGCCAGTGCCCTGACTTAAATGTCTCTGGAGAGACCTGAAAATGGCTGTCTATCGAGAGCCCCTTCAGCCTGACAGACCATAAGAAGAACTGTGGAGAAGAACAGCAGAAAATCTCCAAAACCAGTTGTGCAAACCTTGTGGAGTCGTAATCACTGTCAAAGGTGCTTCAACTAAATACTGAGTAAAAGGCCTGAATACTTATGTTAATGCAAGATTTTAGTTCTTCCTTTTTAATAAATTAGCAAAGATTTCTATCTATGTCTATTACTCTGCTTCAGTCTTGTTTCTTTTGAGCTAATTCTTTTAGCGCTGTTCTTATTAACTTCAACTTTTCTTCCATATATAACACTGCCACCTCCGCAGCAGATAGTCCATGTACAAACACGTGTTGCATAAAGTATCACAAAATGGCGGTATGCATAAAATGGTGGTTTAACTGTTTAATCTTGTCATTCAACATAAATGGTGAATATATTTCTCTCTTTAGTGTCTGTACTTTCACTCTAAGTTATTTAAGCACTTTATAATCACTCTGAGAGGTATATCTCAGGTTTTACCAATAGTTTGATTTAGTTTGATTTGCGCAGTTTGTGCGTAGTTTGGTTGCAGTTTGACCCTAGTTTGGTCGCAGTTTGGTGGAACTGTAAACAAACATATACAACTGGTCTCAGTATATAGTTCTGATCACAGTATTACTAATATGAAAATTATATAACCGTTCTAAATACCTATTTGGCCTCTTGTTCCCATAAAACACAGCTCTGACTGGAAATGTCTGTCCAGCTCCTCTTCTCTCCTCTATACTGACTCCAGAAGATTCTGCTAGGGGATTTCCTACACATACTCAGTGTGAGGTTGGCTGTGATTGGTTAAGACTCCTGGGCAGTAACAACAGTTTAACTCTATGCTTTCTGTTGTTAATTCTGCTGTGTCTTTGAGCTTACCTTACATTCATTTACTGAATCTTAAAGGCATATTATCTTTTCTTCTTCTGTGAACACAATAGATAACTGTTATATGACATCCAGAAACATGAAGTCACTGTAAATGACTCTCTTTCTGTTTCTGTATTAAAATTATTGGCAAGTCTAGCTATATAAACATGTAAGTCATAACAACCTAGGACACGTCTTTGCTGGCCAGCTACAATAGTAACTGATTCATGGACCTAGCATATAGTGAAATAATTGGACAAAAGTTGGACGCATTAAATAAAAAGTAAATGAGTATTCCCATGTTGACATTCCACAGGATATGGCATAAATGTCTGATAGGAAGAGGTCCCAGTGTGATCCTGTCTTATGCTGACATGAATGGAGAGGTCCTTCTGACCTTGTTTACAGCCTTTGGCATTAGGAAGCCGCATTTGTAGCGTGGAGGTGATCTGGACATACATGCCGTGATACTTACTGGATGAATAAAGGAAATATTGATTAATTGCAATCCTACATTGAGTTCTTTGCCCATTGTTTCTAATAGATTATAGATAGTATCCTACCACAGAGCACCAGCGTTATTGGCTAGAGTGCTAACCAGGAATTACACAATTAATGGAGAGGTGGCCAGGCTATGCGGCTATCTTCGCTCACCTCTATCAGAGTTCCTAAAATAGGCCCGTAAGCCTGCTTGGCTGTTGTCAGAAGTCCCCTAAGATTGAATTAAGAAAGCTGCACATGCGCAGCCATGGCTCCATTCACAGCTGTGTGAGATGGGTCCAAGATACAGTATGTGCAGGTCCCACCACTTGGACTTGCTCCTATTAGACATTTACGGCATATCCCGTGGATATGCTATAAACGTCCAAATGGGAAAACACATTTAATCATGGCAAATTGTGCCCAGATTTGAGACGTCTTAAGATTTTCCTCTACTTACAGAGTTGATAAGGTTATCAAATAGGGGCATGGCCTCCAAAGCTCAGCACAATTAACGTATTTTAGGCCCATTCACTTAAATGGGATTGAGCGGCACAGAAGACATGTGACTTCCGAACGTGATGTTACAGGGCAAAAAAGAGGTTGCAGTGCTCTCTCAACCGTCATGTTCTCTTCGAGTAGCTAATAAGTGGGAGTTCTGGAGCTGGATCCCGCCAATCAGATATCAATAACCTTCTCTAAGGATAGGTCATCAAAACTCCCCGAAAACCCATTTAATAAAGTTTGGGGAGGGCATAAACCTTGCTCAATCCCCATCTGGCCCCTAGCGTGCAAATTCCAATAAATGTACACTGCTCAGCACTGTCCACCTAGATGGAAGAGGAAAGCTGCCCACGGGTAAAGGGAGGAATTTATTAAGGGCTGCATGCTATAAAATTGCCATCAAAAAGTCGTGAAAACTATTGGCCTCCAGCAGCAAGACACATACTATAATTTAGTCCGGGAGCTGACATAACCTGTAGTAAAAATCTATACCAGCTCGTAGCTAGTGTAGATTTCATTTTCTGGTGTATGGACAGGCAAAGATGTGCCAAATTTATTAAGAAGCCTGTGCCTCCACACTTTGGACTAAGACTGGCATACAAAATTCCCTTCTTATGCAACCTTTTGTGTCACAATTCTCAAAGTAAGCCAACCTATAGTTGACATAGAGTCAGAGAAAAGTGTCTATCCCTGCACCACATTTATCATCCAGCCTGAGCCTCTGTGATAAACCTGGGTCAGGTCTAGACATCCTGTCTAACGTTACACCATCTACAGGCTTAGTACATCTACCCCTGTGTGTTACCACATCTCAAAGCAGCTATGGAGTGTACTAAGGAAATTGTTCTGACTAGGGATGAGCGAATCGACTTTGGATGAAACATCCGAAGTTGATTCGTATAAAACTTCAGTCCAATACTGTACGGAGGGAGCGCTATTAGTAGTATAGTATTAGAATGTATTGGCTCAGATGAGCCGAAGTTATTACTTCGCGAAGTCTCGCGTGACTTTGCGTAATAAATTCATAGATTCAATTTTGCTGTAAAAAAAACATTTCCCGAACTCGGGTTCGGTGGAACTGAACCCGTGTTTGGGAAATGGTTTTTTTAACAGTAAAAATTGATCTATATAGTTATTACGCGAAGTCAAGCGAGACTTCCCGAAGTAGTAACTTCGGCTCATCTGAGCCAATACATTCTAATACTATACTACTAATAGCGCTCCCTCCGTACAGTATTGGACTGAAGTTTTATACGAATCAACTTCGGATGTTTCATCCAAAGTCGATTCGCTCATCCCTAGTCAGAACAATTTCCTTAGTACACTCCATAGCTGCTTTGAGATGTGGTAACACACAGGGGTAGATGTACTAAGCCTGTAGATGGTGTAACGTTAGACAGGAGTGTTGGACCGAAGTTTTATGCGAATCGATTTCAGATGTTTCATCCAAAGTCGATTCGCTCATCCCTAGTATCATGGGAGGCTTCCCGTTGGCAACATTTACTAAGTAATTTACTAATTCACTAATGCTTAACCCACATGGTAAGCTGAAGCTCCACCTTTAAAGTCACTTTAAAGAATATATTTGGGAATTTCCATGCTTTCCTGTCTAGGCTGTCAGCAGGACGCAGGTTGTCCTATGTTAGTCGGTTTATCTAGTCCTTTGAAATTTTATAAAGTGCTCATGGGCAAGTCGGTTGATGGTTGAACAGCAGTTGAACAAACATCTAGTGAACGTTTGTTTCACAGATACGGCCATACACATATTAGACCATATTGGCCATTACACTTGTTCCATACATGTTCAGTGAAACCTGGCAATGGATGAAAGATCTTTAGTCTATCGAATGAAAATATTAACCCCTTAGTGACGAATGACGTACTATGTACGTCATGATGTGGTGTTAGTTGCCTCATCATGACATGTATAGTACGTCATGAAACGAAAGTGTCACTGCAAGTATACATGCGGTGACACCGGCATCTTAACGGGTGTAACAGTCAGGAGAGCTGTCCGGGCACCTGTCAGGAGACCAATCACAGTGGCGCCCTGTTTCCCGATCTGTGATTGGTCACTCAGATCTGAGTGACCAATCGCAGCACATCCTGCTTGCTGGCAGGGAACAAATCACACAGCGCAGCTCCAATCTCCTCATTGTGACAGTTACACCTCAGGAGACCGGAGCTGCGCTGCCCTGGTCTCCTGTCAGAGTTCCCCCAAGTGAATAAACACCCCACAGTGCCCCAAATACACACTGTTCACCTGACACCCCATCCTCCAACCACCCTTCCTCCCCACAGAACATCAGTGTTTTTTTTTTATAAAATAGTGTAATATATAGGTCAATAGGTAACTTGAAATAGTTGAGGTTAGAGTTAGGCGTTTGTTAAAAAAATATATATATATATATATAAAGTACTAGTAATTAGATGGGTTTAGCTAGTTCGCCAGAGTACTGGCAGTTAGCTAGAAATAGTTTAGGCGTCTGAAAAAAAGAAAAATATACTAAAAATATATATAAAATTACTGGTAATTAGCCGTAGTTAGTTAACCTGAGTACTGGCAGTTAGATAGAAATAGTTCGGAGTAGTGTTAGGGTAAGAGGTTTGAAAAAAATCTAAAAATATATATATAAAAAAAAATATACAAAAATAATATATATATAGAACATGTTTGGACTAGTGTTAGCGGTTTGAAAAATTTCAATATATATATATATATAATAGTTTGCAGCATATAAAATGGCTGCAATTTATCTGTTCTGATACTGAAAGTGCTAGCGAGACAGAACAGTTTCAAATTTTGTCATCATCCGCTAACACTAGTGATGACGAGCCACAGCAAAGTCGCAGACGAGACTCTTTGCCTGGCACTAGCGCCATTGACCCCAAATGGATGCCCACAGTTATATACTCCGTCTGTTCCAGAATTTAATACTGTCGCAGGCATCCTTTATAATGTTATGGGGTTTAGGGGGGTAGAATTTTTTAAAATCTTCGTATCAGAACAATTGGTAAATTTGATGGTTGAGCAGACCAATTTATACCCTGCTCAACTCATCGCTAGTCACCCCACCTCATATTACGCCAAGAATGGCGTACGATGCCCTGTTGTTTTTGGGGCCTCCTTCTAGATATGGGTCTCATAAAAAAAAACACTATGATATCTTATTGGTCTTCTGATGTACAGGGAAGTAATGATGACAAGACAGCGATTTATGACAACCCTGCACTTTGCTGACAACACACAGTGCCCCCCACGTAATGACCCCAGCCATGACAGGCTTTATAAAATTAGGCCCCTTATAAATTATTTAAAGGAAAAATTTAAAGAGGCCTACACCCCAGAAAAAAACATTGTTGTGGACGAGTCACTTGTCCTTTTTAATGGTAGGCTTCATTTTTGCCAATATTTGCCAAGGAAGAGGGCACGATTTGGGCTAAGAATTTATAAGCTCTGTGAGAGTGGATCTGGCTACACCTATAATATTAGAGTGTATGAAGGCAAAGATACCCAGTTTTGCCCTCCTGAATGCCCTCCTTCCCTCAGTGTGGCAGATAAAATAGTGTGGGATCTTTTGCACCCTCTTTTAGATAAGGGGTACCACTTGTACGTCGACAATTATTACACCAGCCTACCCCTTTTCAGGTGCCTTTCAGTCAGAAAGACAGTGGCATGTGGCACCATATGCCACAATCAGAGAGGCCTGCCCAAGCCTTTAGTCAACCAAAAATTGAAGTCTGGGGATATAAAGGGCCCTTGCAATGGGGACATCTTACTTGTAAAATATCGAGACAAAAAAGATGTTGTCATAATAACATCTATACATCCAGGCAGTAGCAGCCCTGTTCCTGTGCGCGGCACAAATACCACCGTCTGTAAGCCTATCTGCATACAGGATTACAATAAATATATGGGTGGGATGGACCTTGCAGACCAAATGCCGCAGCCCTATAGCGCGGTCAGGAAATCCCGCATTTGGTATAAGAAACTCATAAGCCCACCTTATGCAAGTAGCCCTGTGTAATTGTTTTGTCATGTTCCAAAAAGCAGGGAACCAAGGAACATATCTTGATTTTCAAGAACAAATCATTAAAAGTTTAATATTTGGAGAGCAGCGCCAGGATAGCAGTGGGATAGCGTCATCTAGTCATGCCAGCAGAATTATCCCAGGGCAACATTTCCCATCAGAGGAGCCCCTACTGCGAAAAAAAGCAGAGCCCTAAAGAGATGTAGGGTCTGTTACAAGAATGGGATACGGCGGGATACCATATACCAATGTGACACCTGTCCAGATAAGCCTGGACTTTGCATTTAGCAGTGTTTCCGCATTTACCATACTTCCCTAGATTATTAATTTAATGAATTTACACTTATTTTACTTCTTTTATGCACTTTTGGCATTTTTAATTTATTATGCAATCCACTGTTTTTTAACACTCCACATTTCATTATATTAGCCAATTATAATTTGGAAAATTAGACATGCAGTGCAGAGGAGGATGAGGCGGCTCTTATCTCAGTGTTGTGAAGTATCTTGTCCTCCCATGTGATTAGAACAGGTTTTGTGTGCACTAATAGGATGGCGGCCATTTTATTTCTCCTAATAATTGCTCCCTAGACAAAACGAGCTATTATAACTAATGTAAGGTATTTGGGAATGTATTTATAATGAAGTAATATTTCAGTATTTTCATTTTCTTCATTTCCAGAGAACCTCTTTAACTAAATATATCTCTTACGACGTGAGGCTCAAATACAGTTGCCATGCTGTTCAGAATCATAGGAACACTTCTGAACATGAGATTTGCTGTATTTTACCCAGCCCCTTGTCGAGAGCAGCATTGTGTCTGGAAAAAAAAAGCTGAAGGAGCCATCCATAGATGTTAAAGGGGTTGTTCCACGAAAAATATTCTACAGTTTTCTAACCAGTTCCAGGATCTGAATACTTATTTAATTGCATGTAATTAAAAATTTAGCATAGCCTCTGAGTTATTCAATAAAATGTATCTGTATAGCGCCACCTGCTGTTTGTTTATTTCTTATTTCTTTGACCTGCTCACTCAGAAGGTCGCACATGCTCAGTTTCATCCTTCACCTGCCTCCTGAGCTGTGATAGGTAGAGCTGAGACACGCCCCCTGAGCTGTGATAGGGAGAGCTGAGACACGCCCCCTGAGCTGTGATAGGGAGAGCATGGACACGCCCCCTTAGTTGCAGGAGAAAAGACACTCCCCGTGAGCTGCCAGCTTGATAGAAATCTGGCAGAGCAATGATTGGGGAGATCTCTGGATCCATGTGAGATACATGGCTGGTTCTGGCTTTGTTAGAAAGAGGTTGTCATGTGCTATATGATTTTTATTTTTTACATTAGTCATGGGATAACTCCTTTAAGGTTGATTTCGGTTTGACTAGTGATTTGCTTGCTGTGAATTGCTGCAGTTTCACAAGTCGGTTTTCTGCCACAGGGCACGCTTGGTTTATGTGCTTTCCATTTGGTTGAAAACAACATTGCAAAACCAAACCAATTTGCTGTACACCTCAAATTTGCAATTCATACAGCCACTACATGTATGAGCACTCTTATTAAAATAGCATCCCTGTTCAGCTGTTCATGTTATTGGGGGCATCAGACCCCATAGATGATGGTTTGACTGGTGGCCCTTTAGTGTGGGAATCTTGTGAACTTTAGATATAGGGTATGAGTTTCCACCATTACACTTTGGCTTTTCTTTATGTACTTTAACTTTTTTTTTTTTTTCTTTTGTGCAAATTTAGTGTTTCCAAGAGTGTTCTCCTCAAGCATTATCAAACATGAAGTGGTGGCAGAATACAGTCACCTTTTTGCAGTACAAGGCTCCGACTTAAGTCTGAAGCCCTACATGATCCTTGCTCACTTGGATGTTGTACCAGCCCCTCCTGAAGGTTGGGACGTGCCACCTTTCTCTGGAGAAGAGCGTGATGGTTACATATATGGAAGAGGAGCCCTGGACAACAAATGCTGCGTAATTGTAAGTCTGTAAACACAAAGCTGTTAATACATTGGAAATAATGTGATACCGGTAATTAGTATATATTGATTATGACTGTAGATGCAAACAGAATCTGAGCTCACATCTCTGTTAGGATTTCTGTTCCATTGTAGGTGCAGAAAAGTGGAATTTAGATGGATCTGTCAGGCCATGGCCACCAATGTAGCCCAATCGACCCAGGTCTTTTGGAATTTAGTGGCAAAAATAGCCCTGGATGCTGAGCTTCTTTTTCTATCAAATGTGATAGAATCTACAACGGAGGCTCCAAAAGATTACTTCAAGGGAGATGTGAACAGAACCTTAAAGCATCACCCTGATTGCTGATGGTTTATTGAATCGGGGCAATCATTGCTGACACAATGGATCTGTAGAGATTAGGGTTGTTTCGGGTATCGAAATTTCGATACCCAATCAATACTTTTGTACCGGTTTAAATACGATACTGGGATTTCCATTTTTTTGATACTAGGCTGCACAGTCTAGTATCACAGAACTTGGAGCGTGCTGCTGTCAAGTTCCATCAGCAGCACAGGGGAGAAGCAAGCAGTCTCTCCCTCCCCTCTGTGCTGCGCTGCCAATGAGGAGAGTCAGGAGGAGGAGGGGCAGGCGCCCTGCGCCACCAATGAAAGTTAACTTCTAATACAAATACAGGAGGCGGCATAATCACATAGCCGGCACCCTGCCTCTATCACAGGGCATGCGATCAGCCGCAGTTAATTTCTCAGGTGCCGCACCAATCCCCCTAGTATTAAAATCATTGGTGGCAGTGGCCACAGGGTCCCCTCCTCCTCATTAGTGGCAGTGGCAGCTTCTGATCGGAGCTCCAGCAGTGTAATCCTGGGGCTCCGATCGGTTACCATGGCAGCCAGGATACTACTGAAGTCCTGGCTGCCATGGTAAGCTCCCTGCTGCTGTGTGCACTATGCACAGGGCAGCAGGGAGAGTGTAATATCCTATTCACCGTAATAAAGCTCTATTAGGGTGAATAGGACAAGGGATGAAAAGATCCCAGGTTCTAGCTTCTAAGGGGGGAAATAGTTAATAAATAAACCGTAAAAAAAAAAAAGATAAGTATAAAGTATAAATCACCCCTTTCCCAATTTTATATATAAATAAACATCACATATTGCTAAGTCTGAAAAGTCCAAACTATTAAAATATTTTAAAAAATCTCCAATGCGGTGAACGCCAGAACAGAAAAAAATAAAATAAAAACTGCACGATTCACCATTTTTTTGTCACCTTGTCTCCCCCCAAAAAGAGGATCGGACTGTTCGATTACGAGCCGGACGTTCCATAAAATTCGGAATGCACGCAGATTTTTTTGGTGTTTTTATTTTTTTCGTGTGGTATCGAGTATCGCAATACTGTTTTATGGTATTGAAACCGAATTAAAATTTTGGTATCGAAACAAACCCTAGTAGAGATTATCATTTTTTTCTGGACTATCTTGTTAGCGGGTTATTACCTGAATTACCTCAGGTGATTTTTATCTCTTTTGGCATTAACTCTTTGTGCCATAAACAATTTTCACGTCCAAGTCATATGAAGGCTTGTTTTTTGCAAGACAAGTAGTACTTTCTAGATAGGTGATCAGTGGGGGTCCGACAACCTCACTTTTTGTTGGTGGGGGGAATTGAAGTGATTTTGACATTTCTATTTTTCCCGGTTACAGCGTTTACTGTACAGGATAAATATTTTTTAAATTTAAATAGTGTGCCTATTTTTGGACACGGTGTGTTGACAATGTTTATATTTTTTTAGTTTATTTTTATTTGCAAGATTGGAGGTGGTTAGACTTTTTTATTCTTTTGGGCTATTTTTATATATTTTTAAATACTTTTTTTAGCTTTATATTTTGTCCCAGTATGTTTCAATTAAGCCTTGCCTGAGACAAGGCTTAAAGGGTAACTAAACCTTTGTTCACAAAAGGAAGGGGCAGAAGGGCTACTTAGAGTTCTCTGCTCCTTCTGCTTTTCTCGGCTCTGTTTGCCTTTTTGAGCATGTGAAGTATGGTTTCCATGTACTTTCTATGGATTCGAGCCCCACACACTGGTAAACCTGAGCTGATCTGATGAAAGGCAGAGAGCTGTCAGCAACACTTCTGCCCCTTTGGTTTTTTTTTTATAAAGGTTTAGTTACCCTTTAACCTTACAATGGCAGGCCGTTATAGGGAGTCCGTGGTGGATGGTGGTAGTTTTTATGTCACCGCATTCAGACAACCATCAGCAGCACCTTTTTTTAGTTTTTCAGTAGTCATAGACGTATGGGTCTCCTGATGAGTTATATATTTCAGTGGCACTATTTTGGGTAACATATAACTTTCTGTGTATTACGTTTTGTTAAATCTTTGTGGCGAGGAATCTAAAAAAAAAAATCCGTATTAAATTTTGCACTATTGATCATGCAATATAAACAATGTTACCTTTATTTAGTACCAGATTTGTATCATTTCTTTTTTACTATTTTGTGCACAATAATGGCATAGTTCATGGAAGTCTATATTTATTTAATATATATTTTTATGTAGCTTTGTGTTATCTTGTTTTTTTATGGGACAACTCATCTTTTTTAATATTGTGATACATATAAATAATGGAATAACTTTTTTATTTTTGGAGGAGGGTATGGAAGAAATTCCACCATCTTTTTTTGCATCTTATGTCATTCACTAGATCGCAAGTCCATTAATGCAGCTCTCACCTCAGCCTGTCCTCCTGTGAGCACGGACAAGGGCTCTGGACACAGCTGGTCCCAACAATGAGGAAAATGAAGTCCAGCTCACCAGCAGAATTTCTTTTTTCTTGCTTGCTTTATTAGTAATGCGATAAAAACTTTTCCATGTACAGGATGATAACTTACAGTCTACGCGTTTCGGACCTTACACATACGGTCCTTACTCATGACTGTCATGAGTAAGGACCGTACGCGTAAGGTCCAAACGCTAGACTGTGAGTTATCATCCTGTACATGGAAAAGTTTTTATCGCATTACTAATATGTCATTCACTGTGCATTTTAAATAATATGTTGACCTTATTATGGGTCATTACGATTGCGTGACATGTAGTGTTCCTTTAACACTTCTGCATAATAAAATTAGTTTTTATTGAATTATGTTTTTTTTTTAATTATGCTGTTCACAAATTTAAAAAAACTTTAATTTTTTTTGGCCCATTAGAACACTAGAGCACATCAGAGTGCCCAACAGTTTTTTGACAATCTCTCTTACCCTGGGTTCAGACCTGAGCGTTCTAAAAACGCGCGTTTTACGCGCGTATTTCAGCGCGTTTTTGCAAATAGGAAACGCGCGTTCGTACGCGCGTTCTTGTGATTGACTACTGTAGTGTCAATCACAAAATGCGCGACAAACGCCCCAAAAAAAGCTCAAGTACTTGTTTATGCGTCGGGCGTTTTACAGCGCGTTCAAACGCGCTGTAAAACGCTCAAGTGAGAACCAGTGCCATAGGAAAGCATTGGTTTTCATGTGTTGAGCGCTCGGGTGTGAACTTAGGGTTAGGCTAGTTACAGACTAGTATCAGAGATCTGGCAGACTGTTCCGGAAGGGAACAGCCTGCTGTACCTCTGCGCGGTCCGGCATCGTTCCCCCCATACCTTTTCCTTATTCTTGCCAGCTGCAGCATTTTTCTACCTTCCAGCATCGTTGGATTTTTTAAGTAACCCAATGATTCAGCACTAGCAGCCAGTGATTACAGTGCAGTTACATCTTCTCTAATTCCCAAATAGTGATCACAGCATCTAACGGTAACTTCACACTGGCGTTTTTGTTTTCCGGCATAGAGTTCCGTCGTCGGGGCTCTATGTCGGAAAGAAACGCTTCAGTTAAGATAATACAACCGCATGGAACGGATCCGCTTGTATTAACTTTAACTATTTTTTAACATTTTGTCAAACGTATCCGTTTTGAACTCCATTGAAAGTCAATGGAGGATGGATCTGTTTTCTATTGTGGCAGAATGTCCCCATTGACTTACATTGGGGGTCAAGACGGATCCGTTTTTCTCCGCATTCCATTACGGAAAGAAAACTGCAGCATGCTGCGGTATTTTCTCCGTCCAAAAGACGTTCACATACTGAACGGATTTCTCTCCATTCAGAATGCATGGGGATTATCCTAATCAGTTTTCTTTCCGGCGTAGAGACCCGACGACGGAACTCTATGCCGGAAACCAAAAACGCCAGTGTGAAGGTACCCTAAGGTGTTTGACAGAGGGAGGGGACCATATTGTGCTTTGTATGCTGACCTGGTGCTATGTTTGCCATTAAAAGGTTAATGATCTCCGTTCTAAGAACGGGAGATGTCCAGCGTCATAAATCATCTCCCCCTGTCTTCTCCACCTTAGTGTATCCGATTAGCCGTACTTTAGATGCCAGACATCAAATGAAATCAGAAAGGAGATTAAAGGGCCACTAAACACTGAAAAGCAAGAAAAATGAAGCATAACCTTCTCTGGAAAATTTTTGTAGTCCTTTCTTCATGGACATCTGCAAGCGGGTGCAGAAAGCGGTTAACCCCTTGGTGACCAGCCTGATTTGGGCTTTACTAACTTTTTTATTTTTACATCTATGTAGCTATATGAGGGCTTGTTTTTTCCATGCGTCCCACAACGGCACTAATCAGGAGGATACCCCGCCCCCAGGGACAGGAAACAAACGTGGAGACAACCTTTAAAAGCCTCCTCCCCTGGACATTCTCCAGTGTGTTTCCTGTCCCTCTGGGACGATGTGGAGATGAGCGGGGGGGGGGGGGGGTATCCTCTCCTGCTCCGCACCATCCGCACGGCCTGGCAGTCTTACCGCTTCCCCGATGTTATTCAGGAGGGCCGTAGCAGGGTGTTGGTTCTCGGGGCAAGATAGAAGCCCTCCCGACATCTAGGCATAAGTCCTGCTCTTGTACAGGCAGCCCCGGGCGACGCAGTTCCTTTGCAGACATGCGCATGGAGGAAACCGGCTGGGCGAGATCTCAGGGCCGAGATCTCGCGATAGGTCACGTGAGATCACGCGCCGCGTCAGCGGACGGGCGGAACCACGTGACCCGGAAGTAGCGGTTAAATTCGCCGGTTCACTGATGGGATGGCGTCCTCTGCGATCTACAGGGTCCGGCTTTCACCATGTCCCTCTCTGCAGACCTCCCTTCAGATCCTCCAAAGGCCCAGAGCCCGGTAAGCCTCCTCCCAACTGGGAGTATATTTTCTCTGTAGGTGCTCTTTCACCATTACTTTATTTATGCACCGGTGACTTCCTTCTGGGTGAAGGTTCTTTTAAAAAAAAAAAAAAGTCCTTTTAGGGTTTTTCCTAAGGGAATTTTTTTCTTTATCCTAGGGGAAAAAATCGGGAGACTCTTCTACCAGAAGGAAATGTGCGATTTGTAAAAAACACCTGGGGAGCCAGTCTAAAAGCCCCTTTGTCAAAAATGCACAGAGAAAGTTATGGCGGACGAGTCACCATCCCTGGTGGATAGTCTTAGGTCCGTCATTAAGGAGGAAGTTTCCTCGGCTATTGAATCCCGCCTGGCCTCTCTTCCACACACTCCTTCCACCTCTAGGATGGTCCAAGAAAGCATTCCGGGGGAGTCAGATATAGACTTGGACGAGGGTGAATTGTCCTCAGATTCGGACTCTGTCTCTTCAGACGACAATTCAGGAAAGCCTCTTTGCTCTTTAGAAGATACGGACACGCTGTTAAAGACTATTAGAGCAGCAATGAATATTGAACAGGCTAAGGAACCGCAGACCATACAGGATCAGATGTTCAGGGGTTTGGCTGACAGGAAGAGACGTGTATTTCCAGTACATGACAATATCAAAAATTTAATTACTAATGAATGGAAGGATCCTGAACGCAGGGCAGGAACCTCAAAAATCTTTAAACGAAAATATCCATTTAGTGATTCGGATTCCGCTCACTGGGACAAAACCCCTCGAGTCGATGCTCCTGTAGCAAGGATCTCTAAAAAATCCTCGCTCCCTTTTGAGGACGTAGGCCTCCTACGTGACCCTATGGACAAAAAATGTGAGTCCATACTTAAAAAATCCTGGGACACCTCTACTGCTATGCTAAGACCCAGTATAGCAGCTACCTGTACTGCAAGAACCCTCTCCCTTTGGTTAACCCAGCTTGAGAAGCACCTCCTGGCAGGCACCCCTTCTGAAAACTTCCTTGCCTCTTACCTATTCTAAAACAAGCATCTAATTTTCTATCAGACGCTTCTGCTGATCTCGTAAAATTATCCGCCAGATCAGCCGCCCTTGCCAACTCTGCAAGGAGAACCGTTTGGTTGAGATCTTGGTCTGGGGATAATACCTCTAAGAATAAGCTTTGTAGCATCCCCTGTGAGGGTGACAGATTGTTTGGATCAGTCTTGGATGATATCCTTGACAAAGCCTCTGACAGGAAGAAGGGTTTTCCCTCAGAATCTCGATTTTTTCAGTCTCGCCATTCCTTTCGGACCCAAAGGAGAGGTAGACCTGATACCAAGAAAAAAGAAAGCTCTGGCTCCTGGCAGTCCTCTAGAGGTAGGGGCAGAGGGTTCATCTTTAATCCAGATAAATCCTCTAAGCATCAGGGGCAATGACGCCAGAAGCCCTGTGGGGGGGAGACTCCTAAATTTCCTTCCAGCCTGGCAGGCCATTACAAATTCCCCCTGGGTCTTGGATTTAATTTCAACAGGCTACAAAATAGAATTTGCTGCCATTCCTCCAAGAAGATTTCTTTTGAACAAAAAATTAGCCCCTGCTCAACAGTCACTTCTAGAAGATCAGGTCAACTCCCTTTTATCAAAACAGGCAGTAATTCCAGTCCCGGCAGACCAGAAGGGAGAGGGTTACTACTCCGGAATCTTCCTAGTCAGAAAACCGAATGGCTCTTACAGAGCTATAATAAATTTAAAAGGGCTAAACAATTATGTAACTTACAAGAGATTCAAAATGGAGACGATAAACTCTACCATAAATCTGCTGACCCAAAATCTTTTCATGGTGACTCTGGATTTGGCGACGCATACTATCACGTGCCCATCTTCAAACCCCACCAGAAATTCCTGAGATTTGAGATTCATCAGGGCGATCGTCTGCTTCACCTTCAATTCCAGGTACTTCCCTTCGGTCTCTCCGCAGCTCCTCGGGTCTTCACAAAAATAATGGCAGAAGTCTCAGCCTTTCTCCACCGGAGACAGGTTTTATTCATTCCTTATCTGGACGATTTTCTGATTGCAGCACAAGACCCCGAAGTGCTTTCCAGACACCTGCAGTTAGTAACAAACACCCTTCAGTCTCTGGGTTGGTTACTAAATTTAGAGAAATCAGACCTCATCCCAAGCCAAATAAAGGAATTCCTAGGAATTCAGTTAAATTCGTGTCAAATGATGTCTTTTCTCCCAGAAAGGAAAATCCGGATCTTCAGAGAAAAATTCCAGGAATTCCGGTCCTTAAAGAAGGTCTCCATCAGGCAGATCATGTCCATCCTGGGCCTGATGACATCTGCCATCCCTGCTGTAAAATGGGCCCAGTTCCACAGCAGGCCCCTACAGCGGTTCCTCCTGTCTTCTTGGGACAAAAGTCCCCTAACACTAGACAAAAAGGTCTCCCTTCCTTCCCAGCTCAAGTCCTCCTTAACCTGGTGGATGATAAGATCTCACCTGACAAGAGGAGTCGACTGGAGGCCGAAGGTTACGATTGTAATTACAACCGACGCAAGTGCAATAGGCTGGGGGGCCCATTGCCAGAACCAGGTTATTCAAGGAGTCTGGTCCCGGTCAGAGAAACATCTGTCATCAAATATGAAGGAGTTAAGTGCAATCTTCCTATCTCTAAAAGCCTTCGGACCAAAGATTTTTCGGAAAGACGTGAAGATATTTTCCGACAACAAGACAGCAGTGGCCTATGTGAACAAACAGGGGGGCACAAGAAGCAGGGATCTAAATCAGACAGCCTTCTTCCTGTTCTCCTGGGCACAGGACCATCTAAACTCTGTGTCCGCAGTCTACCTAAGGGGGAAAGAAAACTTGTTGGCCGACTTCCTCAGCAGACAGCCCCTAAAATCAGGCGAGTGGTCGCTGAACAAGAGGATATTTCAGCTCCTGTGCGAGAGGTGGGGTACTCCAGAAGTGGATCTGTTTGCCTCCAGAGTCAACAGACAGGTAGACCAGTTCTTCTCCCTCTCCTACAGGGACAACCCGATGGGAGTGGATGCCTTTTCCGTACCATGGCCGGACAAGCTCCTCTACGCATTTCCACCAATACCCCTGATTCCAAAGACCCTGGCCAAGATCTTACAGGAGAAATGGGAAGTCATCCTGGTGACCCCATTCTGGCCAAGACGAACCTGGTTCCCTCTACTGTCTGCCCTGGCAAAAGAGGACTACTGGATGCTACCTCAGAGTCCAGACCTTCTACTTCAGGGGCCGGTTCTACACCCAGAAGTCAATCACCTGAAACTGACTGCCTGGAGACTGAGCGCTCCATTCTAAAATCGAAGGGGCTCTCCGATGCGGTAATTACCACCCTCCTCTCTAGTCCTAAACCAGTCACCTCTAAAATCTACATTAGAGTCTGGAAGTCCTTTTTACGCTTTTTAGGTCCACTCTGGGATCCTTCAAATAATCCAGATATCAATCAGATTCTGGAGTTTCTGCAGAGGGGGCTCGACGGGGGGTTAAGAGTCAGCACCTTAAAAGTGCAGGTTGCAGCTCTTAGTGCCTTTTTGGAGACCAGGTTAGCCGAAATTCCTCTCATCAAGCGGTTCCTTAAAGGCACTAACAGGCTCATCCCCAGGATCAGGTCCTTTGTCGCTCCCTGGGACTTGAATCTCGTCCTTTCTGTCCTTCTTGATCCCCCATTCGAGCCCATTTTGGAGATTCCCCTAAATCTACTCTCCATGAAAACCGCATTCTTAATTGCCATAACTTCTGCTAGAAGAATTGTAGAGATCCAGGCACTATCCTGTCGGCCCCCATACCTGACAATTCTGGAAGACAGAATAGTTCTCAAACATGAACCATCCTTCCTTCCAAAGGTGTTTTCCAGATTTCATTGCGACCAACAGATTTCTTTACCAACCTTCTGTCCACAGGCCAAAACAGAAGGAGAGAAAAAGTTCCAGCACTTGGACGTCAGAAGATGTGTCCTGGCATACCTAAAGGCGACACAGGATTTCAGAAAATAAAATCGTCTCCTGGTCCAATATGCAGGAAAAAACAGGGGGCAAGGAGCCTCAAAAATGACTATTGCCAGATGGATAAAGTCAACAATCTCTAGAGCTTATACAGAGAAGAATCTTTCTCCGCCTTCCCAGTTAAAAGCCCACTCTACCCGGGCGGTTTCCGCTTCCTGGGCGGAATGTGCTTCGGCCTCCCTATCCCAAATTTGTCAGGCGGCAACCTGGTCGGCCCCGAACACATTCTTCAAGCATTATAGATTAGATATAGCAGCCAATAGGGACCTTTCTTTTGGCCGAAAGGTTCTCTCAGCGGTGGTCCCACCCTAATGTTTGCTTAAACTTCTCGGTTATTCCTCCTGATTAGTGCCGTTGTGGGGCGCATGGAAAAGATGATAATTACTTACCGGTAATTGGATTTTCCATGTAGCACCACAACGGCACTGGTATTTCCCACCCTTTTATTATCTACCGTTGGTATTGTGACATTATATATATCTCTTGGTTCTTTTTTTGTTGTTATTCTGTGGTGGTTAATAAAGCCTTTTTTCAGCATCATCTTGAGTCCTCGGATACTAACTGGAGAATGTCCAGGGGAGGAGGCTTTTAAAGGTTGTCTCCACGTTTTTTTCCTGTCCCTGGGGGCGGGGTATCCTCCTGATTAGTGCCGTTGTGGTGCTACATGGAAAATCCAATTACCGGTAAGTAATTATCATCTTTTAGGGAAAAGGTGTAGTTTTTAATTGTGTACACATAACTTTCTGATTAACTTTTAACTCTTTCTGGAATGGGAAAAAACAGCAATACTGCCACTGAGTTTTTGCGTTATAAATTTTGCGACGTTTATTTTTTAACATAAATAACATAATATATTTATTCTCTGGGTCAGTACGATTACAGCGATACCAAATACATATAGTTTTTATACATTTTACTACTTTTGTGTAATAAAACCTATTTTTTCTAAAAAGAAGAAAGGGGGTAATTTACTATACTGAAATACTCCTGTATTAGGTGTATTTCAGGCGTAGATGGCGGTGCAAATGTTAGTTGTGCTGCTATCCGCAAACTCGCCCCGCTAGCGCCAAGTCTAGAACTGTGGGTGTGGTGATTTGGAGAGGTAAAGAGCAAAAAACAGAGGTTTGAGTAGTTCCGTAAGTACAGAAATACCCTGGACTATAGGCGCCAGAAGGATGAAATAGTAAATATTATGAGGCTCTATTCAATTATAGTGGGTAGCCCGTGGAGAAAGGTGTATCCAAACAGTATCTAAACAGTAGAAATGTGAGGGAAGGCAGCACAGGTGTTAAGGGAAATGACAAAGGATTCGCACCCTTAGAGCCAATAGTGGAGAAAAGTGGACAGGTTCCGATGATAGGACGGGTCCAATGTCCAACAAAATACACCAAAGGAGGCGCCAATCCCAAAAGGACAAGAGATGTACTCAAAGTAATAGAGAGTGTGCACTCTTTCACTATAGGGGAATAACACGTGATATAGTGGTTACAATGTTTCTCGTATTTGGAAAGGTGGTGATGACCCAAAGTGAGCAGTCTAAACCGAGATCTCAAATACTTGATTTGAGTAGTCTTGTAGGTAATTAGCAGTGACTGTACTCACTTCACAGTGGGGGGGGGTTGGACACAGGATAAAGGTCAAGACACCTGTGTCCTACTGCCCCCCTGGCCAGGGTCGCGTAGCTGATGGTGCAAATCGACGGCAGCCAATAACCGGAAGGCTTCTGGTCAATAAGCCCCCCCCCCCCTGTGAAGTGAGTACAGTCACTGCTAATTACCTACAAGACTACTCAAATCAATTGCGGACAAGAATAGGACATGTTCTATTTTTTTCGGGAACGCAATTGCGGACCCGGAAGTGCGGATCCGCAATTGCGGACCCGGCCGGGACATCGTCTGTCCCTATTGAAATTAATGGGTCCGCAATTCCGTTCCGCAAATGTGGAACAGAATTGCGGACATGTGAATGGACCCTCACTGATAGGACCACCTCCTGGACTTCACAGCCCAGAATGAGCATGGATATAAATGTATAAAATACAAGTTTTACTGAATCTTTTCCCACAAAGCTACACATCAATCGGTTCAGCTTCTCTGGCTTAATAACACGCTGCCTTCAGCTCAGACATTATGTTTTTGGCATGGAATCTGCACCAAAATACACTGTATAAACCTAGCCTTACACACTTGCATAATAATGACTATAACTAAAGAGGAAGATCAGATAGCTTTCTGACAGATGGGGAAGGTGTCCATCAGAAGAGACATTTTCTTTCACCTCCTGTTGCTACAAACCCTTCTCTGGGTTATATTTGTATATATTTGAGTGCGGAGTGGGATTTATCTTGGTAGATTTTGTATTTTGTAGTCTATTCCAGTTCCACATGGTGTAACCAAATCTGTTTTATACTGTTACTAACTTGGAGATTCCTTCCAATAAAATGGCCCCTCTCGAAGTGTGTGACATAAGTTATCCAGACTACACCCAGCGCCCTCTTCCTAAACTTCCTGCCCCATATACACCAGCATAAGAGGGGGGAGAAGAAGGGGGAGATTACATGGCTGCAGCCTAAGAGAACAATGCACTGCTTTTCTAATGTATTTTTAATATTCTGCTATTGTGATATCTAATTAAACAAGAATAAATAAAGACCCTCTAGGATATAATGTCATGTTTTCTTGGTTGTTTTTTGTGTGTCTGGAACCTGGCATTAGTTCCCCTTTAAACAAGTAGTGTGGTGCGGGGGTCCAGTTGCTGCATCCCCTATATTTACGCCACTTGTCCCGCAGCGGCAGTAACAGTACAGTTAACACATCATGATTTACTGCTGTGCTGGAAATAGGAAAACATTAAGAGACCATGGGACCATTGAAATTGGAGTCATTCAATTCTCATTGGAGAACCTAATGGTAAGTATGTCTTTATTGTGCCCCATATCAATGTGATGTTAAAAGATACCTGTCAGCAATACCGTCAGGCTGTCTGGCTTTACGTCACTGCAGCCAATCACTGGCCGTAGCCGTGACCTGCTCCCTTTGAATCACTTGATATGAAGTCAGGGGAGCAGGTCACTGCTGCAGCCAGCAATTGGCTGCAGCAGCCTCAAACCAGAAGTTTACATCCTGGGACCCAAGCAGAGCAGCAGAGAGTGCAGGAGCCTTGAGCCAGCGTTGGGAAGCAGGTAAGTAGGCTTCCCTTCGCAGGTCTGCCCAGGAGGGGGGTTTTGACAAACATGCACAACTCCTTTAAGCCTGTAAAACCCATTGAGTTGAAAACCTGTGTAATCTGAGGCAGACTGGCTGCTTCATGAAAACCCCAGTGAAAATTCTCTGTTAATGTTTCCCTTACAACCAGACTGTCAGCAGACAACAGTCAGAAAACCCTCTCTCCAATGATAATTTATATCTCCATTTTCTCTATTCCTCAGGGAGCTCTTCAAGCTCTTGATTTACTGCTAAAAAGAGGCTACAAACCCAAACGATCATTCTATATCGGACTAGGACATGATGAGGAGGTAAATGGCAGATAACAAAGTCCATTTAGAAGTACGTTACAGAACATATAAAGGAACTTGGAGCCCAGTTCTAACGTTGTCATATATTTTTATACACAACCAGGATAGCCGCTGTCTATTGTACAGATTGCTTCATTATATATGTGCATACGCTTTAATGTCAGTGGTAAATGTAAGATCTCAAGGGACGCTTTATCCTATTCGATCCCTGGCATGTTGTGTGCTGAAAGGGGTCGTCTCACTTCAGCATATAGCATTTATCATCTAGAGAAAGTTAATACAAGCCACTTACTAATGTATTGTCATTGTCCATATTACTTCCTTTGCTTATATATAATTGTAGTCCAGCTCACCTCAACCGGTAATGTTCCCCGTATGCCGCAGGCCTGGGTTGAGTCCCTCAATGCATAAGTAGAAAAGAAAAATCGGCTCCAGCACCAGCATTCGATTTAAAACCAGCTTCCTCTTTATTGAGACGTGTTCACATGTAGATACAATCAATTCAGTATGCGATAATTGTTGACGCGTTTCGGACAGTACGTCCTTAGTCGTAACACATTGTATCTACATGTGAACACATTTCAATAAAGAGGAAGCTGGTTTTAAATCGAATGCTGGTGCTGGAGATTTTTCTTTTCTACTTATACTTCCTTTGCTGTCTGGATTCATTTTTCCATCACATTATGCACTGCTCGTTACGACCACCCTAGCAGCGGTGGTCGTGTTTGTACACTATAGGAAAAACGTCAGCCTCTCTGCTGGCCGGGACTGTGGGCGCGCACATAGGCTAGTGCTTTTTCCTATAGTGTGCAAGCACGGCCACCGCTGATGGATTGCAGGGTGGTCGGAACCATTGATGTGATGAAAAAATGAATCCAGACATCGAAGGGAGCAATGTGGACAGTCACAATACGTGAAATAACTTTCTCTACATCATAAATGCTAGTTGGTGAAGTGAGACAACCCCCTTAATGCGTCTACCAGAGATACTGGATGTTCTGTTATGGTGGCATCAGAAGTGCTATTCCATTTCCCCTTTTTCCTATTTTCCTCCTCTCTTTCTGCATGTGGTTTCAGGTATCTGGACACAAAGGAGCCATGAAAGTTGTAGAGAAATTACAATCTCGTGGAGTAAAGTTGTTGTTTGTGATAGATGAAGGGTTGGCAGTCGTGGAGGGAGTCCTACATGGCGTCAAAAAGCCTGTAGCTCTGTAAGTACAGGATCGTCTTCTCACTAGTTACTCCGAGACCATAGAAATGTACAACTTCAGTTCTTTGTTCTCTGCTCACACACAGTTTACTCTTCAGCATGTGTTTGGACTTTGACATTTATAAAATCTCAAGGAGAATCTCAAGTTAGGATTTAATGCTTATTTCACTGAGATAAGTTTTCAGTAAATATTAACTCATTAGGAGTAACTCAGAGTTACTGATAGTGTCTAAGTGTAAAGGCACCTTTAGACTGCCCAATGATCGGGCAGATTATCGGTAACGAGCATTGAAAATTGTAGAATTTACGTAAAAGGAATGTCCTTTCTTGCTGTTACTAAGTCGAGATGGTGCCTGTCAGGAAACAGGGAAGTGGGCCGGAGATCCGTTGTTTCAGTAGGTCCTATTGCAGTGTATGGGAGCTACAGAAACAACGTAGCACAGCAAGCTATGCCTTTTCTGAATTAGAGAAGCATCATAGCTTACTGTGCTCCACTGTATCCTGGCCACCTGGTGATTGGCACGTAGTCCCATCTCGCCTTAGTAACGGTGAGATGGAACAGTCCGTTTAAAGAGTTTTTCCGAGATTTTGATACTGATGACCTATCCTCAGGACAGGTCGGCAGGCCCATCTCATTCATCATTTTTTTATGCCTGTTTTAGGCATAGAAAATTGTCTTAATGTAAGACAACGAGAAAGCGGTCTTACATTTAGACTGGCGGTGGATTAAAGTTATGTAGAGGCCGGCGCGTCTTCATAACTTCAGCATATCCACCACCAGATATAGGGGTTATTAGGACCGGCATCTGAAACGCCGTTCTTAATAAATAACCCCCTTTGTCTTTTAAACATAGAATTATATATCTATACTGAATAGAGCAGCACTGAGGAGAGTTCCCTCTGATAAAATCTAGCACGACCAAATATACACAGCGGGAAAGGATTAACCACAGGAGTGCCAGTCACCTATTGGAACACTATTTAAAAGGAATAGATTGCCCTGCAAAAAATGAGCCCCCAAACAGCTCCGTATACATAACTACAAAAAAGTTAGAGCGGTCAAAATATTGCGATTTAAAAGAAAAAATATTTTTTTTCAAGGTTTCTATCTTTTTGTTTTTCAGTATTAATATGCGATAAAAACTATACGTATGTGGTATCGCCATAATCGTACTGACCAGTTTTATTGAATAGGGAACGCTGTAAAAACAAAACCCATAAAACTGTTGCAAAATTGTGCTTAGTTTTTTTTCTTCTATTTCAACCCATTTGGAATTTTTTTTCCAGCTCCCCATCACATCGCATGCAATAATAAATGGTGGACTTAGAAAGTGCAACTTGTCCAGCAAAAAACAAAAAAACAGCCATGTGAACAGAAAAATAAAAAAGTTATGGCCCAGAAAGGCAGGGAGTGAAAAATGAAAACTCAAAACTGAAAAATCCTCCGGGTTAAGACTCGTTTTACAGAGGAGATTTTTGACCATTGCTTGTTACCTGCCTTTTACGTGTGGCAGACATCACACTGCAGGAGAATAAACTCATCGTTCACCCCCATACATTTTGCATTTGTTGGTAATACATCCCATTTTCAGAGGTTAATGTGTTGCTGACAAATAATGATTAATCCCACATAAAAGATGCCATTACCCAGCTGACCACTAGGCATATTTCATAGGGGACGACATCAGGTATCATCGGATCGACTTGTGTAAGGGCTCTTTCCCACGAGCGGATCCCGTTCGTGGAATCCACTGTGTGAAAGAGTGCCAAGCCCCGCTCTGGACAGCAGAGACACCGAGCAGTAACATGATTGTATAATGCTATTTGCCTCTCTGTGACCTTTTTACTACAAAATCACGGTGACAACTTTATCTCACTGTGATTTTGTAGTAAAAAGGTCACAGAGAGGCAAGGAGCATTATCAATCATGTTACTGCTCCGTGTCTCTGTTGTCCGGAACGGGGCTTTGCTCTCTTTCACGTAGCAGATTACCTGCACGGCATCCGCTCGTGTGAAAGAGCCCTAATAGGGCCTTAAGGCATGCCACCCAAAGTAAGGACATGAAGATGAACAGACTTTTAAATTTTATGTGAAATTGCTTTTCTTTAAAGGAAATTGTTATAATGTTGTTATTGGAATGCCTCCAGATCAAGTAAGATCTTTACCATGGCTGCTGTGATAAACCGAGATTCCTTGTAGACTTGCTTTGTGCAGTCTTAAGCCTGGGTGCCCTTCACAGCTTTCAGACTACTGTACACAGATGGAATTTTGAAAATCACTGTGCAGTCTTTCAGAAAGAAGCATTAAATTACAGAGGAGTAAATATGGTTTGTTTTGTCCACAGGATTGGTACCACGGAGAAAGGATCCATTACTTTGAACTTGACTGTGAACCAACCTCCGGGCCATTCCTCGATGCCTCCTGCTGAGACTAGCATTGGGATCCTTGCAGCAGCTGTGTCCAGGTAACGATCAATAAAATCATATTTTCAAGTGGTCTTTATTAAAAATATTGAGCTGTTCTGTCACAAAGGGTTAACTGTTTTTGTACCAGGGAAAGGATGTGATTTTTTTTGTTAACCTGCCAGGCAACGACATCCCAGTGTATTGTCTGCAGTCAGATAGTATTGCTTCTTACATAGCTTATAATACTGTGCAGTTTGCACCTTGATCTGATGGTCACCGTGGATTGTTTGTCTTACTGACAACATTGCATCGTGTAGTTTTCAAGATCTCCGCTTGTAGTAATTGAATGGGGACTTTCATTGTTTTCTTCCATATAAGAAAGTAAATCCATCCCGCTTGTGTGATGGTCCTGCATGTCTTGTGAGAGTGACATGACAAGGACAGATTTGTATTCTTTGGAGGGTCCCATTCAATGTCTTCAAGCAAACCTCCTGAGAGCGGTTTGGAATTTAGATGATACAATGAAATATTTCCAGAAACCAGAATAGCCCTTTAATAATATATTTTTTATTATTCTTGCACAATTCTATTTTTCAAACCTGCACAGACTGGAGAGAAATCCGATGCCTAACATGTTTGGTGAAGGTCCAGATGCTTCCATGTTTGAGAAGTTGGCAGGAGAGGTAAGAAATGTTTTCCCCACAGTACCATTGTCATATACAGTACGTCTAATAGTAATATTTAGGACTGGACAGGAGGATTTAATTTGGGATTTAACTCCTTACCGACATGCACCATACAGATAGTTCCTGCTCAGGAGCTGAGCTGGCTCCATAGCCACCTGGTTTCTACTGTTTAGGTAATAGAAACCCGGAGGCAAAGTCCATGATCGGCGACAACATAAGTCTGATATGTTGTTATCAGACTTATGTTGTTGAGGAAGGTCATCTAAAGGGCCCTTTACACTGGCCGACAACTGAACAGATCATCTGTAACCAGAGTTAGTAGTAACACTCATTAGCGATGATCTTGAGGTGTAAATGCACCGCCAATTACCCGATGAAGGAGCAAAACACTTGTTCATCGGGTAATTGTATCTTTTGTGCAGCACAGAAGTTTATTATTTCCCAGTGGCAGATTGTGCTGTGTAAACATGATCTGCTGCCGGGAAACAACAAGTCGGTATGGGGAAGAACGACCGCATTAGCGATCGCTTCTCCCCATACTCTGAAGGAGATCGGTGCATATGAATGCACCGGTCTTCTCCGCTATCGATCAGCAGATTGTCAGGAAGGATCACTTCTTTCCCAACATTCTGCTAGATCGTCATCCCGTGTAAAGGGACCATTAGAGCGAAACTCTCCTATTCATTATTGGCTGCATACTATTATCATATGTAATATTCTGGACCTCACTACATTGTGTATAAAAATAAAGCAACTAGTGATGAGCAAAGCGAGCTTTAGAAGCTAAAGTCCCTTCATTCAAAAGTTCGGATTAACACTGTACAGAGATCCGTACGGAGATCACGCGTGACTTTGTTGAATAACTTCGGTTGTTGATTTTTACACTGGAAACAACTTGGAACTGAACTCTGCTTCGGTTCTGACTGGTACCGAAACAGAGCTCATACATTTTAATACTGTACGGAGAAGGATCTCTGTACAGTATTAATTTGAACGAAAGTTTTGAACGAAAAGTTTTGAACGAAGCAACTTCAAATGTAGCATTCAAAGTAGGGGTGGGCAAAATGGGCGATATAGACGATATGTGATATGAATTTGTGCCACGATATCTATATCGCCATATCGCGGTAGAACATGGTATGCACCATGTTCTCCTGAGCCAGCACACGGCACAGTGGAGAGGGAGGGAGTCCCTCCCTCCCCACTGCGTGCGGCTCCCGCTGGCCACCAATGAGAGCGGAGGAGGGGAGGGACTGTGGCCACTGCCACCAATGAATGACTGAATAGCAACGTAGCCTGCATGTGCTGGCCATATCCCATACCCAGCCTCTATGACTGCACGCTGCGATCCACTGCAATTATCCCTCAGGTTTTGAGGGGTTAATTGCGGTGGTTTGCAGCACGCAGTCATAGAGGCCCAGCATGGGATATGGCCGGCACATGCAGGCATATAGAACCTTTCATTAGTTTGAACTTTATTACTTAAGTAGCGGCACATAGGGCATTTACTATAATATCTGTGCGGGCCTCCGTTCGCCCGCTCTGGCCACCGTTACATGGTGGGAACAGCAGGGAGGAGACATCAGCCTCTATCCCCGGGCGTTCCTTCTCCCTGGCTGTAGCGGTGTCCAATCACAGTGCAGAACATCACAGGCAGTGAGAAGGAACGCCCAGGGAGAGAGGGTGATGTCTCCTCTCTGCTGTTCCCACCATGTAACGGGGGCCAGAGCAGGTGAACGAAGCCCCGCACAGATATAATAGTAAGTGCCCCATATATGCCCTATGTGCCACTACTTAAGTGATAAAGTTCAAACTAATGAAAGGTCCTATACGGCTGCCCCCCGATCATTGGTGGCAGTGATCGGAGTCCCAGCAGTGAAATGCTGGGGCTCCGATAGGTTACCATGGCAGCCAGGACGCTCCTGAAGTCCTGGCTGCCATAGTCAGCTCCCTGCTACTGTGTGCCCAGAGCACAGGGCAGCAGGGACAGTGTGAGGTCCTATTCACTCTAATAGAGCTGTATCAGGGTAAATAGGACAAGGGTTCTAGCCCCTATAGTAAATAAAAAGTTGAAGAAAAAAATAAAGTTTAACAACCCCCCAATATAAAAAATATTTATTGCACATGCTTCATATTATATCGCAATATCAATTTTAGGCCATATCGCCCACCCCTAATTCAAAGCTTGCTTCGCTCATCACTAAAATCAACCCTCCTGACGCAAGCCTCTATATCTTTTATTTTGATGGTTTTCAGAACCATAATTTGAAGGTTTTGTCTAGGAAAGTGTATACTTTATTTCCAAAGATGGCATGACTGTTGTCCATGGGCTATGTTGGGCACTGCAGCTCTGCCCCATGGAAGTGAACAGACACAGGGAACAAGACCCTTTTTTGTATAACTGAATTCTCGGGCAGTAAAACTGAATGACTGTGTGATCGCCCTGTTAGAGTATACTATGTGACATTTACTCTGTGTTACAGTTTGCATTCCCACTTAATGTCATGATGGCAAACCTGTGGCTCTTCTCTCCTATCATCAGTAGGTAAGACACCTCCATTCTAAAGTGCAGACATGTACCCTGTACATAATCTAAAATCAGTATATGTAATTGCTGCCTTGGTTCTTTATTTAGAGTGTTAGAGCAGAAACCATCGAGCAATGCCATAGTGCGGACAACGACTGCCATAACCATCTTTAATGCTGGAGTGAAGGTACTGTGCAGCGTATGGTTACTACATCAGTATTTCCTTGCTGCAATGAAATCTTCATGAGACCAAAGGAATTACGCAGTAGGAGATTGCAGTATAATGCAGAGACTTTTTATTTGGAATGTGATGGATCCCGAATGTTATGGAAACGTCAGCCCCTTAGGATGCTTTAGTAATCCTGCGCAGCTTGCGTATGGAAACCATTGAAATATTACTGTTTAGCACAACATCTGACATACAACAGAAATTCAGATTTAGAAAACATGTAAAAGTAAGTTCGTCGACAATAGAAAAACTTTGCAACTTTGTAAATAGGATTCATTAAAGGGGTTGTCTCATCTCGCAGTTCCTAAGGCGAGATGAGACGCAGTTCCGACCACCAGCCGGCCAGGAAACAGCATGAGAGCTACGGAAACAGCGTAGCACTGCAAGCTATACTGTTTCTTAGGTAGGGATATAGCATATTTTGCTGTGCCACGCTGTTTCCGCAGCTCCAATGCACGGCAATGGGAGCTACTGAAACATCGAGCGTCGGAGTGCACCGATCGCCCAGGTGGTCGGGACTGTGTCTCATCTCGCCTTAGTAACAGCAAGATGAGGCAACCCCTTTAAGGGACACTTCCACCTTTCCAGAACGCAATGTTTTTTTAAACTCAATATTCATAGGAAAAGAATTTTAAAGAATTGTGTTTTTTTTTTTTGTTTTTTTTTTTTTTCATTTTAATAATACTTAAATTATAATACTTGCCGGAATTCTCTGGATTCTCTGGATCAGGCCGTGCTGGATTCATCCGGAATTCCAGCTGGCCCCATTAAGTATAATGGGGTCTGGTGGAGATCCGGCCACATTCCGGCAAAAATGCTGAGAATCAGCCGGACACAAACCGCTGCATGCTGCGGTTTGTGTCCGGCCAATTCTGTGCTGCGGGTGTGAAAGTAGCCTGATCCTTTGTCGTTTTAATGCTGATGTGAGGGGAAGAATTTACCTGCAAGGTAATTCTCGTTATATACGTAGGTATAGAATTTGAATAACAGTATAACTGCTCCATTGTTCTCTTGATAGGTCTAGATAAAGATGCTCACAGAATAGCATTGCATTGATAAGTGTAATGTGTGTTGCTCTAATTAAGTCTTTATAAGGAGGCTTGCTCTGGTTGCAGCAATGGTCTGACAAAAAAGGGGAACTAAAGACAGAATCCAAACACAAAAAAACAACAACAAAACATAATATCCTTATGTGTCATTGTTATTTGCCGACCATGAAAAGTACAATAGAAGAGCAGCGCATTGCTCTCTCAAGCTGCAGCAGTCATTGCCCACCTCTCGTGTTAGTGTGCATGAGCCAGGAAGTGTATGTGGAGGGGCCTAGGTTTAGTCTGGATACATTTTCTCAGTGAGTGTAAATATTTTGTCACCTAGTCCAGCAAAATATATTCCCTTTAAAACATAACTTTTACTAAAAATTACTAAAAAACGTAGAGACAATGCCCCAGTTCGTATAATTAAACGCCCAAAAAAAATTACCCTTATGTCTGTTGATCACAGTCGCCTGTATCCAAGGTGCCAAACCATCAGATGTGACAGAGCAGGAGGAGGGAAAGTTATTATGATGCCTAATTGTCCCTAATTACCCCCTATACTAAACCTCAGCCCAGGGGCCTCCCCTGATGGTGGGGATCCCCTGTCCTAGTGCCTGGTCTAGTATGTCCTGTAAATTCCCTAGCGTCAACTAGGACGGAAGTGGCATCCAGGATGCAGGCAAAAAGATATCAACTACTGGTGCCCTGTGATAATATCTCCACATTAACACCAGCACAAAACCGTATATCTATGGTATGGTGACCACAGAGGTACTAAAAACAGCCTAATATATAGGGGCTGTGTTACCACAGCCTATACTCAAGGGTCCAAATTGCACCTCAACGCGTTTCCCCCTTGTGGTAAGTCAAGGGTTCATCAGGAGGAAGAACAACAATCGGCTGTAAAGTCAATACAATATATATGTGATCAATCACCCAGTGGCGTTGCTCGGGCTGGTGTCACCCGGTGCGGTAGAAAATGGTGTCACCCCAGACCCCCCCCCCCGAAGCAATAATGTTTTAGTCATATAACCAAAAATAACAGATACTCATTAGTGCTTAGGCCTCTTTCACACTTGCGTTTTTCCTTTCCGTGCTAGAGTTCCGTCCTCGGGGCTCTAAGACGGAAAGATACTGATCAGGATTGTCCCAGTGCATCTTGAATGGAGAGAAATCCGTTCAGGATGCATCAGGATGTCTTCAGTTCAGTATTCAAACGTTTCTTTGCCTATGAAAAATCCACAGCATGCTGCGGATTTTCCTTGGGCCAAAAAAATTGAAGGCATGCCGCAAGGACGGATCTGGAATTAATGCCCATTGAAAAGCATTAATCCGGATCCGACTTTAAGCTAAATGTTGTTTCGGCGCATCACCGGATCTGAATGGTAACCATGGCAGCTAGGACGCTACTAAAGTCCCGGCTGCCACGGAAAGTAGTGGGGAGCCAGGAGGAGCTACTACCGTCCGTGCGGCTCCCAGGGTGCTCCACAATGACATCACAGCGCCCCTACATCAGATGGATAATGTGATCATGTGACGTCATTGTGGAGCACCCCAGGAGCCACACGGAAGGTAAGTAGCTTCTCCCCTGGCTCCCCACTACTTTTCCATGGCAGCCGGGACTTTAGTAGCGTCCTGGCTGCCATGGTAACACTGAAAGCATTTTGAAGACTGATCAGTCTTCAAATGTTTTCAGGTGTGTTGCGTTGTGACGGATCCGGTGGGCATTTCCGGCGACGGAAGTGCACGCCGGATCCTCACAACGGTAGTGTGAAAGGGGCCTTAGTTATTAATTCACTTACAGTCCGGTGTATACGAAGTGTCTTCACATATAACTAAAGAGGAATTGCTGTTGTTATGTTAATGGATGCTATAACATTGCACCATCCTTCTGAACATACACATCTGTCATCCGCCTTACCTCATGATCCTGGAGCTGTGCTGTAGAGCTCGGCGGCCACTGTACAGCACAGCTCCAGGATCATGAGGTGTATGTTCAGAAGGATGGTGCAATGTTATAGCATCCATTAACATCAGCAACAAGTCTGGGCTGGTTCAGGCTGTGCTGTGCCTGTGTGAGTGACGTGACCTGGGCCGGTGCAAGCTCAAGCTACATCTTGGCGACCCCCCGCCCGCAGCTCACCTGGTCCTGTGTGCAGCAGCTGGCTTCTCCTCTGTGTGGTCCTGGTATCTTCGCTATGCTTCAATCGCTTGAAGACTATAACACACACATAGGTTTTAGAGGAGTATAATAAGAAACAATATTTTCCACTATACCTCAGGTCAGACCACCAATGTTAATCACACCTCAGATCAGCCCCCCGTGTCAGCCGTCAGCCCCCATCCATCATGCCCCCCCATGTCAGCCGTCAGCTCCGATCCTTTATGATCCCCAATGGGGGAAATGTTGGAGTCTGTACCATGATGTCACCCCCCCCCCCCATGGCACAGATTCCAACATTGTCCCTCTCTTCATCATTGTCCCCTCATTATGTCATTCCCCCCATGGGTGGCACATTTCTTTTCTTCCCCTCCAGGCTCCATGGCACAAACAGACATTTTGTGATTGTCCCCCATCATTTCTCTTTTCTCACCCCCAGGATTGAGGCGCACATAGTGCCCCATAATAATGTGCCAGTAACACGTGCCTCTCCATGCCACCACATGTGCTAGTAATAAGTGCCTCTCTTGTGCCTCCCCCATGTGCCAGTAGCCCCCTTATTGTGTGCCAGTAGCCCCCCATATGTGCCAGTAGCCATCTCCCCTTATGTGCTAGTAGCCATCTCCCTTATGTGCCATTAGGCCCCCTCATGTGCCAGTAGCCGTTCCCTTATGTGTTATTAGTCCCCCTCATGTGCCAGTAGCCGTCCCCTTTATGTGCCAGTAGCCATCCCCTTTATGTGCCAGTAGCACCCTTTAGGTGCCAGTAGCACCCTTTAGTGCCAGTAGCCCCTTTAGTGCCAGTAGCCCCCTTTAGTGCCAGTAGCCCCTTTAGTGCCAGTAGCCCCTTCAGTGCCAGTAGCCCCTTTAGTGCCAGTAGCCCCTTTATGTGCCAGTAGCCCCTTTAGTGCCAGTAGCCCCCTTCAGTGCCAGTAGCCCCCTTCAGTGCCAGTAGCACCCTTCAGTGCCAGTAGCACCCTTCAGTGCCAGTAGCCCCTTTAGGTGCCAGTAGCCCCTTTAGTGCCAGTAGCCCCTTTAGTGCCAGTAGCCCCTTCAGTGCCAGTAGCCCCTTCAGTGCCAGTAGCCCCTTCAGTGCCAGTAGCACCCTTCAGTGCCAGTAGCCCCCTTTAGGTGCCAGTAGCCCCTTTAGTGCCAGTAGCCCCTTCAGTGCCAGTAGCCCCTTCAGTGCCAGTAGCCCCTTCAGTGCCAGTAGCCCCCTTCAGTGCCAGTTGCACCCTTCAGTGCCAGTAGCCCCCTTTAGGTGCCAGTAGCCCCCTTCAGTGCCAGTAGCCCCAAAAAAAAAAAAAAAAAACACTTGTACTTACCTCCTGCGATGCGATGCAGGCCTCTTCCGGCCTGTGTCTCGAAGCTGTACGGCTCCGGCGGCGCGATGACGTCATCGCGCCGCTGAGCCGGCCTCTGATAGGCTGCCGGCCTAGTGCTGGCAGCCTAACAGAGTAACAGGGAGAGAGAGGACACGCCTCTCCCTCCTCTGCTGCTGCTCCGCACGGAGATGAGCGCAATGCAAGCGCTCATCTCCGTCGCCGCGTCTGCGACTAGTCAGTCCGCCCCTGGTGACACCCCTTCAGAATGGTGTCACCCGGTGCGGACCGCACCCCCCGCACCCCCCTCGCAACGCCACTGCAATCACCCATAGTGGAGAGTGTTACAGACCACAGTACCGTGCTAACGATAAAACACGTCCCATTTGATGAGCACAGGAGGAGTCACGTCAAAAAAAGGGGGGTCACCATGATCACAGCATACATCGGACATATATATGACGTCACTCAGGGCTTACTTGTAATAGTGCCCACATCTAGCCTGTCTGATGAACGGCTAATCCATACAGAGGTACGGCAATCCCCACGGTGTATGCGTCCTCCGATCATCCTAAATATTTTGTCAGAAGGAATCTCCTAGTTAGTAATAGTACAAAATACATTTGGTTACAACCATGTGGAACTGGAATAGACTACAGAATACTATATCTACCATGATAAATCCCACTCCCCATTCGTAAATGATGCCACAGGGGCAGATTTGCTATTCAGGATCCTAAAAAGAAAAAGCTATGTTACAGCATGTGAAACTGTAATAGACTACAAAATCTACCTGGATAAATCCTACTCCCCACTCAAATATATATCTAAATATAACCCAAAAAAGGGTTTGCAGCAACAGTTAGTAAGAGAAACTGCCTATTCTGACGGAATTTTTTTGCATCTTCTGCCTATTCTGACGGAATTTTTTTGCATCTTCTGCCTATTCTGACGGAAACCTTTTGCATCTTCTGCCTATTCTGACGGAAACCTTTTGCATCGTCTGCCTATTCTGACGGAAACCTTTTGCATCGTCTGCCTATTCTGATGGAAACCTTTTGCATCGTCTGCCTATTCTGATGGAAACCTTTTGCATCGTCTGCCTATTCTGAGGGAAACCTTTTGCATCGTCTGCCTATTCTGATGGAAACCTTTTGCATCGTCTGCCTATTCTGACGGAAACCTTTTGCATCTTCTGCCTATTCTGACGGAAACCTTTGCATCTTCTGCCTATTCTGAAACCTCTCTGCCTATTCTGATGGAAACCTTTTGCATCTTCTGCCTATTCTGACGGAAACCTTTTGCATCTTCTGCCTATTCTGACAGAAACCTTTTGCATCTTCTGCCTATTCTGACGGAAACCTTTTGCATCTTCTGCCTATTCTGACGGAAACCTTTTGCATCTTTTCTAGGCATGCTCTGAGATTCATTGATCTGAACAAACCAAGAAGCGGTGTCTGTTATTAGGCTCTAAGCTACCAAAAAACTGTATATGGGTCAATAAATATGTAAAATGCATGACTGCAAAATCACTGGATAAATACGTGATTTTATTAAAGAGTACACAAAACAATGATTAGCAAAGCACAAGACAATTAAAATCAATTAGAAAAACAACAGGACTGATGGTGCGTGACCCTAAATGTGTACCATTCCCAATAATGAGGGTTTACCAATCATCAGAAATTTTATGCAGATCAGTTTGGTTCTCACGAGAGGTAAGCCACCATCAAAGGTGTTTGGCAGCAGCTTATTAATTTCCATTAAGAATACATGCTTACGCATCCTAGGGTGTATGGAGAGGTCAGGACAGATGTCTTTTAGCTATCTGCTGTGTATTGCCTGGATTCCTGGAATACCCCTTTAAGACTTTGTCCACATTGCCATTATTTTTATAGGAGTTATGACATATTCGAAAAAGGGATGTCCAGGATTTTGATATTGGAGGCCTATCGTCAGGCTAGGCCATCAATATCAGATCTACAAGGGTCCAACGCCACCTACAACAATCAAACAGTTGTTACCTGGTAACTCTAGCGCCGCCGTCCAAGTTAACACTATCTGACTGGCGGGGGTGATCATGGACAACCCATTTAATTTTCCTTTTTGTTAAATAAATCCCAGACAGTCTTGTTGACTTGAAGTGGGTCCCTCAGGTTTCTGTTTGTTCACATGATAGAACGGGGAAGGGTCTTCTTGCTGCCAAACAGCATCTGAAACCTAAAGGGGAGGAAGTAATTTGCTGTAAACAGAAACTCATATACATTCAAGGTACATATAAAGTATATGTTGCAGAAATTAGCACTCCCAACTCTGTATCATTACCTGTCTGCTGTCTCATTTATGGCACCACAGCAGGGAATATGTTTCATCCAGTTTCTTACTTTTTATTCAGGCAAATGTGATCCCTCACATCGCAAGAGCTACTGTCAACTTCCGACTTCACCCAGCCCAGACAGTTGACGAGGTAAGAAATGTTAAATTTTCTATAGACAAAGTGATAGCTGGATGACTATTCAGATCACATCCCAAAAAGAGAAAAGACCGACGTTCAAGATGCCTACAAGGAATTTGTTAGGACCCTTGCAGACGAGCGTGAGCGGATTAGGTCCGGATGCGTTCACTGAAAACTGGGCGATTTCGCAAGCAAGTACATTCAGTTTTGTTTGCGATCACGTTCAGTTGTTCAGTTTTTATCGCACGGGTGCAATGCGATTTAATGCGTTTTGCACGCACGTGATAAAAAACTGAAAGTTTACAAACAGCATCTCTTAGCAACCATCCGTGAAAAACCCATTGCATCCGCACTTGCTTGCAGATGCGATTTCCACGCAGCCCCATTCACTTCTATGGGGCCAGCGTTGTGTGAAAATCGCAGAATATAAAACATGCTTGCGATTTTCACGCAACGCACAAGTAATGCATGAAAACCATCACTTATGTACACAGACTCATTGAAATGAATGGGTCCGGATTCCGTGCGGGCGCAATGCGTTCGCTTCATGCATTGCACCCACGCAGAATACTCACTCATGTGCCAACCTGAGGCCCTCCAGCTGTTGCAAAACTACAACTCCCAGCATGCCCAGACTGCCTACAGAAGGGCATGGTGGGAGTTGTAGTTTTACAACAGCTGGAGGGCCGCAGGTTGGCCATCCCTGCATTATACTGTCTGTCTACAGTTGTTTTGTACACAGTTGTTCATAGGAAAGTTTAATCTTTGTGCTCTGGCAATAGGTTACCAACCCTATAGCCAGTCAAAAAAGACAGATCCTATAATTTTCTATATTACAGATGGTGCACATTTACACTCAAATGAGATACATTGAACTGAGATGACACTATAATCACTTGTTCAAATGGTATATGGGGCCTTTGATGAAACCACGATCATGCAGCAGTGCTTCTCAGAGCCCTCTGCACCATCAGGTTTAATTTACTCAGCTTTTCCAGAGAATGGATCCCTTATACCAGGCATGTCCAAACTGCGGCCCTCCGGCTGTTGCAAAACTACAACTCCCAGCATTTTGCAACAGCTGGAGGGCCGCAGTTTGGACATGCCTGCTTTATACTATCTATGGATCCATGTCCTGCATGCTGGAAAAGTTGAGCATTTCTGATAAAAACTTAAGAGCGCTCTGAGAAGTGCTACTACACAATCATAGTTCACCAAATGTTTAATAAATTTTAGCAGGCTTGGGAGATATGAGGGCCCTGCAGGAGGGAACAAAATATTTTAAGGGAGTCTGTCACCTTCAAAATCAGTTTAATTCCACAGTGTAGTGTAGATTCTCTGAATCACATCTATACCTTTCTTGTGAAAATCCTTTACTCTAACCCTAAGAAATGCATCTTTTTTATTTTATGCAAATACAGTTTTTGGTGCACCCTGGGTAAGGCTGCTTTGTTCGGTGCACCTGGCTTCCTCTGTGTCATCGCTACTGGTTCTGAAATCTCAGGGACTATCAATTTAACAAGAGGGCGAGGCTCTCTGTGGTACCATGCTATTGGAACAAAGGTGCATCAAACATAGGGGCCGTTCGTAGTGTTCCAAAAGTCTTATTTGCATAAAAATAAAAAGAGGCATTTGTCAGGCTTGGAGGCTGAGATTTTTAGAAGGAAGGTATGGTTATGCTCCGGGGCACTCACCCTGCATGACGGTATGCTTACTTTTAGGCCTAATTCACACGTCCGTAGTGTGTTGCGGATCCGCAACACACCTTGCCACCAGCCCTATAGAGATGCCTATACTTGTCCGCAATTGCGGGCAAGAATAGGACATGCTCTATATTATTGCGGAGCCGCCGGCCGGCGCGCTCCGCAAATGCGGAGAGCACAGTGTGTGCTCTCCGCATCCATCGCGTTCCCATTCAAAATGAATGGGTTCGCACCCATTCCGCAGATTTGCGGAACGGGTGCGTACAAACATTGCGGACATGTGAATAGGGCCTTACACTGATTTTGGTGGTGACAGACTCCTTTAAATACCAAACGTCAATCTTCTAATTATATGAGACAAATTTGAATAGATTTAATAATTTTTAAATAATGTCTATGACTGCCCAGGAAACCCCACATTTGAAGTTATTATATTTAACCTATTGTCGCTCACTATTTGATGTCATCAGTGTAATGTTTCCCCTTGTGATAGCATTTATGATGATGTTAATCAGTTTTACCTCGTATCAAACTCTTTGTGCTCATGTGTTGTATGTAAATAAAACAGAATTCATTGTGTAATGAGACATTCTATAATTTGCTGATATACTTGGTATATTATAGTTCTACAACTCTTCACCAATTTGAAAATGGGTTCACTGTATTGTAAAAGTGTACCTATAAGCTCCTGTCCTGCGCGCACTCCGCTTTGCTCTGCTAATAGCCTGCAGATGTGTACACGTTATTAGCAGAGAGGTGCAAGCACAGGGCAGAAGACATCGCTCTCTTGCTTGTGCCCACTCTGCTAGTGCCTGACACAGCCCGTGTAATCCAGGCTTTAGCTCCCTTCTCATCTATCAGAAGAACAGAAAAGAAAACAATAAAAACCCAGATCCATTATTTTGAGCATCAGTTAGCATCAGTTTGCACTAAAAATAACTGATCTGTCTTTTTTTGAGCATCAGTTATAATCAGTATCGACCAGAGCTCAGTTATTTTTGATAAGAGAAAAAGCTCTGCATGCAGGACTTTTTCTCCCGTCAAACATAAGTGATCTTTGACAGAAGTGACACAAATTGATGGAAACTGATCATAAGTGATGCTCAAAATAACGGATCCATGGTTTGTTTGTTTTTTCTGTTCTTTTGATCAGAAAATCGGAAAGCTAAACAGTGATGTGAACTTTCAACCAATTAAGAATTGTGAATCATAGAAATTAATCTTAATGTATCTGTGATGTAATAAAATCTGAAACATTGTTGTCTCAGGACTGCGGTACACTGCGGCAAACTTGAATTATACGAATGATCTCTTCTTTGTTCTCTGGGGTATAAAAGTTTGAGTTTGTTGAGATAGGGGACCTTGCTGCTCTGTTTTAAATATGCAGACGATTTCCAAATGCAGTGACTTTCTCCCCTCTCCATTGAATACACCTACACATTCAGGCAAACTGAACCAAAGGGACCGTTCGGCTAATGGTTATTGAGTGTGTATGGCCTGCTTTAGTCTACTGTATTTATTAGGCTGTTGCTGCTTTCAACTTCTTCCATCTCGTATGTATTCCTATACTTGCGTACAAAAGTTGGCATAGGAAGAGAAAGAGGGGGGCAGCACAAGGGAATGATGGTATAGTGGGATCGAATCTGAAAAAAGAAATATTGTGATAATTCATCTGCCATCTTTTACTTTGCAGGTGTTGGACATAGTGCGGAACACCGTAAATGATGAAAGAGTGGAAATTTCAGTTCTTGACTCATTTAATCCTCTACCTATTAGCCCACATGATGAATCAAACTTTGGGTACCAAACTTTGCAGAAAACTATTCATTCTGTCTTCTCTGCAGCCCCAGTTGCCCCAGGTATGATTTTGTATGGAATCTATTATTTGCTTTTTCTTGCTGCAACTAAAATAATTACAGATGAGATAAAATTTGTAAAAAAAAAAATTTAAAAAGGATTTTCTACTTACTTTGCTCATCCAACACCACTGCCGTTCCCACATTGCCTAGGTCATGCTGCGTTCTACTTCTTGTTTCTGTTCTTGATACTACAGGAGATGGCCGAGAATGCCGCTCAGCCAATCACTGGCTAAAGCAGTACTTTATTGCTACCAGTGATTGCCAGAGCATCATTCCCGGGCATTTCTTGCCATTTCAAGAACATCTAATCTGTCTGTCTAAAGGGAAAACAACCTGTTTTTTTTACCCCTTTATTTATATTTTATTTTTGGGTGATTTTTGTTTTCATTTTCCATGTCACTACAGTTTTAAAAAAATACCTAAAATCCTGCAGTTTTTGCTCTGGTCACTAGGCCTAATAACATGTCTAAACTTCCTGTTCTTCACAGGTAACGTATCAGCAGTCATCTCATTATCATCGCAGACAGAATTACAATGACAGATAATACCTCTGTATATAGATAACTTGGGATCTACCAAGGGGATGTAGCAGCTTATGTACACACGTGGACAAAATTGTTGGTACCCTTCCGTTAAAGAAAGAAAAACCCACAATGGTCACTGAAATACCTCGAAACTGATAAAAGTAATAGTAAATAAAAATGACTGAAAATCAACTAATGCAAATCAGACATTGTGGTTCAACAGAATAATTTATAAAACCAACTAATGAAACTGGCCTGGAGAAAAAAGATGGTACCCATAACTTAATATTTAGTTGCACAACCTTTTGAGGTAATCGCTGCAATCATTCGATTTCTGTGACTCTCAATGAGCCTCCTGCACCTCTCCACAGGTTTTTGGGAGCACTCCTTGTGAGCAAACTGCTTCAGCAGTCTCTGGTTTGAAGGGTGCCTTCTCCAGACTGCACGTTTCAGTTCCTTCCACAGATGGATTCAGATCAAGGCTCATAGGAGGCCACTTCAGCATAGTCCAATGCTTTGCTCTTAAACCATTCTTGGATGTTTTTATCTGTGTGTTTTGGGCCATTATCCTGTTGGAGGATCCAAGACCTGCGACTGAGACTAAGCTTTCTGACAATGGCAGCACATTCTGCTCCAAAATGCCTTGATAGTCTTTAGATTTCATTGTACCCTACACAGACACGCTGTGCCAGATGTAGCAAAACAGCCCTCAAAACATAACCGAGCTCCTCCATGTTTCACAGTAGGTACAATGTTCATTTCTTTGTATCCTTCGTTTTTGCATCTGTGAACATAGAGCTCACGTGACTTACCAGAAAGCCCCAAATTTGTCCAAACACTCTCCCAGAAGCTTTGTGGCTTGTCATTATACATTTTGGCACATTCCAGTCTTGCTTTCTTGTGATTTGTTTTGTTTCAGCAGTGGTTTTCCTCTTGGTCGTCTTCCATTAAAAGAGTTATCCCATGACTAATGTAAACAATGAAAATCAGACATGATATAGTACAGGACAATCTCTTTCTAAGAAAGCTAGAACCAGCCATGTACATCACATGGATCCACAGATCTCCCCATTCATTGCTCTGCTAGATTAATATAAAGCTTGCAGCTCAAGGGGAGTGTCTTTTATGCTGCAGCTCAGGGGGCGTGTCTCAGCTCTCCCTATCACAGCTCAGGGGGCGTGTCTCAGCTCTCCCTATCACAGCTCAGGAGGCAGTTGAAAGATGAAACTGAGCATGTGCGGCCTTCTCAGTGAGCAGGTCAAAGAAATAGGGAAAAAACAAACAGCAGGTGGCGCTATACAGATACATTGTATTGAATCATTCTGTGACTATGCTAAATTTTTTATAACATGGAATTACAAAAGTATTCTGATCCAGGTGCTGGTTTGAAAACTGAAGTATTTTTGGGACAACCCTTTTTGGTGTGATCTGACACTGATGTACCTTGACCTTGGAGTTCACCCCTAATCTCTTTGGAAGTTGTTCTGGGCTCTTTGGTTACCATTTGTATTATCAGTCTCTTCAATTTGTCATCAATTTTTCTCTTGGGGCCACATCCAGGGAGGTTGGCTAAAGTCATGTATAACTTAAACTTGTAAATAATATGTGCAGCTGTAGTAACAGGAACACCAAGCTGTTTGGAGATGGCCTTATAGCCTTTACCTTTAAAATGTTTGTCTATAATTTTCTTCCTAATCTTCTGAGACAACTCTCTCCTTAGCTTTCTTTGGTCGATGTTCATTGTGATACACACAATTATACCAAATAGCACAGTGACTACTTTCCTTACCTTAGTTTTTTATTTACTTATTTATATTTATTATTGTAAAAGAAAAAGCAATTACAGCATATATAAATATACCAATTTTAAAATATACCCCCCTACTAACCTCCCAGGGAGGGGAGTTCCCGCATCAATTCCTACTTAACTGTATATTAACTCAATTTTTTTCCTCTTGACTTAATCCAGAGTATTTGTCCACCATGACCATATATCAAACCAGATCGCATACTTATTTTCCGATTTATAGATTCTGCCCTCCATCACCATATAATGAATTACTGCATTGCGCCACATAGTTAGGATCGGCACCTTATTAGAGAACCATTGTTTGGCGATCATCATTCTCACAGCAAACATTAACTTAGACATACCTGAGTTTAATATGTCCCTATGGTCAAATTATTTTCGATCTTTTCTAGGGGTACCATCATTTTTGTCCAAGCCAATTCTTGTGTTGAACCAGAATTCAAAAGCAATGTCTGATTTTCATTGGTGATTTTCAGTAAATTTTATTTATTACTTTTGTCAGTTTCAAGTTATTTTAGTGACCATTGTGAGTTCTTCTCTCTTTAGCAGAAGGGTACCGACAATCGTAAAGCTGGACAACCTATTTAAACGATAAGAGCAGGCATCTGAATGATGACAAAATATTTCTTCACAGCAATATCGTTAGTAATACGTCAGATAAAGTGGACTTCTTGAAAACGTTTTGCTAGTCTTCTGAATTAGAATGTCTCGTACACTAATTCTCTCAATAAATACTGGTGACTCGTGCTTCAGTCATGAAGGTAAGATCTTGATCGCATTTGAATGTCTGAAGCTATTAGGTGTGGTTAAATTGTCTTAGAAGAGGTATTAGAGCCACATAGTAAGTGGCAGACAAAAGATGTGGCACCCCTTCACCTCTATTCAAGCTTACAGTGCAGCTCTAACACCTATCCCGAGGCACTTTAACCACACATAGTCATGGAAATGCAATCAACACCTGACCACCATGACTGAAGCATGAGTCACCAGTATATAACGTGGCATAATTCACATTCAGGCCATTCTAATTGAGAAAGACAGTTGGATGATTAGTGAAATGTTTTAAAAAAAAACACAAGTCCAGTTTCTGGGACTTATTACTACTGATATACCATGGCCTGGGCGATTTAGAATCTTCAGACATCTTTACAGCAATGTTGACATTAGAGTAGAACATGTTTCTGCATTATTATAGCACAGAACTAATCTCAACCTTGTGTATTTTAATAGGTATCTGCATTGGAAATACAGACAGCCGACATTTTGTCAATCTCACTGACAGTATCTATCGTTTTAGCCCTTTCAAATTAAAAGCTGAAGATCTGAGCAGGTACGGGATGACTGACAGAAATCTCTCTCGTTTGTAATCAGTGCTCAGTTTACAATTACTCATGCAAGTGGACATTGATTTTACACATATATATTTCCATATCAGCATTATTCATATGAATTGAAAATGAATAGATTCGATTCAGGCAAATTGTCAAAATCACATCTGCCATTTACATATCACACTAGCGAGCACAGTAATGGAGGGAATATGAAGGAGGATCACATGACACCAGGTGATGCCCTAGTTGGCGGGCTTGCCCGTAATGCCTCGCAGTCAGCCTCAGCCAATCAGGGCTTTAGCGGCTCACATATATATAGACTCTGCTGCACTGCGCATCACTTTTTAAAGAGACAGTGCTCTTTTTATGTGCAGGAGCCAGCTAGCAGACAAATTAATATAAAAAAAACAACTCTACTTGCTGATGATGTTTTAAGCATCATAGTTCACTGGACACTGCAATTGCTTTTCTTTTCAAAAACTTGTTGCAAAATTTCTACAATTAATAAGTGGACAATAACTATATTTTCCAGCATCACCATCAGTGTATATATTTTTGCTGACGACTGCATCTACTTTTGAAAATCTTATTACAGAAATTCTATTTAGCAGACTTTTCCCAATACTACCGTGTGTGTATAAACACTGGAAGGCATCTGCCCCCTTTTAAGCATAATTTTTGGACCACTTGTCCAGAAAAAGCCATTGCTTCTTCAAATACTACTGTGTGTGTGTGCAAGCAGACAACGTCCCCCAATAAGGGACCATTTTTGGACCATTTTTTTATAAATAAAAAAAAACATAACAAATCCTACAGGCTGTTTGTTATCACCGCCAACCATGCGTTTACCCATAGCCATTTATGTCACTATTACTTTAATATTTAATGCTGTCTTAGTATTAAAGAGCTTTAACCTGTTCCCGACCGCCGAACGCACGGATGCGTCCAGGCGGCGGCAGGTTTATTCCTCCTGGACGCATCCGTGCGTCATCTCGCGAGAGCCGAGATCTGCTGTGAACGCGCGCACGCGCGCGCGCACGTTCACAGCCGAGCGCGGCTCTGCAGTTGTACTACAGCCTGCCAGCGATGATCAATCGCTGGCAGGCTGTAAATGTAAAATAAATGAGATCAAAGTGGTATATCAGACGCTGTGTTGCTAACAGCGTCTGACATACCTAATACCTGGTCCTCTGGTGGTCCCATTTACTGGGATCGACCACCAGAGGACCAGGTAACAATGTAAAGTTGCACCAAACACTACACTAACCCCCCACCCCCCTCACTTTATAACTACTATTAACCCTTTGTTAACCCCTGATCACCCCATATAGACTTCCTGATCACCCCCTGTCACTGATCACCCCCCTGTAAGGCTCTATTCACATGTCCATATGTGTTTTGCGGATCCGCGGATCCACGATGCGGATCCGCAAAACACGGACACCGGCAATGTGCTTTACGCATTTTGCAGATCCGCACATTGCCACAACTATATAGAAAATGCTTTTTCTTGTACGCAATTGCGGACAAGAAAAGGACATGTTCTATATTTTTGCGGAACGGAAGTGCAGACTCGTAGTGCGGATCCGCAATTCCGGATCCGAGCGGGACAAAGTCTGTCCCCATAGAAATGAATGGGTCCGCAATTCCATTCTGCAAACAGAATTTCGGACGTGTGAATGGAGCATAAGGGTCCCTTATCACCGTCAGTTAGCTAGCTACTTGTTAGGTAGCTAGCGCCCAGCCCACCGCAGTCACTGATTTTGGCAGAGATTTTTCATCCACATTGATCGATGCGAATGAAAAAATCTGTGCCGTTCATTTTTATTTTTTTCAGCGCAGAGGCTGAACGGAAAAAATCTCATTACCCGTATGCTCAATATACGGAGAATCGCAGAAACTCCTAATGCTGGCCATACGTGTAATGATTGCAGAGACCCTCAAATGCCAGGGCAGTACAAACACCTCACATGTGACCCCATTTTAGAAAGAAGACATCCCAAGGTATTCCGTGAGGGGTATGGTGAGTTCATGGAAAATTTTATTTTTTGTCACAAGTTAGTGGAATATGAGACTTTTGTAAAAAAAAAAAAAAAAAATCAATTTCCGCTAACTTGTGCCAAATTTTTATTTTTCTGTGAACTCGCCATGCCCTCACGGAATACCTTGGGGTGTCTTCTTTCCACAATGGGGTCACTTGTGAGGTATTTATACTCACCTGGCATTTTAGGAGTCCTAAAGCGTGAGAATCCAAATGCGTAAAAATGGCCTGTGAAATCCTAAAGGTACTCATTGGTTTAGGGCCCCTTTGCGCATCTTGGCTGCAAAAAGTGTCACTCATGTGGTATCGCCATACTCAGGAGAAGTAGGGCAATGTGTTTTGGGTGTATTTTTACATATACCCATGCTGGGTGAGAGAAATATCTCTGTAAATGACAACTTTTTAATTTTTTTTATACAAGGTTGTCAATTTACAGCGATATTTTTCACACAAAGTATGGGTATATGTAAAAATACAGCCCAAAACACATTGCCCTACTTCTTCTAAATACGGCGATACCACATGTGTGACACTTTTTGCAGCCTGAGTCGCAAAGGGGCCCAAATTCCAACGAGTACCTTTAGCTTTTACATGGCTGCTCACAGTTTAGCCCCGCCCAAAATGCCAGAACAGTACAAACACCCCACAAATGACCCCATTTTGGAAAGAAGACACCCCAAGGTATTCACTGAGGGGCATAGTGAGTCCGTGAAAAATTTAACTTTTTGTCAAAAGTTAGCAGAAAGGGAGACTTTATGAGAAAAAACTATAAAAAATCAATTTCCGCTAACTTGTGCCAAAAAAATCTTCTATGAACTCGCCATGCCCCTCATGGAATACCTTGGGGTGTCTTCTTTCCAAAATGGGGTCACATGTGGGGTATTTATACTGCCCTGGCATTTTAGGAGCCCTAAAGCGTGAGAAGAAAAATGCGTAAAAATGCCATCCTAAAAGGTACTCATTGGTTTTAGGGCCTTTGCGCATCTTGGCTGCAAAAGTGGCACACATGTGGTATCGCCGTACTCAGGAGAAGTAGGGCAATGTGTTTTGGGGTGTATTTTACATATACCCATGCTGGGTGAGAGAAATATCTCTGTAAATTGACAACTTTGAATAAAAAAATGTAAAAAGTTGTCGTTTACAGCGATATTTCTCACACACAGTATGGGTATATGTAAAAATACACCCCAAAACACATTGCCCTACTTCTGCTGAGTACGTCGATAACACATGAGTGACACTTTTTTGCAGCCAAGATGCGCAAAGAGGCCCAATTCCAACGAGTACCTTTAGGATTTCACAGGGCATTTTTATGCATTTGGATTCTCACGCTTTAGGGCCCCTAAAATGCCAGATCAGTATAAATACCCCACAAGTGACCCCATTTTGGAAAGAAGACACCCCAAGGTATTCCGTGAGGGGCATGGCGAGTTCACAGAATTTTTATTTTTTGGCACAAGTTAGCGGAAATTGATATATTTTTTTTTTTTTTTTACAAAGTCTCTTATTTCACTAACTTGTGACAAAAAATAAAATTTTACATGAACTCACCATACCCCTCACGGAATACCTTGGGGTGTCTTCTTTCCACAATGGGGTCACATGTGGGGTATTTATACTGTCCTGGCATTTTAGGGGCCCCTAAAGCGTGAGAAGAAGTCTGGAATCCAAATGCGTAAAAATGCCCTGTGAAATCCTAAAGGTACTCATTGGTTTTAGGGCCCCTTTGCGCATCATGGCTGCAAAAAAGTGTCACACATGTAGTATTGCCGTACTCAGGAGAAGTAGGGCAATGTGTTTTGGGGTGTATTTTTATATATACCCATACTTTGTGTGAGAAATATCACTGTAAACGACAATTTTTAAAAAATTTTTATACAAAGTTGTCAGTTTACAGAGATATTTCTCTCACCCAACATGGGTATATGTAAAAATACACCCCAAAACACATTGCCCTACTTCTCCTGAGTACGGCGATACCACATGTGTGACACTTTTTTGCAGCCTGGGTGCGCAAAGGGGCCCAAATTCCGATGAGTACCTTTAGGTTTTACAGGGCTGCTCACAATTTAGCCCCGCCCAAAATGCCGGAACAGTAAACACGCCCCACAAATGACTACATTTCGGAAAGTAGACACCCCAAGGTATTCACTGAGGGGCATAGTGAGTCCGTGGGAGATTTTTATTTTTTTTGCCAGAAGTTAGCAGAAATGGAAACTTTATTATTTTTATTTTTTTCCTCAGAAAGTGTCATTTTCCGCTAACTTGTGAAAAAAAATGAAATGATACATGAACTCACCATGCCCCTCCGCGAATACTTTGGGGTGTCTTCTTTCTAAAATGGTGTCATTTGGGGGGTATTTATACTTTCCTGGCATTCTAGCACCTGAAGAAACATGACAGGCGCTCAGAAAGTCAGAGCTGCTTCAAAATGCAGAAATTCACTTTTTTGCACCATAGTTTGTAAACGCTATAACTTTTACCCAAACCAATAAATATACACTTATTGGACTTTTTTTTATCAAAGACATGTAGAACAATAAATTTAGAGAAAAATGTATATAGAAATGTAGTTTTTTTTTAAAAATTTTACAACAGAAAGTGAAAAATGTCATTTTTTTGCAAAAATGTCGTTAAATTTTTATTAATAGCAAAAAAAGTAAAAATGTCAGCAACAATGAAATACCACCAAATGAAAGCTCTATTAGTGAGAAGAAAAGGAGGCAAAATTCATTTGGGTGGTAAGTTGCATGACGGAGCAATAAACGGTGAAAGTAGTGTAGTGCGGAATTGTAAAAAGTGGCCTGGTCATTAAGGGTGTTTAAGCTAGGGGGGCTGAAGTGGTTAAACTAGTTACATACAGTATTAGGGACCCCACAACTTTTCAGGGCAATCTGAGCATTTTTGATTCAGTTCAAATTTATATGTACCTGAATCGAATCTTTCAACCGATCCATTTCAATCAGACCTGAAATTAATTTCAAGAAAAGTGCTCATTTCTAGTTGTTACACTAGTGTGCACTGTGCACCTTATTGATTGTAGTGCATTTTATTGCCTGTATTCTTTGGGTGCTGCCAAACGTCGCAGTGGTGCTGTGTTTTTGGTGCAGCAAAAAAAGAAATGCATGCAGTTATCTGCGTTTATGGTGTGTTTTCTTCCAGCAAAGGGAAACCACACAGTAGACTTGCATTACCTTAAAGAGGACCTTTCACCTGAAAATGCATGTGAAACTGAAGACATACCGTTACTTGCCTGTCCCCCGTGGTGCTTAATCAGCTCTTCTTCTTTCAATATGTGCCCCCGTTTGTCCGCGGTGCCCCCTGCAATAACTCCCGCCGTGTATGCTAATGAGCCATTCGGCTCAACTGGGCGGGCCTGCAAAAGTTCTCCCGGGCGTGTCTTTCTTCTCCCTGGCACAGAGCGCATCCAATCAGTGCGCTCCGCTCTTAGCCAGGGAGAAGAAGCTCCAGTTCTCGCGAGAAGGATGAATGAAATTGCTCCTGTTCTCGCGAGAACTGGAGCTTCTTCTCCCTGGCTAAGAGCGGAGCGCACTGATTGGATGCGCTCTGTGCCAGGGAGAAGAAAGACACGCCCGGGAGAACTTTTGCAGGCCCGCCCAGTTGAGCCAAATGGCTCATTAGCATACACAGCGGTAGTTATTGCAGGGGGCACCGCGGACAAACGGGGGCACATATTGAAAGAAGAAGAGCTGATTAAGCACCACGGGGGACAGGCAAGTAACGGTATGTCTTCAGTTTCACATGCATTTTCAGGTGAAAGGTCCTCTTTAATGTAATTCTATTTTGTAATTAATGTTATTCAGTTTTGCTGTGTGTTTTTTGTTTGCTGGAAGAAAACACAGGTATGTTGCTGCAAAACCACATGCTTTTTTTGGTGCATTTTTTTTTTTCAGCTCCAAAAATGCAGCACAGCCAAAATGTGTGGGAGCACTCATTGTGGGGTGACTATTTAATTTGGCCATTATACTAATTGTAGGCTTAATGTGATTGATGATATTCTTAACCTGGTGTAAATTGCTTTTTATAGGTGGCCACTTCTACGGGGTAACATTATTTTTGTGTGTTTTTAATGTACATTTTTCTTTATCCTTTTTGGGTGCGCACATGTTGCTTATGTATCCTTATTTCCTACTTTGCTCTCATAAAAGTGTTTTGTCCTTGACCAACTCAACTTTAAATATTGTATGTAACAAATAATTTAGGCTGCATTATTATAACTATGCGTTGCTTTTGATCTTTTCAGGATCCATGGCTTAAATGAACGCATTTCTGTGGAGGGCTTAGAGCAGCTTACACAGTTCTACTATCAACTGATCCAGAATGCTGACTTTGATAAAGTTCCCGTTGCTCATCGAGCCACCCATGAGCTATAATGATGATTAGTCTAGCAGTTAGTCATGCTAATGGGTAAACAGTCCAGAATACTTGAATGGTTGGCGGTATTATTGGGTGGTTATTTTTGTTAAATTGAATTTGAAAATTGAATTTGTTGACCAGGAGTGTTTAATGAGGTGACAAAAAACCTGTTTGAAGTGAAGACTACTAATGACTACTAAGTCTAAGATGACTGATATACTGTGAAAGTACAGCCTTTGCCTGAAAAATAAGTATAGAAATACCTACCTTGTTTTCAGGTTGGTAAGGCGAGTACTTAATATAACTATTGCTCTTAATGGCAATTTTACACTAGTGTAATATAGCTGCTTGAGAAATAGATTCAGAGCCGCAAGCAGGATATGCAAAGCCTTCCCCAAAGAGGTATAGTAGTACCCTTTTAGGTATGTTCACATGGCAAATTTTCCATGTGTACTTCGTAACCTATTCCGTTCCAAAATCCATGTGAAATTCACTTAATCCTCCTCCAGTTGTTGATAAACTATGACTCTTATGTGAAATGTACAGTTTAGGAAGAAATATCATATCACAACGGAGCGGAAACCACAGTGGGTGGCCACATGCAGATTAGTCCCATTGAATGAGGCTAAATCTATACGTGGATCCACTGCATGAAAAATGCCCACAGAACTGTAAGGGTCCGATTGTGCGCTGAATTTTTCCAACAAAAAAAATACGCATTTTGTCTGCACACACCCTTAGAAGGCTGACAACAACTCTAAAATGCTTAGGCGTCTGCTATACTTGTTAGCATTTTCAGATTTAATTCTGCCAAAGCTATTTTTTGAAAATTCATTCAAAAATGTTTACATTATTTTAAGTTTTAATTTTTGAAGGCAGAGACAAGGTTAATTTAGCTTAACGCTGATTTATTTGAATGCCTTAGGCCAGTCTCAGACAAGTGAGTTCACTGCGAGAAACACCCTGTGTCGCCCTTATTTCTCATCCTGAACTCTGCTGCTATGACAGGATCTCAGTATATTCTAATGATTTATAATGCTGTGTGTCCCTGCCAAACCTGGGATCTAGGGCAGTATTCTGACATAATGCCGCCAGTACAGTTCAGTAGATCTGAGGTCTGGCAGGGACTTGCAGCATTATAAATCATTATAATGCTCTGCGATCCAAAATTACATAAATTAAAAGGGGCCCAGCATGCATGTGGGACCTACTCTCCATCAATGTTATGGTAGCTGTTTATGGCACATAAACATGTGTGGTTTAGTGTTAGGAACCCGTCTAATCAGAGATCGCCTTGACGTGTGGCAGACGGGCTCAAATAATTTTGTACAAAATGTATTTGCCAAGCACCTCTAATTTAAGCATAGCATTAGCAATATAAATACATTTTTGTACTTTATTTGGATCGCAGAGTGCTGTTGCATTATATATTTAGTTTAGTTGTGTTTTCAGCCATAGCAACGCGCACCTGCATATTGGGATGTGCTGACTAACCCCCTTTTGTTATTCAATGCTCTGCGATCGTGTCAGAGGAGCGGAGTTAAGGAAGACAAACTATGCTCACACGAGCAGCATGTTTTTCGCAGTGAACTCGCTTGTCTGTGATTAGCCTAGGGTGCTCTTACCTGTGCAGTTTGAGCCTCAGGTACAGCACCTTGGTTGCCACTAATTACCAGGCTCCATCTGGATTGGCCACTTTTAATATAGGTGCAGTTCAGGTGTGGCCTAGTAAAAATGCATATGTTTTAAAAATATATAGTTTTTGTGAATGCTGCTTTGAAGATAAGCTAATAGTTAAAATTATTTTTGTGGAATTTTGTAACTCATGATCCGAATAAAGATAATATTGAATTGAAAATAATTAAACATCTCTATGTATTTATTTTGTTTTCTCTGCTTGTAATAGAATTGGAATGTAAATGCCAGTAATACATCCCTATTTACCCACAAATCAAACTGAAGCAGAAACCAGAGCAGAACTAGAGGTGGCCATATGAGAAACAATCTAATGTGGCTGGGGCTATATCGACTCTCCCAGCAGGAGATGTGTGTGTATGGGGAGAGGGGGTTGGTGGAGAAGGATTCAACATACCCGATCCTTTGTTCTTAAAAGGGTACTCTTTTTTCATAATAAAATGTTTTTAATATGTCCAGAGTACATAAATCACTGAAAAAAAGTGCACCACCAGGATAAGAAACTGACAACACTGGTTAATCCCTCAAGCTGATGTTAAAAGACTTTCACCAATATCTTCCAGTCAGGAACATATCGGAGCCCATTCATGCACCACCGTCAAGGTTTCTCAGCATGGCATGGGGTCCTACCACTAGACTACCTATGATGTGTGAACAGGGTCTGAAAGGTGATAAGATCCAGCTTACAGCCAGGCTCCCACATACCTGCACTTTTTTTCAGTCGATTTATGTGTTTTATATATTTTCATCCGCACATGGTTTCATTTTGTGTAGGATGTTTGTGTGGTGCATGTGGTTCGTGCCGGCATCCTCCATTGTATGCAATTTTTGCTGGGGATAGCCCCTTGCTGCGAACCACATGCGGAGGAGCTGCTCCCCCAGTTAGAAACACGCAACAGTGTTTGGGGTTTGAGCAGTTCCTCCCATTTAGGCCACGTTTATTTCAGTGATTTTTGTCTAGATTACCCCAAAAAGCAACATACACTGATGAGCAAAAGGGTAACACAATGTTTTGAACTTCTGACTTTCAGGCTACATATCTCACCATCCACTACAGATTCGAAAGTGAGACTACCATCATTTTATAGACAATCATCTTGGCTGTCTCAAACATAAATTAGACTTGCAACTATTTAGCGTATGATTAGTTATGTAGATTCTTGTCATGTAACTGCATTGTTACTGTTTTGCTCCTGGTGGTGGAACAATCTTTTTCTTCTTGTATACTACCAATTACAACCTGTTCTCACATTCCCTAATAGCTCAGTGTGTTATTAGGTTGATTCCCAAGCAAAAGGTCACTGGTTCAAATCGAGGAGCAGCCATGAAAAAGATTTCACAAGAAAAGAGAAACAGGATCATCCAGCTCTTCGATAGCGGTATCTTGGCCAAGAAAATTGCCAAACTGCATTATGTGAGTGTCATGACAGTTGGAAGAATACAAAATGAAGTCCGTCCATCCATTCCAAAGCCAAGAGGTGGATGTCCACGCAAAATATCAGAGTCAACCAGTCGGCTCATGACAATGTCTATCAGTTCAGGCGCAACAAACACAGCCGTGGAGGTGGCTTGTATGCTTCATAATAGTGAGATCACAGACTTCCATGCAAGCACCACGCGACTCCCATTATACAAATCTGGAATGGTGGCCTGAAAAAAGGTGAAGAAGCCTCGCTTTGATATCCTCATAAGAAGCTTTGGCTCGAGTTTGCAAAAAAGTACGAACAGTGGACAGTAGAAGATTGAAAACGGGTGATTTTGAGTGATGAGATGAAAGTCAATAGACTGGGCTCTGATGGGTGCAAATGGGTCTGGGAGAAACCAGAGAAAAAGGGGCTAACAGATCGAGAAATTGAAGGAACTGTCAAGTTCGGTGGAGGAAGCCTGATTGATATGGGGTTGTTTCACAGCCAAAGGTGTTGGATACTTGACCAGGATCAATGGTGGTCTCAATGCTGAGTTATATGTGAGCGAGTTACTTCGTGCATTGGAGTACCATGGGTATGAAAAGGACGACATAGTGTTCCAGCAGGACAACGACCCGAAGCATACGTTGAGATTGGCGAAAAAATGGTTCTATGACAATGAAGCAGAGGTGATGGATTGGCACCACAGTCCCCAGACGTCATCCCATTTGAACACTTGTGGGTAGAGTTGAAGAAAAAACTGTATTCGTACCCAAGTGATTCACCCAGTATAAACCAACATTGGGAACGTGTAGAAGAGACCTGGGAACAGATTTCAGTCGAGACATGCTTGATTCTGATGGAGAGCATGCCCAGACGGATTCAGGCAGTGCTGAAAGCCAATGGTTGATTTACAGGAATCTAACAAAATAATAAATGATAAAAATTTAGAATTTTAGGGGCAAAACTATAACAATGCAGTTACATGACGAGAATCCGCATAACTAATCGTATGCTAAATTTATGTATGATATAGTCAAGATGATTGTCTATAAAATGATGGTAGTCTCATGTTCTAAGCTGTAGTGGTTGGTGAGATATGGACCCTGAAAGTCAGAAGTTCAAAACATGTTTGCCCTTTTGCTTTTAAGTAGTAAAATTATAGTCATTGGAGAGCTGAAATTAGGAGGACATGTCACCCCTGTTCCTAAATACCACGATCCTCATTCATCTTTAATAGGTGTACTATTTGGCCATTAGATGTCAGTATGATGGGAACTTGCCATGTTAGGGTACTTTCACACTTGCGTTGGTGCGGATCCGTCTGTTTATTTGCACAGACGGATCCGCACCTATAATGCTAACGTTTGTATCCGTTCAGAACGGATCCGTTTGCATTAGGTTTAAAGAAAAATGACAAAGTCCAAAACGGATCCGTTTTTAATTACATTGAAAGTCAATGCGGAACTGATCCGTTTTCAAATGCACCACGGATCCGTCCCCATTGACTTACATTGCAATTAAAAACGGATCCGTTAGGCTCCGCCTCTTCAGACGGACACCAAAATGCTGCATGCTGCGTTTTGGTGTCCACCTCCAAAACGGAATAGAGGCGGAACGGAGCCGAACTGATGCATTCTGAACGGTTCCTTATCCATTTAGAATGCATTGGGGCTTAACTGATCCATTTTGGACCGTTTGTGAGAGCCCTGAAACAGATCTCACAAACGGAATCCGAAACGCTAGTGTAAAAGTAAGAATCACAGAAATAAACGTGGCCTAAATGGGTGGGACTGCTCCAAACCCCAAACACTGTGGCGTGTTTCTAACTGGGGGGGCAGTTCCTCCGCATGTGGTTCGCAGCGAACGGCTGTCCCCAGCAAAAATTGCATACAATGGAGGATACCGGCGCAAACCACAAGCACCACACAAACATCCTACACAAAATAAAACATGTGCGGATGAAAATATATAAACACATAACTCACAGAAAAAAGATGCACCACAAGGATAAGCAACTGACAAAACTGGCTAATCCCTCACTCGGATGTTAAAAGCTGAGAGATTCGCCAATATTTCCAATCAGGAACATATCGGAGCCCCTTCAAGCACCACGTCACGGTCTCTCAGCATGGCATGGGGTCCTACCACTAGACCATGAATATGAGCTGAGCGCTGCGATTGGCCAGTGCTCCAGCCCTGGAAGAAGGAGACGCCAGGGCTGAGTGGAAGGTTGAAATACAAAGTTAATCTACCTTAGCCATTCTGATTAGCGCATTTGCGATCTTCCTTTCTTCTGCATCAGCTAACACCAGTGATCTAGATGACGTCCATCACATGGTCCAATCACATGGTCCATCACCATGGTAAGATGGACCATGTGATTGGACCATGTGATGTGACGTCATCACAGGTCCTTTAGATCTTAGCTGATGCAGGGAAAGAGAAGACAGATCGCAACTACGCGATCAAGTGGCTAAGGTAAGTTAACTTTTATTATTTTTAACCCCTTCCACTTCATTTTACAATGTATTCTTTATTAAGAATGCTATTAATTCCCCTTATAACCATGTTATAAGGGAAAATAATAAAGATCGGGTCCCGTTGCTAAGCAACCATGCGGGAAAATCGCAACGCATCTGCACTTGCTTGCGGATGCTTGCGATTTTCCAGCAGCCCCATTCACTTCTATGGGGCCTGCGTTGCGTGAAAAACGCACAATATAGGGCATGCTGCGATTTTCACTCAACGCAGAAGTGATGCGTGAAAATCACCGCTCATGTACACAGCCCCATAGAAATGAATGGGTCCGGATTCAGTGCGGGTGCAATGCGTCCTCCTCACGCATTGCACCCGCGCGGAAAACTCGCCTGTGTGAAAGGGGCCTTAGAGATGATCCAGCATAAAGCTGTTGGCCAGATAAAAAACGTATGCAGTAGTATTTGTCCAGCCAAAACCCGGCATTTATGTAAAAAAGCGGGCAGATCCCATTATCGTCAAAAGGGATCTGGCAGTGATCTATTAAATCTGGCAATGCTGGATCCGGTGAACGCCGGAAGGCTGTTCTCTGCCGGAAATATTCACCGGAGATGTGAACATGGCCTAACAGGATACAAAGTAACCTAATGTTGATACAGCAAAGCGGACGAGAGTGGGGAAGTGGATATGAAAAATTCCACTGGATATTTTCATGTGAATTAGGTCCAGTATTATATAGGTGCTTTTTATTATAGGGAAAAAGAATTTATAAAATGTAAATATAAAATAATATTTAATAATAAAAAAATGAATAATTACATTCATTCTGTCATGTGACTTACTGTTTTTCCCTGTTAACTTCTTCTTTCGTTTGATACCTGTATCAAAGTCCTTTTTTACGTTTTAGTGCAGTAAATAAACACAATGAAACTAATTCAAAACTGGATTTTTACACCATTTTCCAATAAACATGCAACACCTGGTAATATCTGAGGGACCTACAGGTCAAGCACCATATTAGTCCAATCCCTAAACCAGAAATAATAAATAATGGCTAAATTGTAGGCCATAGGAAACTTTTCACTCTGGCAGTTTTCACTGTCACTTTTGCCTGGGCGATCAGTCAAGCATCTCTGAACGGACATTTTAAAACCTTGTGCAGCTGCAGGAGAAGGCAGTCCACTATCGGTGATAGCAGGGCTCCACATAGACAAGGTAGGGACGTTTTTTGTTTGTTTTTTTTTTACTGTTCCTGCCTTCCTGATTGCTGCATACACAGCTATCAATGAGGGGCATAGCCGCTTCCTGCTTCAGTCCCAGCAGTCATGTGATTGTTGGGGCCCAGGTGACTGCTTAGCTCTGGAGTGAGGTTGTACACCCATGTACAACCTCTCTGGGGCTACTATGTTAGCCCCAGTTACAGGAGAAATCAGCAAGAATAGAACAAAAGTAGTGTTAAATGTCCCTCAAAGGTCTTGTAAGACCTTATGCATAGTAAAAAATAAATAAGTGTTAGAATACATTGTGTTTTGCGGTCCGCAAATTGTGGATCCGCAAAACACGGATATCGGCCATGTGCGCTCTACATTTTGCAGAATGCACACCGCCAGCCCTATAATAGAAATGCCTCTTCTCTGTTTGCAATTGCGGGCAAGAATAGGACATGCTCTATCTTTTTTGCAGGGCAGCGGAAGTATGGATGCGGACAGCATACAGCGTACTGTCTGAATCTTTTGCAGCCCCATTAAAATGAATGGATCCACATCCGTTCAGCGATGCGGACCCATAAATACAGTCATGTGAATGTACTCTAAATAAACGTATAAAAAAGAATGGACAAAATAATCATAAAATTGCCACCGCACTGGGGAAGAAGGCAGAGCCTGGATAAGCAGGACAGTGGACATGCTTTCTCACTGCTCCTGTTGTCTTATTGATATTAGTCACCTTCGACTGTTTTCTGGTTTCCCTGGGGGTTCTCGCTGCACCTGACGCCTCGTAGCCTACTCCAGCCTATGTGCCGTTCTCTGCCATTATGCTGCCCTGCACTTACAGATCCCGAAACCTTCAACATAGTGTCCTCCATACTATCTGCCACACTATGGGTCCACACCAGAGGCTTCGCCGAAGATCCCAGGAGTCTGCAATAGATCCAGAGCAGCTGCTTAAGGAGTTTGGGCACTGGTAAGGTGCTTAGACACTGGTGAATGCCCACCCCGCCTGCCTCACATCTCTAGGGTCCTGGTGCCGATCTGTTGAGGTGGATTGCTGTATGAAGTGGGGCAACTAAGTCATCGGGCTTCCCAAGACATCCACTGAGTCACTGCTGGAAAGTTGTTGGTCATCCTAACCTCCTAAATGGTGAGGGTCATGGTACATGAACTGTGCAAATGTTGTTCCATCTGAAATACGTCTTTCTGCCATATATTTCTATTGAAACTACTACCTCTCTTTAAAGTAGCTCTTTATGATTTGTGCAAGATATGACCCTTTTCAGTTTAAAGGCACAGATACTATTTCAGTTGCTGAGAGGGATCCTGAGGACAGGTCATCAATATAACAAAAGTGGACAACCCCTTTAAGACAGATAGTGGTATCTCACAAAATAGTTATTAACATTCCCCATACAGTGGCATGCAACAGTTTGGGCACCCCTGGTCAAAATTACTGTTACTGTGAACAGTTAAGCAAATTGAAGATGAAATGATCTCCAAAAGACATAAAGTTAAAGTTGAAACATTCCTGTTGTAGTTTAAGCAAAAACTTTTTTTTTTTCCATCTTTTACATTTCAAAATAACAAAAAAGGATCCGAAATAAAACTTTGGGCACCCTGCACTGGTAGTAGCTAGTAGCACCCCCTTTGGTTAGTATCACAGCTCGTAAACACTTTTTGTAGCCAGCCAAGAGTCTTTCAATTCTTGTTTGAGGAATTTTCATCCACTCTTCCGTGCAAAGGTCTTCCAGTTCTGTGAGAATCCTGGGCTGTCTTGCATGCACTGCTCGTTTGAGGTCTATCTACAGATTTTCAATGATTTTCAGATCAGGCGACAGAGGGCAATGGTAAAACCTTCAAATTGAGCCTTTTGAGGTAGTCTATTTTGAGGTGTGTTTAGGACCATTATCCATCCTCTTTTCAACTTCAGCCTTTTTACAGTTGGTGTTATGTTTTCTTCCAAAATTTCCTGGAATTTTATTGAATCCATTCTTCCCTCCACCCATAAAATGTTCCCCGTGCCATTGGCTGCAACACAAACCCAAGCATGATTGATCCAACCCCATGTTTATTGGTTAGAGAGGTGATCTTTTCATGAAATTCTGTGTCCTTTTCTCTACAAACATACATTTGTTCATTGTGGCCAAAGAGTTCTATTTAACCTCATCGGTCCACAGGACTTGTTTCCAAAATGCATCAGGCTTGTTTAGATGTTCTTTTGTAAACTTCTGACGCTGAATTTTGTCGTGAGGACTAGGGGTCGACCGATATTGATTTTCTAGAGCCGATACCGATACCGATATTCTGTGAACTTTCAGGCCGATAGCCGATATTTTATACCGATATTTTGCGCATTTTAATTTTTGGATTTTTTTTTTCTGTTACAGCGTCCAACGCTTTTAAAAAAAAAAACATTTTAACCCCTTAAGGACACGGCCCTATTTCACCTTAAGGACCAGGCCATTTTTTCAAAATCTGACCATTGTCACTTTATGTGGTGATAACTTTAAAACGCTTTTTCTTATCCAGTCCATTCTGAGATTGTTTTTTTGTCACATATTGTACTTCATGACAGTGGTAAAATGAAGTCGAAAAATTTCATTTTTATTTATAAAAAAATACCAAATTTACCAAAAATTTTGAAAAATTTGCAATTTTCCAAGTTTCAAATACTCTACTTCTATAATACATAGTAATACTGCCAAAAAAAGTTATTGATTTACATTCCCCATATGTCTACTTCATGTATCGATCATTTTGGGAATGCTATTTCATTTTTTGGGGACGTTACAAGGCTTAGAAGTTTAGAAGCAAATCTTGAAATTTTTCAGAAATTTTCAAAACCCACTTTTAGGACCAGTTCAGGTCTGAAGTCACTTTGTGAGGCTTACATAATAGAAACCACCCAAAAATTACCCCATTCTAGAAACTACACCCTCAAGGTATTCAAAACTGATTTTACAAACGTCATTAACCCTTTAGGTTTTCCACAAGAGTTAATGGCAAATGGAGATAAAATTTCAGAATTTCGATTTTTTGAAAATTTTCCGCTTGAATCCATTTTTTCCAGTAACAAAGCAAGGGTTAACAGCCAAACAAAACTCAATTTTTATTGCCCCGATTCTGTAGTTTTCAGAAACACCCTATATGTGGTCGTAAACTGCTGTATGGCCAAACTGCAGGGCGCAGAAGGAAAGGAGCGCCATATGGTTTTTGGAAGGCAGATTTTGCTGGACTGGATTTTTGACACCATGTCCCATTTGAAGCCCCCGATGCACCCCCTAGAGTAGAAACTCCATAAAAGTGACTCCATCTAAGAAACTACGCCCCTCAAGGTATTCAAAACCAGTTTTACAAACTTTGTTAACCCTTTAGGTGTTCCACAAGAGTTATTGGCAAATGGAGATGAAATTTCCGAATTTCTATTTTTTGTTACCTTGTCTCAAAAAAGTGTAATATAGAGCAACCAAAAATCATGTTTACCCTAGAATAGTACCAACAAAACTGACACCTTATCCCGTAGTTTCCAAAATGGGGTCACTTTTTTGGAGTTTCTACTGTAGGGTGCATCAGGGGGCTTCAAATGGGACATAGTGTCAAAAACCAGTCCAGCAAAATCTGCCTTCCAAAACCATATGGCGTTCCCTTCCTTCTGTGCCCTGCCGTTTGGCCATACAGTAGTTTACGACCACATATGGGGTGTTTGTGCAAACAAGAGAATCAGGGCAATAAATATTGAGTTTTGCTTGGCTGTTAACCCTTGCTTTGTTACTGCAAAATGGATTAAATGGAAAATTTGCAAAAAATAGCTGTTTTGGGACTGTTTTTATTTTTTGTTATTTACATAGTTGAACTGACAGGTTAGATTGTGTGCTATTTCTATAGAGCAGGTTGTTACGGACGCGACAATACCAAATATGACTACTTTTTGGGGTTTTTTGTTTCAGTTTTACATAATAAAGCCTTTTTGAAAATAATTTTTTTTAGTGTCTCCACATTCTGAAAGCCATAGTTTTATTTTTATTTTTTGGGCGACTGTGTTATGTAGGGGCTCATTTTTTTATGGGATGAGATGGCGGTTTGATTGGCACCATCTTGGGGTGCATATGACATTTTGGTCGCTTGCTATGACACTTTTTAGATGTAAGGTGACAAAATGGCTTTTGACACCGTATTTTTTTTTTTTTTTGCTGTGTTCAGCTGAGGGGTTAGGTCATGTGTTATTTATATAGATCAGGTTGTGACGGACGCGGCGATACATAATATGTATACTTTTTATTTATTTATATAAGTTTTACACAATAATATATTTTTAAAACAAAAAATCATGTTTTAGTGTCTCCATAGTTTGAGAGCCATATATATATTTTTTTTTGGGCGATTGTCCTATGTAGGGGCTCATTTTTTGCGGGATGAGATGGCGGTTTGATTGGCACCATCTTGGGGTGCATATGACTTTTTGATCGCTTACTATTACACTTTTTGTGATGTAAGGTGACAAAAATGGCTTGTTTGACAACGTTTTTATTTTTTATGTTTACGGCGCTCATCTGAGGGGTTAGGTCATGTTATATTTTTATAGAGCAGGTCCTTACGGACGCGGCGATACATAATATGTATACCTTTTTTTATTTATTTTGGTTTTACACAATAATATCCTTTTTGAATGAAAAAAACATGTTTTAGTATCTCCATAGTCTGAGAGCCATATATTTTTCAGTTTTTAGGCAATTGTCTCAGGTTGGGTATCATTTTTATGGGATGAGGTGACGGTTAGATTGGCACTATTTGGGGGTCATATGACTTTTTGATCGCTTGCTATTACACTTTTTGTGATGTAAGGTGGCAAAAAATGGCTTTTTGACAAAGTTTTTATTATTTTTTTTTACAGTGTTTACTTGAGGGGTTAGGTCATGTGATATTTTTATAGAGCAGATTCTTACGGACGTGTAGATACCAAATATGTCTACTTTTTAATTTTTTTTACATTTAACACTAAAAGCATTTTTGAAACAAAAAATCATGTTTTAGTCTGAGAGGCATAGTTTTTTTATTTTTTGGCCAATTGTTTTAGGTAGGGGCCTGCTTTTTGTGGGATGAGATGGCGGTTTGATTGGTACTATTTTGGGAGGCAAACGCCTTTTGATCGCTTTGTATTACACTTTTAGTGATGTAATGTGCCAAAAATGGCTTATTTACACCATTTTTTGGGTTTTTTTTTATGGCGTTCACCTGAGGAGTTCAGTCATGTGATATTTTTATAGAGCAGGTTTTTACGGACGCGCGATACCTAATATGTGTAGTGTATTTTATTTTTTTAATTTTTATTCAGTGTTATGTGTTTTTTTCATTTTTACTTTTTTTTCACTTTTTACATTTTTTTGACCCAGACCCACTTGGTTCTGAAAGATCCAGTGGATCTGGTGTTCAGTAGTAATACAGTACAGTACACTATATAGTGCACTGTACTGTATTTTGTACTTTAGAAAGTCTGAATAGACCTTTAGCAGGTCTATTCAGACTTTCAGCACCATGGAGAGCAGGACGCTCTGAAAGCCGTCCTGTCTCCATGGCAACCATCACCCGCTGCCATAACTGGGCAGGGGTGATGGATGGGGAGGGAGTGGAGCACCCTCCCTCTGCGATCCCATCCTGCTGGGGGCTGCAAAGGCACAGCAGCCCCCGATGGGAGAGGGAGGGAGCGCCTCCTGCTAACCTTCTATACCGCTGTCCGCACGACCGCGGTACGGAAGGTTAAACGGCTGGCATCTGCAGCACAGATGCCAGCTGCTTATCAGAGTGTCAGCAATGTGCTGACACTCTGATAGAACCACTAGACACCAGGGATAGATTACAGGGGAGGCGGGCGGGGATCGCACCGCGATCCCGCCCGCCGCACCGCCCGCCTCCCGCCCGCCTCGCCGCCCGCAACCACCCTCTGCACCCCCGCAGCCACAATATGATTGGGGGCTGCAGGGGGGTTAAAAAACTGTTTGGGGCATAACTTTTGATCCTCCGCGGTCATAGACCGCGGGGATCAGAGATCGCACAGAAGCGCTGCAAACCGCAGGTCTGGAATTGACCTGCGGTTTGCAGCGATCGCCTCATATGGGGGTCACAGGACCCCCTGGGTATTGTAACAAGGTACCTGCTGAATGATTTCAGCAGGTACCTTGTTCCGATCACTGCCAGCTGAGCAGCAGTGATCGGAACAACTCATGACGTACCGGTACGTCATGTGTCCTTAAGGACTCGGGAAACATGCCGTACCGGTACGTCATGTGTCCCAAAGGGGTTAATAGTTTGGACTTTTTGGGCACGGCGATGTGTTTTTTTATTTATTGTTTATATATTTTATATGTAAAATTGGAAAAGGGTTAATTTATACTTAATATTTTGGTGTTTCTTACTATTTTAATTTTTTTACTTTTTATTTTATTACTATTTCCCCCCTTAGGGGTAGAACCTGGGCTCTTTACATCCCTTGTCCTATTCACCCTAAAAGAGATCTATCAGGGTGAATAGGACCTGACACTGTCCCTGCTGCCCTGTGCTATGGGCACACAGCAGCAGGAACCATGGCAGCCAGGGCTTCAGGAGCGTCCTGGCTGCCATGGTAACCGATCGGAGCCCCAGCATTACACTGCTGGGGCTCCATTCAGAAGAGAGATGGTGAGGTACCCTGTGGCCACTGCCACCAATGATATCAATACTGAAGGGATGGGGGGGAGGGGGGATGGGGGAGGACGAGGACGCACTGGCCACCAATGTTTTTTATACTGTGGACAGGGGGGGCTGAGGGCGCACTGGCCACCAATGATAATAAGGTTTAAGATATTACAAACGCAGGCATTAGAAGCACATTGCCCAGACCCTGCCTCTGATAGATGGCTGCGATCCGCGGCAATTAACCCCTCAGGTGCGGCCTTTATGGGCCTCAACCATTTTCATGGCAGATTTTGCTGGAATGGTCTTTGGGCACCATGTTGCATTTGAAGAGACCCTGAGGTATCCCCACAGTGAAAACCCCCAAAAAGTGACCACATTTTGTAAACTATACCACCCAAGGAATTTTTAAGGGGTGTAGCAAGCACTTCACTCAACAGCTTTTTCATACAATTTTTATTACTTGTGTGTGAAAATGAAAAATTACATAATTTTTTTTTTTACAAAGAAATAGTGCTTTAGAGGCCCAAACTTTCTTTTTCACAAAACAAGTGAATATCCCCCACCCCAATTTGCTACCCACTTTCCCCTGAATACAGTAACACCCCAGTTGTGGTCGTAAACTGTTGTTTGGGGATACGCCAGGGCTTAGAAGGGAATGAGCGGCATCTGGATTTTCTAACATGGAATTTTCTGTCATGGTTTTTAAAAGCAATAACTTTTTTTATTTTTTGTTGAATGAGCTGTGTGAGTGCTTATTTTGTGCGAGACAAGCTGTAGTTTTATTTGTACCATTTTGGGGTACATTTGGCTTTCTGGTTGCTTTTTATCTAAGTTTTGAGAGGTGAAGTCACAAAAAAAGCTGTTTGGTGTAATTTTTCTACACCATTCACTTAATGGGGTAGATCATGTAATATTTTTATAGATCCGGTCATTACGAACGCAACGATACCAAATATGTTTGTTTTTTTTTACGTTTTACACAATTAAAACATTTTTAGAAAGATAAAAACATTTTTAGAAAAAAAAATGTTTGTGTTGCCATTTTCTTAGAGCAATATTTTTTTCATTTTTCTGGCTATAGTCTTGTGTGAGGGCTTGTTTTTTGCTGGATGAGGTGATGTTTTTTGCTACCATTTTGGGGTACATATGACTTTTTGATTGATTTGATATTATGTTTTTTGTGAGGTGACAAAAAAAAACTGTTTTGGCATTTATTTTTATTTTTTTTACACTGTTTAGTTGATGGGGTAGATTGTGATATTTTTGTACAGCCAATTGTTACGGACGCGGTGATACCAAATATGTCTATTTTTTATTTTTTTTACATTTTACACAATAAGAGCATTTTTAGAAAAAAAAATCATGTTTTTGTGTTGCAATTTTCATAGAGCCATATTTTTTTATTTTTCTGGCTATGGTCCTGTGTTGGGACTTATTTTTTGCAGGATGAGATGAGGTTTTTATTGCTACCATTTTGGGGTACATACAACTTTTTGATTGATTAACATTATGTTTTTTGGGAGGTGAGCTCACAAAAAAACATGTTTTGGTGCAATTTTTTTTTTTTTTACGGTGTCTTCACGGTGTAGATCATATGATATTATTATAGAGCCGTTGTTGCGGACTCGGTGATACCAAATATGTCCATTTTAATTTTTTTTCTTCTATTTAACATTTTTTAAATAACGGATTTGGGGGGGGGAATTAAATTAAACTTTTTTTATTTTTTATTTTTTTCAAACACTTTTAAATTTTTTATTTTACACTTTGTGTCCCCCATATGGTCATACAAGACCTCTGGGGGACCTAACTTCATTTTTTTTTCACTATTGATTTCTACTGTAACTGGAGTTGACATAGTAGCCCCAGTTACAGTGGAAATACACCCCCCAGAGAGGTTGTACAGCAGTATACTGCGCTATACAGCCTCAGTGCAGGGCTGATCGTGGTCTATGGAAGACCCAACAGCTCCTGCACACTGCCGGCTTCAGCGGTCACATGACCACTGGGCCGGGAGCAGGAAGCGCTTAGCGTTTCCTGGTCTGTATACACAGTGCTCATTGAATGCTGTGTATATAGCGATCTAGAAGGCAGGGACACCCAGGAACATTCCCTGCCTTCTCCCTGGGGTGCCCTGCTGTCACTGACAGTGGGCCCCACGCTCGGCAGCTGCACGATTAGCGTGCAGCTGCGATCTCTGAATGGAGATCAACGAACCGCCCATGGACGTTTATAGTCAATGGGCGGTCGGGAAGTGGTTAATTAAGTCATTCCCACTATGCAGAACACCAGGGTTCAACGAGGCCGCTAAACTGGCTAAATTGCATCCTGAATGCATGTCAGAACTGCAGTGTGTGCCAGCACCCTAACAGGCTATTTAAGGTTAAAATTGTACAAAACCAAAATAATACACGAATATTGCTTAAAATGTGGAAAAGTGTGTTTCATCTTTAAAGTAGTTGTCCGGTGCCAAAATCAGGATTTTCTAATGTGCTCCTAACACCCCTCACCATGCACATATACGCCCCCAATACCTGTTTTTCATGTCTGTGCTTTCTTTCCCCATGTCTGGGCTTCAGAGTATCCTGACAGATCTGTTTATTTTCTCCACTTCCTGCTTCGTTGAATGCCTAACTTTATTGATAATCAAGCCTGGCTACACTGAGTGATGAGTCGCTGTTCCGTCTGTAGGAGCTATGCCCACTATACCTCTTATGGCCATCATACTACAGCCATATATGGATCCTGCTATTGTTTCTACATCACATCACTGACCGTTCACAGGCTCTTCCCTCACCATCTAGGAGTACAATAAACAGTTTGAATCAGCAAGCGTATCCAAACACATCTGTATCTAATCCTATCATGTATGATACAGTCTGCTGTGCCTGATACATAGCCTGTTGTGTGTGATACTGCCTGCTGAGCGGCTTATCTTATCCCATCTTGTACTATACTGCCTGCTAAGCTGTGTATCTAATCCTATCTTGTACTATACTGCCTGCTGATATGTGTATCTAATCCCATCTTGTACTGTCTGGTGTGGTATGTATCTAAGCTTATCATGTAAGATATTGTCTGTTGTGCCTCTGTATCTAAATCTATCACCCGCTATACAGTCTACTGTTCCTGTATCAAAGATTCTCATGTTTTATTATGCCTGCTGAACAGTGGTGTGCTTAGGGTGTTTGGCACCCGGCGCGGTTCTTTTCTCTGGCGATTTCTCAGTTTTTCTATCAACCTCTCCATCCTGGTGTCCCGACAATGTCATCCTGCTGCCACCCCCAAAACTGTGCCCGTGGTGCTCCCCAATGTCCGAGGTACTATACTGCTGAGAAAATAGTGACCCCAGTAGACATAATTGGGGTCATTTATCAAACTGGTGTAAAGTAGAACTGGATTTCCAAAAGAGCTGTCAAAAATGAAAGGTGGAATCTGATTGGCTGCTATGGGCAACTAAGCCAGTTCTACTTTACACCAATTTGATAAATTACCCCAAATGTCCCTATTGTCCACAGCAGTTACAATGTCCCCTAGAGTGCCCCCAGTAAAAATAACACCCTATATTGTGCTCCAGGAAATAATCCCTGTATAGTGTCCCCAGAAAAAATAGAATTGCCCCTACAGTGCCTCCCCAATAGCAACGCCCCCCACATAGTAATTTCCCCCACACTGCCACCCCATAGTAATTTCCCCCCCACACACACACAGTAGTTTCCCCCACACTGCCCACATACAGTAGTTTCCCCCACACAGTAGTTTCCCCCACACTGCCCCCACACAGTAGTTTCCCCCACATTGCCCCCACAGTAGTTTCCCCCACTCTGCCCCATACAGTAGTTTCCCACACACTGCCCCCATCCAGTAGTTTCCCAAACACTGCCCCCATCCAGTAGTTTCCCCCACACTGCCCCCACACAGTAGTTTCCCCCACATTGCCCCCACAGTAGTTTCCCCCACTCTGCCCCATACAGTAGTTTCCCCCACTCTGCCCCATCCAGTAGTTTCCCCCACACTGCCCCCATCCAGTAGTTTCCCAAACACTGCCCCCATCCAGTAGTTTCCCCCACACTGCCCCCATCCAGTAGTTTCCCCCCACACTGTCCCATCCAGTAGTTTCCCCCACACTGTTCCATCCAGTAGTTTCCCCCCACACTGTCCCATCCAGTAGTTTCCCAAACACTGTCCCATCCAGTAGTTTCCCAAACACTGCCCCCATCCAGTAGTTTCCCACACACAGTAATTTGCCCTCACATAGTAATCCCTCCCATAATAATTTGCCCCCACATAGTAATTTGCCCCCATACTGCAATTATGTCCCCCAAAGTTGGCACATAACATAAAAAAATAAAAAGAATTAAAGCTAAATACTCACCTATGTGCTGCGCTGGGATTTCACTACCGCATAGGCCTCAGGCCTGAAGCCTATGGCAGTGATTAGCGGGGGGGGGGGGGCAGGGAACTATGCGCTCCCATGCCCCACTGCAGTATGTGGGCTGCGTCAGCACTCCAGCAATGCGCGCTTCCATCTGTATTGATGGAAGCGCTCATTGCTTTTGGCAGCCCCCCGGGCACGCCACTGCTGCTGAACTCTGTATCTTATCCTATCTTGTATCATCTTGCCTGCTGAGCTGTGTATCTAATCCTATCTTGTATGATACTGCCTGCTGAATTGTGTATTTTATCCTATCTTGTATGATACTTTCTGCTGAAGTGTGTATGTAGAACCTCATGCACACACCCGTATCCATTTTGCGTTCTGCTAATTGTGGATCCACTAAATAAGGATACTCTTTTTGCCATCCGCTTTTTTTTGCAGTCCCATTGACTTCTATGGGTTTGAAGTCTGCATTTTGAGGACCAGAACAAGACATGTCCTGTCTTTTGTGGAACTGACATACGGATGTGGAAAACGCTTGGACGTCATCTGTTTGCCTTTAGCATCCGTATGTTAGTTCTGCAAAAGATAGAACATGTCCTACATTGGTCCTCAAAATGCAGAGCTCAAGCCCATAGAAGTCAATGGGTCTGCAAAAAAATGCGGATCGCACACGGATGGTATCCTTATTTATTGGATCCACGATTTGCAGACCTCTGAATGCATATAGTCATGTGCATGAAGCCTAATTCTATATTTTTTGGTCCTGCCTGCTGAAGTGTTTATCTTGGCCTATCATGTGTGATACATTATGTGATACGACCATGATCAGCCCAGGAAAGACGGTCCGTGTGCAGGTCGCATCTCCCAGGCTGACTGCACTCTCCTGACCCAAACTGACTGTATCTGTATCACAGTAATTATGATACAGCCAGTCTCTCTGATCAGGGGTGTATGTACACATGAAGAGGAGTGTACTACAATCGTCCTGTGGTCAGATAAAGACTGGTTTTATCATAAATTACTTATCATACAGTCAGTTCAGGAAGCTGCGGTCGGCCTAGAAAATGTGCCTGACACATGGACCGTGATTCCTGGGCCAATCACGGTCGCTTGCATGAACCCTATAACTTATAATGAACAGCGACACCCACAGCGCCCCCCATAACAGCGGCTCCCACAGCGCCCCCCATAACAGCGGCTTTATTGACTTGGGGTTTAACCAGCCCTTTGCCAATAATGTAGCCCAGATATTTTGCTTCCTCTAGACCTACCGCACACTTTTCAGGATTTATGGTTAGGCCAGCATCACTAATAGAGTCTATCACAGCCTGTACTTTCCAGATGTGACTTTTCTGATCAGGTGAAAAGATGACCACATCATCAAGGTAAGCGGCAGCGTAGTCATGATGTGGCCTCAAAATTAGGTCCATCAACCTCTGAAATGTAGCAGGGGCTCCATGTAACCCAAACGGCATCACTGTGTATTGGAACAGCCCTTCTGGAGTGGAGAAGGCCATCTTTTCTTTAGCATCCTTTGACAACGGTATCTGCCAATACCCCTTTGTAAGCCAAGGGTCATGATGTACCTTGCTTTCCCTAGCCTTTCAATCAGTTTGTCTACTCTAGGCCTGGGGTACGCATCAAATTTAACACCTCATTTAATTTATGTAAATCATTACAGAACCTCCAGGTCCCATTGGGCTTCGGGATTAATACAATAGGCTCTCGCCACTCACTGGTAGATTCTTCAATGACCCCTAACTCAAGCATACACCTGACCTGACAGCTTTTCTGCGCGCTTCTGGTATTCTGTATGGCTTTAAATTTACTTTACTGTGGGGCTCAGTTCTCACGTAATGTTTTATCAAGTGGGTACGGCCTGCTAGGTCAGAAAACCATCTTCTATTTTTCTGCAGAAACTCCTTCACCTCTTGTTTCTGGGGCACTGACAGGGCCTCACTAATTTTTACTGGGGGAATTGCTTGCGACCCCTCCTTACTCACTGTCTGGGTGGCCACCAATGACTCACGATCTTTCCACGGCTTGATCAGATTTACGTGGTAAATCTGGAAGGGCTTTCTCCTTCCTGGTTGGTGCACCTTATAGTTCACCGCGCCTATTTTCTCCACAATCTCATAGGGACCCTGCCACTTTGACAGAAATTTACTCTCCAGGGTGGGAACTAAAATCAGGACCCTGTCCCCGGAATTAAAGCCCCTTACCCTGGCTGATCTGTTATAGACTCTGCTTTGAGTCTCCTGAGCTCTTTGGAGATGATCTTTAACGATGGGCATCATGGTCGCTTTTCGGTCCTGCATTTGAGTGACATGTTCGATGACGCTTTTATAAGGCGTAGCCTCGGTCTCCCAGGTTTCTTTGGCCACATCTAGTAAACCCCTTGGGTGACTGCCATATAGCAACTCAAAGGGTGAAAACCCGGTAGAAGCCTGGGTCACCTCCCTAATAGAGACCATAAGGTAGGGTAGGAGGCAGTCCCAGTCACGTCCATCTTTTTCTACCACTTTTTTTTTTAACATCTGCTTCAGAGTTTTGTTAAATCTCTCCACTAATCCGTCTGTTTGGGGGTGGTACACCGAGGTACGTATATGGGTGACTTTAAACAATTTGCGCAACTCCTTCATTACCTTTGACATAAAGGGGGTACCCTGGTCTGTGAGAATTTCCTTGGGGATCCCTGTGCGGGAGATCATGTAAAACAATTCCTGGGCAATATTTTTGGACGCCATGTTTCTCAGGGGCACTGCTTCTGAGTACCGAGTGGCATAGTCCAACACAACCATGATATACTGGTGTCCCCTAGTTGACTTAACAAAAGGACCCACTAAATCCATGGCAATTCTTTCAAAAGGTACCTCAATGATGGGAAGAGGCACCAAGGGACTTCAGAAGTGGGACACTGGGGCACTTATCTGACATGTGGGGCACGACTCGCAGTATGATTTTATTTCCTCATACACCCCAGGCCAGTAAAACCTTTGTAATACCCTCTCCTGTGTTTTGCTAGTCCTTAAATGACCCTCAAGTATGTGGTTATGGGCTAGGTCTAATGCCATGCGTCTATAGGGTTTAGGTGCCAGGAGCTGGTCCACAATTTCGTTGTTGCATTTGATAACACGCTACACTAAGTTTTGACTTATGGCAAAATGCGGAAATTTTTGGCCAGCTTCTGGTTCCTGTGGGACACCATCTATTAAGGTAATGCTTGCTCACGCATTCACAAGATTGGGGTCTCTCAATTGCTCCGTACCAAAGTTACCTCGGGACTGTCATGCCCTGCTCTGGTGAGATGCGGAGGTCTGTCAGGTTGGCAGCATGTGTGTAGTTTTATGTTTACTTGGAGTGAGCTGTACCTGCCTCCCTTTCAGGTGCACTGGGTGGGGTCGTTTGTGTGAGTTTAAATCAAGCACCTACCCAGTGTCCCTTGCGGGTTATAGCTGCTCTGCTTATATCTGCTCTGCTTCAAAGATTAGTGTGTTTTTGGTTTCCATTTGTGAACTGTCTAGACTTTTAGTTAGACACCTGCTTCCTCCAGGATTAGAGGAAGCAGGCTGCCTTTTTCCCCCCTTGTCCACTATCTCAGGGACTATAGGGTTTATACAGTTTTAGGCATGGGGGCACGTTTATTCCCACCTTTGGGGTCTAAACGTGTGCACAGTAGTCTAGGGTCAGCTGATAGGATCTTGTCAGGAGGTGACCATTATCCCCAGCTTTTGCCTAGACGCTTGTTTGTTGTTTCTTGTGTTTCTATTGTATCTTGTACCCTTCCTGGCGTGACATTATAACCCGCCCGCCATAATAATTCCTAGACTGCCATTTCTCTGCTGCTAGGAAATGGAGTCCGTTTATGCATTATTGGATCGCATGCAAGGATTATCCCTGGAAGTTGCTGATCTGCGTAATTCTGTCACATGTTGTCAGAATGCTCTGGCATCAGGTGCTATTGGAGGAGGTCAATTTATGGGGAGCCTAGAGTCGCCCTTCCTGATTGATTTTACAGGGGGTATGGGTGACTTTATTCGCTTTAGAGAGTCCTGCAGGCTGTACTTTCGGTTTCCCCCCTTGTCCACTATCTCAGGGACTATAGGGTTTATACAGTCTTAGGCACGGGGGCACGTTTATTCCCACCTTTGGGGTCTAAACGTGTGCACAGCAGTCTAGGGTCAGCTGATAGGATCTTGTCAGGAGGTGACCATTATCCCCAGCTTTTGCCTAGACGCTTGTTTGTTGTTTCTTGTGTTTCTAGTGTATCTTGTACCCTTCCCGGTGTGACAGGGACACATCTAAGTCCAATACATTTTGCTCAAATGGGGAGGGTTCCTCTTCCCCAGCTAACACCTGCAAAGGAAACATGTCATCACTAGGTATGTCACATAACCCCACATTTTCACTGGACATTTCAGTTACCTCGACATATTCACTTTGCACCTTATTGGCACCATTGTTTTCAATGGTCACTTCGTTTAAACCCTTATGTTCCATGGGCAACTCACAGAAAGGTAAAGGGGAAAACACAGATTCTGAAGGAGCTTCTTTATTGGCCGCAGAAGAGTCTTTCTTCCCCCACAACTTCCAAAATAAGGGCACAATATTACATCAAGTCTTTTTACTACCCCAACTTCATAGGTCACAGTCCCAGCTGGTGTTTCTAGCTTAACCCGAACCACCGGGTATGATTTTGCATCCCCATGAATGCACAGCACATTTATGCTTTTGTTTGGCACATAATTCCCAGCGACGAAGCTGGCATGCACTAAGGTGATATAGCTTCTTCCCGACCGCCGAACGCACGGATGCGTCCAGGCGGCGGCAGGTTTATTCCTCCTGGACGCATCCGTGCGTCATCTCGCGAGAGCCGAGATCTGCTGTGAACGCGCGCGCGCGTTCACAGCAGAGCGCGGCTCTGCAGTTGTACTACAGCCTGCCAGCAATGATCAATCGCTGGCAGGCTGTAAATGTAAAATAAATGAGATCAAGTGGTATATCAGACGCTGTGTTGCTAACAGCGTCTGATATATCTGACTACCTGGTCCTCTGGTGGTCCCATTTACTGGGATCGACCACCAGAGGACCAGGTAACAATGTAAAGTTGCACCAAACACTACACTAACCCCCCCACCCCCTCACTTTATAACTACTATTAACCCTTTGTTAACCCCTGATCACCCCATATAGACTTCCTGATCACCCCCTGTCACTGATCACCCCCTGTAAGGCTCTATTCACATGTTCATATGTGTTTTGCGGATCCGCGACGCGGATCCGCAAAACAAGGACACCGGCAATGTGCTTTACGCATTTTGCAGATCCGCACATTGCCAGAACTATATAGAAAATGCTTTTTCTTGTACGCAATTGCGGACAAGAAAAGGACATGTTCTATATTTTTGCGGAACGGAAGTGCAGACCCGTAGCGCGGATTCGCAATTCGATCCGAGCGGGACAAAGTCTGTCCCCATAGAAATGAATGGGTCCGCACTCCGCTCCGCAAACAGAATTTCGGACGTGTGAATGGAGCATAAGGGTCCCTTATCACCACCAGTTAGCTAGCTACTTGTTAGGCAGCTAGCGCCCAGCCCACCGCAGTCACTGATTTGGCCGAGATTTTTCATCCACATTGATTGATGCGAATGAAAAATCTGTGCAGTTCATTTTTTTTTTTTCAGCGCAGAGGCTGAACGGACAAAATCTCATTACCCGTATGCTCAATATACGGAGAATCGCAGAAACTCCTAATGCTGGCCATACGTGTAATGATTGCGGAGGCCCTCAAATGCCAGGGCAGTACAAAACCTCACATGTGACCCCATTTTAGAAAGAAGACACCCCAAGGTATTCTGTGAGGGGTATGGTGAGTTCATGCAAAATTTTATTTTTTGTCACAAGTTAGTGGAATATGAGACTTTGTAAAAAAAAAAAAAAAAATCAATTTCCGCTAACTTGTGCCAAATTTTTTATTTTTCTGTGAACTCGCCATGCCCTCACAGAATACCTTGGGGTGTCTTCTTTCCACAATGGGGTCACATGTGGGGTATTTATACTGCCCTGGCATTTTAGGGGCCCCTAAAGCGTGAGAATCCAAATGCGTAAAAATGTCCTGTGAAATCCTAAAGGTACACATGGGAATTTAGCCCCTTGCGCATCTTGCCTGAAAGTGTCACCATAGGTATCGCTGCATCAGGAGAGTAGGGCATGGTTTGGGTGTATGTTTACATATACCCATACTGGTGAGAGAAATATCTCTGTAAATGACAACTTTTAATTTTTTTTTATACAAGGTTGTCAATTTACAGCGATATTTTTCACACAAAGTATGGGTATATGTAAAAATACACCCCAAAACACATTGCCCTACTTCTCCTGAGTACGGCGATACCACATGAGTGACACTTTTTGCAGCCTGGTGCGCAAAGGGGCCCAAATTCCAACGAGTACCTTTAGCTTTTACATGACTGCTCACAGTTTAGCCCTCGCCCAAAATGCCAGAACAGTACAAACACCTCACAAGTGACCCCATTTTGAAAGAAGACACCCTAAGGTATTCACTGAGGGGCATAGTGAGTCCGTGAAAATTTAACTTTTTGTCAAAAGTTAGCAGAAAGGGAGACTTTATGAGAAAAACTATAAAAATCAATTTCCGCTAACTCGTGCCAAAAAAATCTTCTATGAACTCGCCATGCCCTCATGGAATACCTTGGGGTGTCTTCTTTCCAAAATGGGGTCACATGTGGGTATTTATACTGCCCTGGCATTTTAGGGGCCCTAAAGCGTGAGAAGAAAAATGCGTAAAAATGCCATCCTAAAAGGTACTCATTGGTTTTAGGCCCCTTTGGCATTTGGCTGCAAAGTGGCACACATGTGGTATCGCTGCATTCTGAAGAAGTAGGCAATGTGTTTTGGGGTGTATTTTTACATATACCCATGCTGGGTGAGAGAAATATCTCTGTAAATTGACAACTTTGAATAAAAAATGTAAAAAGTTGTCGCTTACAGCGATATTTCTCACACTCCAGCATGGGTATATGTAAAAATATACCCCAAAACACATTGCCCTACTTCTCCTGAGTACGGCGATACCACATGTGTGCAACTTTTTGCAGCCTGGGTGCGCAAAGGGGCCCTAAAACCAATGAGTACCTTTAGGATTTCACAGGGCATTTTTACGCATTTGAATTCTCACGCTTTAGGGCCCCTAAAATGCCAGGTCAGTATAAATACCCCACAAGTGACCCCATTTTGGAAATAAGACACCCCAAGGTATTCCGTGAGGGGCATGGCGAGTTTACAGAATTTTTATTTTTTGGGCACAAGTTAGCGGAAATTTATATATTTTTTTTTTTGTTTTTTTTTACAAAGTCTCTTATTTCACTAACTTGTGACAAAAATAAAATTTTACATGAACTCACCATACCCTCACAGAATACCTTGGGGTGTCTTCTTTCTAAAATGGGGTCACATGTGGGGTATTTATACTGTCCTGGCATTTTAGGGGCCCCTAAAGCGTGAGAAGAGGTCTGGAATCCAAATGCGTAAAAATGCCCTGTGAAATCTCTAAAGGTACTCATTGGTTTTAGGCCCCTTTGCATTTGGCTGCAAAGTGTCACCATGGTATCGCCGCATCAGGAGTAGGGCAATGTAGTTTGGAGTGTATTTTTATATATACCATTACTTTGTGTGAGAAATATCGCTGTAAACGACAACTTTTAAAAAAATTTATACAAAGTTGTCAGTTTACAGAGATATTTCTCTCACTCCAACATGGGTATATGTAAAAATACACCCTAAAACACATTGCCCTACTTCTTCTGAGTACGGCGATACCACATGAGTGACACTTTTTGCAGCCTGGGTGCGCAAAGGGGCCCAAATTCCAACGAGTACCTTTAGGTTTTACAGGGCTGCTCACAATTTAGCCCCGCCCAAAATGCCAGAACAGTAAACACGCCACAAATGACCCCATTTCGAATAGTAGACACCCCAAGGTATTCACTGAGGGGCATAGTGAGTCCGTCTGAGATTTTTTTTTTTTTGCCAGAAGTTAGCAGAAATGGAAACTTTATTATTTTTATTTTTTTCCTCAGAAAGTGTCATTTTCCGCTAACTTGTGAAAAAAATGAAATGATACATGAACTCACCATGCCCCTCCGCGAATACTTTGGGGTGTCTTCTTTCTAAAATGGTGTGATTTGGGGGTTATTTATACTATCCTGGCATTCTAGCACCTGAAGAAACATGACAGGTGCTCAGAAAGTCAGAGCTGCTTCAAAATGCCGAAATTCACTTTTTTGCACCATAGTTTGTAAACGCTATAACTTTTACCCAAACCAATAAATATACACTTATTGGACTTTTTTTATCAAAGACATGTAGAACAATAAATTTAGAGAAAAATGTATATAGAAATGTAGTTTTTTTTGAAAAATTTTACAACAGAAAGTGAAAAATGTCATTTTTTTGCAAAAATGTCGTTAAATTTTTATTAATAGCAAAAAAAGTAAAAATGTCAGCAACAATGAAATACCACCAAATGAAAGCTCTATTAGTGAGAAGAAAAGGAGGTAAAATTCATTTGGGTGGTAAGTTGCATGACGGAGCAATAAACGGTGAAAGTAGTGTAGTGCGGATTTGTAAAAAGTGGCCTGGTCATTAAGGGTGTTTAAGCTAGGGGGGCTGAAGTGGTTAAAGGTAAAAAGGAAAAAACAGAGGTTGAGTAGTTTTGTAAGAGCAGAAAAACCCTGGACTGGGGGCACCAGAGGGCAGAAAGGTATATGGTGGGATAAACTTATTTATAGAAAAGTGGTATTGATTAGAAACAAAAAATAAAAAAATATATTGAGTAATGAATATTAAATAATAATAATAACAATAATAACAAAACAGTCACGATTGTGTGGGGAGGCAGCACAGGTGTTAGGGGTTTGAACCAGTCAGCCCCCTACTGATCAGAAGAAAAGTGAGTGACGGTGGCACGGTGGGTGGGACCGTGTTTGGTCACAGAAAAAACACACCAATCGAGGCGCCAATCCCCGTGAGACGGAAATAATAATGGGGTTAGAGTAAAGTAGATAGGTGGAGGTAGGATCAATCACTTAGTGGGTGTTGATGGATGATAATAATCATATTTTGTTCCTCAAGGCTGAGGGAGTGGGGGGGACCCAAGGTGAGCAGTGAGTGTTGGATGGCTAAGATAGAATACTACAAAGTAATCCTTTTAGTGCAGTTTAGCGCTCAATTTTACTCACTTCACAGGGGGGTGGACACAGGATGAAGCTCAAGACACCTGTGTCCCTGTACCCCCCTGGCCAGGATCACTTGTCTGATGGAGCTAATTAACTGCAGCCGATAAACAGGGGCTTCTGGTTAATTGAGTTTATTAATGAAATCTGGCCCAACGTGTTTCGGAGGTCTTAGAGCCTCCTTCTTCAGGGGTAACATGTAGATAAAAGATAAATAAAATACAAACATAAACCTAACATAGAGTAAAATATTGGATACAAAATTAGGTAAAAAATTAGATATGATATGTAGAATCTATATAACATAACATATAGGCATGGTCATAAGGGCAGTAATGCATAAATAGATAGATAGATAGGTAAATACATAAATACCATAAAAGTTAAAATTTAGTTGCAAAATATAAAAATATAAAATCACATGATTATATGGTGTCCATTAAGTGGGTATTGTCCTTATCTATAATTTTTTATTGTTTTGTAGGGAAGAGGGGGAGTGTTAGATATCATGGAGTCACTAAATTATAGTGGGGGCGGTCATAATGGTGGAAAAAATATCTTATATATTTATAAAGATGATAATCCCTGTGTTCGGTGGTGGATAGTGAGCATACCTTCAGGGGTCCTTTTCCAGGGGTCTTTTCAAATGTCCCCAGCAGAGTGGGGGGGAGGGAAAAAAAAGGCGTTCCTCCTTCTCAAGGGGCCTCCTGCCCAGGGATCTTTTAAATCCGCCGCGCACGTGGATGAAAAGGGCGCGGGGAGCACGAACCGGAAGTGCGTCATGCGCACTACCGGAAGTGCGTCCCGCGCCAACAGCGTGGAGCGCATCGTAAACATTAGTGGTTTGTTTGCGTTCCACTATGGAGCGCACAGTTGGAGATAGAACTCGGATGTCAATTTAATATTGGTAAAGGATATTTCTGGTGAAAGTGGGTACCATTACAAAGGAGAAAATAATAATAATATTAATAATAATCATAATATGAAAAAGGCAGAAATAAAAACAAAGGGGGAATGTATGGAAAATTCATTAATTGATAATGGAATTGATAATGGAATAAGTAACAATGGAAAGATAATGGAATAAGTAACAATAAATCAGAAAAATATATCAGAAAAGAAACAGAAAAAATCAGAAAAAAATCTGAATCTGAAAAAAATCAGAAAAATATATAGAGGCAAATATGCTAAGGGATATTGATGTATTGTGATGAAAATATGGAAATCTGCTATTAGTATTGTAATGAGAATATGGATATCTGCTATTAGTCAACAGTAGACGGTAAAATAGTAGGGGGTCCAGAGAGGGGGGTAAGTGAGGAGATCGGGATACTAAGATTACATGTAATAGGGGTACAGATGTGTGGGAGGATTAAAGAGGGGGGCGTCCGTTATTTGGGAAAGTGGTACGGTAAGGGAACATGTTATTTAACTGTTATTGTTGAATTGTTATAAAAATGTGAATTGTCATGTCTCTTGATCCCTGCAAGCCAGGAGGGGTGTAGTGAGAGAGTTGGCCACTAGAGGGACCCCTAGGATAAGAATAAAAGGCTTAGTGAGGGGAGGAGGAGTGCAGTTGGCAGTTGGCAGTTGGCAGTTGGCAGTGGAGTGAAAATGTAGTTGCAGGACAGTTCAGGCCCCTGTGCCTGGTAAGGACAGTGGAACCTGGGCCTATGGCCTAAAAAGGGTGTGCAGTGTGAGAAAACAGCGGAAGGGTCTTGCCCGTAAGTGTGTGCCGGGGAAAGGAGTACGTCAGTGCCTAGGGCCAGGAGGTATATTACCATTAGGCCGGGCTGAGAGACTGAGAAACAGACCAGGGAAAGAGGGAATCACTGGATACCAGCCGGACGGGGCTGAGGATAGAGAGAGAGAGAGAGCAGAGCCTTTGTGAGGAGAAACGCGGGAAGTGTGCAGGGATCAGGAGACATATTGTCTATGTGCTGCATTGAAGGCCCGTTGGTGTACTATGTACTGAAAAGGTCTGCTGTGACGAATAAAAGTGATTGTTCCCTGGTCAAGTGTGTGGCCGGCAGAGGAATCCGCTTGATGTTGAGAAATGTTTGCAACCCTGAAGTAAAAGACATTGACAATTCAACTGATCCGCCTGGTCTTCAATTATTCCCACTAGCAGGGGAGTTCTACAGCTGCTAAACACTGTGACACCATCTTTTACGGAGGACGGAAGGGATCCATAAGTATATTGAAAGCATACCTCTCAGGTGGGTGACGCACTGCACCACAACACCCAGCATGCCCTGGTCACCCCTGAACCCCGAGGTAGCTTACATACATAAAAACAGGGTGGGGTATCCGTAATACAAAAGAGGATTGATATTACCAACTGTAAAATATGGTAGGTGTAGGGTAAAGGACAAAGGAGTAAGAGGCATGGAATGCGTAAGAAGGGGGATTTTAATAGTTGCTATATTCAAGGGATTCATTAAGTCCAAAGGGGGTCAGGGTATTCAGACTAAAAATCCAATACATCACTCTTCTACACTCTCTTCAATGGGAGTGACTCGCAAGCAGGTGGGGTCCCCATTATGGATAGTTGCATAGTGTCGAGATACACTATGGATGAGTATTTTTCTGGTTATATTGGAGCGGTGCTCATTCATCCTCTCCCGTAGGGACTGTGTTGTGCGTCCCACGTAGAGTAATGAACATGAGCACCGTAGCAGGTAAATGACATTGGTGGTACCACAGGTTAGGTGTTGTTTGAACCAATGTATATTTCCATTAAAAGGATTGGTAAAGTTATTGATCCCGGCGGTGATCATGTTGCAACATTTGCACCTGCTTTGATTACACTTTTCAATGCCTGGGCGTTTGGACTCTTTTTGGACGATTGTAGAGGAACCTAGTTTGGGGCAGGAAGGGGCTAATAGGTTTTTAAGGGTTTTAGCTCTGCGAAAGATTAGGGTGGGGGCAGAGCCAATGTGTGGTTTCAAGAGGGGATCTTTCTGTAGTATAGCCCAATTTTTTGTGAGGATGTTCCGGATGAGACTGTGCTGAGAGCTGTATCTGGTAATCAAGCTTACTTGGTGAGGGGGAGCAGTGGGGTTTATGGTAACGGAGGTTCCACTGTGCTTGGGTTTCAGGCTCTCTTCTTGGGACACCTTTGAAACACGTTTTTTTTTTTAAAACAATCTTTATTCATTTTTCAAGTATAAAATTAACAAACAAATGGGCGACATGCCCGTATCATGACAAGTACACAAAACAAACGGAAGGGGTCCGCCATAATAAATTCGACATTCACAAACAATATGTGTTACAAATAGAGTAGTCGTTACTGTACTCAGAAATTGGAGATCAAGAAATTAAGAAGCCACAGTTAGACTCATAGGTCCCAGCTGATGTAGCCCCTTAAGTTGCCACGACCTGTAACTTCCCCAGACTTCCCCTCAGCTGTTCCGTCAAATACCACTCTGTCAGAGTAAAAGGCTGCATTATGGAGCTTAACTCCGTGGCAGTCATGAACTTTACCAGATGAAACACGTTTAATGGACTCCTCAAGCAATTTTTTGGGGTAACCTTTTTGGATGAATCTATCTTTTAAGGAACGTAGTTGAGTTTTTAAAGTGTGGTTGCTGGAACAATTCCTCCTGATCCTTTTGAACTGACTGTATGGGATGTTCCTTACCCATTTGGAGTGGTGGCAGCTGGTGAATTCAAGATAACTATTAGCATCTACGGTTTTGAAATGAGTTTGGGTAGTGATTTTCATATTTTCGATTGTAAGCTGTAGGTCCAAAAAAATTGCGGATGTTTTGTTATGTTCCAGGGTGAAGGATAAATTCCAGTCGTTTCTATTTAACTCTTGTATATAAGTACAGAGGTAATCGGTTTCTCCTTGCCAGATGAAGATAATATCATCTATGTATCTACGGTAGAATCTGATGTTTGGATGGGTAAGTAGACCGGAACGACTTTCAAAGACCCCCATAAAGAGGTTCGCGTAGGAAGGTGCAAATTTTGTCCCCATAGCAGTACCCTGGGTTTGTATATAAAAGCTATTGTTGAAGGTGAAGTAATTATGTTCTAAGATGTACTCTATGGCTCTCACAATAAAGTTTTTTTGGGTATCCGGCATTAGGGAATCTTGAGATAGCGTATGACTAATGGCTGAGATTCCCAAATCGTGTCTGATGTTGGTGTAGAGTGCGGACACGTCAAGCGTAACCCAAATGTAATCCTCTTGCCAGTGGAATGATTGTAAAGAGGTAATCAAATCTGCAGTGTCGCGGATGTATGATGGGAGAGCAATTACGTATTTTAGTAAAAAATGATCGACGTATGCTGAGAGGTTATCTGTCAGACAGTCAACTCCAGAGATGATGGGTCTTCCAGGTGGATTGGTTAGGGTTTTATGGATTTTAGGTAAAAAGTAAAATTTGGGAATGGATGGGTGTGGAGTTTTGAGGAAGGACCTTAGTTTTTTATCTAACGTGCCAATGGTATAGCCAGAGTCGACTAGATCATAAAGAGACTTCTTAAAGTCCTTGGTGGGGTCTTCCACTAGGAGTCTATAAAAATTCTTGTCCGAGAGAATCCTCAGGGATTCATTTGTATAGTAATCGGTGTCCATGATTACAATACCACCCCCCTTATCCGCATTTTTTATAACAATTTCATTGTTTTTCATCAATGCCTTTAGTGCTAGTTTTTCTTTGTGATTAAGATTGCTCCTGGGGCTCCTAATTTTCTGGTATTTTTTTAGGTGGTTCTTGTTTGTCTTTTGATTAGGGATCTTATTCAGAGTGGTGTTGAGATCTCTTAGGGTCGTCTCATAGAAGTATTCAATGAAGGGGCCTTTGCTCTCAAGGGGGTAAAAGGAAGATTTGTTCTTGAGGTCGCAAGGGATCGGAGTTGTGGCGGGAGGGATGGTATGTTGAGTATTGAGATTGGGGGTGATCTTTGGTTCCAGAGCTTTCCCAGCGAAATGTCTCCGCAAAGTGAGCTTCCTTACTAGTTGGTTGAGGTCAACAAATATTTCAAATGGGTCGGATCGTTCAGTGGCACAAAAAGAACTAAGGTGACCAGACTGCCAGAGTCCAACAGAGCCTTGACAGAACAGTCATTTACCACCATAGTACACATCTGCGCCCCAGTCTCTAGTCCTGGTGAGGCCACACACACTGGTGCCACATACAGTGACTGTCTTCGACTACCTGCACACTCCATGGCCTCTAAGGTAAGAGGGCAATGGGCAGCAATGTGCCCCCACTCACGGCACCTCCAGCACTTTAGCATCCCAGGTCTCCTTGATGGGGAGACATCTCTGGGACCATAGTGCCCATGGGACTCAGTCTTAGGCCCATGACCAACCTCTAGAGCCTTGTTCCCTCTTGCACCCTTCCGCACACCCCCTACAGCCGGAACTCTCTTACCCACAGAAGACAAGGGTCGGGCACTTCACGGAGGCGTGGGTGCGGCAGGGACATCACAGAGGTTGTCCTCAGTCACCAGGAATCTTTCCACCAGGTTGACGAGCTGGTCTGCCGTTTTGGGGTCTCCATGTCCGACCCACCGTTGTAGCTCCACAGGGAGGGCTCTAAAGTAGTGGTCCACCACTACTTTCTTCACGATTTGGGCTGGCGTAGAAGACTCAGGTTCCAGCCACTTCCGGACAAGATGGAGGAGGTCAAACATCTGAGACCAGGTCGGCTTATCCATGGTGTACCTCTATGTATGGACCCTCCGGGCACAAACAGCTGGGTTAACGCCCAGGCGAGCAAGGACCTCCATTTTTAATTTAGCATAGTCCCGGACATCCTGCTCACTGAGGTCATAGTAGGCCTTTTGTGGTTCACCTGCAAAGACCTCGGCCCACCCTGCTACGGGCAGTCTCTCTCTCTCCGCCACTCTTTCAAACACAGTCAGGTAGGCCTCGATGTCGTCATCAGGCGTCAGTTTTTGCAAGGCCCGCTGCACAGCCTTCCTCATATTGAAAGTCTCTGGGGGGGCTTACCGCCAGTTCTTGGGCTGGAGTTATAATAGTCTCTCTGAGTGCAACAATATGCTTCCTCAGCAGACTATTTGTTTCCTGCTGCCGAGCCTGGGCCTCCGCCTGAGCATGCTGTTGTGCAAATAAGGCCTCTTCATTAGAGATGAGTGAACTTTAAAAAAAAGTTCGGAGTTCGGGTTGTGGTAATCGCCGCATCCCGTTATGGATTCCACTACCGCGGACTATCGCGGCATATGGAATCCATAAGGGGCGGCTTCCACCAACCCGAACTGTTGAACAGCCGAAGGACCTGGGGTAACGTTATCGTCATGTGATCAGTGCAGGGGACAGCTGCACTGATCACATGATGGTGACGTCACCCCAGGTCCTTCGGCTGTTCAACAGTTCGGGAATCGCCCCTATGTAGACCCCATATTTTTTTTCCATTGCCCATATTTTTTTTCCATTGAAAATAAATTCTAATGGAAAAAGGTGTATTTTTTAACTTGGATTTTTTTTATTTAATAAAACTTTTTTTTTTTAAATCATTTAACAGTCTCACAAGGGGAATTTGATAGGTGGTCATTTGATTGCTTCTACAGTTTTCTTGTACTGCTTTAGCTGACAGTCAGCAGCAGGCTGTGCCAGAGAGGCAAAGTCTGATAGAATACACAGCAGACAGGCAGGCCTCGATCAGACTTCAGACAGTCGTGCACAGATATCGGCATCCTGCAATTTTGTTTGCAGGGTGCCGTCTGTATACTACTTTTTTCTCATTGATATTATTTTCCGGTACTTGATCAAAAAGCAGCAATTGTCATTGTTTTTTTTGTTTTTTTTACAGAGTTTGCCATATGGGATACATTACATTACATTATAATTGTGTAGCGCGGGTCGCTACAGACACAGTAATACCAAATGTGTGAAGAGAATTTTACTTTTGCATTTTTTTCCATTGAAAAGTGTTTTTTCCAGTGCAAAAAGGTGTATTTTATTTTACTTGGATTTTTTGTTTATTTGATAAAACTTTTTTATTACTTTTTTTTAACCATTTAACAGTCCGACAAAGGGAATTTAATAGGCAATCATTTGATTGCTTCTATAATTTTCTTGTACTGCTTAAGTGTTATACTGACAGTCACCAGCAGGCTGTGCCAGAGAGGTGCTCCTGCCAGGATACATGGCAAGTATGAGAGAATCATGCTTCGGATCATAGATCAACTATCAGCAATCATTCGTTCAAACACTTCCTTTTAATACTGTACAAAGACCTGGTCATTCAAAGAAAATTTCCAGCTCACCCATATGTCGATTTCAGCGTGCACGGTCGTTCAGAAAAGCATCTGAAAAGTAGTTTCAAGAAAAAAGGATGTCCGGCACTGCTGGATTGTCTGGTGCAATTTCTTCCTTTTATTAACGTGGCAACAAGGATTGTACACACACACTGTACAGCGGTAAAATTGACGCGTTTCGGACTGTAAAGTCCTTAGTCGTAACAGTAGGTGAGACAAACTGCAGGAATATATATACAGGTTATACTGGCTGGGTGCCGCCCCCATCCCATCTGGTCAGGGAGGAACCCAGCCTGATTCACAACTATCTGCACCTGAGTGTTTCACCCACTGGTCGTACTACAAGTACAAAATCAACACAGTAAAATAAAAAGTATATAAGTATACATGGTTGTGTGTCAAGACAATAAATATGATACCGTTCCAATATCTGTCTGTCTTGCAGCAATCAACACTAAAACCTAGTATACACAGTGTTAAAATAAAACCAAATAGTACTTCAGGAACATGGCTGAAAAATCGCATAGTGTGAACTGTTGTCTAAACATACAAGTACATGAGTTCCCTGCGTAAGTTTAGACCATTGGGTGCTCTGGTATTGAGTTTTAAAATCCAGTATGCTTCCCGCAATAGGATTTGTTTCTTGTGGTCTCCTCCTCTTATTGGTTTTTTGACCCTTTCTATTGCAAATACTTTAAAAGATTGCACCTTGCGGTTGTGAACCGCAATAAAGTGTCTTGCTGCATTGGAAATATTGAGGGCTGAGGGGCTAGTAACATAATTGAGATGTTCCAACACTCTGGTTTTTAGCTTGCGAGATGTGCTGCCTACATACATCATATCACAAATGGTACATGTGATGATGTACACTACACCTTCGCTGTTGCAGTTAATGTAATTTTTTATTGTAAATGTCTCTGTATGGTCTGCATTGTGGAACTCCTTGATAGGAATCACATAGCTGCAGGTTTTACATCTAGAACTGCCGCACCGTGTGAATCCTGTGTAGCACATCCGGGTTTTAGAAGTGCGTTTTTCTGTGGTGTAGAGGGAAGGGGACAAGCGTGTAGTTAGGGCGGGAGCTCGTCTAGACACAATTCGACAACCTTCTCTTAAAATATCATGGAGAACCTCATTTTCAAATAAGATGGGTATGCAATTTTTTACAATTGAGCTGATTTCATTAAATTGTCGACTGTACACAAGAACAAGAGTGGGAAGGTGATCTGCATTTCTGGATGATAGGAATCTAACAACTTTTGTATTTTTTTCTTGTTATTGGGAAAATGTGTTTTATTTTTGAAGAGCAGATCATATCTATTTTTGCTGGATGCTATTTTATAAGCCCTGTCTAGCATCCACTGTGGATAATCTCGGGCTTTCAGACGAGAATTTATAATCCTACATTCTTGTTCATAGGCAATTAATGTGCTACAATTTCTGCGGGCACGTATAAATTCCCCTACTGGCACACTTTTTATAGTATGTTTGGGGTGATGGCTATTAGCCCGTAATATTGTATTGCCAGCAGTGGTTTTTCTATACGTTTCCGTAGAGATGTTCTGGAGGTTTCCTGTTAGTTTCAAGTCCAAAAAGCAAATAGTATTCGGGTTACTTTGGCAGGTGAAGCGGAGGTTGTAGGGGTTATTATTAAAATATGACAATAAGTCTGGTATGGCAGACACGCCTCCCTTCCAAATAAGGAGCAGGTCATCGATATATCTGCCATACCAGACTATATCTCCATGAAAAGGATTTTTGTCATTATATATGAATCTCTCCTCCCAGTATGCCATAACCAAGTTGGCAAGGGACGGAGAGAATTTTGCCCCCATAGAAACTCCCCTCACCTGCACAAAGAACTTCGAATCAAATAAAAAATAGTTGTGTGTCAGTAGATACTGCGTCACTTCCAAAGACATATCTACGATCCAAAGCTCAACACTAATGGCAGAAAAGCCTTTGTGTACCACTTAGATGCCGCTGTCACTATTGACTATGTTGTCTAAGGGGTTAAACAGCCCGGATCAGCACTTCTGCCTGTCTGGGCCATTAGAGCTGGAAATTGTTCTCATGGTAGATCTGAGCCCCTGCTTTTTGCTGCATGGGAGACCAGTGCACTGCTTAGACTGGGATGCCATAAAAGCCCAGCCTAAGGCCCCATTGAGACCACCATAAAAAAGCATATTGGTGGTACTAAGGGGTTAATATTAACAGTATTGTTGGAAACTAATTAAGGTTATAGTGAACCATAAACAATCAGAATACACCACTTAGTGCCCCAACACATAATACTGTCCGCTACTGCCACTCAGACTCTTATAAGGAACTAAGTTCCCCCGACACAGTTCCCTAGTCCTGCACAACCCTAAGTGCCCCTCAATATATAATGCCCCCTAATAAAAAAATAAATAACAGAAAGTGAAATAAAGTAAAAAATAAATAAAAATACATCTATAGCTACAGTATTACTAAGATGTCCAAATTTCCCCAAGATTAGTACCTTAGGGGTTTGACATAAATAAGTCACTTTGAAGGAGTTTTTAATATTTTGGTGTTATACACCATATGTGCTGGTAGCACTGTGCCTTACAACCAGCAATCAAGGCAGGACTGGGTATGAAAACCAGTCCTGGAAAAAATTATATACCAGCACTATAGTGTTGCGTCATTATACCAGCACAATGTAATTTTTTTGTTCATAAAAGGTAAAATCATGCATTTTAAAGCATATCTGAATAGTGCATTTTTTATAGATAAGACATATATAAAGAGCAAAAAAAGTTGTAAACGTGGAGCAATCATCAAGAGTAGACCATTTATTGCTATGGTGATTAGACTACATTTAGAACCTTGTCCCACAATAGCTCTTTATTTAGGACCCCTATTGTTCCAAATATCATAGTAGACCATTATGCAATGCAATTGTGTCTGTCCCATCAAAATTGTCCAAATAAAGAATACCTAATACACTGCTGATCTCCCTCTCACCCCACCTAATACACTGCTGAACCCCCCCCGGTTCCCTCCCCCTAATACAATGCTGATCCCTCCTCCTAATAAACCGCTAATTCCGCCTCCCCCTAATACAGTACTGATCCCCCCTCCCCCTAATACAATGCTGATCCCTAATACAATGCTGATCCTCAAATGGTATAGAGGGTCAGTGACTACACCTATAGGAAGCACTGGTGTGGTGCTCTTCCCACGCGACTCACCCCTGTGTCGCAGAAAATAGATAGGAATACAAGATATGGGTGTGGGAGGCACTCGGTATCTGGGTTGAATAGTGGAAATAATGGGGGGTTAGTGATGAAGGTGTGGGTTGTGTATTTGAAGTAGTATATAACTGTATATAATGATCACACCATATTTGTTGCTATTTAAATGGTAATTTATTGGTAAAATTATGGAGATAAATATTTAAAAAAATAAAAAAATTAAAATAAAGAATTGAGGAAATGTAAAAGTCAATCAATATAAAAATCCAAAAATATACATATATATGTATATTTTTCGATTTTTATATTGATTGACTTTTACATTTCCTCAATTCTTTATTTTTATTTTTTTTATATATATCTCCATAATTTAACCAATAAATTACCATTTAAATAGCAACAAATATGGTGTGAGATAATTATATAAAGTTATATACTACTTCAAATACACAACCCACACCAACACACAACACAATAGGTCCCCCAAGCCCCCTTACTCTTACCTGTACTACAACAGGGCACCTCAGCTCAGCGATGCCGGTGCAGGAATGAAGGGATGCCGCCGCCATGCTGTGCAGCCAGTCACTAGATCAGCCGCAGGATATGAGCTCATGTCGTCATATGCCGCTCACATCGGGCGGCTGGTGTAAGAAGAATCATTGCGCTCGCTCGGCTCTTCTGACTATGAGCCGCAGCGGGACGCGACAGGAGGCATACAGTTATAGGGAGGGAAAAATGTATCTGTCTTGTGGCTGAGTGCAGTCACATATCAAAGCGGTCCCTGGGCCGGTGGCCTACCGGGAAATGTCCCAGCAATAGAAACATAGGCCACCAAAATGCGCTTCAGTCATTTGACGTTATGTGGTGGGCCCAGCTAGTAGATAAATTACACAAATAGTTTTTATTTTCACTAAACAAACATACTGTAATGGTTTCAGAAATGTTTAGTCTTGAAATCTTCTGTCACAGTTAGAAAATCTTTTGATAACAATGGAAAAATATACATTTTTCATAATTTAGTTTTTTCTTAAATATTTAAAAAATATCTGTTAATTAATGGCACAAAAGAAAGGTCTAAGTTGCCCCATGAAAAATAATATCAAATACATGCAGGTTGGCACACACATTAGTTATACAAGATGCACAGGACTATAGGACACACCTAGGATTTGGAGGAGGAAAATAAGAAAAAAAGACCTCAGTTCTCATCAGACCCCCAAATCAGACCCCCATTCTTCATCAGTCCTCAGATCAGACCCCAAAATCAGATCCCCAAGCTCCATCAGACCTCAAAATAGACCCAAATCAGATCCTCAAGATTCATCAGCCTCAGATAAGACTTTCAGGCTCCATTAGCCTCAGATCAGAACCCCCCAGCCTACATGAGACTTAGATTAGATCTGAGATCAGACGTTAAAAAAAAATTACTTTGCTTGTTCCGGACGACACTGCCACTCACTCAACGTTCCCTGGTCTTCTTCCGGCCTGTACTGCACTGTGACCTGACGTCGCACAGCGTCAGTTCATAGTGTGCACCAACATGCACTACTTCCTGGCGCAGGACACACTGCAGAGCGGGACCCGGAAGAAGAAGGTGAGTACAGCCGCGCAGTGCTTCCCTCATCGTTTCCCACATGCTGATAACCGCTTTTATTAGCATTTGGACTATAGGAAGCATTGCCAACTTCACTTCATTTTTGGGAGGAAAAAAGTGTGTCTTATAGTCCAAAAAATATGGTTGATAGCCCCATTGCTAAAACTGAAAAATTTGCATGGTAGGGAAGGGTGGTGAAGCGGTTAAGGATACTTTCAAACTAGCTTTTTTATTCTCCGACATTGAGTACCGTCGTCGGGGCTCAATACCGGAAAAAAAACCCGCTTCAGTTGTCTCCTAATGCATTCTGAATGGAGATAAATCTGTTCAGGATGCATCAGGATGTCTTCAGTTCAGTCACTGTACGGCATTTTAGACGGGGATAATAATGCTGCGGTTTTATTTCAGTCCAAAATGCCGAAACACATGCCGTAATGCCGGATCCGGCATCAATTTCAGTAGGCATTAGAAAAAACTGCGCATGCGCAGACCTTTAAAAATGTTTAAAAAATATAAAACGGATCAGTTTCTCCGGATGACAAACAGAGAGACGGATCTGTTCTTGCAATGCAAATGTTTTCCGTTTGCATGCAGATTGACGGATCCGGCAGGCAGTTCCGGCTACGGAACTGCTTGCCGGATTCCTCTGCCGCAAGTGTGAAAGTAGCCTAGGGCTACTAGAAAAACTAGAGTTTTGGCTTTCCGTTCAGGGCTCTCAAAAGCGGTCCAAAACGGATCAGTTTTGCCCTAATGCATTCTGAATGGAAAAGGATCCGCTCAGAATGCACCAGTTTACCTCTGCTCAATCACTGAGACGAACACCAAAATGTTGCCTGCGGTGTTTTGCTGTCCGCCTGACGAAGCGGAGCCAAACGGTTCTGTCCTGGCACACAATGTAAGTCAATGGGGGATGGTGTTCAAGACGGTTCCGTCATGGTTATAGAAGACATAATACAACTGGACCCGTTCATGACAGATGCATGCGGTTGTATTATGGTAATGTGAAAATTACTAGATAATGGAAAAATGAAAATCAGGCATCATATAAGACATGACAACCTCTTTCTAACAAAGCTAGAACCGGCCCTGTACCTCGCATGGATCCAGAGATCTCCCTATTCATTTCTCTCCTAGATTTATATCAAGCTGAAAGCTCAAGGGGAGTGTCTCTTCTTCAGGGGGCGTGTCTTAGCTCTCCCTATCACAACGAGGCGCACTACGAGGTTTTGACATAGTTAGCCTATGTCAAAACCGATGAAAAGTAACATTCGTCTCTTAGATATAACTTTTAAATTATTTAATAATATAAATACATCCTGTGGGGAGTCGCTCTGGTAGACAGCCGTGCGGGTGCAGTATAGAGGCAACAGGGAGTCCAGAAGGTGCGGAAAACAGTGTTTTATTCACACTTGCATCAAAATAACAGAAGAAAGTCACTTGGTGTTAAGTCACACACATCAGCAAATGAAGGGGAAAACAAAAAGTCCAAACACAGGTTCCATTCACCTGGCAGGTTTGATGTGCGGGTTCGCACCTGGCTGTCAGCCCAGCCGCAGGACAATCCTCCTTCAGGGTTCCAGGACGGCTGCAGGCCTCCTTGCTGGGCACGTCCTTCCAGCCCAGAGATCTCCACAGGACTAGCAGCAGCTTCCAAGACAATCACTCTCACAGCTGCTAGTGCTGGCTGAGTTTTTAAACCCAGCCCAAAACCAGGACTGGGTCGTGGGGAGCAGCCACCCACCCTACACTTTAGCTGCTCCTGGTAAGAGCCGGCCCGGATCGGCTTTGCAGCCATGCTATCTAGCAAATGTGTCAGTAGCACTACCTGCTACTGACACCAACAAACGGCTTTTACCTCACCGAGGCTATGAACCTCGGTGACACGTACCTGCCATCTAGGACAGCACCCTGCACCTTACCACATACCCCCCTTTGTTCAACCCTGAGGGGTGGACACACGACAAACAGTGTACCCGGGAGAGCGCGTCTGCGTTTTTTAACAACCGGCCCGCTCTGTGTTCCACCGTGAATTTAAAATTCTGTAGGGACAGAAACCACCTGGTGACCCGGGCATTCCTCTCTTTGGCTTGGGACATCCACTTGAGTGGGGAGTGGTCGGTCACCAGGCGAAAGCTTCTGCCCAACAGGTAATAACGGAGGGCCTCGAGTGCCCACTTGATGGCCAGGCACTCTCTCTCGACTATGCTGTACCTAGTCTCGGCTGGGGTGAGCTTGCGGCTGAGGAAGACAACGGGATGCTCCTCCCCGTTGACTTCCTGCGATAGTACCGCACCAAGGCCAACCTCAGAGGCGTCGGTCTGGACTATGAATTCTCTCCTGAAATCGGGTGTCACCAAAACCGGGGACCCACACAGGGCCGATTTCAAGGCGGAGAAAGCCTTTTCCGCCTGCTCATTCCAGCGGACCATCCCTGTCTTACGCCCCTTTAACAACTCTGTCAATGGCGAAGCGATAGTAGCAAAGTGGGGCACAAACCTCATGTAATACCCCACAATCCCCAGGAACGACTTTACCTGCCTGGTGGTGACCGGTCGGGCCAATTCCGTATTGCCTCTACCTTATTTACCTGAGGCTTGATGACTCCCGCCCAATGACATATCCCAGGTATTTGGTCTCTTCCAATCCAATCGCACACTTCTTTGGATTGGCGGTTAGACCGGCTTTCCTCAGGGCATCCACTACCGCCTGCACTTTGGGCAAATGGCTTTCCCAGTCGGTGCTGTGGATGATCACATCATCTAAATAGGCCGAGGCGCACCGACGATGTGGTCGCAGCACTATGTCCATTAACCTTTGGAAGGTGGCGGGAGCGCCATGCAGGCCAAAGGGTAACACCTTGTAGTGATACAGGCCCTGCGGGGTAACAAAGCGGTTTTTCCTTAGCCGACTCCGTTAAGGGTACCTGCCAGTACCCTTTAGTGAGGTCCAGCACAGAAAAATAACGGGCTTGTCCTAAATTCTCCACAAGCTCGTCTACCCGGGCATGGGATACGCGCCAAACTTGGACACTTCATTTAACTTACGAAAGTCGTTGCAGAACCGCAACGTCCCATCCGGCTTGGGTATTAGGACTATGGGACTGGCCCACTCACTTTTCGACTCCTCAATGACATCGAGCTTCAACATTAATTTCACTTCCTCCGCGATGGCTCGCCGCCGAGCCTCGGGTACCCGGTATGGTTTTAACCGGATCTTGGCCTGAGGCTCAGTGACGATGTCATGTCGGATGAGAGACGTGCGGCCAGGGAGGTCCGAGAACACATCCGTGTTCCGACTGAGGAACTCCCTGACTTCCTGAACTTGTTTGGAAGACAGGCTGTCTGCAATTCTACCGTGGTTACGGCTTCACAGGCCTCGAACGGGGGGCTGGACCCTTTTCACCTAGAAGCCCTGGCCGGGGCTGTGGTCGCCGGCCGTGTCCCTATCTTTCCACGGCTTTAGTAAATTCACGTGGTACACCTGCTCCGGCTTGCGCCGCCCTGGCTGGTGTACTTTGTAATTTACTTCCCTACTTTCTCGATCACCTCATAGGGGCCCTGCCACCTAGCTAGGAACTTGCTGTCAAGGGTGGGTACCAGAACCAACACCCGATCTCCCGGCTTGAAGCCCCGTACCCGAGCCTGACGATTGTACACCCTACTCTGGGCTTGTTGCGCTGCCTCCATATGCTCCCGGACCAGCGGCAACACCTTTTCCATCCGTTCCTGCATCTGGGTGACATACTCAATGACACTTTTGTGGGGGACAGGCTGTTGTTCCCATGCTTCCTTGGCGATATCCAACAGGCCCCGAGGGTGTCTGCCATAAAGCAGTTCGAAGGGCGAGAACCCAGTAGAGGCCTGGGGTACCTCTCGCACTGCGAACATGAGATAGGGCAGAAGCAGGTCCCAGTCCTTCCCATCTCTAGACACCACCCTTTTTAACATATTTTTTAAAGTTTGGTTAAACCTCTCGACAAGACCGTCCGTTTGTGGATGGTAAACGGACGTCCGCAATTGCTTTATACGCAACAATTTACACAGTTCCCTCATAACTTTGGACATAAAAGGGGTCCCTTGGTCCGTCAGAACCTCTTTTGGCAGGCCCACACGGGAAAACATTTCCATTAACTCTTTGGCAATGAGTTTAGCTGAGGTATGTCGCAGAGGCACCGCCTCCGGATATCGAGTGGCATAGTCGAGAACTACCAGAATGTGTTGGTGGCCCCTGGCAGACTTTTGGTACAGGCCCAACTAGATCCATAGCGATTCGCTCAAACGGGACCTCAATAATTGGAAGCGGTACCAGAGGACTACGGAAATGTGGCTGGGGGCTATTTATCTGACAGGTGGGACAGGACTTACAATAATTCTCTACCTCCTTGAACACACTGGGCCAATAAAACCGCTGCAGTATGCGGTCCTGGGTTTTCTGCCACCCCAGGTGTCCCCAAGAACATGTTGGTGGGCAAGCTCCATGACAAGCCTGCGATACGCTGTGGGCACCACCAACTGTTCAACAGGCTCACCTCGATTTGGTTCACCCGATACAACATATCCTGAAGGACAATGAATCGCGGAAACATTAATTCAGCCCCAGGTTTCTGGGGTTTACCATCAATTATTATGACACTATCCCAGGCTCTGGTTAGGGTTTGGTCCCGGTGTTGTGCGGTCCCAAAATTTTCCCCGGAGACATTGAGGTCTGCCAACTCAGGTCCCGGTGGCAAGTCCTCCGTGTCTCCCACCATTACACTTAGTGGGGTTGTCTCCCTCTACCGCTGGAGCAGTGGTCACCCCTACCGCCGGCCCTTCGGACTCGGGCTCCCAGGGCTCTGGCCTCCCACAGGAACCAGGCCACTCTGCTAGGGTTACCCCTGTCTCAGGGCTATTAGTCACTTTCACCTCAGGCCATAGTGACGGAAAACCAGGGAAGTCTCTCCCAATTATTAGTTCATAGGGTAGCTTTGAGGAGATCGCCACTTCACAAGTCCAGGTGCCGGCCGCCGTGGACAGAGACATTACAGCCGTGGGATAGTCCTTTAAGTCTCCGTGTATGCACACCACCCCAACTTTCCGGCCCGTATACTGGGAGGGCTGTACCAGGGCAGCACTTACCAGGGTTACTAGGCTCCCTGAGTCCAGCAGCGCCACTGCAAGATTATCACCGACTTGCACCTGGCACAGATGACGATTGTCTATTGTCTCGGGGTGCCGGTCGCACACAGTCTCCGGGCATACATGGAAGCCCGGTACCCATAATTGGTCTCCATGGGTTCTCCCCACTGTGGACAGTCGGCCCTCACATGGCCAGGCTCGTGACACCGCCAGCAGACTATCGGGGCCGGGTCTACAGGGGTACACCCCGAGCAGGTTTCTCGGGTACCAGTCGTCGGGACTGGATGGGAGACCTCCGGGTTTGACCGGCCCTCCCAACAACACCCCCTTTCAAGGTTTTTGTGGCCTCATAGCGCTCGACCAGGTCGACCATGTCCAGGGCATTAGTGGGTGATACCTGGCCGATCCAGTGCTGCAGGGGGTACGGCAAGGCCCTCCAGAAGATGTCAGCCAGCAGACGGTCCAGCATAGCAGCCGGACTTAGAACCTCAGGCTGCAGCCACTTTTGCAACCTGTGCAGCAACTCATAATACTGCGGCCTGGCGGGTTCAGCCGTATTAAAGTTCCACTGGTGGACCCGCTGAGCCCGGACTAACACGCTCACCCCCAGTCTTGCCAGGATCTCACCTTTCACGGTCGGGTAGTCAGCTGCTTGGTCATCTGGGAGGTCAAAAACACTTGCTGGGGTCCAGACGCCAGGAACGGAGCGACGACCTCTGCCCACTGTTCTCGGGTAATTTCTCCTCACGGCCACCTTCTCGAACACCGCCAGATAGGTCTCCACATCATCCGAGGGGGTCATCTTAGGGATCGCTGCACGGACAGCTTTCCGGGCATCGTGGACGTGGCGGGACGCTCCTGCAGCTTGCAATGCCATCACGTGCTGCAGCAGTAGCTGGTTGGTCTCCCGCTGCTGCACGTTAGCCTCTATGAGGGCTTTCACAGCCGCTCCATTTTGTCAGGGACCACAGGCTGCAACTTTGCCGGCCGAATATAGGACATCCAGTCGTGCCCAGCAAAAACAAACTTCGGCGTTCACGCCAGCCTCACTGCGCATGCCCGCATCCGACACCAAATGTGGGAGTCGCTCTGGTAGACAGCGGTGCGGGTGCAGTATAGAGGCAACAGGGAGTCCAGAAGGTGCGGAAAACAGTGTTTTATTCACACTTGCATCAAAATAACAGAAGAAAGTCACTTGGTGTTAAGTCACACACATCAGCAAATGAAGGGGAAAACAAAAGTCCAAACACAGGTTCCATTCACCTGGCAGGTTTGATGTGCGGGTTCGCACCTGGCTGTCAGCCCAGCCGCAGGACAATCCTCCTTCAGGGTTCCAGGACGGCTGCACGCCTCCTTGCTGGGCACGTCCTTCCAGCCCAGAGATCTCCACAGGACTAGCAGCAGCTTCCAAGACAATCACTCTCACAGCTGCTAGTGCTGGCTGAGTTTTAAAACCCAGCCCAAAACCAGGACTGGGTTGTGGGGAGCAGCCACCCACCCTACACTTTAGCTGCTCCCGGTAAGAGCCGGCCCGGATCGGCTTTGCAGCCATGCTATCTAGCAAATGTGTCAGTAGCACTACCTGCTACTGACACCACCAAACGGCTTTTACCTCACCGAGGCTATGAACCTCGGTGACACGTACCTGCCATCTAGGACAGCACCCTGCACCTTACCACAATCCCTAGAAAAACAAACTAAATTGAATAGGAAGTACATAAAAATAAAATAATTGGCAAAAAGAAGAACTCAAATATTATATCTATGAGAATATTCAGAGACATGTGGTACACTAAATATTTTTTCTTTTTTCCCCCCTCACTTCCCCTCCCCCCTTATCTCCCAACATATTGATCATAGAAGAATATAATAAATAATATTTTAATAAATAGTAAATAAATAAATAAAATCATTTTTGAAAGGCAGTACAGTATTTTTCGCCCCATAAGACGCACTTTTTTCCCCCCAAAAATGGGGGAAAAGTGCCCCTGCGTCTTATGGGGCGAATGCTGACATTTTTACATCGCCAGCTGCGATGTATGCGCGAGGGACTGGGAGGAGAGCTGGAGGACGGCACGTGCGGAGGGCCGGTGCAGTGACTGCACCGGCCCCCGCTCCAGTGCAGCACTAATCAAAATATAGGCAGCTAAATCAATTAAAGTTCTGGTCCTTCCCACCCCTAACATTACGACACGGCTTGTTCAGTTGATAGCAGGCATTCCGGGCGGCCGGCGCCGTCACTCACTGACGTCACGTGCCTGCGCCGCCTACTTTATGAATGAAGCAGGTGGCGCAGGCTTGGACGTCAGTGAGTGACGCGCCGGCCGCCCGGAATGCCTGCTATCAACTGAACAAGCCGTGTGTCGGTAATATTAGGGGTGGGGGGCATGGACCAGAACTTTAAATTGATTTAGACACCTTATATTTTATTAGTGCAACACTGGAGCGGGGGGGGGGGCCGGGTACAGTCACTGCACTGGCCCCTCCGCAATTGCTGGCCCCCAGCTCCTCCTCCCAGTCCCTCCCCGCTCGCTCAGTTTGATGGGGCGAGGGGGTCTGTGGATGGCACTGTTATGGGATGGGGGATCTGTGGATGGCACTGTTATGGGGTGGGGAGGGTCTGTGGATGACACATATATAACAGTGCCATCCACAGATCCCCATAACAGTGCCATCCACAGATCCCCCATAACAGTGCCATCCACAGATCCCCCATAACAGTGCCAGCCCTGTTATGGGGGGATCTGAGAAGGATACTGTTACAGGGGGCTGTAACAGTATCCTTCACAGATCCCCCATAACAGTATCCTTCACAGATCCCCCATAACAGTGTCAGTCACAGATACCCCCATAACAGTGTCCGTCACAGATCCCCCCCCATAACAGTGCGTCATCCACAGATCCCCCCATAACAGTGCGTCATCCACAGATCCCCCATAACAGTGCGTCATCCCCAGACCCCTCCATAAGTGTGTCATCCCCAGATCCCCCATAACAGTAAGTCATCCCCAGATCCCCCATAACAGTGCCATCCCCAGATCCCCCATAACAGTGTCCTTCACAGATCCCCCCCATAACAGTGACATCACAGATCCCCCATAATAGTGCCATCCACAGACCACCATTAGTTCCAAAAGCACACCTTTTGGTTAAAAATATATATTTTTTTATTTTCCTCCCCAAAAACCCCAGGTGCGTCTTATGGGCCGGTGCGTCTTATAGGGCGAAAAAAATACGGTAATTTATAAAGCACCTTTTGGAATAGATTAATAATGGTGTGACATAATTATTATTTATGTGTAATTTAGGTAATCATCCTTACAGTCTCACAATGTAATATGATCATGACACCACAGCCATCAGACTTAATGATAATAGGATTCAGTGATGCAGATTCATAGGGACCTGAGAGCGCTATCATTACATAAACCAATATCTTCATGCCGCACCAAGCTTAGTCCTTAGACATGTGCAGAAGCTGTCTAACTTGATGCGCATGCACGAGATTCCGGAGGGAGTGATACGGCCAGTGAGGTGCAGATAAGAGTCATATAGATGGTAGTGATGAGCGGCAGGGGCAATATTAAAATTTGCGATATTTCACGAATATTTGTTAGAATATTCGTCATACATTCGCGAATATTCGTATTCGAGATTATTCTATTGAATGCGAAAAATCGGCAATTAAATATTTGCGTAATGCGCGTATTCTAAAACCCGAATATATAGCACTGGAATATAGTGCTATATGTTCTTTTTTTTTAGAATATTCTTAATTTTTTCCTATTTAATGTGAACAGTTATTGGCCCAAAAGCAACTTAAGCAGGGAGATATCGTTACTTCCGATGGAAAAAAATAACGAATATTCTAAAAACGAAAATATAGCACTATATTCTATAGTGCTATATATTCGGGTGTTAAAATATTCGCATTGAAAAATTAAATAATGAAAAATATTCTAATTCACTACAGACTACAATATTGCAGCCTTCTCACTTTGGCCTACAAGCAAGAAGCAGGTAGGTATACTAGGTAATGGGTTCAGATTTTAAAAAAAACAACAATATTCATTTTTACGAATATATATCACTATATTTTAAATATTTGCGAATTTTCGAGGTGCTGATATTCGCGATAAAAATTCGAAATTCGAATATTCGCGCTCAATACAAATAGATGGGCGGCACATCAGGGGAAGATGGACGAATCACTGACAGCCTTACTTCACTCCCGTTAGGTACTGGGAGAGAAACATAGCGCCAATGGTCCCATATGCTCTGACATCACCTACTAACCTAATAAAGAGTGGTCCCCGGCCCCACAGGCATACCTGCCCGATTCCCTGAGAACATGTCGGGAGGCAGCGTGTTTGTCTGTTTGTTTTAAAGGGATTCTGTCACCAAGTCTCAGCCCTGTGAGCTAAACATATGCTCATGTTCAGGGTCTCATTATGATTCCTAATGTGGCCTTATAAACGAGATCTGTGGCTTAATTTTGCGCCGGCACTTCGCTAGAAGAAGCCGATCCAAGCAGTCCGTACGGGCGCAACAGGCTGAGCCTGTGCGCACGCGCGGCATCTCACAGCGGGAGGAGGGGGAGGGAGGGAGGGAGAGGTGGCACAGAGGAGTAGGAGGCGGAGCAGAACTCTGGGAAGGCGGCACTGGGCACGAACGGCGATGGCTGCAGCCGGGCACCCTCCATCACCTCTCCTTGGGCACCTTATTTCTATGATTGACAGGTTAGTAAAACCAGTTTTTTTGCAAAATTAAGCCACAGATCTCGTTTATAAGGCCACATATGTTTAGCTCACAGGGCTGAAACGTGGTGACAGAATCCCTTCAAGTTCAGTAGAGGACGTAGTTTACCCTAGAACCAACTAACAAGATACTAATAGCAACATTGTAGGCAATATGTGGCCAGCACTAGTGCGCACCTAGCAGGCTACACTTGTGCCCTATTTCTGCATCACTGCAGAGAAATAAGCAGAGATTCAGTACGCTGTATACCGTATATCAAAATAGAGTGTAGGGTACTGCTCCGCCAGCTACTGAGATTTTTAATAGTCTCACAAGTTATATCTTATTGTATATTTCATTTACAGCTCAAAAATAAAAGTTACGTTTTAATAATAGAGCATGTGTAAAAAAGACGTTTAGTGGTCATGTGACTAAATGTAATTAATTAGACATAAAGTATCTGACAAAAGTGAGATATCTTCTTATGGGACAACATTGAAGATCTGACAGTTTGAGACAGTGTAAAGTAGTCAGTGTACGGCTTGTATAACAGTGTAAATTTGGTGTGCCCTGAAAATAACTCAACACAGCCAATAATGTCTAAACCACTGGCAACAAAAGTGAGTAAACCCCTATGTGAAAATGGCCAAATTGTGCCCATTTTCCCTCCCTGTTGTCATGTGACTTATTAGTGTTACAAGGTCTCAGGTGTGACTGGGGAGCAGGTGTGTTAAATTCGGTGTTATCACTCTCACATTCTCTCATACTGGTCACTGGAAGTTCAACATGGCAACTCATGGTAAAGAACTCTCTGAGGATCTGAAAAAAAAGAATGATTGCTCTACATAAAGATGGCCTAGGCTATAAGAAGATTGCCAACACCCTAAAACTGAGCTGCAGCACCAAGGCCAAGACCATACAGAGGTTTAACAAGACAGGTACCATTCAGAACAGGCCTCGCCATGGTCGACCAAAGAACTTGAGTGCACGTGCTCAGCATCATATCCAGCGGTTGTCTTCTCAAAATAGACGTATGAAAGCTGCCAGCATTGCTGCAGAGGTTAAAGGGGTGGGAGGTCAGCCTGTCAGTGCTCAGACCATACGTGACTTACTGCATCAAATTGGTCTGCACAGCTGTCATCCCAGAAGGAAGCCTCTTCTAAAGATGATGCTCAAGAAAGCTCACAAAGACAAGGAGACTAAGGACATGGATTAATAGAACCATGTTCTGTGGTCTGATGAGACCAAGATAAATTGATGTTGTTCAGATGGTGTCAAAAGTGTGTGGCGGCAACCAGGTGAGGAGTAGACAAGTGTGTCTTGCCTACAGTCAAGCTTGGTGGTGAGAGTGTCATGGTTTGGGGCTGCATGAGTGCTGCTGGCTGTGGGGAGCTACAGTTCATTGAGGTAACAATGAATGCCAACATGTACTGTGACATACTGAAGCAGAACATGATCCCCTCCCTTTGGAAACTGGGCCGCAGGGCAGTATTCCAACATGATAACAACCCCAAACAAACCTCCAAGATGACCACTGCCTTGCTAAAGAAACTGAGGGTAAAAGTGCTGGACTTGCCAAGCAAGTCTCCAGACCTAAACTCTATTGAGCACCTGTGGGGCATCCTCAAATGGAAGGTGGAGGAGCGCAAGGTCTCTAACATCCACCAGATCCATGATGTCGTCATGGTGGAGTGAAAGAGGATTCCAGTGGCAACCTGTGAAGCTCTAGTGAACTCCATGCCCAAGAGAATTAAGGCAGGGCTGGAAAATAATGGTGGCCACACAGAATATTGACACTTTGGGCACAATTTGTCCATTTTCACTTAGGGGTGTACTCACTTTTGTTGCCAGCGGTTTAGACATTAATGGCTGTGTGTTGAGTTATTTTGAGGGCATATCAAATTTACACTGTTATACAAGCTGTACACTGAATGCTTTACATGGTATCAAAGTGTCATATCTTCAGTGTTGTCCCATGAAAAGAGAAAATAAAATATTTCCAAAAATGTGAGGGGTGTGCTCACTTTTGTGAGATACTATACATGTAGTCTAATTTTAAAACAGTCTTGTTTACAGATGGGTGCTGTGCAACCCTGGATGGTCCAACTGGATGAAGTAGTGGATGACCACCAAGTAACAACAAGGCTGCAACGTCAGCAAGGAAGTGACGGAGTCATGTTTTGGGCTGGAATCATGAGAAGACAGCTGGTAGGCCCCTTTAGGGTCCCTGAAGATGTGAAAATAACCTCACAAAGTATATAGAGTTTCTGACTGACCACTTTCTTCCATGGTACAAAAAGAAAAACTGTGCCTTCTGTAGCAAATTTATCTTCATGTATGTCAATGCACCATCTCATGCTGCAAGGAATACCTCCGAGTCGTTGTCTGCTATGGGCATAAAAGAAGAGAAACTCATGGTGTGGCCATCATCATCCCCTGACCTCAACCCTATTGAGAACCTCTGGAGTATCCTCAAGTAAAAGATCTACGAGGGTGGGAGGCAGCTCACATCAAAACAGCAGCTCTGGGAGGCTATTCTGACATCCTGCAAAGAAATTCCGGCAGAAACTCTCAAACTCACAGGTTCAATGGATGCAAGAATTGTGAAGGCGATATAAAACGTGTAACTTGGCCCGTTAAGATGTTTTTGATGGAAATGGCTTTTGGTTTCAGTAAATGTGACCTCTTTTTGCTCCAAATTCAACAAACGGACATTTTCAGTTCTTTACAACCTATAAAATGTTTTGAAACTCGGTTGCGCATAATAATTTGTAACAGTGCATTTTGAGTTTTTTAATTTATGAAAAAAAATACTGTTCTCATTGGGATGTTTGTTCAATAAAATTTGATTTATACTGTCTGCCATTCCCATCAACTATTTAGGAAAATCAGAGAAAAATATAATTTGCATAATAGTTTGGAATGTGGTGTATTCTCTATGCACAGGATATGGAATAAGGAGGACATTTACCATCCTACTGTATGTACGTCGTTTTTTGTCAGTTATTTATTGAATTATTTGTTGCACACCTTTTTTTTGCGTGAAATTATGCGACATTTACCCAATCACGCCATACTTCACCACATTTCAAAGTGGTCTATTCTTTCAGGACAAGTTTTGTGTTTAGACTTGTTTAACCCCTTCAGTACCAAGCCATTTTTCACCTTAAGGACCAGGCCAAATTTTGGAAATCATACATGATGACTTTATGTGGTAATAACTTTGGAACACTGTTACTTATCCAAGCCATTCTGAGATTGTTTTCTTGTGACACATTGTATTTCATTATAGTGGTAAATTTGAGTCAATATAAATCACCTTTATTTATAAAAAAAATAATAATAATTCCTGAAAATTTAGAAAAATTCGCAATTTTCAAAATTTAAAATTCTCTGCTTTTAAGGGCTCATGCACACAGCCATTGGGCGGCCGTTCCGTGCATTGAGGACCGCAATTTGCAGTTTTTACTTTACATTTCCCTTATGTCTACTTTATGTTGGCATCATTTTGTAAATGTCATTTTATTTTTTCAGGACGTTAGAAGGTTTAAAATTGTAGGAGCAATTCTTAAAATTTCTAACAAAATTACCAAAATCCACTTTTTAAGAACCAGTTTAGATATGAAGTCACTATGTGGGGCTTACATAGTAGAAACCACCCCTAAATTATCCCATTTTAGAAACGACACCCCTCGAGTTCTTCAAAACTGATTTTACAAACTTTGTTAACCCTTCAGGTGGTCATCAAGAATTAAAGGAAAATGGAGATACAATTTCTAAATTTCACTTTTTTGGGGAGATTTTCCATTTGAATCCATTATTTCCTGTAACACAGGAAGGGTTAACGGCCAAACAAAATTAAATATCTATTACCCTGATTCTGCAGTTTACAGAAACACCCCATATGTGGTTGTAAACTGCTGGACGGGCACAGGACAGGATGCAGAAGGGAAGAAGCACCAGATGGTTTTTAGAGGGCAGATTTTGCTGTACTGATTTTGGGGTTTTGCACTGTAGGGGTCCCTCAAAGTCTTTTCAAATCCAACATGGTGCCCAAAATTTATTCTAGCAAAATCTGCCCTCCAAAAGCTATATGGTGCTTCTTCCCTTGAGCCCTTCTCAACAGTTTCTGACCACATATGTGGTGTTACTATATTCAGGACAAAATGGGTGACTAATTGTGGGGGCTTTTACTCTTGAATGAACAATCTGGGGACTAAAGCAACATTTTATTGAAAAAAATGTAATTTTCCACATTCACAGCCAAGTAGTTTTTAAAATCTATGAAGGGTCTAGTTTCCAAAATGGGGTCACTTTTTGTTGGTTCTCACTGTAGGGGTACCTCAGGGTCTTTAAATGCGACATGACACCCAAAAACCATTCCAGTAAAATCTGCCTTCCAAAAACCATTTGGTGCTCCTTCCCTTCAGAGCCCTACGGTGTGCCCATACGGCAGTTATAACCAGTTTCTGTATACTGCACAATCAGGGTAATAAACATTTAGGTTTGTTTGGCTATTAACCCTTGTTGTGTTAACGGAACAAATGGATTTAAATGGAAAATCTGCAAATAAGGGAAATTTTTAAACTTAACCTCCATTTCCCTTTGGAACCCCAAAAGCGTTAACAAAGTTTGTAAAATAAGTTTTGAATAACTTGAGGGGTGTAGTTTTTAAAATGTTATTTATGAGTGGTTTCTATTATGTAAGCCCCTCAAAGTGACTTCCTAACCCAGGGTTGGGACAACTGCGGCTCTCCATCTGTTGTAAAACTACAACTCCCATCATGTAAAGACTGCTTACAGCTATCAGCGTACAGCAGGGCATGGTGGGAATTGTAGTTTTACAACAGCTGGAGAGACGCAATTTGCCCATCCCTGTCCTAACCAAACTGGTCCTTAAAAAAAGTGGGTTTTGGAAATTTTCTTCACAATTTGAAACACTGCTTCTAAAATTGTAGGCCTTCTATCGTCCTAAAAAAGAAAATAAGGGTACTTTCACACTTGCGTTGTGAGGATCCGGCAGGCAGTTCCGTCGCCAGAACTGCCTGCCAGATCCGGCAATCTGTAGTATGCAAACGGACAGCATTTGTAGACGGATCCGGATCACAAATGCATTGCAATAACGGATCCATCTCTCCGGTTATCATCTGGAATAACGGATCCGTTATTTATTTTTTTACAATTTTAAAGGTCTGCGCATACGGTATTTTTAATGCCGGATCCGGCACTAATATATTCCCGACATATTCCGCATGCTGTGGTATTTTCTCCGTCCAAAAAACGTGCAGTGACTGAACTGAAGACATCCTGATACATCCTGAATGGATTTCTCTCCATTCAGAATGCATTAGGATAAGGGTTCATTCACACATCCGTGTGTGTTTTTTTGCGGATCCACAAAACACGGACACTGGTAATGCGCGTTCCGCATTTTGCGGACCGCACATTACCAGCACTGTCATAGAAAATGCCTTTTCTTGGATGCAATTGCGGACAAGAATAGGACGTGTTCTATTTTTTGGCGGAACGGAAGTGTGGATCCGCAATTCCGGATCTGGGCGGGACATAGTGTGTCCCCACAGAAATGAATGGGTCCGCAATTCCGTTACGCAAAATGCGGAACAGAATTGCAGACGCGTGAATGGAGCCTTAAACTGATCTCACTACCGGAAAAGAGTAACACTAGTGTGAAAGTACCCTAACATTTACGAAATGATGCCGACATAAAGTAGATAAAAAGATATATGGTGAATGTTAACCGCTACAGGACCGCCTAACGCAGGGATGCGTCCTGCGGGCGGTCCTGTAGCTCTGAGATGACGCATCGGCGCGTCATCTCGTGAGAGCCGAGACTTGGCAGTTCGGCTACAGCCTGCCAGCGATGATCCATCGCTAGCAGGCTGTAGATTCGAATTAAATCGCATCAAACAGCTATATCAGACGCTGTTTTGTGAACCGCGTCTGATATAGCTGCTACCTGGTCCTCTGGTGGTCCCATTTGCTGGGATCGACCACCAGAGGACCAGGTAACACAGTAAAGTTGCACCAAACACTACACTAACCCCCCACCCCCTCACCTAATAACCCCTTGATCACCCCATCTAGACCCCTGATCACCCCCCTGTCATTGATCACACCCCTTGTAAGGCTCCATTCAGACGTCCATATGTGTTTTGCGGATCCGTGGATTCACGGATCCGAGGATCGGATCAGCGGATCGGATCCGCAGATCGGATCCGCAGGTCCTCAAAACACGGACACCGGCAATGTGCTTTCCGCATTTTGCAGATCCGCACATTGCCAGAACTATATAGAAAATGCTTTTTCTTGTCCGCAATTGCGGACAAGAATAGGACATGTTCTATATTTTTGCGGAACGGAAGTGCAGACCCGGAAGCGCGGATCCGTAATTCCGGATCCGAGCGGGACAAAGTCTGTCCCCATAGAAATGAATGGGTCCACAATTCCGTTCCGCAAACAGAATTGCGGACGTGTGAATGGGGCATAAGGGTCCCTTATCACCGCCAGTTAGCTGGCTACTTGTTAGGTAGCTAGCGCCCAGCCCACCGTACCGCAGTCACTGATTTTGGCAGAGATTTTTTCATCCACATTGATCGATGCGAATGAAAAAATCTGTGCCGTTCATTTTTTTTTTTTTTTCAGCGCAGAGGCTGAACGGAAAAAAAAAATCTCATTACCCGTATGCTGAATATAAGGAGAATCGCAGATACTCCTAATGCTGGCCATACGTGTAATGATTGCGGAGACCCTCAGTACAAAAACCTCACATGTGACCCCATTTTAGAAAGAAGACACCCCAAGGTATTCCGTGAGGGGTATGGCGAGTTCATGCAAAATTTTATTTTTTGTCACAAGTTAGTGGAATATGAGACTGTAAAAAAAAAAATAAAATCTATTTCCGCTAACTTGTGCCAAATTTTTTTTTTCTGTGAACTCGCCATACCCCTCACAGAATACCTTGGGGTGTCTTCTTTCCACAATGGGGTCACATGTGGGGTATTTATACTGCCCTGGCAATTTAGGGGTCCTAAAGCGTGAGAATCCAAATGCGTAAAAATGGCCTGTGAAATCCTAAAGGTACTCATTGGTTTTAGGGCCCCTTTGCGCATCTTGGCTGCAAAAAAGTGTCACTCATGTGGTATCGCCGAACTCAGGAGAAGTAGGGCAATGTGTTTTGGGGTGTATTTTTACATATACCCATATATTGTGTGAGAAATATCGCTGTAAACGACAACTTTTAAATTTTTTTATTCAAAGTTGTCAATTTACAGAGATATTTCTCTCACCCAGCATGGGTATATGTAAAAATACACCCCAAAACACATTGCCCTACTTCTCCTGAGTACGGCGATACCACATGAGTGACACTTTTTTGCAGCCAAGATGCGCAAAGGGGCCCAAATTCTAATGATTACCTTTTAGGCCTCGTTCACACGGGCGTTGCAGGTGCACTCCGTCAAACAGTGCGGGTGCGTTGCGGGAATCGCCGCGATTTTTCCCTGCGAGTGCAAAGCGCTGTCATGCGTTTTGCACGCACGGGAGAAAAATCGGCACTTTTGGTACCCAGACCCGAACCTGCACTTCTTCACAGAAGTGCATGTTTGGGTCAGAAATTGTCCCGCTGGTATTATTTCACATTATAACATAGTTATAATGTAAAATAATACCCTTGGCCATCTTCCTAATGTTTAAACCGGTGCAGAATGGGTTAAAAATAATAAACTAATTATAACTTACCTGGTCCATTTGATCGCGAAGCCCGGCATCCTCTCCGTTAGCTTGCTAGTAGGAAAAAGACCTGTGATGATGTCACAGCATCACATGGCCCAATCACCTGCTCCATCACTATGGTGATGGAGCATGTGATTGGGCCATGTGACATCATCACAGGTCCTTTTCCTACTAGCAAGCTAACGGAGAGGATGCCGGGCTTCACGATCAAATGGACCAGGTAAGTTATAATTAGTTTATTATTTTTAACCCATTCTGCACCGGTTTAGACATGAGAAGATGATCAAGAGTATTATTTTACATTATAACTATGTTATAATGTGAAATAATACAGAACCGGTTACACATCCCGATGGTTGCATAGCAACCATGCAGGAACATCGCAAAGCATCCGCACTTGCTTGCGGATGCTTGCGATTTTCCCGCAGCCCCATTTACTTCTATGGGGCCTGCGTTCCGTTAAAAACGCAGAAGATAGAGCATGCTGCGATTTTCACGCATCGCAAAAGTGATGCGTGGAAATCAACTGTCATGTGCACAGCCCCATAGAAGTGAATGGGTCCAGATTCAGTGCGGGTGCAATGCGTCCTCCTCACGCATTGCACCCGCGCGGAAAACTCGCCCGTGTGAAAGGGGCCTTAGGAGGGCATTTTTACGCATTTTTCTTCTCACGCTTTAGGGCCCCTAAAATGCCAGGGCAGTATAAATACCCCACATGTGACCCCATTTTGGAAAGAAGACACCCCAAGGTATTCGCTGAGGGGCATAATGAGTCCATGAAAAATTAAACTTTTTGTCAAAAGTTAGCGGAAAGGGAGACTTTGTGAGAAAAAACAATAAATCAATTTCCACTAACTTGTGCCAAAAAAAAAATCTTCTATGAACTCGACATGCCCCTTATGGAATACCTTGGGGTGTCTTCTTTCCAAAATGGGGTTACATGTGGGGTATTTCTACTGCCCTGGCATTTTAGGAGCCCTAAAGCGTGAGAAGAAAAATGCGTAAAAATGCCCTCCTAAAAGGTACTCATTGGAATTTGGGCCCCTTTGCGCATCTTGGCTGCAAAAAAGTGTCACTCATGTGGTATCGCCGTACTCAGGAGAAGTAGGGCAATGTGTTTTGGGGTGTATTTTTATATATACCCATGCTGGGTGAGAGAAATATCTCTGTAAACGACAACTTTTAAAAAATTTTATACAAAGTTGACAATTTACAGAGATATTCTCTCACCCAACATGGGTATATGTAAAATACACCCTAAAACACATTGCCCTACTTCTCCTGAGTACGGCGATACCACATAAGTGAGACTTTTTGCAGCCTGGGTGCAAAGGGGCCCTAAACCAATGAGTACCTTTAGGTTTTACATGGCGGCTCACAATTTAGCCCCGCCCAAAATGCCAGAACAGTAAACACACCCACAAATGACCCCATTTCGGAAAGTAGACACCCGAGGTATTCACTGAGGGGCATAGTGAGTCCGTCTGAGATTATTTTTTTTTTTGCCAGAAGTTAGCAGAAATTAAAACTTTTTTTTTTTTTTTCTCAGAAAGTGTCATTTTCCGCTAACTTGTGAAAATAAAATGAAATGATACATGAACTCACCATGCCCCTCCGCGAATACTTTGGGGTGTCTTCTTTCTAAAATGGTGTCATTTGGGGGGTATTTATACTATCCTGACATTCTAGCACCTGAAGAAACATGACAGGTGCTCAGAAAGTCAGAGCTACTTCAAAATGCCAAAATTCACTTTTTTGCACCATAGTTTGTAAACGCTATAACTTTTACCCAAACCAATAAATATACACTTATTGGATTTTTTTTATCAAAGACATGTAGAACAATACATTTATAGAAAAATCTATATAGAAATGTAGATTTTTTTGAAAAATTTTACAACAGAAAGTGAAAAATTTCATTTTTTTGCAAAAATTTTGGTAATTTTTGATTAATAGCAAAAAAATGTAAAGATGTCAGCAGCAATGAAATACCACCAAATGAAAGCTCTATTAGTGAGAAGAAAAGGAGGTAACATTTATTTGGGTGGTAAGTTGTATGACGGAGCAATAAACGGTGAAAGTAGTGTAGTGCAGAATTGTAAAAAGTGGCCTGGTCATTAAGGGTGTTTAAGCGAGGGGGAAATGAAGCGTCCAAAAATGGCGAATTAGCCATTTGGACGCTTTTTTTTCGTTTTTATGTTTACCGTATGGTGAATATTTTTTAATATTATTATAGTATGGGCGTTTTCGCACATTGCGACACCCATTATGTGTAATTTTTTTATTTATTTTATTTTCATTTTGGGTAAAGGGGGGTGATTTGAATTTTTATATTTTTTTATTTTATTTTTATAACTTTTTTTTTATTTTTTTTACCACTTTCTTATAGTTCCCACAGGGAACTATAAGATGCAATCATCAGATTGCTATTCTCATATATTCCAATGCAATAGCATTGGAATATATGAAAAAATCACATATTTCCTATGGAGCCTATTACAGTCATAGGCTCCATAGGAATACTATGTAGTAACCTAGGTTTCATTCACAGAAACCTAGGGTACTAAATGCATGCTCCGGCTCCCCCTTGTGGCCATCAGGGGAGCCAGAGCACAAACCGAAAGTGAAACTTTCGGTTTTTGCGCGATCAGATGCCGTGGTCAGGATTGACCACGGCATCTGAGGGGTTAAATGTCCGCGATCGGCATCGCTGCCGGTCGCGGACATGAGCTGCGGGTGTCAGCTTGATGAATCAAGCGTTTACCCGCAGCTCATGCGCCCGCTCCGTGCGGACAAAAAATAAAATTTTGCATGAACTCACCATCCACGGATCCGCAAAACACATATGGACGTCTGAATGGAGCCTTACAAGGGGTGTGATCAATGACAGGGGGGTGATCAGGGGGTCTAGATGGGGTGATCAAGGGGTTAATAGGTGAGGGGGTGGGGGGTTAGTGTAGTGTTTGGTGCAACTTTACTGTGTTACCTGGTCCTCTGGTGGTCGATCCCAGTAAATGGGACCACCAGAGGACCAGGTAGCAGCTATATCAGACGCTGTTCATAAAACAGCGTCTGATATAGCAGTTCGATGCGATTTTATTCGCATCTACAGCCTGCCAGCGATGGATCATCGCTGGCAGGCTGTAGCCGAACTGCTGTGCTGCGCTTCCCTGTGAACGCGCGCGCGCGTTCACAGGAAATCTCGCCTCTCGCGAGATGACGCGCCGATGCGTCGGAACAGAGCTACAGGGCCGCCCGCAGGACGCATCCCTGCGTTAGGCGGTCCTGTAGCGGTTAAGGACGAAGGGCGTACATTTACGCCCTTCGTCCGCACTTTAAAGATGGCGCCCGCTCCCGCACGGAGCGGGCGCATGAGCTGCGGGTAAACGCTTGATTCATCAAGCTGACACCCGCAGCTCATGTCCGCGACCGGCAGCGATGCCGATCGCGGACATTTAACCCTCAGATGCCGTGGTCAATCCTGACCACGGCATCTGATCAGCAAAACCGAAAGTTTCACTTTCGGTTTGTGCTCGGCTCCCTGATGGCCACAAGGGGAGCCGGAGCATATTAGTAGCCTAGGTTTCTGTGAATGAAACCTAGGTTACTATTAGTATTCCTATGGAGCCTATGACTGTAATAGGCTCCATAGGAAATATGCGATTTTCTCATATATTCCAATGCTATTGCATTGGAATATATGAGAATAACAATCTGATGATTGCATCTTATAGTTCCCTGTGGGAACTATAAGAAAGTGGTAAAAAAAAAAAAAAAAAGTTTAAAAAATAAAAATAAAATAAAAAATATAAAAATTCAAATCACCCCCTTTACCCAAAATGAAAATAAAATAAATAAAAAATTACACATAATGGGTGTCGCAATGTGCGAAAACGCCCATACTATAATAATATTAAAAATATTCACCATACGGTAAACATAAAAGCGAAAAAAGCGTCCAAATGGCTAATTCGCCATTTTGGACGCTTCATTTCCTAAAAAAATGAATAAAAAGTGATCAAAACATCATACGCACCCCATAATGGTATCAATTAAAAGTTCAGATTGCCCCGCAAAAAATGAGCCCCTACACTGCTCCGTACGCATAATTACAAAAAGTTATAGGGGTCAAAACATGGCGACAAAAAATAAAATAAAAAAATTCCCACTTTTAATTTTTTTCACTATCAAAAGCGCAAGAAAAACTATACATATTAGGTATTGCCGGATTCGTACTGACCTGAAGAATAAAATTAACCAGTCAGTTTTATCGCAAATCGAACGTTGTAATTTAAAAACCCGTAAAACTGTGGTAAAATTGCTTTTTTTTTGCAATTTCACCCCATTTGGAATTTTTTTCCCGTTTCCCACTACATCACATGCAAAAATAAATGGTAGCGTTAAAAAGTACAACTTGTCCCGCAAAAAACAAGCCGTCATATGGCTATGTGAGCGGAAATATAAAAATGTTATGGCTTTTGGAAGGCAGGGAGCACAAAACAAAAACGCAAAAATCCCAAAACCCCCGGTCCTTAAGGGGTTAAAAGCTATACTATATTGACTCAAATTAACCCCTAATGTGAAGTATGATGTGTCAGAAGAAAACTGTCTCAGAATCGGTTGGATATATAAAGGCATTCCAAAATTATTACCACATAAGTGACACCTCAGATTTGCACAATTTGGCTGTGTCCTGCAGATGCAAAATGGCTATGTCTAGAAGGGGTTAAAAAAAGTGCCTACAATATTCAAGGAAGGGGTTATCTTCACACAACGCCCTGTAATACTGCACTGAACGGCCCTGTGTATGACCTGGCTGACAACCTATACTAATACCGCCCATCCACTCTATCATGTCTGCTGCTCCCATATAAAGTTCCACAACCTCAAAACGGTTCATGAAAAGGCGCAGAGCTCCTCCCCCAATCCTGACACGCGGCTCCTCTGCTGAGTATTCATTGGCTGAGGCTGTTGTCAATCTCACTCCCTGAAGTTTCCGCCCATTCGTTGCGGCTCCCACCAATCCCCGGTGAGCTTTACCTTCGATTCCTCTGCTCATTGGCTAGGACGGGTTCAGAGCTCTGACGTCATGGGGAAGTTAAAGTGCTGCTGATAAAGTGAAGTGTTGCAGTGCTGGAGCTGCGGATGACGGGGAGGGAAGGTGAGTGCTGCGGTGTCCTGAGCGGAGGGTTTCTATGACTGGTAGTATCACATGTGTATATGGCTGTCACCCCGTTATTTCTTGTAGGAGCGGGTACAGTGCTGCTGACACTAGGCTCTGTTATACAGGACCCGGCGGGCAGCGGGTTGTTTGGGAAATTGTGCGGGTTTTGTACTGATGTCATCGGGTCGTTCGTGTTCCCGGGTGCTAGGTGTGCGGTGTCCGGGCCTCCTGCAGCCTTTCAGAGGTTCGTCAGTGTCTTCTCCGTGTGATCGGACGCCCAGGCTTCAGTGCCTGCGCTGTACAATGGGCACACACAGCTCTGCAGTCCTGTATCACCACCTGGTCCTAGAGGTACTGCTGCCTGCCTATGCAGCACCTAGAGGGCTCCCAAAATCTGAAAGCGCAGGTGTGAATGTAGGTGGACCTGTCAAGGCTTTTTTTATTTTTGGTTAGGGGCTGGAGGAGCTTCTCTAGAGAGGAATGGAGTGTGCCTGCACAAGTGACATCATCAATGTCACTTCAGAGACCGGGGGACTTTCGCCAGTCTTGATAAATATCCCCTAAGTGTCCTCCTGCTAGGCCCCCCCTGCAGTAAAGGCCCCTTTCCATGGGCCGATGGAGCAGGCAATTATCGGGAACAAACCTTTCACTCCTACTAATAGCCTGCTCCTTAGAGGAGGTGAGAGCTGCATTTACAGGCAGCAATCATCTCCGCTGTCATAATCATGGCTGGTCCCCACAGAGTGAATGTTACACAGTACAACCCGCTGCCCTGAACTTGTAGGTGCCTTCAGTTCTGATTCTTTCACCCTATAAAGAAGCGTAAAAAAGCACCCATACCCTGGGTTCACACCTGAGCGTTTCTGAGACACGCGTTTTTGTTGCGCGTATTACAGCGCGTTTTTGCAAATAGGAAACGCGCGTCATATGCGCGTTCGTGACTCTGGAGACCAATTGAAAAAGGCATATCTACACTTTTTACGTTACGTTTTACGCACGTTCCCATTGAAGTCTATGGGTGCAAACGCGCGACAAAACACTCCAAAGAAGCTCAAGAACTTCTTTGAGCATAGGGCGTTTTACAGTGCATTCAAATGCGCTGTAAAACGCTCAGGTGAGAACCATGCCCATAGGGAAACATGAGTTTTCTAACGCGCAAGTGTGAACTGAGGGTTAGGCCTCATGCACACGACCGTTGATTGTTTCCGTGTCCGTTGCTCCGTTTTTCGTGATTTTCCACGGACCCATTGGTTTTCAATGGGTCCGTGGAAACCTCGGCAAATGCACCGTTTGTCCTCCGTGTCCGTGGTCCGTGATTCCAGTCCGTCAAAAAAATATAACCTGTCCTATTCTTGTCCGTGAAAAACGGTTCACGGACCCATTCAAGTCAATGGGTCCGTGAAAAATGCGGATGGCCATCCGTGTGTCATCCGTGTTCCGTGTCCGTTTTTTTTGCGGATCCCTTGGCAGGCACTTGGGAAACATTGTCATTCTGTCTTTTGGTAAAATCTTTTGGGTCATGTCCGTTAAAAAAACGGAAGACACACAGAAGCACAACGGAAGGCAAAAACGGACACGGATCACTGAACAACGGAACCCCTTTTTGCGGACAGCATAAAAAAACGGTCGTGTGCATGAGGCCTTAGGCTGGGTTCAGACTTGAGCGTTTTACAGTGCGTTCGTACGCGCTGTAAAACGCTCAACAGGGGAAAACCCATGTTTTCCTATGGGCATGGTTCTCACCTGAGCGTTTTACAGCGCGTACGAACACGCTGTAAAATGCCCTACGCCCAAAGAAGTACAGGAGCTTCTTTTGGGCGTATTGTCCCACGTCCCCCCATAGGAATATATAGCGCGCACGGCGCGCGATTTTTACTTTCATTTTCACGATGTGAAAATAAAAGTAAAGATAGAGCGTTGTACGCGCGAAGCGGGACGCGCAGGTGTGAACCCTGCCTTAGGCTAGGGCTACATGATGACAGTTCTTGTAATGATAGTCCATGGAGTCTTCTGTGACTGTCGCTACATGTCGAGTGTCAGCGTGACACCATGGACTATCATTACAAAGATATTGCCGTGTGATTGTACCCTTTAGGAACACTCCTTCCCAATAATTGCCCCGTGGGAAGGACCCTTAAAGGGAATGTGTCCTCAGAAAATTACCTATTGGCAAAGTGCAAGAGAGTTGGTAAAATTGCATCCACGCACTGTAAAAAATTAAATAAAAATCCACAGCGGGAACTGACCAGCAGTGCAGATGTTAAAAGGGTTTTCCAGGATTTTTATACTGATAACCAATCCTGGATAGGTCATCAGTATCTGATCGGTGGGGGTCTGACACCCGGACCCAGCTGATCAGCTGTTTGAGAAGGCACCGGTGTTCCTGTGAGTGCTGCGGCCTTCTCCATTCTCACCAAGTATAGCGGCTGTGTTTGGTATCGCAACCCATCCCCATTCGCTTCTATGGTGCTGAGCTGCGGCTAAGTCATGTGACTGAACGTGTCATCCCTGCCCTGGGGAAAGCTGTGAGAAGGCCACGGCGCTACTGTGAGTGCCACGGCCTTCTTGAACAGCGGGACCCCCACTGATCAGATACGGATCAGCTGTCCTGAGGATAGGTCATCACAGTATTAACGTGTCAGAAGACCCCCTTTAAATGCCGATCTGTCAGCAGACTTGTACCTATAAAACTGGCTGACTTGTTGGATCTGTGTTGGTCCCATGTTCATATCTGCCCACATTTCTGAGAAAAAGGATGTTCCACTTTTACAGGGCCAGGTGTGATGATGTTTTCACTGCCTGATCCTGTCAGAGCCTCTAGGTGTAAAGGCAACGCCCCTGTTGCTCCTAGAGGCTCATTTGCATATATTAAAACATAATTTTTCTCAGTAATGCTTTCCTTTTTATCTTAAAAGGGAGAGCGAGATGCATCTCCGACACTCGAGATTCTTGAGCTGTCACTTCTGCCATAGTCGGGCATCAGGAGAAAGCAGCCTGGCGGCGGCAGTGTTCCTTCCTATATCTTCTACATGAGTAGTAAACCATGATTAACAGCGCCGTTATCTTATTCTAGCCACTGTCTGATATACAGCTGATTGAACACTACCGCCAGCGCTTTCATGCCGACTTTTTTTATGTTTAGCAAGATTGAAGTATGAACTGAGAATAAAGGGCATATTTTTTTTATTTTTAAATACACTGGCTGATAGAGGGACGATCCGCATCTACGGAAGTTCATATCTAGACAGTTTCATTGTTTGTTGGCCCAACATCCCTGTTAATGTAAAGGGCAAGGCGCCTGTGAAGCCTACACATCTGTCTCCTCTCCTTAAGGCCTCGTACACAAACAATTTGCGGTCCCCAATTCACAGGCACCATCTGTGCGGTTTCCGCAGACAGATCTAGATTAGGGATGAGCAAACTTCTGTTTTCAAGTTCGGCGTACAAGGTTTGCGTTATCTAAGAATTCCGTTATGGATTGCGCTACCACGGACCATAAGTTTTAACTTGAATGGGTCCGTGATCCGTCCACACTGGGGGGGAAAAAAAAAAAAACATGGCACGGAGAGAAACCGCATGGAAGCACTCAAGTGAATGGGTCTGCATCCGTGATACAGTGCACGCACGGCCGGACAACGGCTGTGTGCCTGAGGCCTAATTGAAATACATGAACAGCACAAGTGTTGGTGTGTTTAAGGCCTCTTTCACACGGGCGTCACGTTTGACGCTTGGATAAGAGGCGGGTACGTTGCGGGAAAATGCGCGATTTTTCCGCGCAAGTGCAAAGCGTTTTATTGCGTTTTGCACGCAAGTGGGAAAAATCGGCATGTTTGGTACCCAGACCTGAACCCGGACTTCATCACTGAAGTCCATATTCGGGTTGAGTATTCTGTAGATTTTATTATTTTCCCTTATAACATGGTTATAAGGGAAAATAATAGCATTTTCAATACAGAATGCTTTGTAAAATGTGGATGGAGGGGTTAAAGATAAAAAAACAACTCGCTTTATCCACTTTATCACATAGTTGCCGATCTCTTCTCTCCTTCGTTCGTTAGCTGTCGGCTAAAGGACCTGTGATGACGTCACTGAGCTCATCACATGGTCCATCACCATGGTGATGGACCATGTGATGTGACGTCACCACAGGTCCTTTAGATGGCAGCTAATACTTGAAGAAGAGAGGAGAGACCGGCAACTACGCGATCAAGTGGATAAGGTGAGTTAATTTTTTTTATTTTTAACCCCTCCATTCTGTATTGAGAATGCTATTATTTTTCCTTATAACCATGTTATAAGGGAAAATAATAAAGATCGGGTCCCGTCTCTTAGCAACCTTGCGGGAAAATCACACTGCATCCGCACTTGCTTGTGGATGCTTGCGATTTTCCCGCAGCCCCATTCACTTCTATGGGGCCTGCGTTGCATGAAAAACGCACAAGATGGAGCATGCTGCGATTTTTCACGCAACACAGAAGTGATGCGTGAAAATCACCGCTTATGTGCACAGCCCCATAGAAATGAACGGGTCCGGATTCAGTGCGGGTGCAATGCGTCCTCCTCACGCATTGCATCCACGCGGAAATCACGCCTGTGTGAAACGGGCCTAAGGGTACAGCCATGCAATTGGGTTTCTGGATGAAGTTTTGAAAGCCACAATCGGAGAGAACGTATTAGGAACAAATACTACTTAAACCCAACCCCTGCAGTGCTCCCAGTATATGTAATGGCCCTCATTGTGCTTCCAGTATAAATTATGCTCCCCAGTAAGTATAAATTATGCTCCCCAGTATACTGCCAACAAAAAAAAAACATCATTTTAACATGGTGTAAAGTTAGAAACCGGACCATTGATTTCAGCGTGATCCGATCAGCTGGGAAAATGGCCTGAAATAGGACTTGGCGTGCAAATTATGCTGGGGAAAGAAGGATTTGGCAAAATTAATTATTATTTTTTTTTCATTCGATCCACTTGTATACGTATGGCACAGTCGGGAGAGATGGTTGATGGCTGAACAGTTTGAAATTGAAAGTGTATTGGTAAAGTAAGGGATTGTCCAGGATATATCGGCGTGGTTTTACACATGTTTTCCATGCCAAAAAAACTCTTCTAAAAAACCTCCCATTCAAAAATCGTTCTGTCTTGGAGCGGAATCCATGCTAATTCTCCCATTGAAATGAATGGGAACACACCAAAACCGAGCAGAGTCCACTTTTTCAGTGCGTTTTCAAAACCAGTCATGGGGAAAATCCCTGGTCAATGATCTATCCTTGGGATAGGCTTCAATGTTTGCAAGACTGGATCCAACACCCCTGTCTATCAGCTGTTTCCTTTTAGTTGGCTACTACTTCAGTGGGAGCTGCGCTGCATTCACCACCTGCGTCCACTACACAACAGATAGAGCTGTGTAGTTCTGGTGCCAGAGCTACACTGATCGGCGATGGAGCGGGGGGTTGGACTCCGTTGATCAGGTTTAGATGGCTGCGGTGCGGATCGCCGTGCTGCGGTGCGGACCCATTGACTTGAGTGATCCTTGCCTCCGCTCCGAAAAAGATGGGACTTGTTTGCCGAATTTTGCGGATCGCGGACCCATTTAAGTAAATTGTCCGGATCCGCAACATAGAGTTCACACGGTCGGGGCCTGTGTATTGCGGACCCGCTGTTTGCAGTGCACAAGACGGGCACCACACCCATATGGTCGTGTGAATGAGCCCCTATTCTGAGAATAGCCCACCAGTATTAAAATCTTAGATTTTTATTTTTTGCAGATATTGCTGTTCCTGACTTTAATGGTATTTTCTTTTTTACTTCCCCAGACTGAATTTGCCCGGGAATATCTATGAGATGACGTGTGTGTGATGTCTGCATTCTTGGCCCAGGCTAACCAGTTACCCATCCCTGCTCATTTTGGCAACACCCACCTCGATCTTTTAAATTAAATACATTGGCTAAGCGTGATCATTATTTGCCTGCTTCGGCTCTCAGATTCACGTGTTAATATTCTGTCGAGCGGACACCTATAATTTTTTCCTTTCACCTCATCATATCGAAGTGATTAATGGGGAGCGACTGTGTCTCTTTAGTTTTGAAAGCCGTTGAGGGCGAAGAGCATTTTGGAGGCCTCTCTTTAGAGTACAGGCGAGTTTCACCTTATTGTTTGGACTAAAGACCGTCATAGAGGTCTCCACAATGCCACCTGTTCCTGAACACCTAGATGATGGTGCTGCCACGAACATTGTTCATCCTGCTTTGGAGAACCAGCACAACTTGGATGTAGATAACAGTCCTCTCATGGGGAACCCACATTTTTTGGAGCCAGATGAAACGGAGGCGGTGGTCATAGGTTCCCGTGCAAATACCAAAGGGGTGCAAGAAGAGGATGCCTTACTGGAGAATGGTAGCCAAAGCACAGAGAGTGAAGATCCAAACATTGAGCCTTTGTGTGAGGCTGTGGTGCCACTGAAAGAAACTTCTTTTTCCATTGGCCTCCAAGTTCTGTTTCCGTTTTTATTGGCGGGATTTGGGACAGTGGCTGCAGGAATGGTTCTCGACATGGTGCAGGTAAGGTTTTGCGCAGTATGCTACCTGTAGTGTTCTGATATCTATCTTATCGTTGAATTCTATTTCTGCCTTCTCATCTTCGGCCTCATTAGGACACCAAGTTTAGAATTGTGTATTGTAACTTTTTATGTTTGTATGGTGCCTGAGGAGCTGAAAAGAATTATGGTCAATTATAGTGTTATGTCAGACTTTGCATGAAGTCCTATGTGGAATGCATGACCAGATAAGATGCTTGAGCAGAACTTGGCTGTTTCAAGTAACAGAAACGGAAGCCTTCTAAGTAGAGTTGAGCGAACTTGTATTTTGAGTTCGGCGTCCAAAGTTCGGGTTATCGAAGCATCCCGTTATGGATTCCGCTACCGCGGACCATAATGGAATTTTGAATCCATAAGGGGATTCTTCGATGAACCCGAACCTTGGACAACACTAAGGACCTAGGGTGACGTCACCATCATGTGATCAGTGCAGGGGGCGTGGCTCAGTACTGGATTGGATAAGAGGTGGTAGCCTTACTGCATTAGATAAGTCAGATTATAAAGATCTGAGTGTATTTTGACTCCTCCAGCAGAAGTGTGGTCTGTAGACCCTCACCTTATGTTTGCATCCCAGCGCCAAACTCATTTGGAGTCAGGTCTCTGACTTTCCTTCCCCTCTCAGCTTGAACATCACAGATCCAAGCCTGCTTGAAGCCCTTCTGGAAGACCCCAGCCCTAGGACATGGCATCATTGCTGACATCACGTCTACAGGGCAGGGTCCTGGATAATGAGCAGAACACCGTCCTGAGAGGCAAGGTCACTAATGATGTTGTCTCGGCTAGGGTAGAGCCTTACCAGCCTTTCCATGCCTCAGATGTTGATATGAAGTCATTGGGACAAGGAATTAACACAGCGGAAACTTTGATGCAGTGCAGTAAAATGGGGCATTACAGATACGCAATCACTATTTGTAAATGATGACTTGTTATTTCCTGTCAATTGATGCTGAAAATTGCGAAACTAGAATACCCCTTTAAATGGGTTGCCAGGACACTTAAAATTTTTGAAATGCTCCGCAGCCAATCGCAGTCTTCAGCGGTCTAATTCAGGGATTGGCTGTAGCAGTGATGTTCTGTATACCTACATTTCTCTGGTGCCACTAGTAAACCAGGAGCGGCAAGAGCTAGCAGTGAGTATAAGATAATTAAAAAAAAAAAAAAAAAAACATTTTTAGGATCCAGGATTTTTAATTATCCTCGACAAACATTTTTAGGATCCAGGATTTTTAATTATCCTCGACAAACATTTTAAAATAGTTGCCAATTTTGCTCTTGTGTGACTAGGCTCCTTTTTAATATAATATCTAAAACTGTGCCAGGCTAAAGAATTATAGTTATTACTGTTGTCTGTCACAGATTAAGCAGTTTAACATTCTTGGCTTGTTAATCCCATTAAAAGGTGGAGCAGTTACTTCCTGCTGGTTTAATTTACGTGTGTTTAAGCCCTTGTTCTTCCGTTTTTCACGGATGTGTGCTGTCCACATTTTTTATGGACAGCACACATACCCATTAATATAAATTTCTCTGACATATCACACACGTGGGTCAGTAAAATAAAAAAAAAACATGAAGACATGCACTACTTTGGTCTGTGACGCGGATCAAATGCGCCCATTGAAGTCTTTTAAGGGTCCGTGAAAATGATTGTCTTTCGCAGAAGACTGATAGAAAATACTTGAAATTTAATTTTTAGCTAAGCAACTTCTGTGGATTATGGTTGACACACGGAGGGTAAAAATGAACACACTGACCATCCACGGATCCTTCAGGGATTAAATAGGGGCGCTTAGTAAGATGGTAAGCAAGGTCTTGAAATGAACAGTTTAATGTCAATTCCAGTTTGTTTGCTTAAAGGGGTTGTCCTATCGTAAGTCATCAATATCTGATCAGTGGAGGACAGACTCCTTGCACTCCGGTGAGCATCACATCCTCTTTCTAGGTTAGCAACGTCGCGTCCATTGGTCACAGCCTTTGTCTAGCTCGGTCCCATAGAGGTGAGTGGCTCTGGGCTGCATTACCAAGCACAGCCAGCCAGTATACAATGCTTGGTAAGCTGTGAGGTGGCCGCAGCACTTGGAGTGCTCTGGTCTCCTCAAGCAGTTGAGTGACGTGAGTTGGTCCCTGCTACTGATCAGATATTTGACCGATCCTGAGGATAGGGCCTCAGTTTTGTACTTCTGAAAACCCCTTTAAAGGGGCTGTCCACTCTGTGTTTTTTTTTTGTTTTCCATTCCTGCTCGCACCTATCCAACACTGCTGCTCTTTTCGTTCCCTGGGCTGCAGCCAGTGATAGATTATTGTGGCTGCAGCTGTGATGGGCTGTATTGGCTTCAGCAGTATATGGAATTTCACCACTGCAGCCACAACAATAAATCACTCGCTGCAGCCCGGGGAAAGGAGGGAGCAGCAGCACTGGTTTTGAATGAGCTGAGTGGAAGTGCTTTTTATTTTATCAGGGTCCAGGCAGTTTGTGTTTGGAAAACCTCTTTAAAGGGGTTATCCAATATCCTAAACTGGCCCCTCACGCGGAATATACAGCCGATGGGTGGCGCTAGGGAGGCTCATCCCCTGTCCCCACCTGCCATTGGCTGCTTCCCCGACACTGGATTTGCAGCGGCGGAAGGGGGCCCGGAGAGGAGCGGGGTAAGTATATTCCCTGTGAGGGGCCTGGCACATGGGGGGGGCACAGTTTATGATATTAGATAACTCCTTTAAGTGCTTCTAAATCCCCACTAGTACACTGCATTAAGCTGGTCAGTCAAGTATTTACATAAATCAAGCTGGATAAATCTTTTGTAGATTTTAGAAGATTGGTGCAAAAGCTAGGAGCCAGCAACTAAATGTTGTAGGACCGGGTTCACACAACCTAGATGGGGTGCCGGTGCTGCACAAAGAACAAACAAATATGTGAAGCTACCACTTTGCATGTGTTGTAAGGGTTACAGTAGTAGTGAAAGTAGCCTCTCCTCCACCCCCTTTTCAAGGGTATGGCCATACTTGGAATTGTGTTAACCATACTGCGCCTCTGTGCCTAAAATTTTACACAGTGGTTCCATGTTGTATGTAGACATTGTTTCTGTGGGAATATGATGTGTACAGCGATAAACCATTAGATTAACACCAAGCAAGTGACGTTAATTATCTTTTGACAGTGGCACCTATCCAAGGGTTGGATAAAGTAGCCAGAAACAGTTCTCGGAGTTGAGGTGCTGGATTCGGAAAACATAAGCAAATATAAGTAGCTGAGCAGCTTTGACAAGAGACAGATTGTGATGGCTAAGCAACTCTAACACTTCAGGTCTTGTGGGGTGTTCCAGTATGTAGTGGTTAGTACCTACCAGAACTAGTCCAAGGAAGGACAACTGGTGAGTAGGTGACATTGGACAACACAGTACAGTGGCTCAGTGGTTAGCCGACCAAGGACAACTCCAAGCATGGTTTGTATGTTCTCCCCGTGTTTGCGTGGGTTTCCTCCCACACTCCAAAGACAGACTGATAGGGAACTTAGATTGTGAGCCCCATTTGGCATAGTTGTGAAGCGCTGAGGAATATAGTAGCGCTATATAAGTGCATAAAATAAATAAATAGTCATGGGTAGCCAAGGATCGTTGATGCGCGTGAGGATTGAAGGCTAGTCAGTCAGGTTTAATCCTACAGAAGAGCTACTGTTAAAAAAGAAAGCGTTGGCTATGATAGAAAGTGGTCAGAACATACCACATCACCACTTGGTGTGTAGCTGCAGATCGGTCAGTGTCCTTGCTGACCCCTGTCTGCCACCAAAAGTGCCTACATTGGGCATGTGAGGAGCAGAACTAGTATGGAGCAATGGAAGAAGGCGATCTGGTCTGTGGAACTGACCTCCAGTTCTCCTTAGTCCGATCAGTATCCATGGGATGGGCTAGAAAAACAAGCCTGAGCTATGGAGACACACCCTCATGACTTAAAGGGGTTGTCCAGGATTTAAAAATATGTATGGTTTCTTTCAAAAACATCACGTTGACCCGTTTTCTATGGCATTGCGGCTCGGCTGTATTGACATGAATAGGGCTGAGCTGCAATAACACACACGAGGTGTGGTGCTCTGAGATTTTCCCTAGCACCACAGTGGATGAAGCTTAAATCTCAGCCACATCCTGCGTAGAAAATAATCTGTAGCAGAAATGTACCCAAAGTGAGGATTTCACCCTTTTACGGAGTGTAGATATTACACATTGACAAGCACACACAGATATTGCATTTTTTATAGTCCGTTACAGATCTCCGTTAGGGCATTGTGGTAGTCTGTTCCGGTAGAGAAGCATGCTACCTCTATTACCAAGTCCGGCATAGCCAGGATCAGGCGGTGTCTGGCTCTGCTGGATATAGTAGTTCCGGTAGAGGAGCATGCTACCTCTATTACCAAATCCGGCATAGCCAGGATCAGGCAGTGTCCGGCTCTGCTGGATATGGTAGTTCCGGTAGAGGAGCATGCTACCTCTATTACCAAATCCGGCATAGCCAGGATCAGGCAGTGTCCGGCTCTGCTGGATATGGTGGTTCCGGTAGAGGAGCATGCTACCTCTATTACCAAATCCGGCATAGCCAGGATCAGGCGGTGTCCGGCTCTGCTGGATATAGTAGTTCCGGTAGTCTACTCTTCTGCAGGAACTGACTACCAGAATGCCCTACCGAAGGTGTGAACCTACTAATCCGGATAATCCGGCATGAGACAACAGTGGGTACTGCCATGTGCACATATGTTTGGGTCTGCTCCTTGTGCCAAGGAGGAGGTGTATGTATGAGGGGAGAGGTTTAGGACTGCGTTTACGTAGATGAGGTGTGGGATGGGGGATGATTATCTGACGGTGCTCCAGGGTATGCTGGATTATCAGAATTTTTATGTACATGGTTTGTGATTGACTCCATTACATAAAGGACTGATCAGCTTACCCGTCCAGCACCGTCCATTAGACCTCACTGCTCTCAAGTTTCTCCAACTGTGATTTATCCAGGGTTTAACCCTAAACTGGGTATGTAAGTTTTATCATGGGACGGGTTTGATATTAGAATATAATATAGAAATGACTTATGAATGTTTCTGTCTATGAATGCCGTGCCGTGTATCTTACTTGCTAATACCGGCTGAGCTTTATTGGCAACAGCCTTGCATTTTAATCCGGGGATGAGATGATTGCGATCTGTGCCTTCCAGGAGCTGCCCTCCACCCATGGGTGAAATAAGAACCTTCCTGCTCTACTACATGACGGGGACAGTTGGCTCAGTGTCCTTTCAGAAACACGTGCTGCCTATACATGGAGGGGAATATTCATCCCCGTGGTGTGTCCTTTCTACATTTGTATCATCCTGCACGTGTGAGCGCTGTACTGTAGGCAACAGAAAAATGACGTGTAGGTGAGGCAGGTTTGTGTGTGGGTTTTTTTTTTTTTTTTTCCCCAGTCTTGGGTCTTTTATAGGAAATGTGTAACCAAAATATTTTTTTCTGCCAGTTAAAACCAGATGGGAACACACATCCTCTTATCTTATTCGATTTCCTGAACATGATTATGGGGCAGCCATCTTGCCTGAGCAGTTCTTAACAGCATCTAGAAAATTGCTTTACGGCAGCCCATGGGCCATAGACACACTGGACAGGAGGGGACCCTATTGACCTCTATGGGAGAGTCTTCTAGGCATGCTCTGTGACCTGTACAATGGAGGAATAGATAAGCTTTGACCATCACCTATTGTGAAAGGAGGATCCTGTCTTATCTGTACACAGAGGTGATACCATTACAGGCAGGATTAAAATGGCAGATAAGCAGGTAACTGCAGTAAAGTGATCTGTACAAAGAAGTGGCGCCTATTATTAGGTTTAGGGGCCAGTGCGAAAACTGCAGGATTTTATTGTTTTTGTTTAAATATAGATATTGACCTGAAAATGAATAACATCGTTAAAAATGTTTAACATAAAAACGTGACCTAAACAATGGGTCGTTTTCTGCTGACACATGCCCTTAAGTTAGTTTTGATATCATTAGGTTTTTAGCTTTTGGATTTAGGCTAGGTTCACACGACGACATTTGTCGAGGGACAAAAAGTCGCACTATTGTCGCGCGACAATTTTTATAATAGGAGTCTATGGTATCGCATTGCGACATGCTGCGACTGCGACGCGACAGTCGCAAAAATTCCATTCAAGATGGGTTTTTCTGCGACTGTCGCGTCGCAGTGCGACACCATAGACTCCCATTATAAAAATTGTCGCGCGACTAATGTTGCAGTAAAGTTGTGCCCTATTTGTCACGCGACAAATGTCATCGTGTGAACCTAGCCTTAAACAGAACCTGTCACAATGAAATGCAGTGCGAACTGCCAGCAGCATGTTGTAGAGGAGAAGGGCCTGAGCAGATTGTGTAATTTTGAGGGAAAAGATTAATTAAAATTTCTGCTCTTTCTGACTTCATTGAACACGGGGTCCGTCTTGTCAGCGACTGTCATCGATCTATGTATACATGCTTACAACGAGAATGCTATTGAGAAATACCGAGGTGCTGCTTCACAGGCAGCCAGTGAAAATCCCATAGACTGCAATAGAATTCTATTGCAGTCTATGGTATGAGCGATCAGATGATCACTTGTACAAGTCCCCTAAAAAGTACAGTAAAAATGAAACTTTTTAAAATATTAAAAAGTATTTCAAATTGCCCAGTTTTACACATAAAAATAAAATAAACATCGGTACTGCCGTGTCTGAAAATGTCCGAACTATTAAAATCTAGTATTTATCATGGGCAGCGAACGCCGTTACGCGAAAAATAGATGGCGAATTTGCTGGGGATGGGGGGAGGGTGTGGTGTGTGTCGTGTTTTTTTTTTTTTTTTTTGTTTTTTTGTTTTTTTGGGGGGGGGGGTCATGTTGTCCATACCCCCCAAAATAATTTAATAAAAAGTGGTCAAAAAGTCTCATGTAAAACCGTACCAGCAAAAGTACAGCTCGCCCTGCAGGAAATTGGCCCTCACACAGCATTATAGATGGAAACATTTAAAAAGTACATGGCTGTCAGAATATGGGAATGCAAACACATTTTTTAAAGGATTTTATTTAAAAAATAAAAAAAAGTAGTAAATCATAATGGAAACCTATATACATATGGTAACTCCCTAATTACTTACCGACAGAATAACGTCGTGTCATTTTTAGCACACGGTGAACATCATAAACGCTAAACAAAAAAATCATGGCTAAACTCCGTATTTATGAAGCATCTGCTCGATTTTTGTATGATGTGAATGTCAAAAAAAGGAGCTGGTCTTCAAAGTTGTCCGAAGAATGCATCATTGTTCTACAAGCATGATATTCTCATGGTCTTTTTATAGTAGCTGCTTGTGGCCCTGTTCAAACGCTCGCGGTATAATGTTACCACCTTTTGGCAGGGCAGTTAGGACTGGATGTCCGTGAGGTGCCCCATCTGACCTCTCCCATGACACGTGTGAGTACATTTCATGGTTTGCCTTCCATCTCCCTGTAGGAATTTGTATTAAAGGTGACGGCTCTTCTGACGTCGAGGAGTGGACGCAATGACAGCCCTATTGTTGTGAGGCCTTTATGGATCGGACTTGCTCTTTATCATGTTCCTCAAATCATTCCTGGTCCATTATTGCAGTCTTACAGGGTCCTTTTAACCTGCCGAAAGGAGGAATTGCCGTTGGGAAATAATGTTTAAAGGGGTTATCCAATTTCAAGAACTTGCTGCTTGTGATGCATCCTGGTGCCAACACGTGCCCAGCTAAATGACCGATATCCAACCAACCGTTCACCTGTTGTAAAAGAAACTGTGACTCTTCAGACCAGGCCACCTTCTTCAGTTGGTTAGTGGGCCAATTCTGATGATGGTTATTGTTCTGTAGGTGCTTTTGGTGGTAGATGGAAACCCCATCCGCAGCAAGCTGTGACGCGCTGTATGTTCTGACACCTTTGTTTCATAGCAAGCCTAAACTTTTTAGCAGTTTGTGCTACAGTTGCTCTTCTAGGGCAGTGATGGGCAAAGTGCGGCTCTCCAGCTGTTGCAGAACTACAACTCCCAGCATGCAAAGACTATCTACAGCTATCAGCTTACTGCAGGGCATGGTGGGAGTTGTAGTTTTGCAACAGCTGGAGAGCCGCGCTTTGCCCATCACTGTTCTAGGGTATCTGACCCGAAGAACTACATGCTAACTGAGCCTTAGGGCTTATGCACACGACCGTTGCTGTTTTGCGGATCCGTTCAGCATCTGAGTTTTTTTTTTTCCTCTAATTTAAGTCCTCTTCCGTTCCGTTATTGCACAAAACCTATCCGTATTGTTTCTGTATTTGATCTGTTTTTTTTGCGGATCGTATACTGAAACAGTAACTTATTAATCACCAAACACATGAGCAATATGTTCCGGGCATAGCATTTCTACAGTATGGATCCGCAAAATACGGATGTGTTCCGTGTGCGTTCTCTTTGCGGACCCATTGACTCGAATGGGGCCTCGGACTGTGATTTGTAGACAATAATAGGACATGCACTACTTTTTTGCGGAACGGCCAAACGGAATGCACACGGAGTAACTTCTGTATATTCTACAGCCCCATTGAAATGAATGGTTTCACATATGGGCCGCACAAAGAACGGAAGCGGAACGAAAATACGGCCGTGTACATGAGCCCTTAAGCGGTGCCTTCCTTGGACAACTTTTGGTAGGTGCTAACACGGGGCTCGACAAATCCCAGGCGCCAGGTCGCCTGGGTATTTGTCAGCCCGTTCTCTCAGGCGCCCGGGCACAGGGCCGGCACGGACTAGAAGCCTCATGCTGCAGCCGCCCGAGCGCTCTGTATAGAGCCTCAGGTGGCTGCAGCACTGCCCGGGCTGGAGTGTCCATGAGGGTGCACCGCCCGGGCGCAGGATGAAGAGAGGGACTGACAGGAGGGAAGCGCTCAGTGCTCCCTCCTGTCAGTCCCTCATTGTAGCGTGGCCAAGCCCTGTATGGTCCGCGGTACAGGAGCATCTGTCTCCTGTACCCGGCCGGACTGACAGGAGGTGTGCACACAGTGTGCGCTTCCTATCAGTCCGTCCGGGTACAGTGTGGGACCATACAAAGCTCGGCCAAGGGGGAGGGAGAAAGTGAATGACAAGGGGGGGAGAAAGTGAATGACAAGGGGGAGGGAGAAAGTGAATGACAAGGGGGAGGGAGAAAGTGAATGACAAGGGGGAGGGAGAAAGTGAATGACAAGGGGGGAGGAGAAAGTGAATGACAAGGGGAGGAGAAAGTGAATGACAAGGGGGAGGAGAAAGTGAATGACAAGGGGGAGAAAGTGAATGACAAGGGGGAGGGAGAAAGTGAATGACAAGGGGGAGGAGAAAGTGAATGACAAGGGGGAGGGAGAAAGTGAATGACAAGGGGAGGGAGAAAGTGAATGACAAGGGGGAGGGAGAAAGTGAATGACAAGGGGGGAGGAGAAAGTGAATGACAAGGGGGAGGGAGAAAGTGAATGACAAGGGGGAGGGAGAAAGTGAATGACAAGGGGGAGGGAGAAAGTGAATGACAAGGGGGGAGGAGAAAGTGAATGACAAGGGGGGAGGGAGAAAGTGAATGACAAGGGGGAGGAGAAAGTGAATGACAAGGGGGAGGAGAAAGTGAATGACAGGGGGAGGGAGAAAGTGAATGACAGGGGGAGGGAGAAAGTGAATGACAAGGGGGAGGGAGAAAGTGAATGACAGGGGGAGGGAGAAAGTGAATGACAAGGGGGAGGGAGAAAGTGAATGACAAGGGGGAGGGAGAAAGTGAATGACAGGGGGGAGGGAGAAAGTGAATGACAGGGGGAGGGAGAAAGTGAATGACAAGGGGGGGGGAGGGAGAAAGTGAATGACAAGGGGGGGGGGGAGAAAGTGAATGACAAGGGGGGGGGGAGGGAGAAAGTGACACTAAGACGGGGTGTTACGGCAGCTGCGGCTTCCACAGCCATAGCGGCTTTTTGAAGTCTCTACGTTCCTCCGATCTCGCCTGGATCAAATTCAAGTTGATGTGAACCAGAGGTTTGAACCAGATGCTTTCAAGACCATCAACCTGGCTACGGACTTCTTGTGCGATACCGCACAGCCCCAGTTGAAGCTAGCGAGGGAGCTTCCTGCTAGCAAAGCAAGTCCTGGGTATGAGGCCAAACACAGATCCTTGCTCTTGAAGCTAAGCAGCAGGTCTGTGGCTCATGGGAGACCAAGTGTGCCTTTGGCACCCTGTAACAATACTATCAAATAATGTCAGGGGCCTATATATAGCATGGCCCTGAGATCGGCGGCCCATATTCCATTTGGAGGAGCCAAGGATGGAAAATCCACCTCCTGACTACGGGCCTCTTCGAGGCTCTTGCTTAATTCCCGTTACTCCTGCCGTCCTGCCAATAAGCTTCATGTACCCGTCGGGAGTCGTCTCTCCCACTTCTGAGAAGAATGGATCCTGGGTCCTGAATATCATTTTCAACGGTTATTTAGTCAACAACACCTCTATTCCACTGGACAGGTTTGTCAAGATCAACCTTCTACAAGCTGCCAAGGAGGCGATCCTAGAGGCCTACATTTAGGACTACATTTGCAAAAGGGCTCTGGAGGAGGTTCCGGCAGGAGAACGGGGCCTAGGGATCTATTCACCAGTTTTTCTGGTTCCCAAGGCTTCAGGAGATCTCCGGATGATTATCGATCTGAGATATTTCAATCGATTTATAAGGAAGGTGAAGTTTCGTGTAGAAACCATCAGGTCAGTAGTTCACGTCGTCAATCCTGGAGACGTGATGGCAACCCCGGACCTCAAGAATGCATATCTGCACATCCCGATCCATCCTGGTTCCAGGAAGTATATCAGGATCACGGTCCAGGTGTCCGATGTCGTCAAGCATCTTCTGTTGCCCTTCTCTTTGGCATTTCTTCTGCCCCTCACACTTTTACTAAGGTGGTGGTTCTGTGGTGGCGGCTTTGAGGCTTCAAGGACTGACCATCATTCCTTATCTGGACGACTGGCTTTGAAAGCCTCTGCTCTAGCGGTCCTAACCCAACTTCTTCAGGTAACAATCTCCTTTCTGTTCCACCTAGGTTGGATCATCAGCTGGTAGAAGTCGAACGTGAGCCCGTCGACTTCAGTAAGATATCAAGGCTCTGCTGGGATGTCGCTCCAGTTGACTCCAGAAAGAAGATTCCGGGTTCAGAACACGGAAAGTTCCTTTCCCCGGCGAGTTCCAATCCGGACTCTCATGAAGATGTTGGGGCTCATGTTAGCGTCTGCGGAAGCAGTCCCTTGGGCTCTATGGCACCTCCGCCCTCTACAGTCGGAGGTCCTCTCCTAATGGAATGGCAGCCCTGCTGGGCTAAACTCCCTGTGCTCCCTGACTTGGCAAACTCGGTATTCCCTCCAGATGGTGGTGCCATCTTTTAGACGGGAAGTCTATGACCCAGCCAGTCTGGGTCATATTGACTACGGATGCATCCTAAGTAGGCTGGGACGCTCACCTAGACGACACTCCAGTTCACGGGACCTGGTTTCCTCAGGAGTGGCTTCTTTCATCCAATCTCCGCGAGATTCAGGCTATCCGGCTAGCCCTCCTTCACTTAGCCCCTCAGATCCGGGGCAAAGTGGTGAAAGTCCAGTCAGACAATGTGACTGCGGTACTTTACATCAACCAGCAGGGAGGCACAAGATCACTTCCCCTCTTGTCAGAGATCGGGGTGATTCTGGATTAGACAGAGTTGTACCTTCCCACTTATCTGCGATCCACATCCATGGCTCCTCAATATGATAGCGGCTGAGCCGCGGTCTTCCGTCGGTAGAGTGGTCTTTACATCCGAGAATCAAGCAGATAGTCCTCAAGTGGGTATGCCAGAGGTGGATATCATGGCAACAAGGTTCAATGCCAAGGTGGAGAGGTTCTGCTCCCTCTACAGGGAGGACAACCCCTGGCGTTAGACGCTCTGTCAATATCCTGGAGGTTCAGGCTGGCTTACATCTTCCCTCCCTTTTCCATGATACCGAGGGTATTGATGAAAATCCGTCAGGATCAGGCCTCGGTGATAGCCATCATACTGTTTTGGCCGAAGAGATCCTGGTTTACCTAGCTCACCCAGTTGAGTCGAGGACAATATTGGAGGCTCCCCCCACAGCAGACCCTGGTGTCGTGGGACACTCACCTCTGCTCAGATCTGCACAGATTCAACCTGACAGCCTGGAGGTTGATCAGTCCCTTCCCGGAATAGAAGGGCTTTCAGATTCGGTCCTGAGAACGCTGTCTCATTCTAGAGCGGACCCTACCAAGAGAGCCTACTCTTGTATTATGAGGATATTCTCATCCTATTGTACCTAGAGGCCTTGCCCTTTTACTCTGAAGATTCAAGTTTCAGCCATCTCATCTTGCCTTAACAGGCTTTTTTCTCAGGACCCGCTGATCAAACGGTTCCTTAAAGGAGCTGAAAGATTAAAGCCTACAGTACTGAGACCCCTTTTTTTCAATGGGTTTTCAGTAGTTCTCAGGGGGTTAGCATCTCCCCCCCCTTTGAACCGTTAGAGGAGGTGGACATCAAGTTCGTCACTTGGAAGTTTGTGTTTCTCCTTGCAGTGACTTTGGCCAAGAGGGTCTCTGAGCTTCAAGCTCTCTCAGCACATGAGCCCTATTCTTACATGACCGGGACCTTCTTAGATTCCTCCCGTATTGTAGGCCTAAAGTTCCTTCCTTCCAGAACATCAACCAGGTGATATTCCTCCCGGTTCTGTCGACATCTACCACCTCCTCCTAGGAACCTGCTAGACATCCTCTGGACGTCTCGAGATGTCTCCGGATCTATGTGGATAGATCAAGGAGTTCAGGAAAGATGAGAATCTGCTAATCCTGTTGCCGGTAAGTTTAAAGGCTATAAGGCATCCAAACCTTCCATCAGTCGGTGGATTGAGGAGGCTATTAAGGAATCCTTTGTTTCCACAATCTCTGGACCCTCCGGATTCGTGAAGGCCCACTCTACTAGAGTTGTGGCTACTTCTTTTGCCGAGAGGAGTCTTCTGCCTCTCAACATGATTTGCAAAGCTGCCTCCTGGAGCTCTGAATCGACATTCATCTCCCATTATAGACTAGATGCCAGTCTAGCTGAGTTTTCGGCCTTTGGGCAGACTTTTCTTAGTTCTGCCAGGCAGGAAGGCCCTCCCTAGGGTTTTTTCTTGCTATCTCCCCATCTGTGCTGCTGGTAGGACGTAAGGGAATCGTTAATTTCTAACGATAATTTGTTTTCCTTAGTCCTAACAGCAGCACACTAATTCCCACCCTAGTAAGTCTAGTTTTTTTCTTGCTATAAACACAGTGGGCTGGGGGTTGACTTCCTCCTTTTAAGGAGATACTTAATTGTTAAATTGAGTTATTAGTCTTGGGCTCATTAAACATTCCGCCGGTCCTGCCAGTCCATGGGGGGTGGTTAACCCCATCTGTGCTGCTGTTAGGACTAAGGGAAAACAAATTATCGTTAGAAATTAACGATTTTCTGTTAAAAACCGCTTTATCCATTATGTAAATTAGTTTGTAAGGAGCCCAGAGGGGCGTTTTTTCTCTTCCAAGGAGCCCAGGAACGCCCCCCTGATGTGCCCAGACCGCCTAAATTTGAATCTGAACGCCTCCAGCAGCTGAAATCGCATCCCAGAGGCGAGGCTAACGGCTCCGCCCCCCGGCTACCTCCGCTCTCTGCCCGGAATACATCCCCGATCTTCTCGCCGGCCGCTGGAAATCTCGCGCAGGTGCAGTGCCGGCGATTGCCTGCATGGTCCGCGAGGGCAACAGCCTCAATAGTGTCACTGGGCATGCGCTGGGATAATTTTAAGTTGCCATGTCACATTTGAAGGCCCCCCTGATGCACGCCTAGAGTAGAAACTCCCAAAAAGTGACCCTTTTTGTAAACTACGGGATGAGGTGACCGTTTTATTGGTACTATTTCGGGGTACATATGATTTTTGGTTGCTCGATATTACGTTTTTTGTGAGGCAAGGTAACCAAAAAATGGCTGTGGCAGTTTTTATTAGTTTTTTACAGAGTTCCTCTGACAGGCTAGATCATGTGGTGTTTTTATAGAGCAGGTTAATACAGACGCGACAATACCAAATAAGTGCATTTTTTTTTTTTTTTCAGTTTTACATAATAAAGCATTTTTGAAAACAAAAATGTTTTTGTGTCTTCATTTTCTGAAAGCTACATTTTTTTTTTTTTTTTTTTTTTTTTCTTGTGTAAGGAGTTGACTTTTTTTATAGGTACCATTTTTGGGTACATATGCTATAGAGAGATGTGTGTGTGTATGTGTGTATATATATATATATATATATATATATATATATATATATATATATATATGTGTATATATATATATATATATATATATATATATATATATATATATATATATATATGTGTGTATATATATATATATATGTATATATATATATATATATATAAATAATCTCTCTATTTTTATTTTTATTTTTTTGATCACTCAGTATAGCCCTTTATGTGGCAAAGTGACCAATTATAATTGGTTGTTTTGGCAGTTTTTAAAAAAAAATTAAAATTTTTTATGGAATTCATGTTAGATCATATGATATTTTTATAGAGCAGGTTGTTAAGGATGCTGTGATACCTAATATGTCTACTTTTATTTTTTTTTTCTGTTTTACACTAGGGTCTCCATTTTCTGAAAGCCATATTTATATCTTTTTTAGGCTGTTCACCTGAGGTAGATTATAAGACATTTTTATAGAGCACATCATTACGTTTGCGGCGATACCTAATGTTTTTTGTTTTTTTTTTTTTTTTTACTTGAAACTTAAATTTTTTGTTATTAAAAAAAAAACTTCACCTTTTCAGGGTTTGATCCCAGTTTCAATTCAGTACAATACATTCTGTATTGTACTGAATTGAACTGTTAGCGTCTTACACAGTAAGACGCTGACAGTTGCCTAGTAGACCCCTGGCTGGATCTCCTGGCCTTCTATAGCTGGCAGGTTCCGATGCCTGTGGAAGGCATCGGAACTGCAATGACAACCATCAGCCCCCTGTCACCACAGCGTGGGGGGATGGCGATGGTCAAAGGAGCTCCTCCCTCTATAAACCCGCATGTGCCGCTGTCAGTGCTGACCGCGGCATGTGAAAGGGTTAATCTGCCGGGCTTCACCGTATACACCGATGCAGGGGCCTGGCTATCAGTAACAGCTGGATCCGTGCTGAGGATCGGGTGGGTACACCCTCCCGATCACATCACATACATGTACGTGAGGACGCGGCAAATGACCGCATTCACACATGTACGTGATTATGCGGGAAGGGTTTAAAGGTGACTTGCTCCTTTTGATATGAGTTGAAACAAATTGCCACTTTTTATTTGTAATATTGGTGTGTTTTTTTTAGTTTTGGTCCTTATGTCCAAATTACACCATTATTGATAGATGTCCCCCGATGTTCCTAAACCTAGTTGTTCCAAACTTTGCCATATTTTACACCAAAATGTATGTGCACTCAACATTGGGGTGTGTGTGGATGGGCTTCTTAGCGTTATGATTAGAGAAATTGTTTTTTCTTGACTGCACCTACTGCAAAATATTAGATAAGTTGTGTCTTGTCTAGAATACACGCCATTGTTCTTTAGTTAGTTTGTTTTTAGTTGTTTTCTTAGATTTGTGTTTTTCAGGTCAATCTGGCTTTACAAGTCTAAACAATCTTTTCTTCAGACTAACCCTTAAAGGGAATGTGGCAGCAGAGAATAACCTATTGTTTACATCAGATTTTTATGTTTGACATATTTTTAAATAATTGCTGTTTTTATATTTCCATGTCACTATCTAAACAAATACCATAATATCCTGCATTTTCTCACTGGCAACTAAGGGCTGTATGACATTAAAAGATTTTGCAGGTGATTGTTGGGAAGAAAGCGTTTCTTCACGGCAATCGCCTGCTTGTTGGGGCTCTTTCACACTTGCGTTTTTGTTTTCCGGCATAGAGTTCCGTCGTCAGGGCTCTGTGCCGGAAAAATCCTGATCGGGATCATCCCCATGCATTCTGAATGGAGAGAAATCCGTTCAGGATGCATCAGGATGTCTTCAGTTCAGGACCGGAACGTTTTTTGGACGCAGCAAATACCGCAGCATGCTGCGCTTTTTGCTCCGGCTAAAAATCCTGAACACTTGCCGCAAGGCCGGATCCGGAATTAATGCCCATTGAAAGGCATTAATCCGGATCCGACCTTAAGCTAAACGTCGTTTCGGCGCATCGCCGGATCCGACGTTTAGCTTTTTCTCAATGGTTACCATGGCAGCCAGGATGCTAAAGTCCTGGTTGCCATGGTAAAGTGTAGTGGGGAGCGGGGGAGCAGTATACTTACAGTCCGTGCGGCTCCCGGGGCGCTCCACAATGACATCAGAGCGCCCCACGCGCATGGATCACGTGATCGCATGGATCACGTGATCCATGCGCATGAGGCGCTCTGACGTCATTCTGGAGCGCCCGGGAGCCGCACGGACTGTAAGTATACCGCTCCCCCGCTCCCCACTACTACTATGGCAACCAGGACTTTAATAGCGTCCTGGCTGCCATAGTAACCTCAAAGCATTTCGAAGACTGATCAGGATCCTGATCAGTCTTCTAATGCTTTCAGGCGACTTGCATTCTGGCGGATCCGGCGGGACGGAAGTGCCTGCCGGATCCTCAGAACGCAAGTGTGAAAGAGGCCTTAGCGGAGGAGACCGCAGAGATCTCCTCCACAGTATAGGAAGGAGCGATCGCCAATACCATCACTCGTCCCCATACAGACAACTCATTTGCCGGCAGCAGATGGTGATTAGGAAGCACAATTTGCTGCCGGCAAACGATTTTTAAGCACGGGCAGCCAATAGCAGGCTGTGATGGGAACGAGCCTCCCTAGCATCACCCGCGATGCTAGGGTAGGCTCTTGTATTCCTCTATTTCTGGCTATATTGTGTAGAGGAATTTTTAACACTGTATAATTGCTATGGTTGTACCTCTGTTTGGCACCAAAGCCATCAGTGGTGTTTACAAGGAAGTGGCTTGTGGGCATTTCAGGGATTTGCAAACTCTGTGCCAAATCTATGTTTGAGGCTTTGAAATGTTAAAACAGGGCGTTTGTCATAATACTCTGCGCACAGTAAATGGACAATGTTCCTTGATGATCTGACCTTTTCCACATTCTTGAGACTTACTGTCAAGCCCAATGCCATTCAACAATTTACACTCCTTAAAAATGAGGGTCATGGAATGTTTTGGTTTTATTTTTTTGTAATGGTGCTTTGGGGGAGGGGGGTCATTTTGGTGGGGTGACCAATGTTTTGCTCCTATTATGAATGCGCAGCGACCTTGGTAGCTCTGGAAATGATTAGCAAATTGCAGCCTAGTGGAAGATTATGCAACTATGAACATATCTGGAACACATTAGGAGATTCTGGTTATCTCAAAAGTTCCATATTTGCTCCGACATCTGTGTTTGTTTTTTGTTTTTTTTTCTGCTTAAAGGAAATGTCATCAGAAAATGACCTATTTTACTGAAGTTATGTTAGGCCTCTTTCACACTTGCGTTCTGAGGATCCGGCAGGCACTTCCGTCCCGCCGGATCCATCAGAACGCAAGTCGACTGAAAGCATTAGAAGACTGATCAGGATCCTGATCAGTCTTCGAAATGCTTTGAGGTTACCATGGCAGCCAGGACGCTATTAAAGTCCTGGTTGCCATAGTAGTAGTGGGGTGCGGGGGAGCAGTATATTTACAGCCCGTGCGGCTCCCGAAGCGCTCCAGAATGACGTCAGAGCGCCACATACGCATGGATCACGTGATCCATGCGCGTGGGGCGCCCTGACGTTACTCTGGAGCGCCCCGGGTGCCGCACAGGCGGTAAGTATACTGCTCCCCTGCTCCCCACTACACTTTACCATGGCAACCAGGACTTTAGCGTCCTGGCTGCCATGGTAACCATTCAGAAAAAGCTAAACGTTGGATCCGGCGATGCGCCGAAACCACGTTTGGCTTAAGTCCGGATCCGGATTAATGCCTTTCAATGGGCATTAATTCCGGATCCGGCCTTGCGGCAAGTGTTCAAGATTTTTGGCTGGAGCCACGCAAGTGTGAAAGAGCCCTTAAACTTTTTAAAGACGTTTCATAATGACATAGTTTGTAAGGCTGGAAAAAAACATTCGTCCATCCAGTTCAGCCGGTTATGCTGCAAGTTGATCTAGAGCAGTGATGGGCAACGTGCGGCTCTCCAGCTGTTGCAGAACTACAACTCCCAGCATGCAAAGCCTGTCTATAGCTATCAGCCTACTGCAGGGCATGATGGGAGTTGTAGTTTAGCAACAGCTGGAGAGCCGCACGTTGCCCATCACTGATCTAGAGGAAGGCAAAAAACCATGAGGTAGAAGCAAATTGTCCTCCATTTTCTTTCCTTCCAGGCTTCAATCAGGCAGTCAGAAAAACTCCCTGTATCAATGACCCTTCTGAATTCTAGTAACTATAACCTATAATCTTCTTACACTCCAGAAATACACCCAGGCCCCTCTGACTCTAAGTGCCCTGTAGTGCCTTAAGTGATGTAAGGAAGCTTCAATGGTGGGGGGAGTGGACAACCCCTTTATCAACTGTTTTAAGAGAAAGCAGCGCTCATACGAGCGCTGCCTTCGCTGCTCTGTTTCCCCTGCTCACCACTGCAATTTCTGCGGTGAGCAGGTAATTACGAGCACAGTGTCCCCATTCACTTCTGTGCAATAGCTCCATCCGTTCAAGTGAATACTACAGAGCTGTCCCATAAAAGTGAATGGGGACGCCATACTTGTATTAAACCTGCCCACCACTGCAATTTCTGCAGCAAGCAGGTAAATGGAGCAGAGAAGGCAGCGCTCGTACAAGCGCTGCCATCTCTTCAAACAGCTGATCGGCAGGAGTGCCGGGTGTCTACCTCCGCCGATCTGATATTGATGTACTTTAAAGCAGTTTGTCAGAGACTAGACAAAATCTAGCGTAGGGGTGGGATGTCACAAAAAAAGACCTGTTACTTTACCCCCGCCCCCCAACATTGGCACGCTGATCCACCCTGCCAGCGGGCCTCAGCGGTGCACTGTAAAGGCCAGTGAGCCGCTGCAGCTGTTGCCAATGTGATATGATGGTCTAGATTTTGTCTGACCTCAGACAACCCCTGTAAGAATGAACTGGACCATGGTCCTAAGGTGAACGAAGTGTACTGTGAACAATCTGCTTTCCATTAGTGCAGGATTTATTAATATCCATCTGCTTTCCCTGTATTTTCAGCACTGGGACGTGTTTACGAACGTTACAGAAGTGTTCATCTTGGTGCCTGCTCTGTTAGGCCTTAAAGGGAATCTGGAAATGACTCTGGCGTCTCGTCTCTCAACTGCGGTGAGTATTCTGAAGCTTCCTGAAAGCACGGAGTAAAAATAGCCTAAGAGGTTTCATCTGGCAGGATCTTAAAGCTATAATGGACATTTCTGCAGATGTCTGACTGTATAATGCCGCAGTGCAATGTGCGTGTTGGACTATTCCTGCTTTCCTTCCGTCGGTCCGTGATTTCCATTAGTGATTTTTGAGTCAGTCCAGTGGGGGTCAAAAACATTGAAAAGTTGTAAATCTTTCCATTATACCCTATAAGTAGTTAGGCTCCACTTACCTAGTGCCTGGACCTATAGTCTTGTGCTGCATTAGTCATGATTCAGAGGCCATATTAAAAATCATCTGTGTGAGGTCTGCATAGGACATGGGAGAAACACTTGTCTCCAAGTCCCGTGTTCTGCAAGACAGAGGCCAAAGTAGTGCATGCCTTGAGTTACTCCGCACAAACTTTATTGAGTACACGGACAATATATCGCGAAAGCAATCTCAATTAATCGCCATATCGCAATTTGCCGACCCAAAAATGCTGCAATTATATTACCGTATTTTTCGCTTTATAAGACACACTCTCTTCCCCCCCCCCCCCCCCCCAAAGTGTGTGGGGGAGGGAAATGGCAGTGCGTCTTATAGAGCGATGGTTGACTTTCTTCGTGACACTGACACTATCTCCGGCCGCTATGCTGCTCAGCACGGCCAGCGATACACCGGTTACAGTGCGGGGAGGGAGGAGGGGCTGGTGGAAAGTCGTTATTTTAATGAACACTTGTTCTTATATCTATTTTATTTATCTGTTCTGGGCAGTGCTATTAAGAAAATGGCAAGTTTTGTAGTTTGTACTTTTGCAGTAATGCAAATATGTATTTTATTTTGAAAAACACTGCGCATTTCAGTTCTTGAGTTCAGCATAACTACATTTCACATTATCAGTCATCTGTGTGTGCTCTTACCTTGAAAATCCAAGCAGATAGACCTCTAGCACAAATCCCTTAAAATATCGCATCGCATATCGTTATCGCAATTTTTAGGGCCCTAATCGCAATCGCACAAAATTTCCATATCGTGCAGCCCTAGTATAAAGTAGAACTGGCTTAGTCGCCCATAGCAACCAATCAGATTCCACCTTTCATTTTCCAAAGGAGCAGTCAAAAATAGAAGGTGGAATCTGATTGGCTGCTATGGGCGACTAAACCAGTTCTACTTTACACCAGTTTGATAAATGACCCCAATAGTCGTCTGAGTCGGGCCGTAGAGCATAACCCCATCTATCAGATATAGAAGCTATTTACATAACTGTTAGGCCAGCTCCCATTGTATCTTGCGCATGGAACTCTGGGAACAGACTTCGTCGTCCATATTATGCAATGTGGTGAAGCAATCATGGTTGTCAATCAGTTTTTGATGTCTGATTAGTAAGCCTTGCAAGAATCATAGTTGACAACTACATAACTTTCTCAACTACTAGCAAGAGGAGATGGAAGGCTCCATTAACCCCCTTCATCCCTGGAGGGTTTTTACGTTTGGTTTTCACTCCCTGCCTTTCCAGGACCAGAACTTTTTTTTTTTTTTTTTATTCACATAGCCATATGAGGACTTGATTTTTGCGGGACATGTCGTACTTTGAAATGGCACAATTTTAATATTCCATGCGACGTAGTAGGAAGCTGAAAAGTTTTATGAATTTAGTTTTAATTTTTGTAGAGCGTTCTGTACTTTTTGGTGTGTGTGTGTGTGTGACTTTTGATTCCTTTTTTCTTCATTCAATTTTTAGGGGGCAAATCGGCCATTTTTATTTACTTTCCGTTTCTTCATTTGCCGTATGGGAAGATATTCTAATAGTACGGGTGTTTTCACATGCAGTGATGCCCATGATGTAAATTTATTCATCTGTTTTGATTTTGGGGAATGGAGGTGATTTGAATTTTTTACATTTTTGTTCATCAGGTTATCGGAGTCTTTCAACATGTTTCAAAATAATAGTTTGTCAGCGGAAGATCGTGCTGTTGGCAAACAGTGCTTCAGTATGGGGACAAGCGATGGCATAAGTGATCGCTCCTCCCCATACTGAGGAGGCGATTGCTTCCTGTAATAGCAGTGGTCTCCTCTGCTACCAAGCAGGTCATTGTCAGGAAGAAACTCTTCCTTCTGGCCAACACCTGTAGGTTTAATAGGGCCCTTAGGATTAGGATACAAACAAAACAGTCTGCCTATTGTGACCTGTAGGAGAATGATACCCGAAGAATGAGTCAGAGAAGAAAAGAAAGACACCCCGAATATCTGTGCATGTCCCTGCCTAAAGATCTAAATCATGCGCTCAACTGTAACCTTCCTAGCGAGTTTTTCAATTGTTCTGTTAGATACCACTGAGTCAAAGAAAAGGGTCTAATTACTCTGTCTAACTCCTCTCGAGAGAGGAAGTGAAGAAGAAAATTGCGGCACTTCACAATAAGTCTTTTGACACTACGTTCCTTATGTCTCTCCGCTTCCCTGCGCTCCAAAGACAATAATGCCTTTAGGTCCAATATAATGGTGTCACCAGTAGGGGCATGCGGCTGCAGCCAACTTCTAAGTAAAGCCCGTTTGGCCACCATGCAGATCGCATGAAAGAGGACAGGCAGATTCCGCTCCTTCCGGTCTCCAGACCCCGCATCTTCCCAATAATGGAACAGATATGTCATGGGAGACAATGGGATGTCCCGCTTCCACATAGTTCTGATGAACTGTGCTATCCTCTCCCACAAAATCACCGAGTGTGGGCAGGACCACAGTCCATGAAACAAATCCGTGGAAGGAGCGGAACACTTGGGGCAACTGGTAATTCTGTCAGGCTTGTCCGCTGTGCGTGGCAGATTAAAAGCATAGATTGCATTGTGTAAAATTCTGAAATGTGTGTCACGCCAAGATTCATTTAAAATAGCACTCCTCACAGAACACCAGCCCTTCAGTAATTTCTCCCCACTTCCTGATCCCCCAGCAACCTACCCCATTTGTTGAAAGCCTGTAATGAGACCCCGTCCCCCACAAATTCTCTAATATGGAAGTATAGAGATGAGATTGATTCTGGGCCTGAGTTCCTGGATAGAATCTTATCAAATTTGTTAGGCTTAGCTTCGTTGACCACATTGAGCAGCCTAGATTTTAAAAAATGCTGTACCTGAGCGTGCTGGAGAGACTGGAATAGGTTCAGGTTGTACTTCTCGACTACTTCTGAGAGTGTCAGCCACCTACCCTCCTCCGCGTGTATCAAATGAAGAGCCGTTAAGATTCCCTTAGCCTTCCATTCCCTAAAAAGAATATTAGTTCTACCTAATAGGAACTCAGGGTGGTGCCATAGCCCCAGGTATTTGGAAACTCTGTGGCTTAGACCAAACATCTTCCTGAGTGCTTTCCAAGCTGCCCAAGTATGCCTGAACACCACCGAACTGCGAAGATGCTTGGGCAGGTGTGACATAGCTGTATGTAACAGGGTACACGGGTCCCACGGGGTGCAAAGATTCCTTTCAAGATGTAGATCTGAGTGAAAAGAGGAGCCCCGCACCCAATCAATTATATGCCTCAATAGACACGCCAAATTGTATAACCTAACATCCGGTAGATTCATACCCCCCTTGTTCCTAAGGGCCATCAGCTTTTTCAACGCTATCCGGGGTCACCTACCCTGCCAGATGAAATGGGTTATTGCCGTATATAATCTGGTAATATCAACATGTTTGATCAGGAGGGGAAGAGTCTGCAGCGGATATAGTAGTTTTGAGATGCTCATCATTTTGACTAGGTGTATCCGCCCTGACAAGGATAAGGGCAAGTTGTGCCATTTCTGAAGCTCTTGTATGATCTTTCGGAACAATGGGACATAATTGAGGGTGTACAGAGAATCCGTTCTACGGCCCATTTTGATGCCAAGGTATGTAATAGTTTCTCTGACTACTGGGATGCCACAATAAACATTATTCGGAACTGGCCTTCCCCCTTTCAAAGGTAAAATTGCGCATTTTGCCTGATTTAGTTTGAAACCTGAAAGCTTTCCGAAGTCCGCAACTTTATCCAGGACTTCTCCAAGGTCTCTAATAAAATGCCCCATGAACAATATGATATCATCGGCAAAGAAAGCCGCTTTAAGAGTAGTGCTGCCAATCTTTATGCCTTCATAGGGTGCCTTCGCAAGCAGGAACCTGGCCAGGGGTTCGAATGCCAGGTTGAAAAGGAGGGGGGAAAGCGGGCAACCCTGCCTCGTACCTCTAAAGAGCCGAAACGGCTCGGACAGGAAACCAGCAGTGCTGATCCTAGCTTGTGGGTCCCGGTAGAGCCCAGAGATATAAGATCTGAAAGGGCCCACTATCCCCAATTTATCCAGCACCTTCCCTAGCCACTCCCAATGGACCCTATCAAAAGCTTTTTCCGCATCAAGAGTGACCAGGGCAGGGCCCGCAGCCATATTCTGGCTTCGAGCCACCTCATCTAAGGACACCAGCACTCTGCGGATATTTGTAACCGCAGAGCGGCCTTTAACAAAACCCACCTGCATAGGCGTTATGATATCTGGCAAGATGTTAGCCAATCTGTTGGCCATAAGCTTAGAAAACAGCTTGACGTCCTGATTAATCAAGGATATAGGACGATATGAGGCTGGATCCTCTGCAGACTTCCCCTCCTTGGGCAATACCATTATATGGGCCATATTCATCTGAGCAGAGAAACTCCCACCCTGTAGAAGCGAGTTACCAACGCTGGACAGTAAAGGGGAGAGCTGCGTTTTGAGAATTTTATAAAAATCTCCGGAATACCCATCTGGGCCCGGTGCTTTCGAGCCAGGCAATTGGGAGATCGTGGATTGCACTTCCTCCGCAGTGATGGGAGAGTTTAGTGAGGCAAGCTGTTCCGGGCCGAGAGCCGACAATCCAGAGGCGGCCAAAAAGTGCTCTCCACCCTCACCCGAGTCTAACGGTCTATCATAGATACCCATAAAGAAGTCCCTAAAAACCTCAACGATACCTCTGGGATCAGTCACCTTTTTCCCTCAGGGTCACGTAATTGTCCTATAGGACGGGACCAACGTCTCCCCTTGGCAAGTGAGGCTAGTAGTCGCCCTGACTTATTCCCAAATTTATGGAACTCTAGTTCCCAGTGCGCCTTGTATACACTTTCCCTTCTATCCGCCCACAAGTCAAAGTCTTGCCTCGCTTGCACCCACATTTGCTTGCTTTGTGCCGTGTCTAACCGGAGAAAATCCCCATAGGTTTTCTGAACCTCCCTACTGGCCTGGAGATATTGTATTTTGATCGCCTTCTTAAGGCCTGCTACATGCGCGATCAGGCGCCCTCTCAGGACTGCTTTCCCCGCTTCCCACAAAAGCAGTGGGTTTGAGGAGTGTTCCTGGTTCAAAGAACAATATTCCAGCCACCACCCCTGTAACAACTCTGCAAAGGAGTCATCCTTGGTTAAATATGACGGGAATTTCCATACAAATTCCGTTCCTCTGGGAGTGGAGTCTGCCAACGACAAGATCACTGGCGAATGGTCCGAAATTACTAAATCTCCTATAAGCACCTCCTGAACCCTCGTCAGCAAAAGAGGGGCCACTAGCCAGTAGTCTATTCTGGACCAAGAGTCTTGAGCATGAGAGTAATGGGTGAATTGCCTATCATCCGGATGAAGGGTACGCCACGCGTCTAGTAGAGACACATCTTCTAACATGGAGGTTAGATACCTGCCCCCCGTGGGTATGACTGTCGACGATCCCCTCATTCGTTTACGATCATCTGAATGGGATATCACACTATTGAAATCTCCCCCCAGAAGCTTGGCTCTAGAGGGATCTGACAATAACCTGGCTCGGGCGGTCGCTTGCGGCTGAAAATTGGGACCCAGTCTATGGGCTCTCTCCACTCTCTTTGGGATTGATAGACCCAGTGCTCTGGGGAGATCAGATTCGCAGAAGTATCTCAGGTCTGAAGCCGGTACATCTTCCGGCAGCCCAACCACCCGTAGGTTGTTTCGGCGGGAACGGTTTTCCAAGTCATCTACCTTCTCTTTCAGCTCCCCGATCTCCTTTGCATTTTATCAATCTTGGTGGGCACCCCTAAATGTCTGTAGATCTTATCAAAATAGCGTCCATCTACAAAAACTGTCTAAGACACCCTTTCAAAAATGAAGGATATTAACAAGGTACATTCTGTACATTTTATCACGTCAACCACAGCACAATCCAATTCCTTGGATCTTACCAGGAGACTGAAGGATTTGCGTTAAGGAGGGCTAATTGGACATCTCCAGCTGTTCAGTAATGATGACTCCTACTAAATGTTGACATTGACTGAAGAAATGTCCACATGGCACGGTGATGTTTATCACTTGGCATGGTAATTGGCGTGGCATAAAAGTACAGAGCGTGACTGGGTCACCCTGTCCGTTAAAGTGCAGTGTAACCTGGAGGCTTTTAGAAGTTCAAATAATTACAGCTCAGCAGGGTAAATCTGTAATTTCCTAATCCTGGGACTTCTGCCATTAGCTTTGATGAAGTAGCTTCATTGCACAAAGCCATTTACGTGTATGGTTGGATTTCTGGCAAGTATGGACTACTGCGCCTTATCTGCCCAAAGTTTCCTCTAAGTATTGGCCAATGGACTGTAGGACCTACTGTGTGTTTACCTCTTTCACCACTGGAGCCACTTTTATTGCTTTATTGCCTTGCTCTGCAAGGTCATGTCCAACCAGGGATCTGTAAACCAGTTCTTGCAGGGCTTTTACTCTGCAGCATTTAGAATCTTGCCCTGTAATGAAGACCATAAACACCATGGACTAAAATCTTGGCTCCTTCTCAAGTGGTAAGAATACATTCGCCAGGACCACTAAAAAGTCAGCCCTAAAATTGTCCAGCCCTGCCTCGTTCTATTTAGTAACATAGTAACGTAGTTTTGCTGGAAAAAGACATCTGTCCATCCAGTTCGGCCTGTTATCTTGCAAGTTGATCCAGAGGAAGGCCAAAAAAAAAAAAACTGAGGTAGAAACCAATTTTCACCACTTAAGGGGAGTAAAAAATTCCTTCCCGACTCCAATCAGGCAATCAGAATAACTCCCTGGATCAACGACCCCTCTCTAGTAGCTATAGCCTGTAAAATTATTACACTCCAGAAATACATCCAGGCCCCTCTTCAATTCCTTTATTGTACTCACCATCACCACCTCCTCAGGCAGAGAGTTCCATAGTCTTACTGCTCTTACAGTGAAGAATCCTCTTCTATGTTTGTGTACAAACCTTCTTTCCTCCAGACGCAGAGGATGTCCCCTCGTCACAGTCACAATCCTGGGGATAAATAGATGATGGGAGAGATCTCTGTACTGACACCTGATATATTTATACATAGTTATTAGATCTCCCCTCAGTCGTTTTTTTTCTAAAGTGAATAACCCTAATTTTGATACCCTTTCAGGGTACTGTAGTTGCCTCATTCCAGTTATTACTTTAGTTGCCCTCCTCTGAACCCTCTCCAGCTCTGCTATGTCTGCCTTGTTCCCAGGAGCACAGAACTGTACACAGTACTCCATGTGTGGTCTGACCTGTGGTTTGTAAAGTGGTAGGACTATGTTCTCATCACGGGCATCTATGCCCCTTTTGTTGCAACCCATTATCTTATTGGCCTTGGCAGCAGCTTCCGGACACTGGCTTCTACAGCTTAGTTTGCGGTTCACCAAAATTCCTAGGTCCTTTTCCATGTCAGTGTTAGGCCTCATGCACACGAACGTATTTTGGGTCCGCAAAAGATGCTCCGTGTGCTGTCCACGTCCTTCGCTCCGTTCTGTGGCCCCGCAAAAAAGATATAGCATGTCCTATTCTTGTCCGTTTTGCGGACAAGAATAGGCATTTCTACAATGGGCCACGTTCCGTTCCGCAAATTGCGGACGGAACAGCTTCTTTGTTTTGCGGATCCGCGGATTGCGAACTGCAAAACACCTATGGTCGTGTGCATGAGGCCTTCCCCAGTGTTTTACCATTTAGTAAGTACTGGTGACTTGCATTATTCCTTCCCATGTGCAATAACTTTATATTTGTCAGTGTTAAACCTCATCTGCCATTTCTCTGCCCAAGCCTCCAATCTATCCAGATCCCTCTGTAGCAGAAAACTGTCCTCTTCAGTGTTAATTACTTTACACAGTTTAGTGTCATCTACAAAAATGGATATTTTACTGTGCAGGCCTTCTACAAGATCATTAATAAATATATTGAAGAGGATAGAGCCCAATACTGACCCCTGTGGTATTCCACTAGTGACAGTGACCCAATCAGAGTGTGTACCGTTAATAACCACCCTCTGTTACTTAACCACATACAGGGTCGCTAAAAAAATGTTATTTTTGTTTTAAATAAGATTTTTTTTTATTAATCAGATTTTTTTTTAATATATATTTTTATATAAAATGCTTTTTGAGGAAAATATATTACCATCCAAAGGTTATTCCATCATGAAATAAAGATTAGTTTTTTAATTATGTAGAATAAGGCTGTATATGTTTAATTTTTTTGGTAAATAAATTCCATTAATCCATTCACAATATCGCGCTCTTCCAGAGGTTTTTGTAAGATTATTGGGCAGTTTCTCTGATGCTTGGTTTACTTTTGCAGTTCTCTAAACTGAATTTGACTCAGCAGAGATCACCTGCCTCTTCTTCACAGCAAAAATGTTATAACATGAACAGAGTTGAGAAAAAGACCTTAATCCTAACTTCTACAAACCTATGAATACAGAATTAACCCCTTCAGTGCTCAGTTTAAAGAAGTTCAGTGAATAGAATAGAAGCAATATTTATTCTCCTTCCTAAGTACAACAGAAAAGTTGTCCAAATATGAATGATTAACCTATTAGACTGGGGATAAAAAAAACTAATATGGAAAGTTATTTTAAAAATCTTCATCTACTTGCATATTATAAATTATACCAGCAAGAATTAGTCTGTAGAAAACTATGATTTAAATCAAGCCTGACTGACTAGTGATTTAAATCCGTTTGATTTAAATCAAATCCACCCTGCCCACATACAGACATTTTCCCCCAGTCCAAGCATTCTCATGTTATATAGTAACATTTAATGTGGTGCAGCGTCAAATGCTTTGGAGAAGTCAAGATATAAGACATTGATTAATTCGCCACGGTCAAATCTAGAACTTACTTCCTGATAGAAACTGATTGTTAGTTTGACATGACCGATCCCTCATGAAGTTATGCTGATATGACGTTATTTGCTTATTTTCAGTGAGGGTACTCCAAGATAGCATCTCTTAGAAAACTTTCACAACAGTTTACCCACAACAGATGTTAAACTTACCGGCCTATAGTTTCTGGGCTCTGTTTTTTTGACCTTTTTTGAATATTGGCACCACATTTGCTATGCGCTAATCCTGTGGAACACTCCTGTCGTCATAGAGTCCTCAAATATCAGAAATAAGCTTTGACTATGACATTACATAATTCTCTTACAATACAGGGGTTATGCCACCTGGTGCCAGCGATTTGTCTATTTTAATCTTTTTAAGACTCCGCTGTACTTCTTCCTGGGCACTTTTAATGGAGAATTTACTTTTACATTCTGCATTTCATCTGACAGTTTATTTTCTTCAGTGAATACAGTGGAGAAAAAAATATTTAATAGCTTTGCTTTCTCCTCATCACTCTCTGCAACACCCCCCTCATTACTCTGTAAAGGGCCGACACCTTCAGATTTATACTTTTTACCATTTATATAATTGAAGAACATTTTAGAGATCTAGTTTTACTCTCTTTGGCAAGTAATCTCTCGGTCTCTAGTTTGGCTGCTTTTATTTGTCTTTTACATAATCTATTTTTATTTTCTTATAGTTTTTCAATGTTTCCTCACTCCCCTCCTCTTTTAGTGATTTTAAATGCTTTCTTTTTGTCATTTATTGCTTTCATTACAATTCTATTTATCCACATTAGTTTCTTTGTGTTCCTTTAACCTTTTATTCCCAAAAGGTATGTTCCGCTCAATTACATTTTAGGATGCTTTTAAAAAATATCCCATTTTGTAGCTGTATTTTTATTTTTGAGGACTTTGTCCCAGTTAGTTAGGCCTATGGCCTCTCTTAGTTGGCTAAATTGTAGCTTTTTTTTAAAGTTTGGTATTTTTGTTTCTCCCTGAAGAAACACTCCTTTTGAATAGTTGGAAGGTTATAACTTTATGGTCACTATTTCCCAGGTGTCCCCCAACCTGCACATCTGTTGTTCTGTCAGGTCTATTGGTTAATACTAAGTACAGTATGGTCGTCCCACTAGTCAGGTCCTGAACCAGTTGGGAAAGGCTGTATTTTCCGGCGTATAAGATGACTTTCTAACTCTAGAAAATATTTTCAAAAGTCGGGGGTCGTCTTATATGCTGGGTATAAGGCAGCACAGGGGAGAAGGAAGCAGTCCCTCCCTCCCCCCTGTGCTGCCCGCTGCCAACAATGATGAGAGAGGGGCGGAGGATGGGCCTATGGTTTATTTACTGCTAAAAAAATTATTTTATAGCTATACAATACAGAATTACCAGTACTGGTACCTTTGTGCCCAAGGGGCTGTCCCTCCTCTATTTTGTGCCCAGCCACGCCCCGAATCCTGGATACCAGTACCACCCCTCTCTTAATTTATTCACTGCACTTCCATTTTCTTTTTATCTTCTAAAGCCGCTCGTAATCTCGCGCATGCGCAGTTAGTTGGAGCACTCGCTTGTTCTTGCTGTGAGGGTGGAGGGAATAGAGGAGACAGTGCCAACTAACTGCGCATGAGCGAGATTACGACGGCTTCAGAAGATAAAAAACTAAAACTAACTAAGTGCAGTGAATAAATTAAGAGTGGCAGTGCTGGGATCCAGGATTCGGGGTGCGGCTGGGCACAAAACAGCAGAGGGACAGCCCCTGGGCACAAAGGTACTGGTAATTTTGCATATCTATAAAATTGCTTTTTTGCAATAAATAACGTAAACTACAGGTGGGGTTAACAATAGTACAATACTACAACAATGAGATTATGGGTAACCCATTTAACCCAGTGTAATTGCTGGGCTCCGATCGGTTACAATGGCAGCCAGGACGCTACTGAAGCCCTGGCTGCCATGGTCAGTTCCCTGGACTGCAGAAGATCGTCTTGTCTCATAAGTATTTCAAATAAAATTACCATATTGAAATCAAATCAATATGGGGCTAGTCTTATATGGAGAGTATAGCCCAAACCCTATATTTTAAATGGAAAAGTTGTGGGTTGTCTTATACGCCCAGTCGTCTTAGACGCCGGAAAATACAGTAATTGTCTTTGGTTATTGCCAAGAACCTGTTCCTTTGAGATGTACAGCTTTCAGTTTCCCAGTCTATATCTGGGTAGTTTAAGTCCCCCATAATAAAGACCTCATTATGATTTGCCACCTCGTCTATTTTGTTCAGAAGTAGATTTTCTGTGGACTCTGGTATATTAGGTGGCTTAGAATAAATTCCTATCAGTATTTTTATTATTGTTTTTTCCTCCATGTATTTCTACCCACAGTGACTCCACATGTTCATGTCCCTCACTTGTATCTTCCCGGAGTGTGGGCTTTAGACAGGACTTTACATAAAGGCAGACCACTCTCCGGTTTTGACAATCCTTTCTAAACAGACTGTAACCCTTTGTTAACCGTCCAGTCATAGCTATCATCCAGCCATGTCTCAGTTATTCCCACTATGTCATAGTCCTCCTCATACATCAATAATTCCAGTTCCCCAGTTTTATTAGTCAGGCTTCTGGCATTTAGTATACATACAATTAAGAGGTTTATGTAATTATTTTTTTTTTTACCCTACACCTTTCCTTCTGAACCATTCTAGGCCCTCCTTCCACTCCTCCCCCAGTTCCATTACCTCTATCTGCAGTATCTTCCCCTCCTGTAATGTAATTACCCTCCCCCCCCCCCAGTCCCTAGTTTAAACACTCCTCCAACCTTCTAGCCATCTTCTCCCCCAACACAGCTGCCCCTTCCCCATTGAGGTGAAACCTATCCCTACGATAGAGCCTGTAGCCGACAGAGAAGTCGGCCCAGTTCTCCAGGAACCCAAACGCTGTCTTCCTACAGCAGTTCTTGAGCCACTTGTTAACCTCCCTAATCTCCCGCTGCCTTTCTTGTGTGGCTCGTGGTACAGGCAGTATTTAGGAAAATGCTACCTTTTGAGGTCCTTGCCCTAAGCTTGTGACCTACATCCCTAAAATCATTTTTCTCAGTCAAGGTTTTTATACAATTTTCAGAGAGAACAAGACAAAGATGCGTAGCTGAATATACATTACTAAGCAAGGAGTTTAGGACAATCAGGTTACAATATCAGCCGTATAAACCACCAGGGGAACCACCCCTATACCAAGTATGAACAGTGTACAGAGAATGCATTAAAAATGTCAGCAAACGGTAGAAACAGGGAGGAAACGCGAGGGAGAGAGGGGGGAAGGAAAGGCAGGGTTCAGACAAGTGCATCTGCCACAGATATGCAGCCCGAAACTCATTAGAAGTTCGGAACATCTCCAATGGGCTCCACTTCTTCGTGAACCGTCCAGTGGGGTGATGCAGATAAGGTCCTCCATCCTTTGAAGAGCAATTTCCTCGAACCATTCCTTCAGTAACGGGGAGGGAGGCGACTTCCAGTGACGGGGGATAACAGTTTTTGCGGCTTGAAGCATATATTTCAAGAGGGAGACCTTTATAAGATGGGATAGTTAGGTCAAAGACGAAGAGCAAGAGGAATTCAGGAGTGTTAGGTGTAGGAATCCCTGTCACCTTCCGTATGGTGTTGTGTACCGAGTCCCAGAAAGGACGCAGGGCAGGGCATTGCCACCAGATATGGATCATGGTGCCTTCCTCTGACAAATATCTCCATCATCTATCAGGCACAGACGGGAACCACTTATGTAAAAGAGTGGGCACCCTGTATCACCTGGAGAGGACCTTATAGTTCGTTTCCTGAGCCTTTGTGGAAATCGGTGCCTTGTGGGTCAGGAGGAAGGCTCTTTTCCATTGGGAAGGGGTGAGTTGGACACCCAAGTCGCGTTCTCATGCCAGGCAGAAGGGGGGAAGCGGGGAGGAGTGTTGCTGTATGAGCAGGTTATATATAGTGATGTCCCTAAAAACTGCCGAAGGGGCCAAGCACATTTGTTCAAACGCAGTGAGGGCTCTGGCTAAAACATGGGTTTTGCGCATGAATGAGTAAAAGTGTTGAAGTTGGAGGTACTCAAAAGCGTGTCTAGGGCGAGTGGCAGAAGGTTCTAGTAGCTGATTAAGGGGTTTCAGAGATGACCCGTGTAGGACGTGACAGAATCGGAGAGGGCGCAGGCCTGTGCATGTCAAAAAGGGACGAGAGGAGTGTCAGGGCGGGAAGTTGGGGTGATCTGTGATTGGGGTTAGAGGACCCATAGCATCGATGAGGGAAAGGCGGTTATGTATTGAGCCGAGTATTGCAAGGTTATGATTACCCGTGAAAGGGGGGCTTGGGGCTGAGAAGTTGGACGACCCGATCAGCCAAGGGAGCGTCGAGAGCGAGAAGGGGAAGGAGTCCGTGTGTGATATGGACCCACGTCTTGGCAGAGTCCACTCTAAGCAGGTCTAGAAGTCTGGCATATGCCGTGGAGTAGTAATACAATTTACAATCCGGCAGACCCCCCCCCCTAATTCTTTGGATCTAGTCAGTAGTTCATATTTTATCCGTGGTATGCCTGGGGCCCACACAAACAGCGTAAAGCATTGTTTCAATTGCAGCCAGTAGGCTGACGGCAGGCGGATAGGGATGGTCTGCAGGAGCTAGAGCAGTTTTGGCAGCAAGTTCATCTTCAGGATACTGACCCTGCCAAACCATGAGAAGTCGCGGCGATGCCAGGAGTCCAGATCCGCTTGGAACCACAGGAGGAGCGGAGAGAAGTTTATCTGAAAGAGCTGGGAAAGGTCCACCGAGACTTTATGCCCAGATATTCTATTCCCGCGGACGGCCAGACAAAGGGGAACAAGGATTTAAGGGAGAAACAAGTAGACGTTCAGGGCTTCGGATTTGGACATGTTTATTTGTAAGTTTGTCCATTTGCCGAAACCAGCGAGTTTGCGGAGTCGGGACGGGAGCGTGATACGTGGGTTAGTTATGTACAATAGAAGATCATCTGCAAAGGCGGCGCATTTATGCTCCACTTTACCTATCTATCCTAAAATCATTTTTAAGGACGCTCCACCTACCTCTAACTTTGTCATTGGTTCCGATATGGACCATGACTGCTGGATCTTCTCCAGCCCCTGGTTACAAGCACAAAATGTATTATTAATGCTAGAACTAATGTAATTTTCAGAAGCTGGAATTGAAGTTAATGTTTCAAAGCATTATTAGGGCTCATGTACACTGCTGTTGCCGAAAAACCATGTGTGTTCCGCATTTTGCGGCACGGAACGTCCTGCCTTTTTTTTTTTTTTTTTATAAGTTTTATTTTTTTGTGGACTGCAGGACTTTTTGTTTGTGTGCATGAGCCCTTATGTAATGGCCTGCCTTATTGATCATGTAACTATGAATGTCAAAGGACTACACTTATTAGGTTAGTTTCACACCTAGCGATAAAATTGTCTGGCAGGGTAACCGGATACTACCTTTTCTCGCTGGAGCCCATTGACTATAATGTAACACGTTGGGGATCTGGCCTTTTTCTGATATTAGTCCCGGGATTTAGCCAAACAAAAACTGCTGCTTGTCTGATTACCAAAATGGGCCGGTCCCCGTCCCATTATAGTCATTTGGGCCTGAGACAAGGTATTTTGGCAGGCCGGACCATTTAATCGCTAGTGTGAAACTAGCCTTGGTGGTAGCGTTTACAGTTAAAGCTAATATGTCCCCCTCTTATGCTTACAATTTGCCAACAGTTTTTTTTTTTATTTTTTTTAAATCACATATTAACAGCCTATATGTGAATATTAACACCCTTACTTTAAAAGGGTTCTCCGGGAATTAAGAAAATACAATAACTGAAAATACATACAGATATTACTTCATTATAAACCCTTTCCTAAATAGCTTTCATTATTTATAATGTCTTGTTTTCTCTAGGAGAAAAGCATCGGGAGAAATAAAATGGCGGCTCTGCTGCTAGCAGAGAGAAAGTCCATCCCAATAACACAGCTGGGACGGGATACATCAGATGTTCAGTGCAGTTAGCTAAAGATCTCTCTCGGCCTTCCTGACCCGTCTGGCTGTAATAAGTTACCATCTTACATACAGCTGATAAGATATCAGCCGTGTGTGGTAATGGAGCAAAGTGAAAGTAGGGAGAGGAGGACGGACATGGCAGATTGTTGTGGGACTGTGGTAATGTAGCAGACTGCTGCTACTCATTAGCCACATCCCTCGTCCATCCGTCCTCTCTGTTGTTTTCTGTAAATATTGTTTCAAAAAAATACCACATTCTCTGATGGAAATGTTCCTTTTCAAGAACCTGCATACCATATATATTCTGAACCCAAACTCTGTCTGCTTCCATTACATGTTGTAGTCTTTTTTAATGTTGTGGGGTTTTTGTTTTTTAGGCCAACATTGGACAAATGGAAAATGCCAAAGAAAAGTGGGCAATGATTGTTGGTAATATGGCACTGATACAGGTAGGCTGTGGCATGCTGTTTTGATCTGTTCCAGTGTAATGGCCATACTTTTTGTAAGGTTGAAAATGTCAAAGCAGCAACAAACATAATGAAAAAACTGAACAGGAGATAATCCTGCTGTCAGTCTTCTGCCTTTTCCAGGTGTGTTCCTGAGAAGACCCTCCTGATCCCTTCCATTCTGTTTTATGCTTATCCAAAGAGGGTGGGAGCTAGCCAAGGGGGCCGTGCTAAATTCGATATGGCGGATATTCGTTTTTCCATCGAATACCATTTCAGACACGTCTGATCTAAGAAAATCGCCGTCATTCGCTTTTTAAACAAAGGTTTAGAAGGTCCTGCATTCAAACGTATTAGACTGGATAATGGATACCTACCATTTGTTTACTAACCTGGAAATGCACTTGTGAAAGAAGGAGCTTGTTTAATACTTGATGCAGACTGCCTTCTTTAAGTACTTAGGAGCACTGCGTGGCTGCCTGCTAGCGTGGGGGGTCAGCAGCTGCCGAACACTTATCTCCCAGCTGTACAAAGTAAATGGTATGATGAAATCATACATGCCCAATCCTCGTCACCCCCTCTCCCTTCCCACATCTGCTGTCAGGAGACCCAGTACACGCTGGCTAGTTGGACTGGTCTTCTGCTATAATGTCTTTGGGCAGCTGAGGGAGGGGTTGACAGAAAACCCCTGTAATGAACATTAAAGAGGACCTGTCACCACTCCCGACATACCTGTTGTATAACTTCATGCATTCCCCATGTAATAACAATTCTGGAGCATCTACTCTTATGTCTCTATGTTGTATCATTCCTTTATTATTTCTACTAGAAGTTATGAATAAATTACTAGCAGTCTGCAGTAAGGGTACAGAGGGGCGGTAACCAGTTGGGGGAGTGTCCCTACACAGACTCATTCTATCCAATCAGTGCTGCCATTGTCGCACTGTACAGGTACACCCCCCCAACTGGTTACCACCCCTCTGTACCCTTACTGCAGACTGCTAGCAATTATTCATAACTTCTAGTAGAAATAACAGAGGAATGGCACAACATAGAGCCATAAGAATAGATGCTCTGGAATTATTACATGGGAAAGGCATGCAGCTATATAAACAGGCATGTCGGGGGAGGTGACAGGATTTAATCCAGTAAGAGAAAATATGTTTGTGTAAAAACCTGATGGATTAAAAGAGTTGTCCAGTCATTAAAAACGCTGAGACTGCTTTTTATATGAAAGGGTTACTGTGCTTTCTGAAACGTTTTAATCAGTGGGGGTCTTGAGTGAAGAGACCCTCCCAGTCTCTAGAACGAAGGGAAAGAAGCGTTTGCATAACGCACACTCTCTTCTTGCTGCGCGAGACTGGCCCGTAGACTTTCTTTTGAGTTCTTTTCACTTTCCTGTCCAGTAGCTCGGAGAGAAAATGTACTAAGTGAGCACTTCTCTCCCCTCGTTCACGGGATCAGTGGGGGTCCCAGCTTTCAGACTCCCACTGGTCAAAAGTTTTGATATGTCCCTATAACGTATCAAAAGTTTTCTGAAAGCACATTGACCCTTTAATAAAATGACTAATACCGCACAGATCCCCTGCTGTTTTTACTCTGTCACTTCCCGAGTCCTCTTGGCAGTCTCTACTTCCTGCTCCCTCTCTACTTGGACGGGTTACTGCCGTAACGGGTCACCACTGCATCGTCACATGTCTGTCAGGAGGGATTAGGAAGTACAGATACTGGCAAAGATCCTGAAACGCATTGGATCGGTAAAATGAATATTACTTAAGGTATTTTGGCTTTTTCAACAAAATTTAATGGCTGAGCAACCCCTTAAAATCAGGATTACACTAAACCTGTCTAAAGGTTCTTCTGCCTTGGTTGAAGCTGTTACAACATGAAATAAATGTTGGACCTAACCAGTTTGCTTGCTTGGTGGTTTTATTTGAATTGAGACATTAATGCTGGCTTACTGTATCTTATGTTTTCCTCGTCTTAGGTACAAGCAACAGTTGTAGGTTTCCTGGCTTCTATTGCAGCAGTTATTTTTGGCTGGATCCCAGATGGCCATTTCCTTATAGAACATGCCGTGCTGTTATGTGCGAGCAGTGTCGCCACTGCCTTCATTGCTTCTCTGATCCTGGGTGAGCAGTCTTATGATCGCACATAGCGTTTTCCTAGAGTTTTTGGGAAAATATTGTATATATATATATATCCCATAAGAACACTGGATTCATCATGGGGAGACTTTTTAAAGGGCAGCTTCCATCTAATATATTATTATTAATATTATTTTTTAAAATATCACTAGAGTTGAGCGAACTTGTATTTTAAGTTCGGCGTCCAAAGTTCGGGTTATCGAAGAATCCTGTTATGGATTCCGCTACCACGGACCATAATGGAATTTAGAATCCATAAGGGGATTCTTCAATGAACCTGAACCTTGGACAACACTAAGGACCTGGGGTGACGTCACCGTCATGTGATCAGTGCAGGGGGCGTGGCTCAGTACTGGATTGGATAAGAGGTGGTAAAGGGCCTGGTATAATGATCATGTGACATGAGGGGCGGAGCTCCTGTCCTCTGTGTGGAGGAGAAGAAGGAAGTAGAGCAGTGAAAGACGGTAGCGGAATCCATAACGGGATTCTTCGATAACCCGAACTTTGGACGCCGTACCTTAAAATACAAGTTCGCTCAACCCTAATCGCATACTAACAACTATCAGTACATATTCTATGGGGGGAATTTATCAAAACTGGCCATAGCAACCAATCAGATTCCACCTTTATTTTTCAAGAGGATGAATCTGGTTGGTTGCTAGGGACAAGTAAGTTAGTTTTTCAATTGCACCAGATAAATCTCCCCTATGTGTTTTTTTTTTTTTTATTTTTTTTAACTCCATGTATTCTACTCCCAGACCGTTTTGCTTAAAGGGGTTATCCCAATATAAATGTAAAAAATGAAAATATCACAAAATCTAATACATGACAACATCTAACAAAGCTAGAACCAGCCACCATACCTAAAGGGCCCTTTATACAGGCTGAGAATCTTAAAGACTATGTACAATATCAGTCAATTTTTTTTAAATTGCATTTTACTTGTATTTGGCTAAAAATCATATTTTTCAGTTGGCCTTTAATAAAAATATTGAGCCGTTCTATCACAAAGGCTTAACTGTTTTTCTAGCTGTGTGATTGGTACTTTTCATTTTCACTTTGTGGCAGTCATCTAATAAACTTTATCTCTAAACTACTGAGAGGTCATAAACACTTATTTTAGCCACTTTCTTATTGGTAAGATAAGAACTGAGCTATCCTAAAATAAAAGGAGCCTGTCAGCTCCCCAACTAACAGTGAAAAAAAGAAAATCCACAGGGGTGCTACTAGAGCATCTCAGCTCTGTACAGAAAAAAGGGCTCCATATTTTTAATAAAGACCAATTGAAAAAATGATTTTTAGCTCAAAATGAGTACAGTACAATAAAAAATGTTTTATCCCAAAGGTGTACATAGCTTTTAAAGATAATCGTTAACAAGTGTTCATAGGAATGCTCATTAGTGATTATCTGGCGGTGTAAATGTACTGTTGGCAAACAAGTCAGTAGAGCGATGGCATTAGTGATCACTCCTTCACATACTGTGATGGAGATCGCTGTATGTGTGTGTGTGTGTATATACACACATACACACACACGGCGGTCTCCTCCACCAGCAAGCAGCAGTTTGTCAGGAAGAAACACTTCCTTCCTGATAATCTGCTGCTCTGTCATTCCATGGATCTAGAGATCTTCCCATTCATTGCTCCTATTGTTCTGATTTAATTCCAACTTGGCATCTCGGAGGACTGGTCCTGTCTGATGCTAGTGCTTCCATCTCGGATAGCAGGACAGAGAAACTAGAAAAAGATCAAACAGCAGGTGGTTCTAAAGAGCTGGATTTCATTAAATAACTCTGTGGATATAATAAATATTTTTAATTGCATGCAATTACAAAAGTATTGTTTCACTCGGGCCATTCAGTCTGACCACAGAGAGACTCTCTGTAGGGACTCATTGAGAGCATCACCGATTAATCAATCGAGCATCAATGTGATGCTCTTCTGTCAGCATATTTATCTAGCCCTATGAAGAGAACAACTTGGATGGAACACTTGTCCCAATTCTTCACCTCACAAGCAACAGTACACTGACAACAAATTACCTATCTATATAGGAGGTTTTCATAATTTTCAATGGTAAAGTTTTGTCAAAAAGAATTTTCACTGAATATTGAATTTAAAAATAATACCCCTTTTTGACAGAAGCTTTCCATTAGTCCGTTTTGCAAGAATCTGCATTGCCATAATTTGTTCCAAATGTTGTACAATGTTTGATGTGGTGTATCTTGAGGTCTAAGGCCTCTTTCACACTTGCGTTGTGAAGATCCGGCGTGCACTTCCGTCGCCGGAATGCACGCCGGATCCGGCACAACGCAAGTGAACTGAAAGCATTTGAAGACTGATCAGTCTTCAAAATGCTTTCAGTGTTACTATGGCAGCCAGTATGCTACTAGCGTCCTGGTTGCCATAGTAGCAGTGGGAGCGACATGCACATTCTGTGCGCTCGGGAGCTCTGAATGACGCCAGAGCGCTCCGCGCATGGGATCACGTGATCCATGCGATCACGTGATCTATGCACTGGGCGCCCTGACGTCATCCTGGAGCGTCCCGGGAGCCGCACGGAATGTAAGTATGCCGCTCCTCTACTTTTACTATGGCAACCAGGACTTTAGCGTCCTGGCTGCCATAGTAACCATTGACAAAAGCTAAGCGTCGGATCCGGCGATGCGCGAAGCGACGTTTAGCTAAAGGCCGGATCCGGACTAATGCCCTTCAATGGGCATTAATTCCGGATCCGGCGTTGCGGCATGTCTTCCGGATTTTTGGACGGAGACAAATCCGCAGCATGCTGCGCTTTTGTCAACGTCCAAAAAACGTTGACATACTGAACTGATGCATCCTGAACGGATTTCTCTCCATTCAGGATGCATGGGGATAATCCTGATCAGTAGCTTTCCGTCCTAGAGACCCGAGGACGGAACTCTAGGACGGAAAGCTAAAATGCTGATGTGAAAGAGGCCTAACACTTTTGTCTTGAGAAGGAAGTCCACTTTCGTTCAGTAAAGCAAACTGAACGAGGACTGTATGAGGACGAGGGATCGCTATTGCAATCGCTAGTTTCCATACAGAATCATGGTTTTTGGGCAGCAGATCGCTGTTTAGACAGCGAAACTATGATTTGGTGGTGCCTGCACGAATGACAGGATCACTCGATGAACAAGCGTTTTGCTTGTTCATTGGGTGATTGGCGTCTTACACGGGCAGATTGTCGCAGGAACATTCATTCCCGATAATCTGCCCAAGTATCGGGCAGTGTAAATCCGCCTTAAAGGGGTTATCCCATGACTAATGTAAAAAATGAAAATCAGATATCATATAGCACATGACAACCTCATTCTAACAAAGCTAGAACCAGCCATGTACCTCACATGGATCCAGAGATTTCCCCATTCATTGCTCTGCTAGATTTATACAAGATAGCAGCTCAAGGGAGTGTCTCTTCTTCTACAGCTTAGGGGGCGTGTCTCAGCTCTCCCTATCACAGCTCAGGGGGCGTGTCTCAGCTCTCCCTATCACAGCTCTGGAGGCAGCTGAAGGATGAAACTGAGCATGTGTGACCATCTCACTCAGCAGGTCAAAGAAATAAGAAAAAAACAAACAGCAGGTGGCGCTATACAGATACATTTTATTGAATAATTCTGTGGCTATGCTAAATTTATAATAACATGGAATTACAAAAGTATTCAGATCTGGTGTGAAAACTGTAGAATATTTTTTGTGGGAAAACCCCTATAAGTTTGCAACAATTTTTTTCGACCTTTTTAAAAGGTCACTGTTGATAATTCGGGTTTAGATCAGCTTGACAGGTTTATTACATCCACTTTTCAAAACCTAAGTGATTTATTTTTTTTTTCCCGCAAATATCCCTGAAAAGTTAAAGGCACATTTTGCAACTTTTAGTAGCCAGAATTCTGGAGTGCAGGGTGTGATAAGTACCCCCCATGTGTCAATATACCTACATACTGACCTGCCTACAGACCTAATATAAAAGGTGTTAATATATTTTTCTGTCGCTAGGTCTCGTTATGATTGGGGTAATCCTTGGTTCTAAAAAACTTGGCATTAATCCCGACAATGTGTCTACACCTATTGCTGCCAGCCTTGGAGACCTGGTTACTTTGGCATTGCTTTCTGGTATTAGTTGGGGCCTCTACAAAGAAATGAGTAAGTAACCAGTGTTTTGGCATTTTCTTTTTAATTTCCATTCTATTTCTACACTGAACTGGAATATTCTGATACAAAAATCTACACAAACGCCCTAGGCAGGCCTACCTTCCATATACATTCCAGTTTATCAAAACTAGTATAAAGGAAAACTTGCTTAGTTTCCCACAGCAACCAATCAGATTCCACCTTGCATTTTCCAAAGGAGCTCTGAAAAATGTGTGGTGGAATCTGATTGGTTGCTGTGGAAATCTAAGCTAGTTTTCCTTTACACCAGTTTTGATAAATCTCCCCCTTTTGTCTTGATTGGTTAGAAATAATTTGATAAAGTGGGAAGAGAAGTATGGAATTATCAAAGTCCATTTTACTGGAAACTAACATTCTGCACACAGTCCAGCCTGCAGGCAGCATGTTGCAGAGAAGAGGATGCTGAGTAGATTAATATGTACCATAGTTTTGTGGGGAAAGATTTAGTATAACTTGTAATGCCATATAGTCATTAAAATCTCTGCTGTGTGTGTGTGTGTGCGCGTTTGGGTATCACTGTGTGCGATTGCGCCCTGGACTCCTATATTTGCATGCACAGGGAAGGCTGTCAACCACTGGTGATACTGCCTAGTAGATTTCTAAGCATAGGAAGGGCAGGATTTTAAATGAATAAATTAAGTTATTCTAAATCTTTTTTTTCACTCTATACGATACCTCTGACCATAAGACGCTCTTAAGGTTGTATTACACCAGCAGATAATAGTCATCGCTAACAAGCATTCGTAGGACAATTTGGCAGTGTATAATACTGTCAGCGATTACCCAATGAACAAGCAAATGCTCGTCCTTCGGCCAATCGCAATTTTAACGCATGCTTGAAAATCATCGTTTGCTTGGCAGCAGATCACGCCGTCCAATCGCAGTCTGCTGCTGGTAAATAATGATTCTGTATGGGGATGAGTGATGGCATTAACGATCGCTCCTCCCCATACTATGGAGGAGATCTCCGCATGTAATAGCAGCGGTCTCCGTCACTGACGAGTAGGCGATTGTTGGGAAGGAAAACTTCCCTCCTAACAATAATTCAACTGCATCTACTGGTGTAATACCAGCCTTTGGTTTTAGGAGGAAAATAAGAGAATTTTTTTTCTCTTAAATCTCTCTGAAAATAAAACCACTCTCCTTGCTCCAGAAGGCGCCGCCACTTAGGAGATCCCACTTCACTGCACTGACCTGATGTCGCACAGCGTCAGGTCAGAGTGTGTACTTGTGTGCACTACATCCTGATCCTGTCAGGACAGTGCACAGAGAAGAGCAAGGAGTAATGCCAGTTCTGGTAGTGCTACACTTGCCTCTCACCGGTCCTACTGTACTAATATGCGCTTCCATAATAGAAGTGCTCATTAGAGTTCACACTATAAGATGCACTGACACTTTTCCCCACTTTTAGGGGGGTCTTATAGAGTGGAAAAATATGGTGTATATATCGATCTGCTCCACAACATGCCGCCTGCAGATCAGGCACAGGTTCAGTATGACAGGTATCTTTGAAATAGCCTAATGTGCATTACTTACACATACAGAGGATGTAAAATAAGTGTAGCATAGAGGTTCTTGTCTGTGGGAATTAAAGTTTGTGATGTTTTACTCTTTACTAGTGTTGATCACGAATTTTCGAATTGCGAATTTTAATCGCGAATATCAGCACTTCGAGAATTCGCGAATATTTAGAATATCGCAAAATATATTCGCGATCGCGAATATTCGCTTTATGCGAATTTTTAATATGCAAATTTTCGCATGCAAGAAAATAATGGCATTATTTTCATGTTTGCGAAAATTCGCATAAAAATTCGCATAAATTAGCGTAAAAATTCGCATAAATTAGCATAAAATTCGCATAAGCTGGTATTTAAAAGGTATCTCAAATGCCAGTTTATGCGAATTTTTATGTTAATTTATGCGATTTTTATGCGAATTCATGCGATTTTTTTAATGCGAATTTTCGCAAACAAGAAAATAATGGCTGGAGATTACGAATTTGCGAATTTTCGAATATATGGCGAATATTCGCCCAAATATTCGCGAAATATCGCGAATTCGAATATTGCCCCTGCCGCTCATCACTACTCTTTACCACTTGAAGCAATGAGAACTGTTGCTAAGCGTTTACATTTTCTTTTTGTTTCTCCCGTCTATAGAGATCAATGTGTTTGTCAACCTAATTGTGTGCCTGCTGTTCATAGCTCTGCTACCTGTGTGGTTTATAATTGCAAGGAAAAACCCAGCAACAAGGCAGGTGCTGGCAACTGGATGGGAACCTGTTATCATTGCTATGGCCATCAGCAGGTGGGTTTATATCAGTTTTCTAGTATTTAGAGCAGATAAACCCCTTTTCATTACAATAGAAGTACCTGGCACTGTAGGGCATTATTAGTAGATGTCGAGGCTGTAATTATTTATTTTTTTCAGATCTGTGTGCCCCCCGTTCTGGTTTCACACCCCATATGCTAATAGCATCAGTACAGGAAGGAGGAGACGCCAGCTTTCTCAGGGGACGTCTTTCTGAGACGGGCCCTGGGAAAGCTGGCGTCTCCTCCTCCCTGTAACGATGCTACCTGTTGGCATACAGGGCGTAAAACCAGAATGGGGGGCTAAATTAGCAGGGTAACAGCAGCCAAGCTGACAAAAATTAGCCATGACATCTAATGCCCTACAGTGCCTGGTGCTTAATGTAATGTCAGGAATGGTGACAGGTCCTCTTTAAAGGGGTTGTTTCATCTCAAACATTGGTGGCATATCCTAGCGATATGCCACCAATGTCTGGTAGGTGCGAGTCCCTGGCTGCCCTCCATTCATTTATATGGGACAGCTGAAAATAGGCGAGAGCTGGCTATTTGTCAGCCACGTAGAAGTGAATGGAGTGGTGGCTGCGCTTGCATGGTGCGCTTCCCATACATTTTTATGGGACTTCTGAAAAAAGGGCGGCTGTGCATGCTTTGCCGGCTCTGTTTTAGAGATAGCTGTGGGTCTCACCTCTGGCATTGATATCCTGCATGCATTTTCTACTGAACGTGTTTTTTTTTTGTGCTATTTAACATGTATTTTCACATATACTTACTGCAGCGTCGGGGGATTGATTTTGGATAAAACGGTGTCTGATCCCAACTTTGCTGGAATAGCTGTTTTCACTCCTGTTATAAATGGTAAGTGTGTGACCTTGTGATCTTCATTCCGTTTTTAACCATGGGTAGAGGATCTACCAAAACTAACTGGAAAGAGCATGTAGACTAATTTGAACTGCGAATATGAAACAGAAAAACCACCATCTTAAAAGGGTTGTCCAAGATTTCGATATTGACGTCCTATCCTCAGAATAGGCAATCAATACCAGATGAAAGGGGTGCAACACTCGGCACCCACACTGATCAGCTGTTTAGTTGTAGCTGCTGTGCCGAAAGTTTTAAACAGTAGATGGAGCTGGTTACTTCAGTGCTGTTCCCATTGATGCGAAATGTTGGACCCCTCCAAACCTCTATTTAAGGCCTGTACCTAAGATTTAATCTCAAAATCCTGGGAACCCATTTAAGGCTACCTTCACATGAAAGTGAAAAAAGCCATGAAAAACGGAGACCAATAAAAACACTAATCCACTTGCCCACGCAGGGGCAGTCGCTCCACTCTTGATGCTGAAGGACCTGCAGTCCCAGAGTGATGATGTCACCATCCTTTAACATCAAGAGAGAAGTGGCTACCTCTGCGCGTGCAAGTGGATGAGGTGAAATTTTTTATTTTGACCCCTAAAAGACCATTGTCCACTAGAGTTTCCTGTTGTTTCTTTTCCGGCCGTTAGACAGGTGCACTTCTGTCTAACAGCCATTTTTGTTAGTGGGGTCTGTCTGGCCATGAAAATGGACAGAAATAAGACATGTCCTATTTTTTATTTTTTGCGTCCGCTGTTCACCGGCTGTTAAAAAACGGCCATGTGAATAGCTCCATTTGTGTTCAATTTGTTCTTAAAAAAATAAAATAAAAGTGATGACTGGCTTGCATTTAGACATGTAGCTGGATGCTCCGAAGTTATGTAGAGGCTTACGCCTCTTCATAACTTCGATGGATGTACCGCCAGATATAGGGGTTATTAAGACCAGCGTCTAAAACGCCTATCTTAATAAATGGCCCCCTATAATTCCTGTGTTGTGTGCATCCTGTTAATACGTGACTGCATTTTACTTGCAGACTGAACCGTTTTTCCTCTTTACTAGGTGTTGGCGGGAACTTGGTTGCTGTGCAGGCCAGCCGTATATCCACATATCTCCACATGATGGGATCACCAGGCGATGACATTGGTCTGGTCTCTCGTAAATGTCCCAGCCCTTGTAGAACATTCTTCACTTCTGGTACGGTTTGTAATGTGCATTATAGCTCCTGTATTAGCAGTTTTCTTGTTTTTGAGCAGATTAATTGAGCCATTGTGTGACCTAGCCTCAAGGCCGACCTTGGTTGGAAGGACTGCTCTTAGGATTGCTGTGTGCAGTCTTCAAAGACGCAAGCAGCTACTATTTATATCCTTCATTTATTGCATAATCTGCTGTGGAAAAGCAGAGGGTCACATACCAATGTATGTCTACATTCACTGTCTAGAAATGGCAAGGATATTTTACACCCATGGGACTGGAAAATTTGAGATGCTACACAGTATATTTGCACGTGGCTGTATAAGTCATCAGGCATGTGCTACAGGACATGTCAAGTTAAATAAAAAGCGAAACAAAACTGGAAATTTCTTGTGACAATGTAGTTCTAAAATGTCCAAAAAATCAATAAATCTACAGACTAACTTTCCGGTAGCAGTCTGTAGTCCCTCCAATATATTCCACATGGAAACCTTATTGTGTCCAGGGTGTAATGTGAGGACAAGTTTTACATGTCTTCTCGTACAAAATTGGGTGCTGCCCAGGGGTGCACCTAGCCTTTCTGCTGCCACTTCTATTCGAACTCCTCTCCTTAGCCCTACTGTTAGACATTTATGGACATTACGTACAGTGCTACAGAACATATAAGATATAGCAGGTCCTGATGGTGAGGCAAGTTGTTCACTAGCGCATTGAGTACTGCGCTATCACTATACTTTTCAGATCGATGCCCCCCACTTTCCTCTTGGCCGCCTCATTAAAGGGGCACCACTGGTGCTTCCTGTAACTGATAATGGAGATAAGTTTCTCTAGATATGGGTTTGAAATGGTTGTCTTTGCCTGGTGTTCTCCCCATAGATGCATTGGTCTGTACATTAGCTGTATATTCGGTGCCAAGAACTGTATCATCCCATCAAGACAAAGCAGGGAAGCCTTTCTCTAAGGTTATGTTTAGGAAAGGTTTGCCAACCTTGAGGAGGATCTGAGCCATTAAAGAGAGCTGCGTTATGACTGCCTAAATAAAGTCTTTCAGTCCCTTTCAGTCTTTCAAGGTGTGGATTTCAGGTCACAATCAGATAGTGTTTTTGTACCAAGGGGGTGCCACCTCTTCTTGGTGCACATTCATATGACATGTTTGTCTAATTTTAATGTAAGGAAAAGCGTAACAAAGGCATAAAGCACGTAGGAGGTTGTTCAGTATGGAATCGTTTATTGGATTGAAGTGCCGTTGGTTGTTGAGGTTTTGTATTTTCACTGACTGTATATATCTCTTTTGTCATTTGCCCAGATGTGAACTCTCGTTCGGCCCGCGTGTTGTTCCTCCTAGTGGTGCCAGGCCATTTGATTTTCTTGTACACAATCAACGCCTTGAAGGGTGGACACACGACCATGACGATGATTTTCATGGTCTTCTACATGATGGCAGCATTGCTTCAGGTTAGTGCAACTGAAATGGTAAAACACAGAACTGCTATCGCCAACCCGATGGCCTTATGTTGGTGTTGGAGATCCTACTAACAAAATGATCACTAAACAATCCTTTTCTGAAATGATTGTAGTGGAACCTATATTCGATGTGTGCTAAATTTTAGGCCTCCTTCCAATTGGTCCAATAGTGTATCCCATGAAAATGTCCTAGCCTCCTCTAGGATATATAATTATTAGTTGAGGGGCACTATTGAAGTTAAAGCATACCTGTCGTTTCGGATCACTTCTCGGAATGGGTGATGCCAGATATAGTGTTCATTATATGACTGGTATCTGGTGTGTTTTTAGCAGTTATCTGCTTTTCACGCCGTATCTCTAATTCTCAGTCATCTGTGAGCTGGTGGGTGGGGACTAGCCGTAATGATGTCTGCTCATAGACTGTACGTGGACCCAGCAGAATCTGCTCCTTAAAGGGGTTGTCTGCTTTATTGATATTGATTACCTATCCTCAGATCGGAGGGGGAGGGGGCGACTTCATAGTTTACCTGATGGCTGTTGTAACCGCAGAGTTGAGCAGGTGTAATTCTATCTCAGCCGTCCTATTCACTTCTATGGGACGGCTTCTTCCTGTTCACTTGAATGGTAAGGAGCCATCACATAGAATTTAATGGGACGGCTTAGTTGTAATTGCACCAGGTAAACTGCTGCCTTCTCTTCAAACAGCTGATCGGCTGGGGTGCCCACTGGAGAACAAGCCATTATTCTCTGATTACATATATTACAGAGCTTCTTACATTCTCCTGTACTATTGATTTATGCAAAGTTGTGGGACCAGGCCATGGTGTTGTTTTTTTTTTTTTTTCTCCCTCCCACAAACTTTTTTTTATTTTATAAAGTTTTCTGTTTTACTTAGCCGTATGATGTCTTGTTTTGCAGGAGTTTACTTGTTTTTACTCAGTCCTTGGGAGAACTTGAACATGCGATTGTTCGATTGCTATACTGTAGACTTGTAATTAATAAAATGGGGGGAGGGATTATTTGTCTTTTGTATTTTTCTTCATATTTATCCCACAGTTTTTCTTGCATTCACTGTAAGCTAAAAATGACATGATGACCATATTCTGCAAATCAGTATGATTACTGTGATACCAGATTTATATAGTTTTTATTATGTTTTACTACAAAAAAATTATAATCTTAGAAGGGTTTTCTGGGAGTTTTATACAGATCACCTGTCCTCTGGATATCATTACTGTCTGATCGATGAGGGTCTGACACCCGGGACCCCTGCCGATCAGCTATTGGAGAAAGCACTGGAGCTTCTGACATTGTCATTGTCATCGTCCTGCTCTCAAAGTACAGCCCTTGTATAGCGACTGCTTGGGTCTGAGCTGTGCTTAGGCCATGTGACCAGTGGACATGACGTCACATGGCCTAGGGAATACGGAGAGGGAAAAAAAAAAAAGCCGTAACTTTTTTTATACTTCTCTCTACAGAGCTATGTGAGGGCTATTTTTATCCGCAAAAAAACATGAATGCATATTGCATTTTTGGACAAGAATAGGAACAGTTCGTAGTTTTTTGTTTTGTTTCTTTGGGGGGGGGGGGGGAACGGACATACGGAAACGGAATGCACACAGTCATTTCTGTTCTTTTTGCGGGACCATTGAAAGGAATGGTTCGGCATACGGACCTGTAAAAGAAAAAAATAAACGGAAACTGAAAAAGAATAAGTTCGTGTGCATGAGCCCTTAGGCTGGGTTCACATCACATTTTCGCTATCCGTTTAATGGATAGCAATTTTAAAAAGTAAAATACAAAAGCGCAGCACACCACACTTTTTTTATAATCTATACTTTTTGTACACGTTAAACGGATGGCAAAAAAATGTGAATCCACCCGAAGATGTTACACCCTAAGAACACTTAAGTAAGAAATAAATATTCTTATTCTTGTTGCTTATATATTGTCCAGCAGCTGAAGAGTGTTTCTCAGCTTTTTCTTTTTTTTTAAGCCAGAAGAGTTATTGGGTATAATTGAGGGGAAAAAAGATGAGTCGGCCTCTGTAACTGCATGGCTCTGGTTGGTGATAAAAGAAGCTATGATGAAAAGTTGTACAGTCCCTCAGATGAGAGATGCATGTCCTCTAGATCACCATTTTTTTTTCTCGTCTTACTGTCTTGTGCATGCTTTCAGATGGATGGAGGGATACATACCATAAAGGAGTGTTACGTTCGCATAGTGACTTGTATTAAGATTATTTGCTATTTAAAAAAAAAAAAAAACTTCATTGAAAAAGCATAGGTGTAGAAAAAGGTCTAAATGTAAGAGCGCTTGGAAGCGTTTAAGACACTGGTCTTAATAACTGTGCCCCATAGTCCCTAGTGCTGTAGAGAGTGTGATTATTCAGATCAGTCCCTATTGTCAGTCAGGCTTGGACCCCTTTCACATCAGCGTTTTTCATTTCCGTCCTAGAGTTCCGTCATCGGGGCTCTAGGACGGAAAGATACTGATCAGGATTATCCCAATGCATTCTGAATGGAGAGAAATCCGCTCAGGATGCATCAGGATGTCTTCAGTTCAGTACTGACACGTTTTTTGGCCGTAGCAAAATCTGCAGCATGCTGCGGATTTTCCTCCGGCCCAAAAGCCTGAAGACATGCCGCAAGGACGGACCCGGAATTAATGCCCGTTGAAAAGCATTAATCCGGATCCGACTTTAAGCTAAACGTCGTTTCTGCGCATCGCCGTATCTGATGATTAGCTTTTAAGAATGGTAACCATGGCAGCCAGGACGCTACTAAAGTCCCGGCTGCCATGGAGAAGCTACTTATCCTCCATGCGGCGGCCTGGGCGCTACTCGATGACGTCACCGGGTCCCTGCATCGCATGGTTCACATAGCTATGCTATGTGAGCAATGCGCCGTACGATACATCCATAGCTATGTGATGCATGCGACGCAGAGACCCGGTGACGTCATCGAGGAGCGCCCCGACCGCCGCACGGAAGGTAAGTAGCTTTTCCCCCGGCTTCCCGCTTCTTTTCCATGGCATCCGGGACTTTAGTAGCGTCCTGGCTGCCATGGTAACCTGAAAGCATATTGAAGACTGATCAGTCTTCAAATACTTTCAGTTGTCTTGCATTGTGACTGATCCGGCGGCCATTTCCCGCGACGGAAGTGCACGCTGGATCCTCACAACGCAGATGTGAAAGGGGCCTAACAATCTAATTTCCCTATCTCACATATGAAGGCCAATTTCATGAATGTTGGTAAACGTATCAGTGTGTATTTGGAATATTGGAGGAAACCCACACAAATGCTGGGAAAACAGTCTCCATGCAGATATTCCCCCATGGTCAGATCTGAACCCAGGATTCATGCGAGTGTGATATTCAGGGGCGGATTGGCCATAGACCTTACAGGGAAATTTCCTGGTGGGCCGATGCACAGGGGGCCGCCCAAGACCCCCTCCATATCTTAATCAGAGACAATTGAAAGAGGAGGACAGAAAATGGCAGCTATTAATGGCCACCACAGAGGGGCAGCTTTTGGGGAAATATATTGTTGCACTGATATTTTGCGCTATGGTATTGTTGACCCCTGCTTACTTATTTATGTTGCCCTGCCTTCTGTCAATTTGGACCCCTCTACCACATGGGGCCACTTTTTTAGTTATTTTTTCCGGGGCCGCCTCTGGTGATATTGGTTTATATATATCTACAGCATATATTTGCTGTTGGTGAGCAAATGTTGATTCTTTTTCTACTGCAAATGCTAAAATCGGAATGATAGACACAGGAAAAACAATACCCATGTGGAGACGAGGACAACTTTGTCCGCTAGATTGAAAGAGAGATGTTGGCTAAACGGCATAAATTATTAAGGATCCTATGTATTGTAAGCTTACGATACATGACCTCATTGTAGGCATTATGGTTATATATTAAAGGACCACTCTGCTCTGGCTTTCCCTGTAAAATAAGATTTTGGAGTATCTTTTCTTGGAAGCGTGTTTTGTGCAGTCCGTGTCATTTTTCCTGGATATGTATGAATTAACAACTTATTTACTATTTCCCTTTATAATGGGTGTGTTCCTACATTGACACGAAGGGCACGGCCACACGGTCAGGTTTCTGCTTGCAGTTTTGAAAGCCAAAATCAGAAGTGCATCTTGGGCTACTTTCACACTCGCACATCTGTCATGGATCTGCACAAACGCATCCGTTCAGATAATAAAACTGTCTGCATCCGTTCAGAACGGATCAGTTTGTATTATCTGTAACATAGCCAAAATGGATCCGTCTTGAACACCATTGAAAGTCAGTGGGGGACGGATCCGTTTTCTATTGTGTCGTGTCGGTGAAAATGGATCCATCCCCATTGCCTTACATTGTGTGCCAGGACGGAACCGTTTGGCTCAGTTTCGTCAGACAAAGCGGAATGGAGGCGGAACGGAGCCAAACGGATGCATTCTGAGCGGATCCTTATCCATCCAGAATACTTTAAAGGGAACCGGTCACCTGGAAAACACCCCCAGAGTGTCGCTAATGATTTTATTTCCAATTTCTGTCTTCATCATCATTAGCGACACTCTGGGGGGATACTTTAAGGTACTGTGCTTGGTTTAAGAAGTGTTTTCCAGGTGACCGGTTCCCTTTAATGCATGCGCCGTCTGCAAAATGAAGCCAGTGAGTGAGGAAGTTGGAGCCGGGATTGTGCTGTAACAGGATGCGCACGGCGCATGCGCGAGAGGAGCGCGTTCCCGGCATCACGGCAAGATGTCCATCAAAATGTAGAGAGGAGGGGTAAGGGGCAGGCTTATCGGACCTTGAGACAAGGAGGCCACTGCCCTCTTGACTTCCAGCACGACTTGGAAAAGGTGCCATGAGAGATTTAAAATGCGTTTTTTTTTTTGTTTGTTTTTTTTGTTTTTTTTTTTTACAGATTTAGGCCTCATGCACACGGCCGTTGTTGAGGTCCGCGTCTGAGCCGCATATTTTGCGGCTCGGGCGCGGACCCATTCACTTCAATGGGGCCGCAAAAGATGCGGACAGCACTGTGTGCTGTCAGCATCCGTTGCTCCGTTCCGGGCCCCCGCAACAAAAATAGATCATGTCCTATTCTTGTCCGTTTTGTGGACAAGAATAGGCATTTCTATAATAGGACGCATTCCGTTCCGCAAATTGCGGAGCGTGGAGCAGCTTCCATGTTTTGCGGCTTGCGGACCGCAAAATGCCAACGGTCCTTTGCATGCAGCCTTAAGAAGACAGAAAGAGGAAATAAAATCATCATTAGCGACACTCTGGGGGATACTTTAAGGTACTGTGCTTGGTTTAAGAAGTGTTTTCCATGTGACAGGTTCCCTTTAAGGGCAAAACTGATCCGTTTTGGATCGCTTGTGAGATCCCTGAACGGATCTCACAAACGGAAACAAAACGTCAGTGTGAAAGTAGCCTTAAAAGGAGAGACAATATAAAGGACAGACATGACTTCTTTTTTGAATTCACTGCTGGCTTTGGCCTCCGTGTGGTCATAACTATTCTGAAGTCTTTAGGGTATCTCATTGGAAATATACGTATTTGCTAAAATAGGCCCCTCTCTGAAATCGGCTGGTTCAGGTCTTTGCTGTAGCTGCATTACTTCATTCTGTATGAAGGCTAGTTACTTGCTAGAACCTCTGCCGTGAAGGCACATGGTTAATAACTCTAATTTTTTCCCTGTGCTTGTCATGCAGGTTCTTGTTCTCCTGTTGATTGCAGACTGGATGATTCATTGGATGTGGAGCAGAGGGATGGATCCCGACAACTTTTCAATTCCCTATCTCACTGCCTTGGGGGATCTTCTGGGCACTGGACTTCTTGCTCTTAGTTTCCATGTACTTTGGCTAATCGGAGACCGTGACACCGATGTGGGAGACTGAATGTCGACCTGCTTGAAGTACCTGGCGTGGGGACCATTATATGGCCTGGATGATTCACAACAGGACTAACTAGAAAGAAGTGCAATTGTTTCCCTTATAAACTTCGTACACAGCTACATTTGTTACCGATGTGCTAGATTACTTTGAGCCGCTTTGTCTTGCACAACAAGGCCTGATACCCCTGTATATGCAGCTGGACCTGCCTAAGAGCCCCCTCCCTGTCCTGCTGCTGCCCTCTTCAGCAGTGTCGATATGCATGTTTAAAACACTAGATGTCTTATTTTCATTTTTGGGGGCAGGAATTCTCCACTTCGAGAGATGATAGATATATATATATAATTTTTTTTTTTTTTTTGTAAAGAGGGAATAGCCTGCCAAATGATTTAAGATGTTTACATTTTGTAAAAAAGGTTTCATGAAGTTGAATGTCACAACACATCTTGGGTGGCTTGTGGTCTTCTGAAGAGAAGCTCCTTCCCAAATATATGCTCCAACATCCAATGAAGAACAATGAATATTGTGGAGGGAATACTGAATAGCATATAGAGATCTGTGAAAAGCTTACTTATACTGACATTGACCTGGCAAAGTAAGTCTTAGCCCCATATGCATGTCCGTATTGTGGGCCTGGGTTGTATGGCTCTTCAAAGGGGTTTTCCCATCTCCAACCCTATGGCTTGTTCACTGGATATGGCATAAATGTTTGATAGGTGTGGCTCACACCTTTTAAACCTGCACCGATCTTCAGCCGTTGTGAATGGAGAGGTGGAGCATGCCCTTTTCTTTCAGTTTTATGGGCGTTCCAAAATATTGATGCACACTTAGCTTTCATTACTATGGAAATTCCGAAAACAGCAAGATGAGAGCCACACGTGTGCACACACTTCACCGTTCTCAGTGCCCATGAGTTAAGTATTGGGGTGGGTTTACACCTATTGGACATTTATGGCATATCCTGTGAAGTACCCCTTTAAGGGCAGTAATGGAAGTGTGTAAAGTATTACTGTACCTCCATAAACCTGAAAAAAACCTCTGTATGAAATCTGTCTAGGGTAGAAAATATCTGGCACATGAAGTCCCTGCAGCTCTGTAGTATAGATCTACAGGACCTTCCATGTGCCATCCGTACAGGCTCTTACACACTGCTATGCATTGGATAGGGCAGAATTCAAACAGTTTTCAGTATTTTAACCATTGCAGTATTGTTTTTTTTCAGGTGTGCAGCATCACACAGGTACACCTGGTGAATAAAGATCAAACAGACATGTTGAAATCCTAGATGTGCAATGTTGGGGAATGGAAAATTAACTTGTCTTCATTCACAAGCTGCCTAAATATACAATTGCTGCTTTTATAGCAGTGTCGGGCCATGTTCACACGCAGACTTAAGCTGTGTAACAGACCAGTAAGGCCTCTTTCACACGGCCGTTGTCCCGCTGTGCCTGTGCTGTGGAACGCAAATTGCAGTCCGCAATGCACAGGCAACGACCGTGGGCCAGCCGCATGCGGACCCATTCACTTGAATGGGGTCTGCAATCTGTCCGTTCCGCAAAAAGATAGCACAAGTGAATTCATTCAAGTGAATGGGTCCGCATCTGTGATGCGGAATGCACATGGCCGGTGCCCCGTGTATTGCGGACCCGCCATATGCGGGCCGCAATACAGCCACGCCGGGACAACGGCCATGTGAAAGATGCCTAAGTCTGTGACGAATGCTGTGGCTGTGTCCATAGATTTTTCTCCTTTGCAAATTCCTGCAATATCTGGAAAAATCTGTGGCAGAATAGAGCATACCGCGGACTTAAAAATCTGCCGCATGCCCGATGTTAATGGAGTTATGTACAACGCCATTTACTTGTGTATGGCTACGCGTGAACATGGCCCTGGGTAATGCTGCTGTGTTTAAATATGTCATTTACAGAGGGAAAATGTGTATATTTAAAAAAATATATAATAATCTATGCACAATTGATACTATGCAGTACAGCACACGGAGCCTACAAACAAATTGTTTCCTACAATGGTTTTTTAAAGAAATGCCACTATTGCAGCAATATGAAATTCGTGTCATGATTGTGGCCCGTTTATGAACTTGTCATACGGTCTCCAAGTGCGACCCTCGCCTGTGTGTCGTTTTACGCAGGCTTTCCCACTAGGTAGCAGGACTACATGGCGGGCAGTGCAAATAAATTGGGTTGTGTGGAATTTGGGCTCTAGCACATGGGTGATTTGTAGCACGATCCATCTACACTAGGGCACCTGTCAGTTGCCTTGTTTCTGACCTTATTGTCTAAGATAGTAGATCTGTCTTTTATATGTGTGTAATATAAAATTTTCAAAAAGTGCAGTTGCTTTTAAATTACATTTATTGTGATCACCATGATTACGCTATCTGTGCGTCTTGGCTGCCTGTTGCATGCAGCTTTTGCAGACCATATTTGCTCACCCCATTGTTTACACTGCCTGCCTACTGGGGGAACTAGAAGGCCCCTACCCACTCAATACACCAGTGATATGAACAATTGTTTTCCCATCTCAGACAATGGTGGCATATCACTAGGATATGCCCCCATTGTGTGATAGGTTCGGGTCCCACCTCTGGGACCTGCACCTAACCTGAGAATGGAGCCCCAAAAGTGGTGGAGAATGCACTATGCATACGCAGATGCCTCCCCCCCCCCCCCCCCCGTTCATTTCTATGAGTACTGATTCAGCTATTTCTATGGGCCGACGGAAATGAATGGGAGCAGTAGCCTTGCATTAACGGTGCGCTCCCATTCACTTCTATGGAAGGTGGCTGGCCCCGGGGAAACGTGGTGTCCTCCAGCCAGCACTTTCCCTCCCCTGTTCTCGATATAGTGGTGGTCCCGCACCCATCAGACAATTGGGACATATCCTAGCGATATGCCCCGATTGTCTCAGAAGGGAGTGTCTAGTCAATTTAATTTTTTCCCTCTTAATAACATAACTCTCTGATACCTCACTGCTTCAATTCAGACACTCCCCAATTCTCCACCGGTCTATACTTCCTGATCCCTCTCAACACAGGAAATGTGGACGATCTGCCAGTCACTGGCCATAGCAGTGTTACATCACACGAGATTCATGATCCAGTTACATTCCAGAAAGTTTAAAGTAGTCACATTCACTAGATTTGGCGACTGGATGTTTCGGCCTGTCTCAAGGCCTTCTTCAGCGGTCTATTATCTAAGATGAAGCAATATAAACTCTCTAGCGATCTGTTATCCAGGATGAAGCAATATAAATTTACTAAGGTAAATTACTTTGTCATCAGCTATTTGTGTATTCCCTATTGAACCCTTACTAATAATATTCAGTCTTTCCTACACGGCTGTGAAGGTGATTACCTTTCCCTCTATACATTTACCACATAAGCCCTACCATGGACCTGTGTTCAGCTCCTCGCCACACTTATTTATACTATAATCCGCTGTAATATGACCCCTGACACTGATATTATTCGGTTTTACACATTGGGTATCGTACACTCTCTTTTGATCATGCATACAACTTGCTTTAATTACTTGGCTTTTATTTGTTTGTTGCACTATTTTAATTTCACTTTTTTCTTTGCATATACATCCAGTCACTTAGAGAGTATATATTGCTTCATCTTAGATAATAGACCGCTGAAGAAGGCCTTGACAGGCCAAAACGTCCGGTCGCCAAATCTATGTGACTGTAACTGGATCATGAATCTCATGTAACACTAATAAATGTAACACTAATAAATGTCATAAACTGCAGACAAAAGAAGCGGTGTGCCGCAATTCTCTATTTGGCTACGACTTACAAGTCCTTGCTGGCACTGTCAAAAAAAAGGTGTGCAGTGCTCCACCTCTATAACATTGGCCATAGCAGTGACCTGCCTCAGTCAGTGATTGCCTGATCGGTTACATTTCCTTTGTGACAAGAGGGACCAGGAAGCAGAGACGGACGTGGGTCTGGGAAGGGTCGGAATGGGAATGGCGAGGGGGGATTGGGGAGGATCGTATGACTTGTGTAACTATTTTATACCATACTGAGCCTTTAAAAAAAAAAAAATCTACTATACAACCTTATTTAGGGCGCATTCACGCCTGTTTTGAAGTCAAATCTATGTGTGGATAAAAAAAAAGTTACAGTATTTTTCCTAAATAGTATACTTCCCCTTCCTATGCAATCCACTCACAACATCGGCTTCTAACACTGCTTACCCCCGATAGCTGGTTATAAAATCTATTATCCAATGTACCGTTTTAAAAAGGTAAATGAAGTATGGAAATGACAAGGCTGCATAGGACGTGATGCACGTGTATCTCTCTTGATCACCAACATGTCTGCTCTTGAATATTTTCCAAAACTTTGCTGTGGAGAATATCCGTGGCTTCCAATTTCTGCTGATTTTTCTAGCAGTTTCCCTCTCTGTGATGAGGAGTCTTCATTACTAGAGTATCAATACTCTCAAAGACTTGGGTCCTTTTACATGAACTAATAATCAGGCGATTTATCGGGGATGAGTATTTAAATAGTGTATAAATGCTCGTTCTCAAAAGCCGGCGTGTGTGAAGGTGCCAGTGTTCATTCGGCGATTGTCTTTTGGCCGGCAACAAAAATCTGTTTCTGTGCAGTACATCTCCCTTTGTGATGTCCAGAACCTTATTTTCTATGTGGACAAGCAATCACTGTAGCAATGACTTGTTCCCATACAGAGTAGATGATTGCTGCATGTATGGGCTCTTTCACACGAGCAGATCCCATGCGGGTAATCCGCTGCGTGAAAGAGAGCCAAGCCCCGTTCTGGACAGCAGAGACATGGAGCATTAACATGATTGATAATACTCCGTGCCTCTCTGTGATCTTTTTACTACAAAATCACAGTGGCAACTTTATCTCACTGTGATTTTGTAGTAAAATGATCATAGAGAGGCACAGAGCATTATCAATCATGTTATTGCTCCGTGTCTCTGCTGTCTGGAATGGGGCTTGGCTCTCTTACACGCAGCGGATTACCCCCACGGGATCCGCTCGTGTTAAAGAGCCCTAAATGCAGCTCTCGCCTCCTGACGATCGGGCAATTATCGGGAACAAATGGTTTACTCCTGAGAACACTAGTCCATGTAAAAGGACCATTAGAGAGTCTTTACTCTCCTACATAAGTTGTCACCTCTTATGTGCTTCACTGATTGAATTTGCAGCATTTTGTTTTTCACGGTGATAAATATCCTAGCAGCCCCCCTGTGTTTGTGTCATATACCTTTAACTGGATTGTTTGAAATGTGTGTATCATTTGCTATTAAAGCCTTTAGAAGAAACCTTTTGTAACTTAATATCACCCCTAGGACTCGCATTACATGTCTTATGGTTGGAAATTCAAGTCTTGCAGAATATTTTACAGAACAGCTTCTATAACGCGGCCTTTCATTTGCTGTCAGGTATAGGTACTGCCTGGGCATGAAGTACCATCAGAGGTAACCAAAACCAGCAGGGCTAACATAGAAGACTATTCTCATGAGCAGCTCCTGTCATGACCCAGGGGTCTGAGGAATAAGAAATGCTGGTATTAATGCATTGAAGTCCTGCACTTGGGCCAGCCGATTCAGGGCATTGTTGCTAATTTGACATTTCATGTGAGATCATGTAGATGCACACATACAGCAGCTAGAAGAGAGCAAGTATCCATATAAAGGAAGGTGATTCTCCATAAACCATGCATTATCCACTTGTCACCATGGTTCATTTAAGTGCTGAGATGTTACCAAATCATCTTCTAGTTATCTTAATGAAGACTGAAAGTTTTCTCTTCAATTTTTATAGGGAATTGAGAGGTAGCTTTTATATGTGCAGTCTGATTGTATGAAATCCTGTTGTAATCTGTGTAAGCCACAATGGGGAGTCAAATCTCATGATTGCATTCTTTTCATTACCCCTAAACGTATGGGGGGTTTCCGTTAGTGATGCAAGATCTATAGAATAGGACTGCCTCTTGGATTATGACAGTAGCATTTTATTTGCATAAAAACTATTGGGTTGCTTTATTGAAACTGATTTAAATTATTTGTTTATGGAAATAAAGTTATTTAATAATAAAATAAAGTTATTGAAATTTACCCGTCTGTGTCTCATTTTGCAAGGTTATGTGCATTCTGTTTGGTAAAGACTTAGGCCTAGTTCACACTTCAGTGATTTTGGTCAGTGATTTTCACAGAGATAACTTATAATGGAAAGATTTGCTCATGTTCTGTGTTTGACGCATACCAGGTTTTGGCTCGCAATAACTGACGGATATCACTGAAGTGTGGACTAGGCATTTACACTGCACCAACGAGCAGACAATGATCGGAAAGAAAGCATTCCCTGCTAATCAGCGGAGGCGAAGAACTGCATTTACACGAAGTCGCCTCCACTGTACAAGGACGAGCAATGGCTACTGCTATTGCTTGTCTTCCTACAAATTGCTGTTTACACCGCACCAGAAACTGATGAAGGTGTCCGCACCAAAGATAATTTCATCCGATGAACAAGCGTTTTGCTTGTTGATAAGGTGATCTGTGCGCCATTGAGGTTAGAGTAGGTCCCCACTTGTAGAGGCTACCTTGTCGCGGTAAGTGGGCCTATGCTCTTTGATCAAACTGTATACTAATGCCTCTTATGCACAGCATAGAATGTATTACAAATTGGGCGGATATGCCACGTAATTATGCTGAAGGACAGTCGTTATATCAAAAGCATAGTGCTGAGGATGTGCGATCCAGATTCACTCTCCTGTATATATTGTATGCATCATTACATAGGCCTATTATCGGGGACGAGCATTGGTATTGAACTTTGTTTCATGATAATTGCCCCAGATACCTGGCAGTGTAAACCCACCATTAGGCTAGCCAAACACTTGAGAGATCTGGGCTGACTTCTTTCTCTCCCAACCCCTTTGCAAACCCCCAATAGATGCGCACTTAGCTAAGCGTACATGTGTTCCGAATAGAAAGAGGGGAGAAAGCTGCTGCCAGACTGCTCTGGTGGTGACTTTTGTTCTCCTAGAAAACATAAGTATCGGGCCCAATCCTCATCTCCCCTGGCTTCTGCTGCCATTAGATGGTCGTCCAGCCCCACTGAAATAGGTAGCTTTGCCAATGTACATCTAATGCGTATGCCCAGCTTTAGAAAATACATAATTAAGAACTCCTTCCTCCCCTTGCTTCATTTCTTCACTTTGAACAATTTCCAGTCTGTACAAATGCCCAAAAGGATGAGCTGCTTGACTTTCAAGTGAATGGGAGCAGAGCAGCAGTAACCTGGCATGGACGCCTGCTAATTTATTTCTGCAAAACACATATGGTTTCAAAATGCTCACTTAAAGGAGTATTCCAACTTTTTAAACTAATGACCTTTTCTTAGAATGGGTAATCAGTATATGTATGGTGGGAGTCTAACACCCAGGACCAAGGCGCCCACCAGAGTTCTGGAGAGTGCCACAGCTTACTATGCACAGTGCTGTACATCCTATATTGGCTATGCTTGGTATTGCAGCTTGCTCCTATTTACTTGTATGGGACTGAGCTGCGCCAAAACCACCTGACTGATGAACGTGACGTCACTGGCTTAAGCTAAGATGTGAGAAGGCTGGGAAGGTCAGGGTGTCAGACCCCCACAGTATTTAACTGATTTAACCCCTTGATAAAAAAAACTTGAGGGGTGTAGTTTCCAAAATGAGGTTGTTTCTCAGAGGTTCCATTTATTATTTCACCCCACAGCCTCTACAGTTGTCAGAACCATAAGCGTAAATCAGTACATTGGGCCTCAAGTTTGCATGGTGCTCTCTTAATCCTGAGCCCTGTTGTATGTCCGTCCGGATTACGGCCACATATAGGGTGTTTCTAAAACCAGGAAGCACAGCATAATAATTAGAGGGTTTACTTTTCACACTGGCACATAATAGGCATACCATTGGGCACTGAATTGGTATATCTGTGTACAAATGGCAATTTTTACTTTGCACCATCTACTGTGAATTAATTTTTGCAAAATTCTCACTACACCCCTTGGTATATACTGTGAGGGGTGCGGTTTCTAAAATTGGGTCACTTCCTGTCACCTAAGAGCTTCTGCAGTTGTCAGCAAGTACTGTATAAATTACCAAACTAGCCCACAAATGCACATGTGGTTCTTTCTCTTCTGAACTCTGCTGTGTGCCTTCCTCAACAGCAGTTTAGGACCACATATGGGGTGTTACCATATTTAGGAGAAAATGGGTAAATTGTGAGCTCCTTTTTCTCATGTTACCCCTTCTGAAAATGAAAAATCTGGGGCTTAAGCAACAATTTATTGAAAAAAAAATAAAAAATTTCAATTTTACAGCATGTGTTTCTAAATGCCAGTGGGGTCAAATCACTCACTACGCCCCTCAATATATTAATTAAGGGGTGTAGTTTCCAAAATAGGGTAACTTTTCTACTGTAGGGGTACCTTGGGGCCTCTTCAAATATGAAATAGCTCCCAAAAACAATTCCAGTAAAATGTGCCCGCCACAAGCCAAATGGCCCTCCTTCCCTTCTGAGCCCTGTAGTGTGTCCATACAGCACTTTACAACCAAATATGGGGTGTTGCGTATTCCGGAGAAAATGGGTAACATATTAGGATGCTTTTCTTCATATTACCCCTTGTGACAATGAAAAATCTGTGGCATTTGCAACATTTTATTGGAAGAAAATTTTAATTTTAACAGCCAAGTGTTTCTTAATTCTATGAAATGCCTATAGGGTCAAATCATTCAGTATACCCCTCTCTAAATTCCTTGAGGGATGTATCGGGGTCAGTTTTTGGGGGTTTTCTCTGTAGGGGTGCTTCAGGGTCTCTTCAAAGGTGACATGGCACTAAAAATGTGCATGAGCCCTAAGGGTAATAAATATTGAGGTTTGCGTTGCTGTTAACCCTTGCTGTGTTACATTTACAAAAATGGATTAAAATAGAAAATCTGCAAAAAAAATTACATTATGCAATTTCACCTCCATTTTCCTTTCATGCTTGTGGGACATCTAAAGGGTTTCTAAAATCGGTTTTGAATAAGTTGAGGGGTGTATTTTCTAAAATGGGGTCATTTATGGGTGGCTTTTTTTTATGTAAGAACAAAACTAAACTGATACTTCAAAAAATCGGTTTGGGAAATTTTCTTGAGATTGGCTTTAGGAAGGTGGGGAGAGGAAAAAAAATGAAAATTGGCTGTGTCCTTAACACGTTAAAGCCCAAAACAACAATTCAAGTAATTTTGTGGTGCTTCATTAGTAAAACTATCGCCCTCTAGTGGGCAAACATATATTCACTAGATGTTTAAAATGTTTTATGTAGTCATCTAGCTCCAAATAGTGGCAAGTCTATGAATACAAGGGAAGCAGATTAAGCCAGTCAATACGAGTCGTACGACCCCTTGTAAGACACGCAATGTGAGTTCAGAACTGGTCCTTAAAAAATGGGTTTGGTAAATTTTCTTGATCATTTTAAAAAACGCTTCTAAAATTTTAATGCCAAAAAAAATAATATTACATTTACAAAATGAAGCCAACCATAAAGTAGACATGTGGTGAATGTTAATTAACAGCTATTTTATGAGGTGTCACTATCTGTCATTAAAAGCAGAGAAATTCCATTTAGAAAATAGCTAATTTTTTCCTAATTTTCTATACATTTTGGATTTTATTTAGAATAAAAGTAAAATATATCAACTCAAATTCATCACTAACATGGTACAATGTGTCACAACAATTGCACAATCAGTTGGATAAGTAAAAGCATTTAAAAATTATCACATAAAGTGACACAGAGTTTTAAAATTTGGCCATGTCAGAAAAGTGAAAAATGGCTATGTCTGAAAGGGGTTAAATAGTGCCATTAAAAAATCTGTACAACTTACCCCGCAAATAATAAGCCCTCATATGGCTATGTGAACAGATAATAAAAAAGGTTATGGCTCTTGCAAGGTGGGGAGAGAAAAAAAATTAAATTGGCAATTGGCTGTGTCCTTAACAGGTTAAAGCCCAAAACGACAATTCACGTAATTTTGTGGTGCTTCATTAGTAAAACTATCGCCCTCTAGTGGGCAAACATATATTCACTAGATGTTTAAAATGTTTTATGTAGTCATCTAGCTCCAAATAGTGGCAAGTCTATGAATACAAGGGAAGCAGATTAAGCCAGTCAATACGAGTCGTACGACCCCTTGTAAGACACGCAATGTGAGTTCAGAACTGGTCCTTAAAAAATGGGTTTGGTAAATTTTCTTGATCATTTTAAAAAACGCTTCTAAAATTTTAATGCCAAAAAAAATAATATTACATTTACAAAATGAAGCCAACCATAAAGTAGACATGTGGTGAATGTTAATTAACAGCTATTTTATGAGGTGTCACTATCTGTCATTAAAAGCAGAGAAATTCCTATTTAGAAAATAGCTAATTTTTTCCTAATTTTCTATACATTTTGGATTTTATTTAGAATAAAAGTAAAATATATCAACTCAAATTCATCACTAACATGGTACAATGTGTCACAACAATTGCACAATCAGTTGGATAAGTAAAAGCATTTAAAAATTATCACATAAAGTGACACAGAGTTTTAAAATTTGGCCATGTCAGAAAAGTGAAAAATGGCTATGTCTGAAAGGGGTTAAATAGTGCCATTAAAAATCTGTACAACTTACCCCGCAAATAATAAGCCCTCATATGGCTATGTGAACAGATAATAAAAAGGTTATGGCTCTTGCAAGGTGGGGAGAGAAAAAAATTAAATTGGCAATTGGCTGTGTCCTTAACAGGTTAAAGCCCAAAACGACAATTCACGTAATTTTGTGGTGCTTCATTAGTAAAACTATCGCCCTCTAGTGGGCAAACATATATTCACTAGATGTTTAAAATGTTTTATGTAGTCATCTAGCTCCAAATAGTGGCAAGTCTATGAATACAAGGGAAGCAGATTAAGCCAGTCAATACGAGTCGTACGACCCCTTGTAAGACACGCAATGTGAGTTCAGAACTGGTCCTTAAAAAATGGGTTTGGTAAATTTTCTTGATCATTTTAAAAAACGCTTCTAAAATTTTAATGCCAAAAAAAATAATATTACATTTACAAAATGAAGCCAACCATAAAGTAGACATGTGGTGAATGTTAATTAACAGCTATTTTATGAGGTGTCACTATCTGTCATTAAAAGCAGAGAAATTCCCATTTAGAAAATAGCTAATTTTTCCTAATTTTCTATACATTTTGGATTTTATTTAGAATAAAAGTAAAATATATCAACTCAAATTCATCACTAACATGGTACAATGTGTCACAACAATTGCACAATCAGTTGGATAAGTAAAAGCATTTAAAAATTATCACATAAAGTGACACAGAGTTTTAAAATTTGGCCATGTCAGAAAAGTGAAAAATGGCTATGTCTGAAAGGGGTTAAATAGTGCCATTAAAAAATCTGTACAACTTACCCCGCAAATAATAAGCCCTCATATGGCTATGTGAACAGATAATAAAAAAGGTTATGGCTCTTGCAAGGTGGGGAGAGAAAAAAAATTAAATTGGCAATTGGCTGTGTCCTTAACAGGTTAAAGCCCAAAACGACAATTCACGTAATTTTGTGGTGCTTCATTAGTAAAACTATCGCCCTCTAGTGGGCAAACACATATTTACTAGATGTATAAAATCTTTTATGTAGTCATATAGCTCCAAATAGTGGCAAGTCTATGAATACAAGGGAAGCAGATTAAGCCAGTCGATACGGGTGGTATGACCTCTGTTAAGGTCCATTCACACGTCCGCAAATGGGTCCACATCCGTTCCGCGAACTTCCGGTCCGCGGCTCTGCAAAAGATAGAACATGTCCTATTCTTGTCTGCAGCTGCGGACAAGAATAGGCATTTTTATGGGGGGTGCCGGCCGGGTGTGTGAATAGACCCTTATAGGCAGACTCATTAGACAGACCATCAGTTAATGATCTGGAGGTATACAGACAGGATGAAACCTCAGGTTAAGGGCTCATGCACACAAACGTATTTTCTTCCCGTGTCCGTTTCGCTTTTTTTGCAGACCATATACGGAACAATTCATTTCAATGGGTCTGCAAAAAAAACGGAAGTTACTCCGTGTGCATTCCGTATGTCCGTATTTCTGTTCCGCAAAAAAATAGAACATGTCCTATTATTGTCTGCATTACGGACTAGGATAATACTGTTCTATTAGGGGCCAGCTGTTCCGTTCCGCAAAATACGGAATGCACACGGACACCATCCATGTTTTTTGCGGGGCGTGTGCATGAACCCTAATAATGATCCTTTCAAGAATATAGAGTACCCTTCTAGTAGACCTATTGGCTCTATGGACTCTATCATGAGCTCAGCGGCTTTTTTTTTTTTTTTTCAAAGTAGATAAGAAATTTGCAACAAAATCTAGGTTTTTATTTATTTATTTTACAAATATCTTTATTGAAGTTTTTTTTCCAACAGATGGTCAGCCACGCTATATTACAATCCAAAGAGAAGATATAATTGTTACATACAGTATTTATAGACGGTAACCAATTGAGGACCAATATTTTTGTTGAACCCACTAATCAGAATAATTTATTACAGAGCAGGTGTCAACATCCGAAGAGAATGGTTGACTCTCTACCTTTTAGTCAATTACTCCATGTAAAGAGAATTATTGGTGACACCTCGGTATTATGGGACAAATTAGATGAGATGGGGCCCATCTTGTAGCATAAATCATATGATTTGAGGTGTTATGTATCCCATATTGTACTTAGTCTTATGTATATGGTAATATAGGCCCCTTCGGCTCCACGAGGTCTGTGTTACCTTGTGGTTGGATAAACATTCTCCATTGTGATCCAATTAGCACATGCCAACACAGTTTGAACAGTTCAATTAAATATGCACAGTTTCTCACACATGCGAATCCCTCAATCCCTTGGAAATTTATAAGGGACCAGACACTGAGGCTCCACTCATAGCAGGAAGTCTAGAGGCATGCAAAGGAATATGAGTGACTATATCATAGGATGTAAATCATTCCTGTTAAGACCTACATGTTTGGTATATCATGGGCTTCAAGCCCAAACACCCAATACCTTACTGCATGGTTCCCCACGTAACAAGGATCTCACCTCCTGTAGAGCCTACATGTCTCCTATTTAGTGTCTATACAATCTGTATGATGAAACATGAATTATGGAAGTATAGGTAGAGGCTTGAAGTCATCATGTTTTGTTCATATTTCATATCTGCCAATTGAATGGTGAGGTTGGGTGAGCAGGAATAATGAAGAGCCACCCTGAGGGCTGGACCAGCATAGAGGGGGTTGTCCAGGGGCGTAGCTGAAGGTTCCTGGGCCTTGGTGCAAGAGTTCAGCTTGGGCCCCATTTCCCTCAGTGCTTTGTGAGTCTTCTTATGCGGCACAAGTGTCTTTGGGCCCCTTCAGGCTCCTGGGCCCGGTAGCGACTGCTACCTCGGCACCCCCTATAGCTACGCCCCTGGGATTGTCCTGCCAGCTCCAACCCTGTTGCTGAGCGGAGAGTTGAGACCATGGGCATTTTAGGTGACACATGTTGGAGGACCCAATCTGACGGTGTACATCTTATTCCCTCTCTCTAGGACAGCAAAGGAATTTTACCATACAACATACTAAGTATTAGACTTTCTGTTTTTTTTCTCCTATTTATTTCACAACTGTCTTTGCACATATATGTATGTTTATTTCTTTATTTTTGTAACTAAGTACTGTATCGTTTACACATTAAAGTGTAAAACTTTAATGGTTTGTCCTTGTTGCCCTAACAAACCCAAGCATTCTCCAAGTGTGTTCCTGGGTGTGTGGACTGGTTGGGGTGTGATTTATGCCCAAGGTGAGTGCAAGATTGAGTGAGTGGAGTTAATTAACCCCTTGCAGTCACACCCGTGTCACCTGCTAGGGCAGTAAGTACATGACAGAAGACATTGGTCAATCGTGTCTAAATCTTATACTGGAATCCTGGAATTTGCTATAGAACCTTTATTTTCCTATAGGAGGTCGCAAAATTGAAACAATAAGCTTGTGAGGGCAGATGTCAGCCCTCTTCTTGGTAAACTGAAACTTGAACATGGTATTGGTAGGAGAAGTGGCTCTTACTCATGATTAAATTTCAACAATTGCAACTTGATGATGAAAGGGTATTTCTTTGTAGATGGATTAACACGTGAGAGCTTCTCCATCAGGCACGTTTATCATGTAAATCCAATTATGTGATTTATATGCTACAATACCCCGATCCTTGTTTGCACGTTTGGGAAATGACTATAGAGTGCAGAGCTCATTTGAATAACCATGAGTCAACAAGATGCATGAAGGAGGCACTTCTGGTTCCTTGACACTTTTGTGTGATGGAACATAGATTGAAACAATTAAAGGGGTTCTCCAGGCTTTTAATATTGATGACCTATCCCCAGGTGGTGGGTGTCGGACCCCAGCCGATCAGCTGTATGAAGGGTGCGCAAGTGCCATCTCTCGTCTTCCTGCTTGCCATAGACATAGCAGGAGCGAGCAGGAAAAAAGAAGGGAGATGGCACGGCATGCACCTTCTCTTCATACACCTGATCGGCGGCGGTTTCGGTGGTCAGGCCCCTGCCAATCTGATGTTGATGACCTATCCTGAGGATAGGTCATCAATATTAAAAGCCCAGAGAATCCCTTTAAGGCCTATTGCACACGACCGTATGGCCCCTAATAGAACAGTACTATCCTTGTCCGTGATGCGGACAATAATAGGACAAGTTCTATCTTTGAACGGAACGGAAACGGAATGCATACGGAGTACCTTCGTTTTTTTTTTTGCGGACCCATTGGAATGAATGGTTCCGCAAAAAACGGCCTGTATACTCGCAAAAAAACGTTCATGTGAAAGAGGCCTAAGGTTTATTATCATTGATAATTGATCATTGATTCACCACTAAAAAGGGGGAATGGAGAAATGGCCTTCAAAAAAAAAAAAATAGACAGAAATGGATCAACAAATTAGTTTATGGTTGTCCCAGAGTACTTGATTCACGCTGGGTTCAGACCTGAGCGTTTCTGAGATGCGCGTTTTCCGCGTGTTTTTGTCGCATGTTTTTGTGCGTGTTTTTGGCAATAGTAAATGCGCGTTTTACGCGTGTTTGTGTGATTGACTGCAGTGTTGTCCAATGACCAAATATCCCTGTCTATATGAAGTTTGGCCAATCAGAGCTGGGGTTTGGCCTTTCCAGCATGTTGCAAATTCATAAACGCGCGTTTTCAGTGTCAAAAACGCGCAAAATACAAGCGTTGCGCATTCCCATTGAAGTCTATGGGCCAAAACGCGCGACAAACGCTCCAAAAAAAGCTCAAGTACTTGTTTATGCATCGGGCGTTTTTCAGTTCGAACGCGCTGTAAAACGCGAAAATGTGAACCAGTCCCATAGGGAAGCATTGGTTTGCATTGGTTATGCGTTTTACAGCGCGTTCAAACGCGCTGTAAAACGCGCAAGTGTGAACTGAGAGTCAGGCCTCATGCACACGGCCGTTGTTCGGGTCCGCGTCCGAGCCGCATATTTCGCGGCTCGGCCGCGGACCCATTCATTTCAATGGGGCCGCAAAAGATGCGGACAGCACTCCGTGTGCTGTCCGCATCCGTTGCTCCGTTCCGTGCCCCCGCAAAAAAAATATAGCATGTCCTATTCTTGTCCGTTTTGCGGACAAGAATAGGCATTTCTATAATGGGCTGCGTTCCGTTCCGCAAAACGCGGATCAGCTTCCGTGTTTTGCGGATCCGCGATTTGCGGACCGCAAAACACCAACGGTCGTGTGCATGTAGCCTCAATGTGAGCATAACCCTGTGGCTCTTAGGCTCCCTCAAGTACCTCTTCCAAATGGGCCAGAAGTTTTCCAATTTTGCTTTTTCGGTCATCACTTCCTGCCTTCCCAGAGCCATAACTTTTTTATTTTTCTGTTCACATAGTCGTATGAGGCTTGTTTTCTGCAGGACAAGTTGTACTTTCTATTGGCACAATTTAATGTTGCATTCAATGTAGTGGGAAGCTGGAAGAAAATTCAAAATGGGGTGGAATTGGAAAAAACTTCTGCCACAGTTTCTGCTGTGTAAAAGAGCAGAAACCCTGCAGCTATAGTGCCCGCTGTGCTCTGAAGCGGTTAACCTTCTTCCCTTCTTTTCATAAAGTTTTTTTAAATTATCATTGCTTTGGTGTCCACATTATAACAGTTTTTTGGACACCTGGTAAATATATGCTTGCCCACTAGAGGGCAATAGTTATATCTTATTAATGATGCACAAGCCCCTAAAGGGGTTGTCCACTTTTTTATATTGATGACCTATCCTCAGGATAGGTTAGGATGGCCAGACGTCCGATTTTCAGGCTCCCTGTCCTCATTCCGGCACAGTGCCTGCACGGACACAGGGATGTCCTCCCTTACAGTAGCTCAAGCTCAGACAGCAGCATTGCGCTGTGTGAGCTGCAGCAACTGACCGAGGCTTCCTTCACCCCCAGTCAGCCGCTGACTGAGGGGAGAGAAGCACCCTAGCTGCCCCCAGCTCACCTTCCATGCGAAAAATTCATGCCTCTCCTCCCCGGTCGACGATGGAGGCGTGGCTTCATTTATGTGGGGGCATGGCTTTACTGAAATAGGGGCGTGGCTTATCATTTGGGCCATGGTCGGTGAGGTCCAGCTTTCTCGGGTGAAGCCAGTGGCCACCCTAGGATAGGTCATTAATATCAGATCGGAAGGGGTCTGTCTCCTGGCACCCCTGCCGATCAGCTGTTTGAGAAAGCAGAGCTCGTACAAGCACTGCTTTCTCTTGATTGTTTACCACCTCACTGGGCATCTTCCATCAAGATGAAAGATGCCCGATTGTCAGCAGCACATCTTCCTGTATAATCTGTTAGTTTCTGCTCTCTGTGTGCACCGGCCTGTGTACGCAAGCCTGTGCAAATGAGTGCTGATAGATGTGTTTGACATGCTGCCCGAACATCGTGTCATACTAAGCTAACCATCAATTATTGATAAGGTGGCTCACTTGTGCAACTGATCTCAGAATGATCACAGATTTTAACCACTTCCCACATTTGCACGTAACTGTACGTCCAGATTGCATGTAATTTTACACAATCGAGCGCACAGTTACGCCCGAATTGTTAATAGGGGCTGTGACAAGTATCATAGCCCCAGGGTCTCTGCTCTCCTGGAGTGCAGAGACACGGGAGAAGCCGCCAACAGAGTGGTCCCTTGCCGGCGATTGCTCTGATTGGTTAGTCTGTGTAGACTAACTAATCTAAGCATGGCGGTGGGAAAATGCCGGTTTTAGGCTCTGAAATCAGCCATTGCCCCAGATGCCGCCCCATAAACCCCCCCACCCCCATGTGTGGTCCCCTGGTGTCTGTGTTTGTCATCAGCAACGAGTGCTAGATGTAACAAACAGCTGACACTGCTGCAACAGCTGAGGTCAATTCCGGCCATTTAACACGTTAGATGCTGTAGTCAGTATCTTAGGGAGCATTCACACGACCGTAAGTGTTTTGCAGTCCGCAAATTGCGGATCAGCAAAACACGGATACCGGCCATGTGCGTTCCGCATTTTGTGGACCGCACATGGCCGGCACTATATAGAGAATGCCTATTCTTGTCCGCAACGACGGACAAGAATAGGACAGGCTCTATCTATTTTGCGGAGCCACGGAACAACGGATGCGGACAGCCCATGCGGCCCCATTGAAATGAATAGGTCCGCACCCGTGCCGCAAAATTGCGGAACGGATGCGGATCCAATTATACGGTCATGTAAATGCTCCCTTAGTGTGATCAGGCTTAGGCCTCATGCACACGAACGTATTTTCTTTCCGTGTCCCTTCCGTTGTTTTTGGGGACCATATGCGAAACCATTTATTTCAATGGGTCTGCAAAAAAACGGAAGGTACGCCGTGTGCATTCCATTTCCGTATGTCCGTTTTCCGTTCCGCAAAACAATAGAGCATGTCCTATTTTTTTCTAGTTTGTGGACAAGGATAGGCATTATTACAATGGATCCGCAAAAATAACAGATCGGCAAAAAAAAAGGATGCCATTCGGAACGTCATCCATTTTTTTTTGCGGATCTGCAATTTGTGGACCGCAAAACACATACGGTCGTGTGCATGAGGCCTTAGTGTCATTTTAAGGCTACACGACAGTTGTTTTTTGCATCCGCAAAAAAAACGGATGCAGCATCCGTTTTTTTGTGAGGATCCGTTTTTTCCACAGATCCATTGTAATAAATGCCTATCCTTGTCCGCAAATGTGAAAAAAGTAGGACATGCACAATTTTTTGTTGTTGAAGGGAAACATGAACAACGGACGCGGAACAGAAACGGATAAACTATCAGCATTTTTTTGCTGACCCATTGAAATGAATGGGTCCCCATCCTATCTGCAAAAAAATAATAAAAAATGCACATGCACACGACCATTGTGTGTTTTGCGGTCCACTTGCAGAAGGTTCTCGATGTGCATTCACTTGCCGTATTTCTGTTCTGCAAAAAAATAGAGCATGTCCTATTATTGTCCGCATTACGGATAAGGATAGTACTGTTCTATTAGGGGCCAGATGTTCCGTTCCGCAACATACGGAACGCACACGGACGTCATCCATATTTTTTGCATATCCGTTTTTTGCGGACCACAAAATACATACGGTCGTGTGCATAAGACCTTATACTGACAATGCAGCATATTGCAATAGATGACTATTGCAGTGCACTGTACAGAAATCAGACCCACTGGATCTTGAAGATCCAAGTGGGACTTGATTAAAAAAAAAAATGGCCTTCTCATTTCTGCTCATTTTTTTTTTGATTAAAAAAATGAAAATAAAATTATACAAAATTGGTACCACCAAGTGTGTAACGACCTGATATATAAAAGGATCATGTTACTAATCCCGTGTGATAAACGCCATAAAAAAAAAAAAAAAGGAAAAACAATTATGAAAGTGCTATTTTTGTCACCTCACCTCCCCCAAAAAATTGAATAAAAAGTGATCAAAAAGACATATGTACCCCAAAATAATACCAATAAAAACTACAGCCGTCCCGCAAAAAACAACCCCCCATACAGCTACATTGGTAAAATAAAAATGTTATGGCCCCTTAAAAAAAAAATTCTGCAAATTCCATGTTAGTAAAACCTGATACCGATCCTTCCCTTCTGAACGCTGCTGTACTCCCAAACAGCAGTTTATGACCACATATGGGGTGTTGCCGTATTCAGGAAAAAATATGTAAGAAATTTCGGCGTGCATTTTCTCCTGTTATGCCTTGTGAAAATGAAAAATGTGAGGCTAAAGCAACATTTTGTTGGAAATAAACTGTAATTTTTAATTTTCACAGCCAAGTGTTTCAAAGCATTCCTTCACACCTTGATCAGTTCTTTGAGGGGAATAGTTTTCAAAATGGGGTCAATTTTTTGGGTTTCTTTTCTAGGGGTACCTCAGGGTCTCTTTAGATGTGACATGGCACCCGAAAACCATTCCAGCAACATCTGCCCTCCAAAAACAATATTGCGCTCCTTTCCTTCTGAGCCCTGCCGTGTGCGCATGAAGAGATTTACGATCAGATATGGGGTGTTTATTAGTCGATTCGCATAAAACTTTGTTTCAATACTGTATGGAGCGAGCCAATGCTGTACGATGAGCCAATAAATTCTAATACTATACGAATCTACTTCGGGTGTTTCATCCAATGTCGATTCGCTCATCCCTAGTGTTTATGTAAACTGTAGAATCAGGGTAATCAATATTGAGGATTGTTTTGCTGTTAACTCTTGCTGTGTTACAGAAAACACAAAACTGGAAAAACTGCACACACAAAAAAAAATAAAAAATTTAAATTTCAATCCCATTCTGCTTTAACCACCTCAGCCCCCTAGCTTAAACACCCTTAATGACCAGGCCACTTTTTACAATTCCGCACTACACTACTTTCACCGTTTATTGCTCTGTCATACAACTTACCACCCAAATGAATTTTACCTCCTTTTCTTCTCACTAAGGGTACTTTCACACTAGCGTTGGTGCGGATCCGTCTGTTTATTTGCACAGACGGATCCGCACCTCTAATGCAAACGTTTGTATCCGTTCAGAACGGATCCGTTTGCATTAGGTTTAAACAAAAATGACAAAGTCCAAAACGGATCCGTTTTGGATTACATTGAAAGTCAATGGGGAACGGATCCGTTTTCAAATGCACCATATTGTGTCACTGACAACGGATCCGTCCCCATTGACTTACATTGTAAAAAAAAACGGATCCGTTAGGCTCCGCCTCTTCAGACGGACACCAAAATGCTGCATGCTGCGTTTTGGTGTCCGCCTCCAAAACTGAATAGAGGCGGAACGGAGCCTAACTGATGCATTCTGAACGGATCCTTATCCATTCAGAATGCATTAGGGCTGAACTGATCCGTTTTGGAACGTTTGTGAGAGCCCTGAAACGGATCTCACAAACGGAATCCAAAACGCTAGTGTGAAAGTACCCTAATAGAGCTTTCATTTGGTGGTATTTCATTGTTGCTGACATTTTAACTTTTTTCGATATTAATAAAAATTGACCGAAATTTTTGCAAAAAAATGACATTTTTCGCTTTCTGTTGTAATTTTTTTTTTCTAAACTACATTTCTATATAAATTTTTCTCTAAATTTATTGTTCTACATGTCTTTGATAAAAAAAAATGACATAAGTGTATATTTATTGGTTTGGGTAAAAGTTATAGCGTTTACAAACTATGGTGCAAAAAAGTGAATTTCGGCATTTTGAAGCAGCTCTGATTTCTGAGCACCTGTCATGTTTCTTCAGGTGCTAGAATGCCAGGATAGTATAAATACCCCCCAAATGACACCATTTTAGAAAGAAGACACCCCAAAGTATTCGCGGAGGGGCATGGTGAGTTCATGTATCATTTCATTTTTTTTCACAAGTTAGCGGAAAATGACACTTTCTGAGAAAAAAAATAATAAAGTTTCCATTTCTGCTAACTTCTGGCAAAAAAAAAAATCTCCCACGGACTCACTATGCCCCTTAGTGAATACCTTGGGGTGTCTACTTTCCGAAATGGGGTCATTTATGGGGTGTGTTTACTGTTCTGGCATTTTGGGCGGGGCTAAATTGTGAGCAACCCTGTAAAACCTAAAGGTACTTGTTGGACTTTGCGCCCCTTTACGCACCTAGGCTGCAAAAAAGTGGCACAGATGTGGTATCGCCGTACTCAGGAGAAGTAGAGCAATGTATTTTGGGGTGTATTTTTACATATACCCATGCTGGGTGAGAGAAATATCTCTGTAAATTGTCAACTTTGTATAAATTTTTTAAAAAGTTGTCATTTACAGAGATATTTCTCTCACCCAGCCTGGGTATATGTAAAAATACACCCCAAAACACATTGCCCTACTTCTCCTGAGTACGGCGATACCACATGTGTGACACTTTTTTGCAGCCAAGATGCGCAAAGGGGCCCTAAAACCAATGAGTACCTTTAGGATTTCACAGGGCATTTTTACGCATTTGGATTCCAGACTTCTTCTCATGCATTAGGGGCCCCTAAAATGCCAGGGCAGTATAAATACCCCACAAGTGATCCCATTTTAGAAAGAAGACACCCCAAGGCATGTGTTTCGCACATTGCCAGGGTGTCTGTGTTTTGCGGATCCGAAAAACACATACGGATGTCTGAATGAGCCTTACAGGGGGGTGATTAGTGACAGGGGGGTGATCAGGGGGGTGACATGGGGTGATCAGGGGTTAATCAGTGACGGGGGGGGGGGGTGATTGGTGCACTTACTTTAGCTGCCTGTGTCCTCTGGTGGTCCCAAGCAAAAGGGTCTGATATGCGATTTTTTCTGACATCTACAGCCTGCCAGCGCATGATCAGCGCTGGCAGGCTGTAGTAAAACTTCCTCCGGACGCGATCCTGTGAACGAGCGCGAGCATTCACAGGAAATCTCGCCTCTCACGAGATGACGCACCGGCACGTCAAGGAGGAATAACCTGGCCGCCCGCAGGACGCATCCCTGCGTTAGGCGGTCGGGTAGTGGTTAAAGGCTATATACACCTTTGTGGACAATTTTTTTTTTTATTATTGAATTGTACTTATTTCGAGCTAAAAATCTTTTTTTCAATTGGTCGTTATTAACAATATGGAATCCTTTTTTGTGTACAGAACTGAGATGCTGTAGTAGCAGCCTAAAAATACACTACACAGCTGTTGATAATAAAAAAGCGTTTATTGTACAATTACCAAATATAATAAAATACATATTTATATATATATTTATCTATACAGACACAGGGAAAAACAAGGACTACATATAATTTGTCAATAAATAGTTGCAGATAATCTCAAAACACTTCCAAACTAACAGCAAGAAAAAAAATTCACAAAACTGGTATATAAAGAGCAAAGTGCATAGAAGGGAGAGTAACCAAGGGGAAATCATCTGCCAATTGTATACAGACCAGTGTAGTCCAGGCCCCCAACACACATTTCGTTATCTTACTCTGGGAACACACCTGAGTGTTTTTCAGCGCGTTCATACGCGCTGAAAAACGCTCAACATGTGAAAAGCCATGCATCCCTATGTGCATGGTTCACATGTCGGCGTTTTACAGCGCGGACGACCGCACTGAAAAACGCCCTACGTGATCGCGTCGGCTGCCGTGACTATCGCGCGATCCAACCCATATTCTATTATGGGAGCGCGCATATGACGCGCGCTTCTATAAAACAGCCACTTTGCAGCAGAAGCGCACGTCATATGCGCGCCCTGGGAACACGCGAAGTGTGTTCCCAGGGTTAAAAAACCCTGTGATTAGAGGAATGAATACTAAACACCTGAGTGGAGAGGGCTGCAAACCAATCAAATGAGGGCTGGCATGATTGACAAGAATTGCTGTGTGGCGTGTGATGTCGCATCCTGTCATGATGTGTGCCGCCCACAGTACTATACTAGTGTAAGCTAGATAAATAAATAAACCGGTCCAATATCAAACGAAAGTGGCAACAAGTGCCACATTAAAGGGATTCTGTCACCACTTTTCAGCCCTGTGAGCTAAACATATGCTCATGTTCAGGGTATCATTATGATTCCTAATGTGGCCTTATAAAAGAGATCTATGGCTTAATTTTGCAAAAAAACAGGTTTTACTAACCTGTCAATCATAGAAATAAGGTGCCCAAGGGGATGTCCGGGGATGCAGGGTGCCTGGCTGCAGCCATCGCCGTTCATGCCCAGCGGCGTCATCCTAGAGTTCTGCGCCGCCTCCTACTCCTCTGTGCCGCCTCTCTCCTCCTCCCGCTGTGAGATGCCGACCGTGCGCACAGGCTCAGCCTGATGTACCCGTACGGACTGCTTGGAACGGCTTCTTCTAGCGAAGTGCCGGCGCATGCGCACTACGCTAGAAGAAGCCGTTGCCAGCAGTCCGTTCGGGCACATAAGGCTGAGCCTGTGCGCACGTGCGGCATCTCACAGCGGGAGGAGGAGAGAGGCGGCACAGAGGAGTAGGAGGCGGCGCAGAACTCTAGGATGACGCCGCTGGGCATGAACGGCGATGGCTGCAGCCAGGCACCCTGCATCCCCGGACATCCCCTTGGGCACCTTATTTCTATGATTGACAGGTTAGTAAAACCCGTTTTTTTGAAAAATTAAGCCACAGATCTCGTTTATAAGGCCCCATTAGGATATGTTTAGCTCACAGTGCTGAAAAGTGGTGACAGAATCCCTTTAATGCACAAATAGAGGAATTGAAAGTGGGGTGTATATAGAGGGGGAGGAGTCGGAGCCAAGTGTGTCCGCGACGGAGCGCCCGCGTTACAAGGGGAGTGTTTTGGGATTATCTGCAACTATTTATTGACAAAGTATATGTAGTCCTTGTTTTGTCCTGTGTCTGTATAGCAACATATACATGCATTTTATTATATTTGGTAATTGTACAATAAACGCTTTTCTATTATCAATAGCTGTGTAGTGTATTTTTAGGGGTTATCTGCTTTATAGCTAAGGGCCCTTTCACACTAGCGTTTTGAGGATCCGGAATAGAGTTCCGTCGTCGGGGCTCTATGCCGGAAAGAAACGCTTCAGTTACAGATAATACAACCGCATGCATATGTTTGAACAGATCCGTTAACTATTTTTTAACATTGTCAAGAAGGATCCGTCATGAACTCCATTGAAAGTCAATGGAGGACGGATCTGTTTTCTATTGTGGCAGATTGTGCCAGAGAAAACAAATCCGTCCCCATTGACTTGCATTCCGCATCCCAGGATGGAAAGAAAACCGCAGCATGCTGCGGTATTTTCTCCATCCAAAAAACGTTCAGTGACTGAACTGAAGACATCCTGATGCATCCTGAACGGATTTCTCTCCATTCAGAATGCATGGGGATAATACTGATCAGTATTCATCCGGCATAGAGCCCCGACTACGAAACTCTATGCCGGATTCTGAAAACGCTAGTGTGAAAGGACCCTAACTCACAGCCATTACACTAGGGCCAGTGCTCTTATATTGGTGTTGTAGTAGCAGCCTGTGGATTCTTTGTCATCTGAGGAGCAGACAACTTCTTATCTCTGCTCTCTGACATTATAAACACTCATCAAAGCTCAATCCTTATCATACTGTAAGGGCTCATGCACACAACCGTGTGCCGGTTGTGGTTCTATTGCGGCCCGCATACAGCGGGTCGGCAATACACGGGCACTGGCCGTGTGCATCCCGCATCATGGACCCATTTACTTGAATAGGTCCGAGGTCCGGAAGATGCAGTGCGGAAGGACGGAGCGGAACCCCACAGAAGCACTACTACACTGCTTCCGTGGTGTTTCTGGCCGTGCCTCCGCACCGCAAAAAAGTAGTGCATGCACTACTTTTTTGCGGAACAGACGGATCACGGACCCATTCAAGTTGAAGCTGCATTGATGTTGCCTGTGCATTGGGGACCGCAATTGCTGTCCCCAATGCACGAAACGTCCGGCACACATTCGTGTGCATAAGCCCAATGTAGCTTAAATTAGTGTTTATGACCTCTTAGTAGTTTATAGAAGAGGGTTATTAGATTACCGGCACAAAGTGAAAGTACCAGTCACACAGTAAAAAAAAAAAAAGTTAACCCTTTGTGAAAGAACAGCTCAATATTTTTAATAAAGTCCATTTGAAAATATGATTTTTAGCCAAAAATTAGTGAAATGCAAACATAAACAAAAATTGCCTCCATAGCCTTTAATTCCTGTGGAACACATAAAAGGGTTAACAAAGTTTGTAAAATCAGTTTTGAATAAATAGTTTTTAAAATGTGGTCATTTTCTGGTGGTTTCTTTTAGGTAAGCCCCTTAAAGTCACTTCAGAACTGAAGTGCTCCTTAAAAACATGGGGGTAGATTTATCAAACTGGTGTAAAGTAGAACTGGTTTAGTTGCTCATAGCAACAAAGGAATCACTATTTTCTTAAGATCAATTCAAATTTCGAAAATTGCAAATTTTTCAAAATTTTCTGTACATTTTTTTTTTTAATCCATAAAGGCAAAACATATCAACTCAAATTCATCACTAACATCAAGGACGATGTGTCACTAGACAACGATCTTAGAATCGCTTGGATAAGTAAAAGCATTCCAAAACTATTACCAGATTAACTGACACATGTCAGATTTGTAAAACGGGGAGCCGGTATACCATGAAAAAACCTTAAATCATGAACAAACCTTAAGTCAGCTGATTTCAGGGGGTGTGTTCAGGGTGTGTCCTTCGGCGCATGCGCATTATGCACACTACGCCGAAACAGGTCTAAACAGGGTTATGAAACAGGTCTGAAGCCAGAGGCGCAGGGTTCGCACAGGTGTATGAATAAACCAATGCCAAGGGGGGTCCTGTGCCCCCGCAGAAAACCGCAGGTCAATTCAGACCTGCGGTTCTCTGCGTGACAGCCTCTGATCCCTGCAGTCTGTGACCGCGGGGATCAGAGACTTAAATGTAAAAATTAACCAATTAACCCCCCCCCGCACCCCGCCATGTTACTGACCCCCCGGGCGGTGCAGGGGGGGGGGGAATTGCGGGCTGCAAGCGTTTTCCCTGGTGCCTAGTGGGTATAGCAGGGGGTCAGCACATTGCTGACCCCCTGCTATAAACTACTGACATCTGTGCTGCAGATGTCAGCAGTTTAACCCCTTCCATACTGCGGTCCGTACGGACCGCGGTATGGAAGGGGTTAACAGGGAGGGTGCTCCCTCCCTCTCCCATCAGGGAGACCTGCTTCTGCGTACTGCGCTGAGCCGAGCGCGGGCTGCATAGAACACACCCCCTCAATATGTAATGTGAGCCGAGAGCCGAGCGCGGGCTGCATAGAACACACCCCCTGAAATCAGCTGACTTAAGGTTTGTTCATGATTTAAGGTTTTTTCATGGTACACCGGTGTTCCGTGATTTTCTGCTACCTGTTAAATTTTGCTACCCTCGTCCCTTCCGGTAGTGACGTAGCCGCATCGGAGGGTTTGGAAGGAGGCGTGTCGCAGAGCTCGCCACCTGAGTGGCTGAGAAGGTGTGTCGGCATAGGCGCACAACGATGGGGTAGGCAAATTTCACACTTAGAGTTGCTGTGAACGCGCCGAGGGTAGGTAAAAATTACAACCCGTAATTTTTAACCTACCCTCGGCACGTTCACAGCAACTCTAAGTGTAAAATTTGCCTACCCTCGGCACGTAATTTTTACCTACATATATGTATGCTCTCAGGAGGAGATAGTGGTCAGGTAGAGCGCCCCCCATATACCAAGGATGAGAGCAGTACTGCAGCCAGTCATAGCACAAGGGAAACTATTTCGTTGAAACTAGCTTTTGCTGGAAGGGGTTAATGTATAAATTACAAGTTTTACTGAATGTTTTCTAACAAAACTATATGTCAACCTGCTCGGCCCCTCCTGTGCTATACACTATTGCCTGCTTTCTTTTTTTATGTAAAATTGGCAAAGGGGGGTGATTTGAATTTTTATACATATTTTTAATTTTTTTTTTACATAAGGGCTCATGCACACGACCGTATGTATTTTGCAGTCCGGAACGGAACAGCTGTCCCTTCATAGAACAGTACTATCCTTGTCCGTAATTTTCTATATTTTTGCAGAACGGACATACGGAAACGGAATGCACACAAAGTAACTTCCGTTTTTTTTGCCAAACCATTGAAATGAATGGTTCCGCAAAAACGTAACGGACACGTTGGTGTGCATGAGCCACAACTTTTAACCCCCTTAAGAGGCCAGAACCTGGGATCCTTTGATCACTTGTCCCATAGACCATAACAAAGAACTAGTAGGTTTTATCGGATTCTGGCGCTCTGCCTGCTTTACAGGCAGTTAACTATGGCAGCCTGGGAACCTTTAGCAGGCATGGTAACTGATCCTCCACCTAAGTGCTCATGCACATGGCCGTATGTATTTTGCAGTCCGCAAAACACGGATCTGTTTAACCACCTCCCGACCGCTGAACGCACGGATGCGTCCAGGCGGCAGCAGGTTTGTTCCTCCTGGACGCATTCCGCGCGTCATCTCGCGAGAGGCGAGATTTGCTGTGAACGCGCGCACGTTCACAGCAGTGCACAGCTCGGCAGTGATTCTACAGCCTGCCAGCGATGATCAATCGCTGGCAGGCTGTAGATGCTAATTAAATCGCATCAAACCGGTATATTAGGCCCTATTCACACATCCGCAAGTGTTTTGCGGATCCACGGAGCCGCGGATCCGCAAAACACGGACACACCGGCAATGTGCATTCCGCATTTTTGCGGACCGCACATTGCCCGAACTCCATAGAAAATGCCTCTTCTTGTCCGCAATTGCGGACAAGAATAGGACATGCTCTATTTTTTTTGCAGAGCCGCGGACCGGAAGATCGGCGGTGCGCTCCGCAAAATCGGATGCGGAGAGCACAGTGTGTGCACTCCGCATCGTTCCCGGCCCCATTCACAGTCAATGGGTCCGCATGTATTCCGCAAAATTGCGGAATACATGCGGACTACATTGCGGATGTGTGAATAGGGCCTTAGACGCTGTTTTGTTAACAGCGTCTGATATACCTGCTACCTGGTCCTCTGGTGGTCCCATTTGCTGGGATCGACCACCAGAGGACCAGGTAACTATAAAATAGCACCAAGCACCACACTACACCCCCCCCCCTTGTCACTTATTAACCCCTTGCTAACCCCTGATTACCCCACATAGGCTCCCTGATCACCCCCCTGTCACTGATCACCCCCCTGTAAGGCTCCATTCACATGTCCATATGTGTTTTGCGGATCCGCGGATCCACGGATCCGCAAAACACGGACACCGGCGATGTGCTTTTTTTGCAAACATTTCGGTCATTTTTGATTAATAGCAAAAAAAGTTAAAATGTCAGCAGCAATGAAATACGACCAAATGAAAGCTCTATTAGTGAGAAGAAAAGGAGGTAAAATTTATTTGGGTGGTAAGTTGTATGACGGAGCAATAAACGGTGAAAGTAGCGTACTGCAGAATTGTAAAAAGTGGCCTGGTCATTAAGGGTGTTTAAGCTAGGGGGGCTGAAGTAGGGTTGGGCAATATACCGGTTATGACGATATACTGCGGTATTAGAAAACAGCGATATTGCGATATGGCTGTTTCCTAATAACCGCGGTATTCTGTGACGTCATGCGCTCTGTCCAGGCTCGGACTGGCCCACAGGGGTACAGGGGAATCCCCCGGTGGGCCCCTGAGCAAGGTGGGCCCCTTGTCTCCCACCTCCTGCACAAGTGGCACATAACACATTATATTTACTGCACCACATACATATATTTAATGTACAGCACCTCAACCAGCCTTTGTTCATATAAAAGAACTTGTTAAATTATTTATGATATTTGAATGTATCCGTACGGTGGGCCCCCAAAATAAATTTTACTGGTGGGCCCGAGGTACCCCAGTCCGACACTGGCTCTGTCTATTCCCCAGTCTGCAGCGCCATCCACCCGCACAAAGAGAGCCGCCCATACATTTAACCCCTTAAGGACACAGGGTTTTTTCATTTTTGCGTTTTCGTTTTGCGCTCTATGCCTTCCAAGAGCCATAACTTTTTTATTTTTCCGTTCACATGGCCATATGAGGGCTTATTTTTTGCGGGACAAGTTGTACTTTCAAACGCCACCATTTAATAATGCATATGGTATAGTGGGAAGCGGGAAAAATATTCCAAATGGGGTGAAATTGCAAAAAAAAAGCTATTTCACCACAGTTTTACGGGTTTCTAAATTACGACGTTTGATTTGCGATAAAACTGACCATTTAGTTTTATTCTACAGGTCAGTACGAATCCGGCGATACCCAATATGTATAGCTTTTCTTGCGTTTTGATAGTGAAAAAAAATTCTTTTTTTTTTTTTGTCGCCATGTTTTGACCGCTATAACGTATTTGTAAATAAGTGTATGGCGTTGTATGGGGGCTTATTTTTTGCGGGGCGATCTTAACTTTTAGTTGATACCATTATGGGGTGTGTAGGACTTTTTGATCGCTTTTTATTTAATTTTTTTGAGGAAATGAAGCGTCCAAAAGCGGCAAATCGGCCATTTGGGCGCTTTTTCCGTTTTCTGTTTACCGTATGGGAAATATATTTTTATATTTTTATACTATGGGCGTTTTCACACATTACGACACCCATGATGTGTATTTTTTTTATTATTTTATTTTAATTTTGGGGAAAGGGGGTGATTTAAATTTTTAGGTTTTTATTTATTTTTATTTTTATTTATTTATTTTTACACTTTTATATAGGTCCCATAGGGACCTATATAAATCAGTTACCTGATTGCTTCTATCATAAACTCCAATACACTTGTATTGGAGTTTATGAGCATTTTACTACTTTCCTATGAAGCCCTATTGCTAACAAGGGCTCCATAGGAAATAGTAAGTGATAGCCTTAAGCTGAATGAAAGGCTTAAGGCTATCCCTTACAGCGCTCCGATTCTCCCAATCACCACTAGGGGGAGCCGGAGCGCTGCCGAAAGTTTTACTTTTGGTTTTAGCGTGCGCAGATGCCGTGATCAGGATTGATCACGGCATCTGCGGGGTTAAATGATCGCGGTCGGCAGCGCTGCCGACCGCGATCATCAGCTGCGGGGGTCAGCTACAGGAATCAGCAGGACCACCGCAGCGATGGTGCCCGCAGCAAGCAGGAGCGGGCGCCATCTTCAGGGACTGGACACATGACGTACCCATACGTCATGTGTCCTTAAGGAGTTAACTAGCAGCGTGGCTCAAGAACATTACACTCCATTCCTGGCTCCGCCTCCTCCTACCGGCTTACTCACTGACAATCTCCGGGGGAGTCCGGGAGGGTTAAACTTTTCCTGCGGCTGCCTCGCTCCCATGTTCAAACTTAGTCTCCGCCCCTAGACAGAATCACCACATGAGGAAGGCAGCCGCGGGAAAAGTCCGGACGCCACCACCCTCCGTGACTCACTGAGCCCTGTGTTGTCCTGGCCTACGAGGGCTGGAGTGTTCAACAACTCCAAGGAGCAGGTGTGTGAGATGAGACTGAGACCCCTAAAATAACATCAACTGTAATAAATAAAGGTGGATAGTGAAATGTCTCCTGTGGCCCTGGGGCTGCCTGGCCTTCCCCTCCTGCCTGTAGCATCACCAGTAGTAGGCAAGGCAATAGGGAATAAACAATCATGAGTCCCCCTCCCCAAACATAAGCAAGAAAGCATTACTGTATGGTGGCCACAGCCACATTATTCTGAGGAGGAAGGAACTTAGAGGCACAGTATAATGTCTCCTTGTGGCCCCATAATGTCTCCTTGTGTGGCGGCTGCTACCCCCTTACAGTATAACGTCTCCTTGTGGCTGCCCCCATATTGTATAACGTCTCCTTGTGGCTGCCCCCATACAGTATAACGTCTCCTTGTGGCTGCCCCCATACAGTATAACGTCTCCTTGAGACTGCCCCCATACAGTATAACGTCTCCTTGCGGCTGCCCCCATACAGTATAACGTCTCCTTGTGGCCCCCATACAGTATAACGTCTCCTTGAGGCTGCCCCATACAGTATAACGTCTCCTTGTGGCCCCCATACAGTATAACATCTCCTTGCGGCTGCCCCCATACAGTATAACGTCTCCTTGTGGCTGTCCCCATACAGTATAACGTCTCCTTCTGGCTGCCCCCATACAGTATAACGTCTCCTTGCGGCTGCCCCCATACAGTATAATGTCTCCTTGCAGCTGCCCCATACAGTATAACGTCTCCTTGCGGCTGCCCCATACAGTATAACGTCTCCTTGTGGCTGCCCCCATACAGTATAACGTCTCCTTGCGGCTGCCCCCATACAGTATAACGTCTCCTTGTGGCTGCCCCCATACAGTATAACGTCTCCTTGTGGCTGCCCCCATACAGTATAACGTCTCCTTGTGGCTGCCCCTATACAGTATAACGTCTCCTTGAGACTGCCCCCATACAGTATAACGTCTCCTTGCGGCTGCCCCCATACAGTATAACGTCTCCTTGTGGCTGCCCCCATACAGTATAACGTCTCCTTGTGGCCCCCATACAGTATAACGTCTCCTTGAGGCTGCCCCATACAGTATAACGTCTCCTTGTGGCCCCCATACAGTATAACGTCTCCTTTGCGGCTGCCCCCATACAGTATAACGTCTCCTTGTGGCTGCCCCCATACAGTATAACGTCTCCTTGCGGCTGCCCCCATACAGTATAATGTCTCCTTGCGGCTGCCCCCATACAGTATAATGTCTCCTTGCGGCTGCCCCATACAGTATAACGTCTCCTTGCGGCTGCCCCATACAGTATAACGTCTCCTTGTGCCCCCCATACAGTATAACGTCTCCTTGTGGCTGCCCCCATACAGTATAACGTCTCCTTGTGCCCCCCATACAGTATAACGTCTCCTTGTGGCTGCCCCCATACAGTATAACGTCTCCTTGCGGCTGCCCCCATACAGTATAACGTCTCCTTGTGGCTGCCCCATACAGTATAACGTCTCCTTGTGGATGCCCCCATACAGTATAACGTCTCCTTGTGGCTGCCCCATACAGTATAACGTCTCCTTGTGGCTGCCCCCATACAGTATAACGTCTCCTTTTTGGCTGCCCACATACAGTATAACGTCACCTTGGGGCTGCCCCATACAGTATAACGTCACCTTGTAGCTGCCCCATACAGTATAACGTCTCCTTGTGGCTGCCCCCATACAGTATAACGTCTCCTTGTGGCTGCCCCCATACAGTATAACGTCTCCTTGCGGCTGCCCCCATACAGTATAACGTCTCCTTGTGGCTGACCCATACAGTATAATGTCACCTTGGGGCTGCCCCATACAGTATAACGTCTCCTTGTGGATGCCCCCATACAGTATAACGTCTCCTTGCGGCTGCCCCCATACAGTATAACGTCTCCTTTTTGGCTGCCCCCATACAGTATAACGTCACCTTGGGGCTTCCCCATACAGTATAACGCCTCCTTGTGGCTGCCCCCATATAGTATAACACCTCCTTGTGGCTGCCCCCATACAGTATAACGTCTCCTTGTGGCCCCCATACAGTATAATGTCTCCAAGTGTTTTTTTCTTCTAAATGGGCATTTATCGTGATATATATCGTTATCGCGATAAATTTCCTAATATCGTTATCGTGGCAATATTTTTGTTATCGCCCAACCCTAAAGTGGTTAAAATAAGGATGGCGGGACGAACACGGAAAAAAAAGTTTGTGTGCATGAGCCCTAACTCCATGGATGCAGGAATCTCTACTGACTGCAGCATCTGAGGGGTTAAGTGAACGAGTTTGGCATCATTGCCGATACCGGTCATTATGGCCAGGTGCCTGCTGTATTAAACAGGTACGTCATTGTGGCTGAAGGGGTTAAAATTACCTCTCTACTAGCGTTGAGCGAGCTTCTGTTTTCAAGTTCGGCGTACAAGGTTCAGGTTATCTAAGAATTCTGTTATGGATTCCGTTACCACGGACCATAAGTTATGGTCAGTGGTAGCGGAATTCATAGATAACCTGAACCTTGTACGCCAAACTTGAAAACACAAGTTCGCTCATCCCTACTTGGCGCCATTACAACTGCTTTCAAGTGTGCTCTAGTGCAGAAAATCCTGAGAGTAGGGATTTATGCATGCCACATTTAGAGGAATGGGACCCTTGCAATTTTGCAAATATTTCTGCAACCAATCTGCAGCTTGTATATTCAGCCTAATGTAAACCTTTCCTCACATAAGTACATTGTGGGGTACACGCTCAAAGACCACCTGTCCTACCACTATCCTCACAGGCAGCACACGCTGCACGGTCTTCTTTATATAGGTTATCCAGCGGCCCCGCCCCCTTTGCGTACTTCCGCCGCTGCGATTTCTGGGAATTGTAGTTTTACTTCTGCTTTGCTTACAAGTAATTGGGGCGGACGAGTGTGGAAAGGCTCACATGACAGGTCGAGTGTGCTCCCGGGCAGCCACTAAGCACAGGGTGCCAGCTGTCTGCAGCCATGCCTGTGTAGTGCTGTGCCGACGCTATGGGGAGCTTTGACTATTTATTTAAGGTGCTTGTGGTGGGGGATTCCGCTGTGGGGAAGACCTCCCTGTTAAATAGGTACGTCCATGACGTGTTTGGCAAGGATTACAAAATGACCATGGGAGGTGAGTGGCATTCCTGCGCCCTGGGCACAGCTCTCTCTGTATAGTGCCCTTTCTTCCAACCCTTCTCATTTAGGACAGGCTGGTTCTCACTCTTGTTTCATTTCCTCTACCCCATCTTCCTTCCATTCACATGAACGTAAGGGCTCTGCGCCTGTGCCGCAGACCGCAATGCATGGGCACCAGCCGTGTGCACTCTGGTGCGTATATAGACCCATTGACTTGAATCGGTCCGTGATCCGCACGATACGGCAAAAGATAGGACGTGTCTTATCTTTTGCGGTGCAGAGCCATGGGAGCGCTTGGTAGTTTTTACGTGGGCTTCCTATCCATGCCTTCGCTCTGCAAACGATAGGACACGTTCTATCTTTTGCGGGTCGTGGACCGTTTCAAGTCAGTGGGTCCGCAGCACGGATTGCACACGGCCATTGCTCGTATATTGCTGACCCGCTATTTGCAGTTTGTAAGGCTAGATGCAGACGTCCGTTAAACCCGGCAGGGCTAAGAAGAGAGAGCAACATGTGATTTTTGGAGAGCGGATGTTGCTGGAATGGTTTTCTGGCATGATGTCGCATTTGAAGAAACCCTGAGGTACCCCATAGAGTGGAAATCTCCAAAAAGTGACACTATTTTGGAAGTAATTTTTGAGGGGGGGGGTGTAGTAATCGATTTAACCCAAAAGGTAAAATTTAAAAATAAGTTTCTATACCTACAGCTCCAGCATTTATCTTCTTCTATGTGCTTGACCCACTCACTGTCCCGAACCTTGTCGGCCTTCAAACAGTTCTGCCTGGTTCCGTCAGCGGTACTTTGAGACATATTCATATATAAATTACTTCTGTATCAATGTTCCTCATTCCTTCCGAATGCTCACTTGTAAATGGATGATGTAGATTGCCAAATTTCCTTTATTTTCGTTGCGTTAAAATACAGAAACAGCTTAGCTTGATGTTTGGTACACTCACTCCCAGGGTCATTCCTTCCCCCTTTCTGTCAGGCTTGGGAATGTGAGCTGGGTACACACCTCACCCCTTCTCAGTGGTACAGAAGCTTTCTTCTGTCTCCCAAAGCATTGATCTCCACCAAAGCTCAAGAAACTCTCGATGGTATAGGGTGCCTTCACTCCTACACAAATGGTTTCCCATGGTCTCGAACCGCTGTTGGAGATGTAACACAGAGAAAGGTACAATGCTACATATCTGGTACATACCTCTACATCCCTGCCTATAAGAAGTCAATTCTCAAGTATCTGATTTAGGCGGCAAAAGCAGTCATTCCACGACACTGGAAATCCCCCCACCTCACTGGAAGAATGGTTTGAGGAGGTCGCCCTATATCAGAGGAAGGAAGACGTAATCATTCTAATCCCTTCAGATTATTAGCGATTTCTGAGATCCTGGAGTCCGTGGGACTCTCTCTGCTCATCTGAGACATTCTGGAATCTACGGACGTGAGTCAATCGCACTCAATCTACTCCCTCTTTCTCTTTCCTCCCTCCTCTTACCCCTCCTCCCGCACCCTTTTTTTCTCCTGCTCTCTTTTTGTTTTTTTCTTTCCTTGTTACTCAAACTGTTATTATGTTCCATGTATGGCTAACTGCCCTCATTTGGGCCCCCTGCATGGTTTTGCATTTGTGGACGCAGAATGATGACTATGTTCACCTTTATTATATATCTCTGCCGAAATTGTATTATTTGTTTAAAAAACTGTAACAAAAACCCAATAAAACATCTGCATAAGAAAAAAATTAATTTCTTCGAATAAAATGTTTTAGCACCAAATTTTTTCATCAGGGGTAATAAGAGAAAAAGTACAATTTGTTAGGCATGTTTTCCCGAATACGGAAATGCGCAACATGTGGTTGTAAACTGCTGTCTGGCCATACGGCAGGGCTCAGAAGGGAAGGAGCCCTATTTGGCTTTTGGAGGGTAGATTTTGCTGGAAAGGTTTTTGGGTGCCATGTTGCATTTGGAGAGACCCTGAGGTACTTCTACAGTGGAAACCCCCAAATTGTGACTCCATTTTGGAAACTACACCAATCAAGAAATTTATTGAGGGGTGTAGTGAGTGCATGGACCCCAAAGTTGTTTCTTAGAATTTAGAAACACTTGGCCTTGAAAATCAAATATTGTCATTTTTTAAATAAAATGTTTTAGCCCCAAATTTTCACAAGAAGTCAAAGGAGAAAAAGCACCCAACATATCTTTGAGCATTTTCTCCTGAATACAGCAATGTCCAATATGTGGTTATAAACTGCTGTATGGGCATCCTGTAGGGCTCAGAAGGAAAGGAACACCATTTGGCTTTTGGAGGGCAAAACCAGGAAACAGCATAAGAGGGTTTACTTTTCACACTGGCAAACAATGGACACACTATATTGGGAACTGAAATACCATCTGAGTAAAAATTGCAATATTAACTTTGCACCATCTGCTGTACATTAATTTTTTCAAAACACCTAGGGGGTCCACCACTTAATAAATAACTTGAGGGGTGTAGTTTTCAAAATGGGGTCACTTCTCTGGGGTTCCAGCGAAAATATTAGGTTGTGGGTCCTATTAATTATCTAGGCAGGAAAGCGATGCAACTGCCTTTATCCTTTCGTCAACAGTTATACAGCAAATGCAGGCAGATGGCCTGGAGAAGCTGCACCCCTGGACAGTTGAGCGGACACCCTCCGAGACCCAGTGCACAATATCCCAAGATGGGACCTGTAGTTCGATTGCCAAATATCAGGCTCTACCCACTGTCTCCATTTTAGGTTGGCCCACAGCCTTAGTATCACTTGCTGGTATATTTTGCAGTCGCAGCCAATGTTTATCCAGACCACAGACACCACGACCAGCGTGCATGGATCCAACCAGCAACAACCATCTCATCCCCTAGTTAGTGTCCTAAGTACCCCAATCCTGCCCCCAGGTTTTAGCTCGTCCCCCTGGGAACACCTTCCCCGATGCTAAATGAGCATTGTTGAATGTATTTCCCTGAGGCCCAAAACCGCCACCTGAGACTACATGTGAAATGGCACTACTGGGTCTACCCGTCACCATCCACATAATGAGAGTAGTGGCTGGGAGAACAATGGCTTAATTGAGGAACCCTTAACGTAACCAGCGCTTTGTACTGGAAAAAGTTTGCATCTCTGTGGATTGAACTCTAAATCCATAGGTCCAGTAATCTTTAATCCACAACCAGCTCTTCACACTGTTCCATTTATTATTTCACCTCGGACCCTCTACAGTTGTCTTCATAAGCTATCTAAATCATTACATAGAGCCTCAAATTCACCTGGTGCTTTATTACTCACTCCTGAGGCCTGTTGCATGTCCAAGCAAGAGATTAGGGTTCATTTACATTTAGGGTGTTTATAAAACCAGGAAGCATAGATTAATAACAAGAGGGCTGACTTTTCACACTGGCATATACTGGGCACAACGTATTGGGCACTGAAATGGCATATCTAACTAAAAACTGTAATTTAAACTTTTCACCATCTGCTGTGCAGTACTTTTTGCAAAACACCTATAGGGTGTCAAAATGCTCACTACACTCCTTGGTAAATTCTGTGAGGGGTATGGTTAATAGTTAGGTCATTTCTTGGGGGTTTCTTTTTTATTTAACCTCAGAGCCTTTGCAGTTGTCAGGCAGTTGTCGGGCAGGGCCTCTCTGTTGCCTTACTGTCCCGGCCGGCCGGGCCCGGAATGATCTGTGATGTCAGACTGTCACTCCCACAGTCACACTTAAGGGCACTGCCGCTGCTGTTACTAATACAACTTACCTGCAGACTGCGCAGGGAGACGGGGAGGCGTGCTGCCGGCAGCCTATCAGAGATGCCGCCGGACCAGCGCGATGATGTCATCGCGCCACCTGACTGAGCCGCTGCGCTGCCAGAATGACATCAGCAGCGCTGGAGGCGGGACAGGAGTGAAGGTGCTCGATTCACTCAGGACAGGTCCAGGAGGTAAGTATAAGGCTACATGCACACGACAGTTGTTTTTCTCGGCTTCCGTTTCAGTTTTTTTTGCGGATAGGATAGGAAACCCATTCATTTCAATGGGTCAGAAAAAAAATGCTGACAGTTCATCCGTTTGTGTTCCGCATCCGTTGTCCGTGTTTCCCTTCAGCAAAAAAAGTAGTTGCATGTCCTACTTTTTTCTCATTTGCGGATGAGGATAGGCATTTATTACAAGGGATCTGTGAAAACAAAGGAATCCTCCAAAAAAAACTGATGGACCATCAGTTTTTTTTGCGGATCCCGATTTGTCGTGTGCATGTAGCCTAAGTCTGACTTTTTTTTTTTTTTTTGTCATTTCTGTCACTGATAGAGTGCCCTATCTGGCTACTGGCACATTATGGGTGGGGTGGGGGGGCGGGGGGGTCTTGGGTACTGGAACATTATAGGGGGCCCTATCTAGCTATTGGCACATTATATGGGGTGGGGGCTATGGCTACTGGCACATTATAGGGGGGCCTATTGGCTACTGACACATTATAGGGGGCCTATGGCTACTGGCACATTATAGGGGGCCTATTGGCTACTGGCACATTATAGGGGGGCTTATGGCTACTGGCATATTATATGGGGGCTATGGCTACTGGCACATTATAGGGGGGCCTATTGGATACTGGCACATTATAGGGGGCCTATGGGTAGCAGTGTCCGGCACTTATAGGGGGCTATGGCTACTGGCACATGTTGATGGGGGGCTCAGGCTACTGGCACATGATAGGGGGCCCTATGGCTACTGGCACATGATAGGGTGGGCCCTATGGCTACTGGCACATGATAGGGAGGCTATGGCTACTGGCACATGATAGGGGGCTCAGGCTACTGGCACATGATGGGGGGCTCTGGCTACTGGCACATGATAGGGGGGGGGGCTGTGGCTTCTGGCACATGATATGGGCAGGCCTATAGCTACTGGCACATGATAGGGGCGGGCCTATAGCTACTGGCACATGATGGGGGGGGGGCTCTGGCCACTGGCACATAAAAGGGGGGCTCTGGCTACTGGCACATTATTGGGGGACATCTATGGGGGCACTTATTACTGGCACATTGTGGGCACTTCTTACTGGCAAATTATTGGGGGGCACTTTAGGGGCATCTACTGAGGCCACAAAGAACGGTTATTTTATCTGGGGGCTCTGTATAGGGGCATTTTATACTGGGACACATTATGGTGGGTACTATGGGGAAGGTGAGAGAGGAGTGTCATCTACGGTGGCACTGAGAAGGGGTATTTTATACTTACAAATTATGGGGGACACTGAGGGCATCTATTGGGGCACTATATATGGGGCATTTTATACTAATTCATTATGGGGGGCACTAGGAGGGAGGGGGGATAGGAGCACTATGGGGGCATTTACTGGGGGCACTATATAGGGGTATTTTATACTGGCACATTATGGGGGCACTATGGGGATGTTAGCTCAACTGCGGGCATTACAAGGGGGTATTTTTTGTCACATTATAAGGAGAATTATTTCTACTGGGGGGGCATTATGGTGGGATTTATTACTCCATGGTATAACCCCCTAGTATCAGCACCAGCCTCTCTCTGCTCTGCTATCCCTCTGCCCCTTCTCCAAATCCTTATTATGAAATCTTTCTCATTAGGATAAAACACATCAGCTCCGCCGAGCCCCCGGCCAAAGTGTGGAAGACGAAGTGGTTTCCGAGGGTCAAGCCAAGTAATTGTAAGTTTTCATATGAAATATGTTTATGTCATACACATATAGCATACACCGTGCCCAACAATATACAGTTTCTTCTGCAAAAGTCATCAAGTGTCATGGGGGGTCCTTATTGTTTTTCGGCCCAGGGCCCCATTTCACCTAGAACCGACCCTGGTGACAGTCACTTCTTTATACTATGCAATCGCCGAATCAGATCGCATAGTGAAAGTAAGTGTCCCTTACTGAATGGCAGTTAGGAAATGTGGTAACCCTACCCGTCGGCGCAAACACTAGTGTCACCCAGCTCCTCTCGGCCGCTCTGCTACTTCAGCGGCCGACGAGAACATGCTGCCTTCCCGAATGCCCGTGTCACTGATCGGGCTCCTCTGCGGCCACGGCAGCTCCTTCCGCCCACTTCTGCTACTATTGGCTGGAGGGGAGACTGCCCACCTACCATTGGCAGGCTGTAAAGTGATGCGGGGACCTGAAGGGAGGAGACACCACAGGAAGCTGCAGGAGCATTTATCTCGGCTGCTAGAGGCTGCTGAAGCAATCATCTGACCCCCAGTCCCCAACTACCAGGAGAGAAAGAGAAGAGGGAACAACACCTGAATGAAGAAAGAAAAGGAGTAACTATCAATGAACAGGAGGTGATGTAGATTACTTTCTTTTTATTCATAATTGGGGACACAGTAAACATGCTAGGTCCTCAATTATATACAAACACTCAGTGATCACTGATCAGTGCGTGTTTGTGCCTCACTCTGCTTCCTGACACACTGTCACAGGAGGCTGAGCAGGCGGTGCGGAGAGGAGAGCTCAACCTGCAAGCTGTCTCTGCCCACACACCGCTCTGCCAATCTGTGACAGAAGGCTGAGCATTGTGGAGAGGAGAGACGTCGGCCACTCACTGCGCTCTCCTCCCGCAGCGCTCCACCGGCTGACACAGTTTCTCTCCTCCCTGCTGGGACACAGAGCAGCAGAGGGGAGAAGAGAATACACGGATGCAACACTGTATCAGCCGGAAAATGACACTTTCAGCTAATATGTTTCAGCAGCCAATATATCGGAGCATCCCTAGTTTATTTTGTTTTCCTGTGTTTTAATTTAGATGGCTGACGAAAGTGGCAAGGGGGGGTCAGGAGGAGGCAGGGGAAAGCAGGAGGGGGGCTCAGTGGGCCTCTGGGTGTTACTTGCCCCCTGGGCCAAAAGTTGCCAGTCAGCCCCTGGTTGTCGGCTAGTGCTGCATACATCACCAAATGAAGCCATAAATGCACATGTTGCTTTTTCTCTTCTCAACCCTGACAGACTCAAACAGCCATTTATGACCACACAGAGGGTATTGCCATACTTTGAAAAGAATTATGTAACTTAGGCCCCTTTCACACGCATTGCACCAGCACTGAATCCTGACCCATTCATTTAAATGGGGCTGGGTACATAAGCAATGTTTTTCACGCACCACTTGAGCGTTGCGTGAAAATCGCAGCAACTTCTATATTCTGCGATTTTCAGGCAACGCAGGCCCCATAGAAATGAATGGGGCTGTGTGAAAATCGACTTCTCAAGCAAGTGCGGATGCGGTGCGATTTTCACGCATGGTTGCTAGGAGATGAGGATACTAAATAGTGATGAGCAACCCCGGTAAATTCACTGTATTATTTTCCCTTCTAACATGGTTATAAGGAAAAATAATAGCATTCTTACTACAGATTGGTAACTAAAATGTCCATTGAGGGGTTAAAAAACAAAACTCACCTCATCCACTTGATTGCACAGCCAGTATCGTCTTCTTTCTTCTTCCAGCAGGACCTGTAAAAGGATCTGCGCTGACGTCACCACTTGGTGAGCGCGGTGACGTCAGCGCAGGACCTGCTGAATAAAGACAGAAGATCCTTCTATCTTCATTCAGCAGGACCTGCGCTGACATCATCAAAACTGAACAACGGAACGCAATCGCAGACAAAACTGACTAAAATTGCGTCCCGTGCGGGTTTCCCGTAATGCACCCTGAACTCATCCGGCCCTCTCCCGAGACGCCCGTGTGAAAGAAGCCTTAGGGTGCTTTTTCTCCTATTACCCAGGGCTTTTTTTCTGGCAGAAGGCACCGGAACGGCGTTCTGCCACCTATTTTCAGTCAGTGTCCGTAATTATACCAAAAGAAAAAGATCGCGGCACTCCTCCGTCTGTAGAAGATGATCTTTATTCCACCTTAAAGTGCGACGTTTCGACTTTAATCAAGTCTTTTTCAAGCATATACAATTGAATAAGTGACAGATATATATACCCCATCCCCAGACATCATTGGTTGGTGGAAGGTGTGACTCTTCCTGACTCATCATCGAATAAAAAAATCTAACATTGTGCAAATAATACACATGTGTGAAACCCAACAGAGTCAGGATTAAGTCCAACCAAGTTGCAATTATTACAATTAGCAAAATTCGCAACACTGCGATATTTGCATCAAGCATCTTCAATATTGTTGTCTACTCCTTCCGGGTCAAAAGTTCATTTTCCTCCATTGTGGGTCACATGTCTATGCGCGTCAGAGATGACGTCAAGCCAGTCCGATCATGTGACCGTCACATGACTACACAAGGTAAACATAGGTTTCGGATTCCTCCACAGCTATTAAAGCGATTCAAATTCTTGCAATTAAAACTTTCTCCTGATCTCTGAACCTTGCCATATTCAAGTTCTTCCACGGTCCGGTATAGCGGTGGGTGAATGCCGTTTCCCCAAAAAAACGCAGTGATCTTACGTACGGATAATCGACAACTGATGTCAGTTCATAAAGCACTATTTGTGAATGGAGATAAAGAGGCCATGGATCAGTCAGGACATGCTGTCAAGTTGATAGTAAAAAAGCTTATATGGATATATATATATATATATATATATATATATATATATATATCTCACCCTGCAGGGTGGGAAAACCAAGCCATACATATTCACATGCACAACTTAGGGGTCGAGCTTGGTGTTATATAACCCTTGCTCGATCACCATATAACAAGTGCTCACAACTCGGATATTCAATCGGCATGTCTGCAGCTGTAAATCTGTCGCTATGGCAATAATCACATCACCATTGGCAACCAGAAAACGCTTGCAGGCGCCTGTATTTTTCCGATTCCATTCGTTAGCCATTCATATTATTTGGTTACCCCCCATCAGTATTACAAGGCACATTGACAAGTCAGTCTCAATGATCCAAGGTCAGAATCTCCCATTTATAATATCAGTATAAGATCCATCAGTATAAGAGGAAATTGCACCCATCCATCCCGCCTTCCCGGACAAAGGAGGAACCTGAAAGGAAAAGAAACAATCAAGGGATTAAAAACAAAATGAGTATATACATATAGCAAACATCAAGGGTGGCAAATCAGAAAAGGGTCCCAATTTTGAAATCGCGATTCAACCCTTTTAGGTTCCAATGTGTCTAATTCATAAATCCATATGAGCTCAAGTTTATTTCAAAAGCTTCTCGTGAACCCCCTCTCTCTGTAGTGGAGGTACACCATCTATTATCCTGAACCGAAGTTGGGCTACATTATGTCGCTGTTTAAAGAAATGTGTGGGGACCGGGAGTTCACCATCGCATGTGGTGGGATTAATAGCCTGTTTTTCAAAGAGCTTCCGAATAGTATAGCGATGCTGATTGAGTCTCAGCCTACAAGCTTGTGTCGTCTCCCCTACATATAGCAGGCCACACGGGCACTGCAATATGTAGATGACAAAATCAGACGCACAAGTATAAGTATTCCTGATCACATATTGCTGGCCTGTGCGTGGATGTCCAAAGGAGTCACCTTTCAGCATGCTGGTACAATTACAGCAATTATAGCATGGAAAGCAACCCTTTTTGGACTTTCTGTCAATCCTGTCTGTAGGTATGATTGAACGTGAAAGTCTGTCACCCAGATTTTTGGACCTTCTGTAAGACATTAGTGGAGGTGCCTGAAACTCCTCTATATCTGGGAACGATCTAGCCAATATGTTCAAATTACGTTTGAGAGCCGCTGCTATTTTAGGACTGACTCTATTAAAGGTGGAAACGAAGGGAATCCGTGGTGGACAAGTTGGTCTCACGGTCTTATTAAGGAGCTCTTCCCGTGGGATTTCATTCGCCCTCCGTTGATGATGCTCAACTACCTTTCTAGGATACTGCCTTTCCTTGAACTTGTTGGCCATATCAGTGAGACGTTCCTCTGTCTTGATGTCATCTGAAACCACCCGTCTAACCCTAAGAAATTGACTGTAGGGCAGGGACCTGATCATACCTCTGGGGTGGGCACTATCATATTTCAACAAATTGTTACGGTCCGTCGGTTTAACAAAAAGATCTGTCTGTAGACCTTGATCCGAAATATATACCAGCGTGTCCAAGAATTGTAAGGATTCGAGAGATTCCACCCTGGTAGATTTCAATTGAGGGTGAATATCATTAATAGAATCATGAAATTGTTGAAGTTCCAATTCCGTTCCTGTCCATATAAGGAAGGTATCATCGATATACCGCATCCACCCCTTAATCTTTGAAAAGTGGGGGGATGGGTATATACACAATTCCTCAATGTGGGTCATATAGATATTTGCATAAGTCGGGGCCACATTGAACCCCATTGCGGTACCCCGACACTGCAAATAAAATTGACCCCCAAACTGGAAATAATTATTTTGAAGAAGAATTTCTAGCAAGGTCAACAGGAAATCACGGACCTCAACAATATGATCAGAATTCTCAAGGGCCCATTTGACCGCTGCTATGCCCAAGTCATGTTCAATACATGTGTATAGACTAGTGACGTCAAACGACACCAGTCTATCACCTGGATTGTAAGTTAGCTGCTTTAGCCTATTTGAAAAGTCAGTAGTATCACGGACATAAGAGGCAGCACTCGTAGCATGGACCCTCAGAACTTTGTCCAAAAATATTGCTGCATGTGAAAAGACAGAATCAATGCCCGATACTATTGGGCGACCCGGGGGATTTCTCAGGTCCTTGTGTATTTTCGGAAGGATATAAAGGGTGGGTGTCACCGGATGCTGTGGTATAAGATACTTATGCAACTGTTCATCTATTAAATCATTAGCAAATGCATTATCTACTAGAATTCTTAATTTTTTCATGATCAATAGCATCGGATCCACATCCACCCTCCTGTACACTTCAGTGTCACCAAGTTGTTTCTCAATCTCTGCAATATATTGTGTGGTATCCATCACCACGATGGCACCTCCTTTATCAGCTGCTTTGATCGTTAGCTCCTTACGAGAAGCCAACGATCTAAGAGCAGATTGTTCATCCCTCGACAAATTAGTACAGGTTGTATAACCAACAGAACTTTTCAAACCGGCGATCTCGGATCTGACTAAGGAGATATATGTATCAACCACCCTATTGTTAACGGGTGGTTGATATTCACTCTTGATATAGAGGCCCACACCTTTAAGTGTGAGACCTCGCCTATCAAGAGCAGATCCCATGTTCAGATCTCTAGTATGGTCAACCCTCAAATCATGTAAGAACACTTTCAACTTAATCCGTCTAAAGAATTTTAACAAGTCCACCTCATTTAGGAACCAATCTGGGTCTACTTCGGGACAAAATGAAAAACCTTTTTGTAACAGTCTCTCTTCCCCCTCTGATAAGGTAACCGAAGAGATATTTACCACAAGGGAGTCTTTTACATCTTCATGGTATGGTGGACTTGTTTGGCTTGTGGTGTCACCGTCCCTTTGGCTCCTACTGGTGGTTTCATCGACCTGGTTAGCCGTGTATGGTGCTCTGTTTTCTTTCTTGTGGCGGTATCTGATGCCTCCCCTCCTTGTCCTTCTCCCGCTCCTAAAAAGGTTTCTCAGATGGTCTGGGGTCATCAGAAATATCTCCAGAGGATTCAGTGTCCGTCAAATTAGACCGCCGTCCCCTTGTTCTCTGTGTTTTACGTCTTTTGAAACTTTTATTATCCCTTGGTGGAGCTTTGAGGTAATCGTCCTGATCACGTTGCCATTTTTGTCGTTTAGTGGCTTCTATCTGCTGGCGATACTTATTCAACTCTTGTGATATCTGGTCATTAAGGCCGGAGAATTCATGTTCTTCTACTAATTCCCGTATTTGTCGCTCATAATCACCAATCTTGATTTTAATATCCTTTGTATCTTTTTGTAAAAACTCCATATTAAGTAGCATCATGTCCCGTGAAAAATGGTTAGCCAATAAGGTGAATTTTTCAAAGAAGTCCTTATTATCCGGAAATAATATTGGTCTTAAATGTGTTCTAAGGCCCCTTGGGATACGTTCAGTCCTGTAATACTCCCGTAGAGTCGACAAATGTAGCTCAGTGTTAATAAGATGTTTTCTTTCATTAGTCCACTTACGTTTCAGAAGATCCACAGTTGGTTTGCTGAGAAAGGACCCCTCATCCTCATTGCCACTCAAGATGTGCTGAATCTGTTCACTTGAATACAAAATACTTGCAGGTGGATCCATTAAATAAGAAGCCACTGGATCCCTGATAGCTCAAAAAAAGTAAAATCAGATGGATCCCAATGTGCACGTCACTTGGTCATAAATCACTGAAGAAGAAAAACATGGGGTGACAGCACCATAGTAGGTCAATAACCAAAGTCCATTTAGTGGCGGTGCCCTCGATGTTAGGACCTGACCATTGGTCCCCGATACGATACCAAAAGAAAAAGATCGCGGCACTCCTCCATCTAAAGAAGATGATCTTTATTCCACCTTAAAGTGCGACGTTTCGACTTTAATCAAGTCTTTTTCAAGCATATACAATTGAATAAGTGACAGATATATATACCCCATCCCCAGACATCATTGGTTGGTGAAAGGGTCACACCCTCCCTCTTCCTGTGACATCATCGAATAAAAAAATCTAACATTGTGCAAATAAAACACATGTGTGAAACCCAACAGAGTCAGGGTTAAGTCCAACAAAATTGCAATTATTTCAACTAGCAAATTCGCAACACTGCGATATTTGCATCAGGCATCTTCAATAGCGTTGTCTCGCTCCTTCCGGGTCAAAAGTTCTGCTTTCCTCCATTGAGGGTCACATGTCTACGCCAGAGATGACGTCAAGCCAGTCCGATCATGTGACCGCCACATGACTACACAAAGTAAACATGAATTCGGATTCCCTCCGCAGCTATTAAAGCAATTCAAATTCTTGCAACTAAAACTTTCTTGATCTCTGAACCTTGCCATATTCAAGTTCAATCCACGGTCCGTATTGCGGGGTGAATGCCGTTTCCAAAAAACACACACAGTGATCTTACATACGGATAGTCGGCAACTGATGTCAGTTCATAAAGCACTATTTATGAATGGAGATAAAGAAGCCATGGATCAGTCAGGACATGGTGTCAAGTTGATAGTAAAAAAACTTATATGGATATATATATCTCTTGCCCTGCGGGGTGGAAAAACCAAGCCATACATATTCACATGCACAACCTAGGGGTCGAGCTTGGTGTTATATAACCCTTTCTCGGTCACCATATAACAAGTACTCACAACTCGGATAATTAATCGGCATGTCTGCAGCTGCAAATCTGCCGCTATGGCAATAATCACATCACCATTAGCAACCAGAAAACGCTTGCAGGTGCCTGTATTTTTCCGATTCCATACGTTAGCCATTCATATTATTTGGTTACCCCCCATCAGTATTACAGGGCACATTGACAAGTCAGTCTCAATGATCCAAGGTCAGAATCTCCCATTTATAATATAAAAAAAAAAATTACCGCCATCAGTGGATAATGAACAGTAACAACGATCCATCAGTATAAGAGGAAATTGCACCCATCCATCCCGCCTTCCCGGACAAAGGAGGAACCTGAAAAGAAAAGAAACAATCAAGGGATTGATTTTTAATTGAAGTTTTAATTGCAAGAATTTGAATTGCTTTAATAGCTGCGGAGGAATCCGGAATTCTATGTTTACTTTGTGTAGTCATGTGACGGTCACATGATCGGACTGGCTTGACGTCATCTCTGACGCGCGTAGACATGTGACCCTCAATGGAGGAAAACGAACTTTTGACCCGGAAGGAGCAGACAACGCTATTGAAGATGCCTGATGCAAATATCGCAGTGTTGCGAATTTTGCTAATTGAAATAATTGCAATTTTGTTGGACTTAACCCTGACTCTGTTGGGTTTCACACATGTGTTTTATTTGCACAATGTTAGATTTTTTTATTCGATGATGTCACAGGAAGAGGGAGGGTGTGACCCTTTCACCAACCAATGATGTCTGGGGATGGGGTATATATATCTGTCACTCAATTGTATATGCTTGAAAAAGACTTGATTAAAGTCGAAACGTCGCACTTTAAGGTGGAATAAAGATCATCTTCTTTAGACGGAGGAGTGCCGCGATCTTTTTCTTTTGGTATCGTATCGGGGACCAATGGTCAGGTCCTAACATCGAGGGCACCGCCACTAAATGGACTTTGGTTATTGATAGTGTTGAGCGAACAGTTCGAGAATAGTTCGGGTTCGTACCGAATTTTGGGGTGTCCGGGACCCGGACCCGAACCCGGACATTTTCAAAAAAGTTTGGGTTCGGTGTTCGTCGATTACTTCCCGCTTTCTGAAGGGCTGCACAGCAGCCAATCAGCTAGCGTTTTACTTCTTGCCCTAAGAGCCCATCACAGCCATGCCTACTAATGGCATGGCTGTGATTGGCCAAGTGCAGCATGTGACCCAGCCTCTATTTAAGCTGGAGTCACGTAGCGCCGCACGTCACACTGCTCTGATTAGTGTAGGGAGAGGGCGCAGCTTCTGTCAGGGCGAGATTAGGCAGGTTAAAGTCAGCAACAGCACCTAATGAACGGATCAATTTACAGCTGAGAATCATTGAACTTCTGCTAGTTACTTGCTCGCTGGTTTTTAGGCTGCACAGAGCGTTTTTCTGTCACTTATTTTCTGGGTTGATCGGCGGCCATTTTGTGACTTGTGGTGCGCCAGAAGAAGCTGCCACCAAGTCCATCAATCCATCAATACTAGTTTTTTTTTGCTATATCCTACATCAGGGGCTTGGCTGTGCTAATTGTCACCCCTAGAAACTCAGGAAAGAAATTTCTATATTTTATTAAGGGGTTAAATACAATTGCCCAAATACCAATCCCCTAAATCTGGTGTTCCAGCTTTGGTTAGACAAGTATAATACTGTCTGCTGTCTGGCAAAGGATAGATTATTTTCTGGGGTTAAATTCAATTGCCAAAATAGCAATACCATAAATCAGTGGTTTCAGCTGTGGCTGGCAAAATAGAATAGTGTCCGAGGTAACGCACACACGTACAGACGCACGTACACGATTCTTGAATAGTTGTATTATCGCGATAATAAAACTAACAGTGTAAAGTTGACTGTATTGCTCTAAGTTATATTCGCGTACGAATGTAACTTCTATTACAGCACACCAATACTAAAACTGACTAAGAGACAGCTTTAAGTTCTATTCGAACGCGATTGCAACTTTGGAACTTAAAGTGGTGTACGATTTTAAAAGTTGAGTACTAAAAAGTTGGAATCGCAATGCGATTCTTATGTATTTAGCTTAATCGCATTGCGATTACAACTTTGAGCTACCGATCACCATGGGAACGCCTCCTCCAGTAGAATGTACTGTCGGATGTGAGAATTAAGTTGAAATCGCAATGCGATTATTATATATCTGCTTAATCGCATTGCCGTTTCAACTTAGCATTGCTAAATAATTCCATCCATATTCGTTAACTTACTGACTCAGTAAGTTAACGATATGAATGAATTATTTAGCAATGCTAAGTTGAAATCGCAATGCGATTAAGCAAATATATAAGAATCGCATTGCGATTTCAACTTAATTCTCAGATCCGACAGTACATTCTACTGGAGGAGGCGTTCCCATGGTGATCGTTAGCTCAAAGTTGTAATCGCAATGCGTTTATTGCGGTATATTATCCCTCTGGGTGTCTTTTACAGCCTTTTTAGTACCCAAAAGTTTGGGTCCCCATTGACTTCTATGGGGTTCGGGTTCGGGATGAAGTTCGGGTTGAGTTCGGATCACGAACCCGGACATTTTCCGGAAGTTCGGCCGAACCTCTCGAACCCGAACATCCAGGTGTTCGCTCATCTCTAGTTATTGACCTACAATGGTGCTGTCACCCCATGTTTTTCTTGTCCGTAATTATACTCACTCAGTAAGTAGAACAGTATAGCCGGCGGCGCGCCCGTAAAAACCTCCGTAGCTCTGTGTAGTCCTAGCCCGGCTCCTCCTCCTGCCCTGAGAGTTTGTGTAAGCGGTAGGCGGAGTAATCTGTACTCCGCGGCTCTGCCCCGCCCCTCAGTGCTGTGCGGGAGATCGCCGTGGGTCAGCTTTGAATGGTGGCATGACGACCCTGCCTGTAAAAACCCCTGTGTAGTCCTGGGCGGCTCCTCCTCCTCTGTCAGTCTGTCTGCCCTGAGGGAACGAACAGAGCATGCGAGGGCGGTGGGCAGAGTAATCTGTACTCCGCGGCTCTGCCCCGCCCCTCAGTACTGTGTGGTAGATCGCGGTGAGTCTGACGTAAATGGTGGCGGTAAGTAGTCTGTCAGGCTGTCTTCCTACTCCTCACTAGCCCCAGGCCAGGTCTGTGTGTTAAAAAAATAAAATGCTCAATGAGGTTGTGCTGGGTGGTCTCCTGACTGAGTTGGGCACTCTCTTTCCTGGGCAGTCTCTTTCCTGGGCACTCTTTGCTGGGCAGTCTCTTTCCTGGCCACTCTTTGCTGGGCAGTCTCTTTCCTGGGCACTCTCTCCAATTTTTTTGCACATTTTACTGCATTGCTTTTTATTTAATTCCATACATTTACTTTTATAGCCCCCCCCAAATTTTACTTGCATCCCTGTTCTCTAAAGGGGTGGTTTTAGGGGGCAGTCCTAGGGGTGGGTAGGGGCGTGGCCAGAGGAGGGGGGTGAGTTCCATACCTTTTCTCTGAGAAAAAAATGCCCTGCTATTACCACTTGAAATATAATGTAATTTTTCTTGGATGCTAATAAGATAATGTGACTAATCTATTTATATATCACTTTCATCTATAGTTAGAATATATAAAGGAAAATCATAACACTACATATGTGGGGAAGGTGCTGGCAGTAGGTTCCCAAACCCTAAAAATAATTGAAACTTCTGCATACCTCAAAATCGTGTTCGATATGTTTTCATTGGTTTCACATCTTTTATGGAGCAATTCAGATAATAGGTGGTAAATATTTTAGTGTTTACTGCCTAAATAAAGTACGTTAAAAACACTTTATTTAACTTCATTAAAAAAGTAATCTCCACAAATATAGGCTGGTAGGGTGAACTGGAACTATTCAGACCAATATTATGCTGGTTAACCCTACCACAAAAACTCCTTATTGTATTTAGGAGTATAGAAAGTAAAGGAACACTCCTGCTGCAGTCCTAAGGGTATATCTGCACCAGTCCCTCAGGGCTGCAGTCCCTATAGATATAGACTGTGCGTGACCCTATTGCTGTATAGGACTAATGTGCAGCCGGAACATTCCCTAAAAGGGCTCTAGTGAAAGAAAGAGTCAGCCTGCATATGTCATGTATATCTTGCAGTGCTAATGCTCGACGCGTTTCCCTGCCGACTTGTGTCGGTAATTCATCATGAGCATTAATCTAAGTGTCTGGTCGAGACTATATACCGCGACCCTGATTGTGGGCACGCAGCAGCCACGCCAATACACTTGATCTTGTTAGTTAAAAAAACTGCAAGCCTCTGATAGCGTGCATGCAGTAAACAACAGGCTCCAGGCACTGTAACGGCCGTGGCGCGCGGGAAATATGCACTGGTTAAATGGAGATAGCTCCTCCCCTCTCACTGACCAGCCTCTGACAGGCACCCAATAGGCGCACGACCGCTATCGCCGGCCACGCCTCCTCCTGTCGTCATCATTTCTGACAGGCAGCCAATAGGCGCACGACCACTATCGCCGGCCACGCCTCCTCCTGTCGTCAGCCTTCGCTTCGGCAGTGGGGAATTAATTATTATGGTGATGAATGCTATGATTTTAACTCGACAGGGACATGGGGCCCATGAGATGTTTCCAGATCTGGATCAAACATGATGAATATGGTTTGGAACAGGTAAACAAAACTAGTAAACCAGTGCCTGCCATAGACTGTGACTCACATAGACAGAGATAGAGAGGTAACTATTTTAGGTCAGCAAACCTTCTTCAGAACATCTGATTGACCAGACAGTGAGACATGAGAAAAACATGGTGACAATATTTGTATTTATTTATATGGATTGGACTATACTTTCCATTAAAGGGGGTATCCCCTTTTGCTATACTGATGACCAGTGTTCCCTCTAAGCCTTGGCAGCTGCTAAGCGGGGTCGGCTCAGAGCTGGGCACAGCGCCATCAAAGGTGGGCGATAGGAAAACCTAAGATAATTGTCACATTACTGAGCTTACAGTGTAACCCCTGCACCATCCGTACAATACAGTATAATCCCTGCACCATGCTCTGTAATATACAGTATAGTTCATACACCATGCTATACAATATACAGTATAACCCCTACACCATGCTGTACCGAATACATTATAATCCCTGCACCATGCTGTGTAATATACATTATAATCCATACACCATGCTGTGCAATATATATTATAATCCATACACCATGATGTACAATATACAGTATAATTCCTGCACCATGCCGTATAATATACATTATAATCCCTGCACCGCTGTACAGAATACATTATAATACCTGCACCATGCTGTACAATATACATTATAATTCCTGCACCATGCTGTATAATATACATTATAATCCATACACCATGCCGTACAATATACAACATAACCCCACAGTGTAGGTGTTATACTGTATATTGAACGGCATGGTGTATGGATTATAATGTATACTGTATAGCATGGTGCAGGGATTATAATGTATATTATACAAGATGGTGCAGGGATTATAATGTATATTGTACGGCATGGTACAGGGATTGTAATGTGTACTGTACAGCAAATGTATGGAGGTTACACCATGCCGGACAATATAACCCCTGCGCCATGCTGTACAATAAACAGTTTAACCCGTACACAGTGTAGAGGTATACTGTATATTGTGTGGCACAGTGTATGATATATGTGTATAACATAAGCATATTCCACATGAAAATTTGCAATTACTTGGCTTAGCTGTTGGGGATCTCGGACACCACTTCAACACTTTGGCTGGGGGGGGGGGGGGCTATGTCTAAGAACATGCCATCACCTCCTCTTTTCCCGCGCTGCACATGTTCTCCTCTTCTAGTAGCAGCAGCGCATGAGGAAGGAGGCGGGGCCATCTTGGAGCGCCACACAGGAACAGACTCCTGACCAGGGGCGTACATAGAAATCAAGGGGCCCCATAGCAAAAAATTGTGGGTTTTCCCAGCTAAATATTAAATGTAGAGCGTCAGCTGTCAGTTTCTTCTCCCGTTGTGCACATTGCCACCAGAACAACAGCTTGGTTAAACATCCAAGAAAAGAAGACCAGAGTATCGCAGGGGTAAGTAAAAAATATTAAGTAGCTTTATTCAAAAACGTACATCCATCACACGATGCAACGTTTCAGCATAAAAATCACCTTTGTCAAGCGGCCAAAGGTATTTTTGCTGGAACTTTTTTGAATGAAGCTGCTTAATATTTTTGACTTAAGGTACTTTTACACTTGCGGCAGGACGGATCCGGCAGGATCCGTCCTGCCACAAGTGTCCGTGCACTGCCGTGCTGCCGCTCCGTCCCCATTGACTATGCACGGCCGGAGATCGCCGTAGTTCCGCCCCTCGCCCCATTATAGTCAATGGGGACGGAGCAGCAGCCGGATCCGTCCTGCCGCATGTGTAAAAGTACCCTTACCCCTGCAATACTGTGGCCTTCTTTTCTTGGATATATATATATATACACACAAAGACTATTACTATAATAGTGCACCGAGGGTCAGAGACTGAACCCCCCTTAGAACTTAAATCATATGTCTATGGGAGAAATGCTGTAATTTGATGGGGTTTCATTCTCTGCCTCTCATTGTCCTATTACTGATAGCCTTTGTGGTTATACACACCACCCAGAGACCACAGTGTAGCGCCCCCCTTACACATTGCAGAACAGTGTGTGTGACTGATTAAAAGTCATGTAGACTGCTGCACCAGAGACTGAGGCAGTCACTGGGCCACAGTCGTCACACTGGGGGAGATTTCCAAACTTTTCTCCTCAACAACTACGGGCCTCTTGTCCCCTCACTGCAATGGCGCCGGCAGCCAGAGACATGCCCCTGCCACGCCAGAGGCTAGATGTGGTGATGCTGAAGTACAGCTGGCCAATAAGCAGCCACAGCATCAGGGCATCTCACTGCTGCTGGGTTACAGGCAGGGAGCCAGTATGAACAGTATTACTATATAAAACTTACTTCCGGCTGCTATGTAGACTGTCTTGTAAGCACCATTACATGAAGTCCAGGCTGTGGCGGTAAGCAGGCCTGCAGAGGTCCTGAGCGGAGGCATAGAGGAAGCTGTGCAGCCGCGCGCCTCCGCGCAGCTTACAGGGAACACTGCTGATGACTTATCCTTAGGATAGGTAATCAATATCAGATTGGCGGGAGCCCAACTGCTGGCAACCCCGCCAATCAGCTGTGTTCTCATCTCGGTTTACCAGCTTGCCGTCGACATTGCAACAGTGAGCAGATGTAACTACAGCTCCGCGATCCCATTCACTTCCATGGGATGGCATCCTCCTATTCAAGTGAACCCCTAGCTCTGGACTAGCTTTTCATGTGTGCTGGATTGCTTTACTTTTTTTTTTATTCTTCAATCTTTGTAGGCCTTATATTTGAATTGATTGTTTGCAGTGAAGAGAGTGCATCCAAAGACTATCGTAAGTCCACTGCCATCAACTTGCTATTTTGAGAGCTATCACCCACACTATGTGAAAAAAGATGTACTTAAAGTGGTATAAAAGTTATATTACATTATCCTGTGGATAGGGGATAACTATTAGATCGGTGGGGGTCCTACTGCTGGGACCCCTGCCGATCTCGAGAATGGGGCACCGTATTCCGTATGAACAGAGTGGCTGGTCAGGCATGTGCGCAGCCACTCAATTAATTTCTTTCGGAGTTCTGGAGATAACTAGAATACCCCTTTGTGATGGTACAGATATGAAAATGATTTTTAGATAGCAGAGTAGTAGAAACCCCCCTGACAGTGTGGCTGGCCATAAAATCGTCAATGTTTTATTCCCAAAACCAGAACACAAGGTCTGTCTGAACAAAACCAGAGAACCACTTCACACAGACAGGAGAGTGTCCATCATAAGCCCTATGCTTGCATTACAGATTTCCTCAGAGCCCCCTTGTGACGGAACGCCTGCCACCCCGACTGGGTGCCTCCGTCGACCGATGCGCCTAGTGCTTGTCAAGGACCATCAGCTCTGCACTCGACACCAGAACCACCGCAAACCCCACGAACCGCCTCAGCTTAGTTTGGATTTTCGCCGTACCTCTCCTTGGTCCAGAGAGCGAAACAGGAAAAAGAAAAGCCCTCACAAGAGCTAGGGAATATACTCTGGAGAGTATAATGATTATAGCAATCCCCAGAGTGTAGTTCTCCAATCCCACAAACATGAGCCCAGACTTCATGAAGGGTAGAACAGGACACTTTAATGACAGCCAGCACTCACAATTTATACAGATCCACAGGCCAGGGGCACACCCCCTCTGCCTGGGATACAGATAACTCAGACAATAGACTAACTTAATATACATATACAGTTCAGGTGGTCGAACATTATAACGCAATCAAACAGACCCCCAGTGTCTTAATAAAAGAATAGGGAGAGAGGAGACACATGTGATGGGATTATCTCCTGAGTGTACCAGAGAGTGATCCACTCCTCTACCCCGGAGTCAGCTACTTAATCCCATCACTAGCACAACAGAACAAAGGGACAAATGAACCAACACCTTCCTTGGGAGCCTCAGTGCAGAGTCAACCCTTCTTGTATTGCTGGGTTCACCCCTGCATCTTCAATGGACAACAGGAACGATATGACCTATAAAGTCCACACATAAATCAGGGCTCACTGTTCCTTGTAACTACAAGAAGTCTGAGGGGGTCTCCATGGTTCTGGGTCCATAGTCCATAGGAAGGAGGCTAGCTCTCAGTCTTCTCCAGCAGCCCCAGTGATGGTTCAGTCCATCACACCCCTAGACCTGGTGTAGCTGTTCGAAAGGTCAGCCAGGAGATACCTTGACCTGCAGAATATTCATCAAATAAATACTGGACCTAATCCATAGCTTAGGAATTAGAGCATCTACAGGCATCATCTATGTCAAAGTCACCTCAATCATGTAATAATAAAGGAACTTAGGCCTCTTTCACACTAACGTTTTTTTGTGAGTGTACAGGCCGTTTTTTGCGTTCCGTATACGGTCTGTATATGGAACCATTAATTTCAATGGATCCACAAAAAAAAACAGAAGGTACTCCATATGTATTCCGTTTCCGTTAAAAGATAGAACTTGTCTTATTCTTGTCTGCATCACAGACAAGGATAGTACTGTTCTATTAGGGGCCAGATGTTCCGTTGCGCAAAATACGGAATGCACACGGATGTCATCCTTTTTTTTTGCGGACCGCAAAACCATGCGGTCATGTGCACTAGGACTTTTCTGGTATGAAGTCGCTATGATGTTCACAAGAAAATATCTTAGTGGACAAATTATGAGCCAAGAACTGACCTGATCAAACTTGCTTGTAAAAGGCCATTAGCATGCACACTAGCTTCTCCATGACATCAGAGGAAGGGGGGTTAGTGGTGGAATGTGCAGACCTTCTTAGGTGTGTGTCCCTTTAGCAAATTGTCATTTTTTGGGGGGACAACTCGTTTGATCATCTGGCTAAGTTTCTTGCTACACCCAGGCAACCAGACCTCTACCATCTTGTAACGTATTAAGTTCTGTTTCCTTTATCCTTTTTATTTTCAAACTGTTATTTGTTGCATTGTATTTGTATGTCAAATGGTGGCAGCTAATATCCCTTACATGTGGATGTCAGATAGCTAAAGGGGGACTATTTAGCATAACCCTGTGGCTCAAAGTTGCAGAGTGGGAGGTTGACGTTCAAATCTGGGTGACTCTTTGGCCTCTTTCACACGGGCGTTGCGGATGCACTCCGTAAAACAGTGCGGGTGCGTTGCGGGAATCGCCGCGATTTTTCCCTGCAAGTGCAAAGCGCTGTCATGCGTTTTGCACGCGCGGGAGAAAAATCGGCACTTTTGGTACCCAGACCCGAACCTGCACTTCTTCCCAGAAGTGCATGTTTGGAGTCAGAAATTATCCCGCTGGTATTATTTCACATTATAACATAGTTATAATGTAAAATAATACCCTTGGCCATCTTCCTAATGTTTAAACCAGTGCAGAATGGGTTAAAAATAATAAACTAATAATAACTTACCTGTTCCATTTGATCGCGAAGCCCGGCCTCCTCTCCGTTAGCTTGCTAGTAGGAAAAGGACCTGTGATGATGTCACAGCATCACATGGCCCAATCACCTGCTCCATCACTATGGTGATGGGCATGTGATGGTCCATGTGACCATGTGACATCATCACAGGTCCTTTCCTACTAGCAAGCTAGCGGAAGATGCCGAGCCGCGATCAAATGGAACAGGCTAGTTATTAGTTTATTATTTTAACCCATTCTGCACTGTTAAGCATTAGGAAGATGGCCAAGAGTATATTTTACATTATAACTATGTTATAATGTGAAATAATACAGAACGATTACACATCCCGATGGTTGCACTAGCAACCATGCGGGAGCTATCGCAAAGCATCCGCGCGCTGCGGATGCTTGCGATTTTCCGCAGCCCCATTCACTTCTATGGGGCCTGCGTTCCGTTAAAACGCAGAAGATAGAGCATGCTGGGATTTTCACGCATCGCAAAAGTGATGCATGAAAATCAACTGTCATGTGCACAGCCCCATAGAAGTGAATGGGTCCGGATTCAGTGCGGGTGCAATGCGTTCACATCACGCATTGCACCCGCGCGGAAAACTCGCCCATGTGAAAGGGGCCTTTAAGTTCACATCCTGAGTCTAAGTCGTGATCCTGACACCCTTTAAAGTCAGTTTCGCCTGAGCAGTAATGCTCCTGTACTATGGCTGAGTATTCAACCCAACCACGGGTCTAACCTGATCTCACAGGTGTAGGGTCAAAATGCTCACTATATCACTACATGAATTTCTTGAGCGTTGTATTTCCCAAAATGGGGTCAGTTTGGGGTGCTTCTTATATTTTGGCACCTCAAGGCCACTGAAAACCTGGAATGCTGCCTGAAAAATATTCTACAAAAATGTTAGCCTCCAAAATCCACAAAGTGCATTTTTCAAAATGGTGTGATTTATGGGGCTTTTAACATATAGGCCCCTTATAGACACTTCATAACTGAACTGAACACTTCATTACTGAAATCTCTAGAAAATAGGTTTTGGAAATCTTCTTGAAAATTGCTGCTAAGCTTACAAGCATAAAAACGTTTTTGAAAAATAAAAGTACATTTGAGAAATGATGGCAACATAAAGTGGACAAAGGATAAATGTTAATTTTTAACTGTTTTGTAAGATAAGACAATCTATCTTTGAAGCAAGGATATTCTAATTATGAACATTGCAAATGTTTTCACTTTAGTTTCTTTTTTTATAGATAAAAATAATATATTGGACAATATTTACCGCTAGTATAAAGTACAATGTGTCATAGAAACAGTCACTTGAATAAATAAAATAGTTTCATAGTGTGACACAGTAAAAGGTCTGGTCTGGAGGGGAAGGTATTTTCCTCTCAGGATGTGCTGCTGGACTGATTGACGGCCAGGTGAGGTCAAGCACCAGACTGGATCTTAGGTGCCGGTCCGGACTTTGCCGATACCTAACTGTCTTAAAAGCCAGCTGGACGGCAGTAGGGGGAGAAGGCCTCTGCCTGGATGAATGCTTGCGACCTGTTTGGGAAAAACAGGTCGACTAAATCCTGGACTTAACCTTTGGCGTGGACCTGTTGGCAAAGTGTGAACTTCGACTCTTTATGCAGAAACTGTAGCATGGTGTGAATGAACACCAGGAGTTTCAACCAAGGCGAAGTTGGTTACTGAGCTGTTAAACCTGCTTGTGCGAATAAAACACTGCAGTCTGATCAGGATCTGTTTTTTTGGTGCCTCTGTTCTGCGACTGCTCACCCTGCCTACTAGAGCGAATCCCCACAATAGATATTACTACATAAAGGGGGCTGTGTCCTGAAGGCCAAGATATGGTTGCTGTTTTTTGCGGATACAAAAAATGGATCGGCGACAGTGAGAAAAAACACAGAAACACATCCTGAACTTGCAGCTGTATTTCCTCTTCTATTCAAGGTGCTAGATACAGCGCTAGAGGCTGCAGGGAACAGCTAAGCAGTGGGGTGCGGAATATCAGACCTCACCTATCAGCTATTAATGACCTATTTTGAAGATCGGTCGTCAGTATCAGGAGCGTAAAAAAAACCTTTATAGCTGTTTTTCAGAAATAAGTTTGCATTTGGACCTGAGCTCAGTGTAGGACCAGGAGTCACTGATGCATATAGCTGGATTCGCCATGTCACCGCCACCAGCCCCTCGCCTTACTGTGATTGACATCCCATTAGTTTGCTGACGTCATTGCTGGCATGTCTGAAAACTTGCGCCTGCACATTGAACATCATGCTTTCTCCTTGCTCTTGACGTGCAGTCCTGCACCTCAGCTTCAATAGCTCATTGTGCATACGCTAGAAGTCTGACAGATAGTGTTCAAATGTATATTAAGTTGCATAATATGAATTGCATAAAACACTAATGGAATTTTTTTTCTAAATAGGACTTTCTTAAATTGGCATTGTCAAACATAATATGGAATCAATGTGTGATCAGTGGGGTTTGATGCTGGGGACGCCGCCATTCATTGGTATTTGCTGTTCTGTCTCATTCTACTGTATAGAGGTCAGAGTACTAATGCTTCAAACAAAGGATACATATACATACAGGGCAAAATATTAGGGGAGTCTCTGTTCTTGTAGTTTGGGGATCATAAATGAAAGCTGAACAGACTAACACAATAATGACTAAAGTTTTGAAGGATTCCTAAGGTAAAACTTCTAAAGGGAAGCGTTAAAGGAAGCATTCAATAGTTTTCCCCTTTCTTTCTGGGAGTAGGTGGGAATTCGGAGATGTTCACTGTTTTGGCGATATATATATATATATATATATATATCTACTTATGTGGAATACTGTTCAGAGCAGCACTCCCTTGAAGTGGCTAAGTGCCCGGGGTATTATCCGACCAAGGCTAAGATAATCTTGAAAAAGAAAAACTGCAGCACTTCCGATGTGGTGATTACGTGGGATCCTTTATTCACCCATGCAACATTTCGATCCTCTTACTGGGATGGATTGTCAAGAAGGATCGAACCGTTGCACGGGTGAATAAAGGATCCCACATTATCACCACATCGGAAGTGCTGCGGTTTTTCTTTATATATATATATATATATCTATCTATATATAGTTATGCAATAAATGATAGGATTTATTAAAAAGTTATACAGTATTTTTCTGATTATAAGACGCACCTAGGATTTGGAGGAGGAAAATAATAATAAAAAAATTTCATCAGAGCTCACAGCAGACCTCCAAATCAGATCCCTATTCTTAATCAGACCTCAGATGAGACCTTCATCAGACCCCCGATTCTTCATCCGACCTCAGATCAGACCCCCAACCTCCATCAGCCCACCCAGCCTCCATCAGTTTCAGATCAGACCCTCCCCAGCCTCCATTAGACTCAGATCAGCCCCCCATCAGACCCCATCCCCAATATGCCTCAGATCAAAACCTCCAGCCCACATCAGACCTCAGATAAGACGTTGCAAAAAAAAAAAAAAACTTGGAATGAAAAAGGGGGGAGGGTGGCTTCACGAGCTGTCTGATTATTAAGGTGCTCAGATGAGGTATGTTTCATCCCAAACATAAGAAGGAAATAAAGCTGAATAATAAATTATGATCGACACACTTTATTTGGGTCCACACAAATTAAATATAAAAAAAAATATTTGTGTAGAAAAATTTAATAAATAAATGTATAAAATATAATATTTATTGTATTATTCTTTAAAATAAATTGCTAACATGTAGCTGTATAATATTCATATATATCAGTACCCATTAGGGTTGTTTCGGGTATCGAAGTTTCGATACCCAATCGATACTTTTCTCTGGTATCGAGCTCGATACCAGGATTAGTATTTTATCGATACTGGACTGCGCTACTGCACAACCCAGTATCAGAGAACGTGGCTGCGCCGCTCTCAGCACGGCCATGTTCTCCTCGGCAGCACAGGGAGAAGGAGGCGGTCTCTCCCGCCCCCTGTGCTGCCACTGCAACCTATAGAGGGAGAGGGGCGGGGCGGAGCAGGAGCACTGGGGTTAATTGCCGCGGATCGCAGCGATGGGTCACAGGCAGGTGCCGGCAGCGTGTGTCTTCTGCCTGCATTTATATATGAAACGTTACTAGGCATTTGCTGGCCCAGTGCTCCCGCCCCCTGTATTAAAACATTGGTGCAGTGCCTCCAGTAATAAGCATTGGTGGCAGTGATCAGAGCCCCAGTGTAATGCTGAGTCTCGTTGATACTATGGCAACCAGGGCGCTTCTGAAGTCCTGGCTGCCATAGTCAGCTCCCCTGCTGTGTGCACAGGGCAGCAGGAGAGAAGGTGAGATCTATTCACCCTGATAGATCTCTATCAAGGGTGAATAGGATAATGAAAAGATCCCAGAGTTCTAGCCCCTAAGGGGAAATAGTTAATAAATAAACTGGTAAAAAGAAAAAAAAAAAGTTAACAAAATACACCAAAATATTAATTATAAATCACCCCTTTCCCAATTTTACATATGAAATATAAACAATACATAAATAAAATATTACATATCGCGCGTCTCAAAAGTCCAAACTATTAAAAAATCCACTTTTATGCGGTAAACAGCGCAAAAAAAAAAATGCACGATCAGGTCGTTATTTTCTTTTAGTCGCCACAAAAAAGTAGGATAGGACTGTTATATTATGAGCCGGCGGTTCCATAAAATGCGGAATGCACGCGGATTTTTTGGGCGTTTTTTATTTTTTTCGCGTGGTATTGAATGGTATCGAGTATCGCAATACTTTTTTATGGTATCGATACCGAATCAAAATTTTGGTACCGAAACAACTCTAGTACCCATACACTTAAAAAGCTGGATGCTGGCAGACACTATCAATATTAAAGAGGGCCCTCATATTAACCGTACAGTATGATGTACCCGTCTGTTTTATCATAAAAGTCCTTATTAGTGACGCAAATCGCTGTAAGGGATTCCCATCTGCAGATTAAAAAGACTCCTCTACAGAGAGCTCATCCAAGGCTTGTAGCAGATATTATAGTTTGCTAGCCGTAATAATAATGTATGATAATAATGCAGGTCCACAATGTTTTACACTGTCCTCTCTATTCTGCTAAGAATACCTTCTGTATGCAGAGATGTAACAGTTACCTGTAAAATCGCTGGCTTGGTGATCAGACCCCCCAGTCTTGGCCGCGGCGTCCCACGTGCCAGACCACGATACGGAGGGACCTTACCTCAAGCCGCGTCCCTGCTGCGAGTGGTGTACGAGGATGCCTGTTTTGTCCGTGCAGCAGTCTTTCTCTTGCTGTGCTTCCTTCTGTAATGCACTGGTTGCGACTGTAAGTGTAGATAGTAGTCCTGTGATCACCGGAGCGCTCCGTAATACCAACGGGTATAGAAAATCCTTCCAAGCTGATTCTTCTTAATGATGGTAGGGGTCTTTCCGAACCAAACGCGTTTCACGACTCTGAGCTGGTCCCTTCATCAGTGGTAAAGTCCCATACCAAATAATCGACTCTTTTATGTCCTCTGTCCATCTCACATTTGGGTCACATATAAAAACCGGACTGGATCCAAGTATAACATGTTGTTCTGGGTACTGGGAAATATGGGTACTTCAAAGAATTGCTTTTCTTACAATATGGGTTAAAAAGCTATGAATATATATATATATATAAATTGATCAACTCATCATAATCCTGCAATTCCATATTTATATATAAAAATGCTATATGGGCACACTGAAGTATATACTAAATATTGAGTAGCAGTAGTCCCAAAAGGGGGTATAAATTCATATCTGCAGAAATCTCCAGTTATAGGGGGTTTTGTTTCCAAAGATATGCAATTTATAAATATATCACACATGTGAAAAAAAAACAATAGAGTATAAAAATACTATCTAATACAAAATTAGAGGTTGGAGTTCCCCTCTATATATATATAGGGAGAGTGGATGCCAGTATTGTTAATGGCCATAGTCAGGATTTCTTCTCATGGGAATAATAGAGGAATGACAACAACTTCAAATGATGAAAATAAAATAAAAATGCACATCCATTTATCAATGGCCATAATGAGAGTTGCTTCCTATAGTGATAATAGGAGAATGTATTACTTATATTTATTCCCAATAGGGATAATGGAGGAATGACAACAACTCATATATTGGGGGTAAATATAATAAAGGCATATATCAGTTTATCAACAGCCATAATGGGAGTTGTTTCCTATGGGAGTAATAGAGACATAATGTAATATGTTTCTTATATTTGCTGGATAGGAAATAATTCCTACGGGGATAGTAGAGGTATAGACAGAGTATATTCCCTATACTTGCTAGATGAAAAACTTTCTGGTATGGAGGAGCGGGTCCACCGCCGGCAGGGGACCAGGAGATAACACAAAAACTCCTGGTCGCCAGTCAGCGAGAGGGCTCAGTCCCCAATCACAAAAAGCCAAAGAGTTCTAGATCTGCGTTCAGTCCAATTGGTACTAGTGAGTTAAACTCAAAAATGCGCCTGGATTCTTGTCTGGACATCCGGCTCACATGGTCTCCCCCTCTCCAATGTGTGGTCACTTTCTCCAGAGCTACAAAGGTAAGGCCACTAGGGTCTTTACTGTGTGCTATTTTGAAGTGACGGGATAATGTATGTTTTTCATACCCATTCCTGATATTTGCAATATGTTCTGAGATCATTCTTTTTAGACTTCTTTTAGTCCTTCCAATATACTGTCTACTACAAGGACATTGTGCTTGATAAATAACGTTGGTAGAGTTACAAGTTAGACAGTCTTTAATGGTATAGGTAAACGTGGTAGCGGTTGACGTAACCATTGTTGTCTTTCTTTGAAAGGATGTGGTCTGACGGTTACTGCACCTGCCGCATCTGAAAAAAGCGGTACGTTTAATCAGCTTGTGTAGAGAATGTGTCTTTCCCTGAATATGTCTCACAGTGGGGGCTATCTCTAGACCTAAATTTGGGGCCTTAGTGAACACAATCTGTGGTTTGTCTGGTAATAGAGTACTTATCACTTTGTCATTCTTTAGATGATGCCAGTGTTTGGTAATAATATAAACTTACCTTGTTTGCTCTGGACATCTCTACAGATCCAGGACACACCGCTCCATTGCTTTTTCCGGGTCCCACTGTGTATTGTGACCTGATGGTGCACAGCGTTAGGTCATAGTGCGTGCCTATTTGAACTACGTCCGGACGCTGTGCGTGGTCAGGACACAGGGCACAGCAGGACCTGGAAGAAGACCAGGGAAGGTGAGCACACCCAGCGCAGCCTCACCTTCCGCATCCATAATGGGAGCGGTCATTAGCATTTGGACTGTAAGATGCACTGCCACTCCCCCCCCATTTTTTGGGGGGAAAAGGTGAGTCTTATAGTCTGAATTTTTTTTTATAAAATGTTATAAAATATTGGGAAAAAAACAAACATTATTTAGCATAAAATATATTTAATTATGCACATTAAATAAAAAATGTAAAAACCTCCATATACATGGTATCCAACAATCATAAAAACCTAAAGAGTTCATTTATCCGGGTATTTAGTGTAAATTCTTTCTTCTTATATTTCCACAATAAAACATTATATCAGTTTATTTGTACCACCAAAAAATAATACAATTTCTCTTGCCTAAAACTAGGTTGTTTTATCTTTATGAAAAAATCCAAAATTTACAAAAAATTTGAAAAAATTACCAATTTGCAAAAATTTGCGCACTATATCGCATTCTCTGCTTTTAAAGGAAATGTGTCACAATTTTTTTTAAATTTTTATCTGCCAGTTAAAACCAGATAGCAACACATATATTTTCGTTCTAATCTGTTTTTATTTTCTGATTGCAGATTTTTTTAATTCCTGAACATGATTATGGGGACGGCCATCTTGCCTGAGATGTTCTTAATAGCATTTAGAAACAGCATAAAGAAAATTGCTTTTAAGGCAGCCACATGGGCTATAGACTCATGGTCTGTCTATTAACTTATCTGGGAGAGTTTTCTGGGTGTGCTGGGTGACCTGCTCAGAGGTCATTGTACAAGGAAGAAATAGATAAGCTATGACAATCACCTATTGTGAATGGTGGATCCTGTCTTATCTATACACAGAGGTGATATCATTACAGGCAGGATTGGAATGGCAGATAAGCAGGTAACTGCGGTAAAGTGATCTGTACAGACCAAGTAGAGGGGCGTATTATAAGGCTGACTGGCTTATGTTTTTTGTTTATATATATATAGATATTGAACATACAACAGGCCTCAGGAGTAAAAGAGCACCATGTGCATCTGAGGCCCAATGTAGTGATTTATGCAGCTTGTGCTCACAATTTTAGAGGCTCTGGGGTGAAATAATAAAAGAAACTCTCAAGAAGGAAACTATGCTGCTCAAGGTATTTATTCAATGGCGGAGCAAGCATTTTGACACCACAAGTATTTTGCAGAAATAAATGCACAGCGGTCTGTGGGAAATTGCAATTTTGCCACAGATATGGCATTTCAGTGTCCGATATGTTGTGCCCAGCTTGTGCCATCTGAGACTCGCGCTACTCCTCTTAAATTGTTAGGCAGGATCTACTGGGTACGGAAATGCCATCAATCTGCATGTAAACTGCTGCTATGGGTACACTGCAGGGTTCAGAAGAGAACAACCACCTATTGGCCTTTGCTGCACTGATTTTGATATATTGGTTTACAAGCGCCACCTTGGTTTAGACCTGCAGGATAAAGAAAAGGCAACAATGCTGCTTCTGCTTTTTGGGTTTTGTTATTGTGTTGTACACTGTGTGGGGAAAATGACATGCTATCTTTATTCTGCTGGTCAGCACGATTTTAGAGGCACCAATTTTACTTTGTTTTGCTACTTTTGCACAATAAATTCATTTGAGAAAACAAACAAACAGTGGTTTTGTGTCGCCATTTTCTGAGAGCCATATTTAGTTTTTATTTGTTATGAGATGATCTTGGGTGAGGCCTCGTTTTTTTCTGGAATGAGGTGACATTTTCATTGATGCCACTGCCTGATACTATGATTTTTGGTAGGCAAGGTGGCTGTTCTGATGTGTTTTTTATTTATTTATATTTTTATTGCATTCACCCAGTTTTACACAATAAAGGCATTTTTAAAAAAAAAAATCATGTTTTTGTGTTGCCATCTTCTGAGATCCATTTTTTTTTTTTTTCTGGCGATGGTTTTGTGGGGGAGGGGGCTTTCTTATGGGATAAGTTGATGTTTTCAATGGTACCATTTTAAGTTACATACTTTTTTTTTATAGTTGTAGTTGTAAATTGCTTGATAGGGGAAAGGGACACAAAAAAAAAAAAAAAAAAAGGTTTTTGATTACATTCACACCTTTCCGCTATAGAGATCCGTCATAGGATCTCAATAGCGGTGAAAATGCTTCCGTTTTGTCCCCATTTATTGTAAACGGGAACAAAAGTGAACTGAAGGGAATGAAGTCACCAGAATGTATTCTGTTCCGTTTCATTGCTTTCCCATGATGCACACAAAGCGTTTTTGATTGCGTCTTGGGATGCGGAGCAAGATGGACTCGTCATGACTCCTCCGTTTTCTCTGACACAAAAGAAAACGGATCTGTCCCCCATTGAGTTACAATGGTTTTAAAGCTATTTTAAAGATAATGCAACCGGATCTGTTCATAATGGATGCAGACGGTTGTATTATCATGACGGAAGCATTTTTGCTGATCCATAATGGATCCAGCAAAGATGCAGATGTGAAAGTAGCCTTATTTTTTTTTATAAAAAATGTGGTTTATCTTTTACTTTAGCCCCACTGTGTGACTTCAACTTCTGGTGTCCTGATCACTTTATTGTAATGCATTGTAACTATCCGTATTATACTGGCAAGTAGCCTACGAGACCCAGTCTAATCTCTAATACATATTTTCTAGGGATCAGAGATCAGTTCTGAAGTGACTTTGAGAGTCACATCTAATTCAGGTCTGAAGTTTCTCTAGGGGGCCTATATCTTAGAAACCCCCATAAATCATGCCATTTTACAAAATGCACCCTCGAACTATCCAAAATGGCATTTAGAAAAGGTTTATTAAGGGTAACTCAAGTAGTTCACTCTGGCAGAGGAGCAGACTACCGGAATTACTGTACCAGCATGGCTAGGCACCGCCGGATCCCCATTCACTATAATGGGATGCAGTGCTGTTTTTCCAGCAGGAAGCCAGCATTAAACCCCACAGCTATTTCATAGAATTATTAAGAATTTACCCATGAAAATTAGAACTTACATTTTTTTCCAATAAAATGAAGTTTTAGCTTATCTTTTTTTCTATTTTCACAGGAGAAAAAGCACCCCACAAATTGTTATGCTCCTTCTCCACAATGCCATACATGTGGTTGTAAACAGCTGTTTGGACACGGTTCTGAAGAGGAGCACCATTTGCCTTTTGGAGCACAGATTCCATACTTTGTTACTCGTTTGTGGACAGAGTCGAGGGCAGAGTAGTTTGAATTGGTACCATTCTGGGATACTGATACATTTTAGATTAAAAAAGCCACATGTATCCCAGAATGGGGCCATAAAAACTACAGCTCATCCTACAAAATACAAACCCTCATCCAGCTCTGTCCACAAAGAAATAGAGGTAACCCCTTTAATGTTTTACTACTTATGTACTACTAATATTGCCACATTCTAAGACCGTGACATTTATTCCTCTGTGGAGCCGTGTGAGCGCTTGTTTTTTGTGGGATAGTTCTTCTTACTATTTTCGAGTACATACATTTTTTGAATACTCTTTATTCCATTTATTTGGGAGGTGAAATTTTGTCAGTATTTTTTTTAAATCTCTTATGAGGTTTATTCATACAAGTATAAATAACATAATAACTTTATTCTACAATGTTTTTGTGTGTTACCATATTTTTAGGCCAATAACATTTTTATTTTTATGTTGAGGCAGCTGCGTGAGGGCTTGTTTCTTGGGGAGTGGGCTGTAGTTTTTTTTTTAATACCGTTTTTATTGACTTTTCTTCATTTTTGGGGGGACAAGGTGAGTAAAAGAACAGCAATTTCTGCATTATTTTGTTTACAGTATGAGATAAGCAATGTTATAGATGGAGCCGTTGCAGATTCAGCGATATCGCTTATGTGTAGTATATTTTATTATTTAACTTTTTTCCATTATAAAGACCTGGATTGGAAAAAAGGGTAATTTTTTTTTCAAAAACATCTCACTTTTTTGTTCTTTAGTCCCAATAATGGACTTGTATTTACAATCATCTGATCGCTGGTAAAATACACTGCAATGCTTCTTTATTGTCATATATTTTAGGCTATTTTCACACTAACAGCAGGACGGATCCGACAGACTATTCAGCCTGTCCGATCCGTCCTGCCACTAGTTCAAGTGTGTTGCCGGACTGCTGCTCCGTCCCTATTGACTATAATGCGGGCGGGGCGGAGTTCCGGCGCAGCACTGCGAGAGGCCGCCGGACTAAAACTACGACATGTCCGACATTTAGTCCGGCAGCCTCTCGGCGTGCGTTGCCGGAACTCTGCCCCCATTATAGTCAATGGGGACGGAGCTGCAGTCCGACGACACACTTTATCTAGTGGCAGGACGGATTCGACAGGCTGAACAGCCTGTCGGATACGTCCTGCCGCTAGTGTGAAACTAGCCTTTCCTATCAGGATTACACTGACAGTTCCCCTATGAGGCTGGGTTCAGACTTGCGTGTATTTGATACGCGCGTAAAATGCACGTTTCTGTCGCGCGTATTACAGCGTGTTTTTGAAAATAGGAAACGCGCGTCGTACGCGCGTTCGTGTGATTGACTACTGTGGCGTCAATCACAATACACGCGACAAAACGCCCCAAAGAAGCTCAAGAACTTTTTTGAGCATAGGGCGTTTTTCAGCGTGTTCAAACGCGCTGTAAAACGCTCAAGTGAGAACCAGGGCCATAGGGAAGCATTGGTTTTCATGTGTTGAGCGTTTTACAGCGCGTTTGAACGCGCAAGTCTGAACCCAGCCCTACCCTGGGTTCACACCTGAGCCTTTTACAGCGCGTTCCTACGTGCTGTAAAACGCTCAACAAGCGAAAACCCATGTTTTCCTATGGGCATGGTTCTCACCAGAGCGTTTTACAGCGCGTACGAACGCGCTGTAAAACGCCCTACGCCCAAAGAAGTACAGGAGCTTCTTTGGGGCGTTTTGTCGCGCGTATTGTGATTGACGCCAGAGTGGGAAATCACACGAACGCGCGTACAACGCGCATTTCCTATTTCCATAAACGCGCTGTAATACGAGCAACAAAAACGCGCGTAAAATGCGCGTATCAAATACGCTCAAGTGTAAACTCAGCGTTAAACCCTGATAGAGGCCTCCATACATGGCAACCACATAGGATCTTGTTAGGCCTCTGGTTGCCATAGTCACTATTGGGACCCTGCAGTTGCATCACGGAGGGCCCAATGGGGTACAGAGTGAGCCCACTCCCTTGGTAAACCACTTAGATGCCACAGTTTTATCGACTGACATTTAAAGAGGACCTTTCACTGGTCCACAGTTTATGAGGCAAATGTATATACATGCAGAAGTGGCACCCAGGATGACCCTGCACTTTCTTGTATCCCTGGGTGCCGCTCTGTTCGTCCACTGTAGCCCCCGCTACCGGCGCACGCGCTTCTGTTAATTTTGCCTGGGGCGGAGACATCTTCTTCTGCCCTGGGCATCTCCTTCTCCCAAGGCTGGAGCACTGGCCAATCGCAGCGCTCAGCTCATATTCAGGATACCGGGGGCTACAGAGGACGAACAGAGCGGCACCCAGGGATACAAGTAAGTGCAGGGTCATCCCTGGGTGCCACTCTGCATGTATATACATTTGCCTAATAAACTGTGGACCAGTGAAAGGTCCTCTTTAAGGGATTAAACACCCATGATAGATGTACCAGCCAATTGCGTGTTTTGCAGCAGGGTGCTAATGGTGCTGGATCAGCTCCTGAGCTGGCGCCATTACTATGGCGTAAATGTATTGCATGGTGAGCAATGCCATAAGATGTAGCAAGGCATTAAACACCTCAGCCTTCCCAGAGCCATAATTTTTTTATTTTTCCATTCACATAGCCATACGAGGTCTTCTTTTTGTGGGTTTTTACTGTTGCATATGATGTAATGGGAAGCTGGAAAAAAATATAA